>CM045901.1:6333296-6405796 GCA_025169545.1 Anguilla japonica | reverse complement strand
GTCGTGTTATTAGTTTTGCGTGTCCTAAAAAGGTTTCGCTCGAGCCAGCCTTAGTAAACCAGGTCCCAAGAGCACTAAGCAATGCCTGTCATAAGCAACAGGGAGGCCAAGATACAAACCAGCTGTTCGCTCAGGGGCACGCACACAAACGCACTATATTCAATGTTCATTGTGGCATGCAGTGAGAGAGAAATGAGATTAGTCACACTTGTAGTGCACAGCCTGGCCTCGTAGCCTGAAAGACGGCATTGTTCAACTCTAAGCCTAGTTTTACAGTCCACAGTTGCTAAGCGTCATTCAATTAATGCAGCGATATTTCTCCTGAAAAGCGCTAGACACAAACGCACAAAGCGCCTCCGGTCACATTAATCTCGCAGAGCTCACTAGCAAATGTGCACATGCAAACCTGAAAGCCAATCGCAGAGAGGTAATTTCGGAACGCGAATCCAAGAACGGCTACAGCGCGTAGCCGCCGTGGGCGTTCCCTACGCGCCGAACGACTTTCAAACTTCGGAACGGGACCAACCTTCCACGTTCCGAGCCCGACAAGCGGAACGTCCGCCCCGGTGTTGAGCTTAACGCACGAGGCCATGGTGAGGGTCCGCGAAACGAAGCTGGGAAGCTGCGCTGCTTTGCTCGCGCAGGAGCCCACGCCCGCCAGCAGACCCATCGCCACGCCTATCATGTTACTGCCCTTATGCAAGACAGATGCCGCATGCTCATTGGACCTGGAGGTCATATGACTCTCCCCTTGAGCAAGCCCCCGGTGTAACTCTGCATATTCCACATTATTATTATTATTATTATTATTATTATTATTATTATTATTATTATTATTATTATTATTATTATTACACACACACTCACACATGTGCACACACACACACACACACTCACACATTGCACACACACTCACACATTTTTTTGTTACAATGAACAGCCTCTATTGATCTTCCCAGAAACCAACAGTGTATCCCTTGACCTCCATAATAAAGATGTGTTATTACACATCTATTAAACATAGAAAGATTGCCTTCAAATAGGATCTCATAATGTAAAGTTAAGTAGCTGTTGCCTCTTTGAAATGAGGACAATGTGAGGATTCTCTCCCTCTCCCTCCCACACACACACACGCACACTCACACATGCACACACAAACACCCACAGGTTCGGATATGGTTTTTTTTGCATGACTATACATTGAGAAGTATTTCCAAAGCGAGAGCAAAAGCAAAGACATAAGAATTAAAGAACAGCCAGAAGGATTAATGGTAAATGTAACACTAATAATATATCGTACTGTAACATATTCTCGGCCCTATGATATATATATATATATATATATATATATATATATATATATATATATATATATATATATATATATATATATATATGTATGTATATAAAGCTGGCCCTGACATAGCTGAAGAATGCTCTTTCATTATTGGTGTTGCCCTTAAAAGTCAGCCTCCTTCTCTCACGCTTGAGAAAGCCTCCATTTGCAATGTAAATCCACGCTGCTGGCCAGATGTGCGGAGGCCCAGAGGGAGCGCTCAGCGTCTCTCCAGCTGGCCGCCAATCAGGTGAAGCGTAAACCCCCCGGAGCGGAGTATGAACCTTTTAAAAAAATTCTACTTATCAAGCCGTTGCGTTTGTAAGTATGCGTCTGTGCGCGCGGGGGGACGGGCTAATTGTTTATTGCCGTGAGCATCTTTATCTCTATCTTCCAAACATCCGACGCACGTCCTCAAGTGCTTGGGCAATAAAGCCGAGTTCTTTTGTCTTGCAAATATATTTGAATGAGTCGTTCGTTCGGGCCTCGCCGCGTGTGTGAGTGACCGAGACTGATCTGAACTGTAGCGTCGGTGCGACTGCGTCCGAGCTGGGTCTGAGTGTGTGACTGCCGATGGTCGTTTGTTAACGGAAACAAAAGTTCCCAAACATCCAAGAGAGAAGACACAGCTGAGAAGCAATTTAAGAGAGAACTGGTGAGAACTTTAACCTTTTTTTGTTCACGCTCTTACTGCGCTCAATGTAATGGTTGTGGATTTGTGAATAGCTGAATTCTCTTCAGGTCCATGGCTGCAGGAAGCAATAGTCTAAGAAACACTGATCACCTACTCAACCCAGATGCTAAAAGACAAGCAAGATAGTGTGAAGTAGGGAATGGATTAGGTAGTAGTGGTAACTTTAAATATCTTCTGTTTATTCACTGTTCTTACAGCACATAAACTCATACTTTCAGCGCACTTCAAAACTTCATATAAAGGACGCTTTCAGACTTGCGCTATGTTTGCGTTTAAGTGAAGTAAAATGAATTAGTACAAAATAATAATTTGTCCATCGTTAAAATATTAATAAGAAAACAGGATCACTGACAATGTTTACACTTACCTTCTCATTCTTACGAACTAACCATCAGACACTTTTTTTTAAGATTATTCAGATATGATCACTCTTTGACAAGCAATTTTTAGATTAATTTTAGACTTTTTAAATTTCTTTTTTTAATTTTAGACTCCTCTGGACAGAGCTTTGTGTGGTGTGCTACTTTCTAAAAAATAAATAAATAAAGAAGGCAGTATGTTCTCTATATGTTTTTGCTCCATTTTAATCAGTCAAAAGATCACAGTACTGTACATAGGTTGGCAGCAAATCTAACATATATCACTACTTGTGAATGACAGAGAGACAGACGTTAGTCACTGTACACTTGTGTTCTATCTAGAGTGCTGTGATTCGATTTGTTACGCTCTAGAAAGACCAGAAGTACACAGTGTGGAACACAGCCTCATACACACTGCAGGAGGATGGGACTGGGGGGGGGGGGTACCAGCACACTTACTCTGACCCACAACAGAGCTCTACTTCCAAGCTTTCACCCATCTTAGTTAAATCCACAGTCTCATAAGTCAAAGGAGAAAAGGGCTCTATACAGCAAGGACTTCAACTCAGCTCTCTTAGCGTTCGAAAACAACACCCCAACACAACGTGCCACTTCTCTAGGGAAAATGTTATGATCCATCATTGATGAAACTTACCCTCCTTACACCGATTGATAGAATCCTTTCTGTCGTGTTGCAGTAGGAAAGGCTGCTTTTTTGGACAGACCTCCTTTACGGCTGGTCTGTGGTGCAATGCACCCATTCTTTCTCCTCTTCACCTTCGGGGGACCAATGCCACCCTTCTACCCTCTCACCCCAATCCCCCCCCCCCCCCCCAGGGAATTCACCTCCCATCCAACCTAGTACATCCTCTTCTGCAGCACCACTGCCACCACCTGGGCCAGCTTACATACACGTCAGCACCTGTGGATGAGAAACACAGGTCAGACATACACTCTGCAGGAGAAGCGATTGAACCCGCAATTATTGGGTTGATAACATCAGCACACTTGCCCTTTGAGCCACTCCAGAGCTAAGGCTTCAAAGCTCCCATCCAGCATAATGAAGTCTATACAGTCTGAACCATCAAAGGAAGGTTCAAACCTAGCTCTTTATTTCATGTTTCATTTGCATTTCTGTGGTCTCATCATCTTCTGTCAAATGCGGCACCAAGAGAAGCATTAGGGCCACTGTAGCCTAATGGCATTGCCTTTGTCTTGGCATACGAGCTTCTGCTTTCAAACTGTTTGTTAATCACTTTTTATGCTCTTTATTATGTTCTCTCCACTATGTGTAACTTTGGTACCGTACAACCATATGAAGACTAGACTGTCAGTTCAGTAAAGATTGTCTGGTATAAATAATGTGATTTTAGCACTAGCTGCTTGCTGCTGGTAAAGAATGCACACAAGCAAATCTCAGAGAAGTCGAGGCAGGCAGTTGCATCTGTTTTTCATACGCTTTGATTTTCGCTGGGTGCTTCCTCCGAGTGACAGAATCGAGATGGTCCGTTTGCTTCCCAGGGTCTTACCGGCTGCATGGAGTCCATGGACAAGCAGAATTCACAGGAGGAGCCCGGTGATGTCACAGAGACAGAAGGTCGGTTATTGGAAGCGTACACTTACTACCCATTAACCCTTGAAGAGTGGGGTTTTTGGAATGTTTTTTTTTCTTTCAAAATTCTAAGTCAGTGTTCTAGAACTCCATTGCTTTCCATTACCAGTAGTGATTGTGACGTCAGCATTAGAATGTTCAGTTAAGAACATTCGAACCACATATTTGTGATCTTACACTTTAAAGGGTGTAAGGAGGGAGTGTACAGTAGTCTGCTCCTGCCTCTCGCTGAAAGATCTTTGTAGTGTTCACATATCACCTCTCCCAGAGATGTCGGTATCATCCGCTTACTCCCCTCAATCTGAGATTTTCAGGGTACTGGGTCGAGGGATTCTCACTCAGGAACTCTGCCTCTGCAGGTGACACTCCTGAAGGTGCAGCAGATAACTCAAAAGAAGAAGACGAAAACAGGCAAGTGTGCTCCAAGCACGCACACATACTGACATCACTATCACTGTAGGACAAATATGACGCGTCTGTCACTCAACGGAAAATAAGAGAGACATTTTGCTCTTCGTTCCAGTTCATCGCTATGTCGTGCAGAGATTGAGGTGAGCGAGCATCAGCTGTTCATGTCTGTATTAACCCTTTGAGGAGTCAGTTTTTTGGAATGTTTTTAAAAATTTTTTCCAAATTCAGTCAGTTCTAGAACTCCATTGCTTTCAATTACCAGTAGTGATTGTGACATCAGCATTAGAATGTTCAGTTGAGAACATTCTAATCACACATTTGTGGCTAGCTCAAATGCTTCCAGGCTAGCTAACCGCCTCATTGGTGGGTATCACATTAGATACCAGTTAAAACTGCTGAGCAGTGCTAGCAGAGAATCGTTTGGAGTGCGGTCCTGCGCTAGGCAGCGCTATGTATGGGAACTCCTACCAGGACTGGGGGGTACAGGGTGGCGAGGGGAGGGGGCCCGGAGGCCCTTGCTTCGGCATGCTGACGGTGCGATTCGCCCCCCTGCGTCAGTCTCAGGCGTTCCACCTCCGGGCGGTGGCCTTCAGGCGCGACCTGCGCTCCCTGGAGAACCGGCTGCAGGGCGAGGAGAGGTCACGTGACCAGGCTGAGGAGGGCGTGAAGGAGGAGGTCTCCAGCAGCCAGGCGCTGCTCCAGGTGAGGGGAGGGGGAGGGGCTTCCCTATGTAGGGGGAGGGGCCTCTCCAGGTGCGGGAGCGGGCGGGGACTCAGACTTCAGGACCGTACAGAGCACACTGCTTGTTGTTTTGCGTTGAGGAAGGGGGCCCTAAAGGGGGACTCTTCCATCGAGGGTATCTGTGGAGGAACCCCCTCAGCGCCCCCCCACCCCACTGTCTGTCTGTCCCAGACGCTGGTGCCTCTGTGTGAGCACAACCAGAAGACCGTGGAGCTGATCCAGCGTCTGCACAAGGCCCTGGGCGTCCTGCCCGCGGCCATGATGCGCATGTCCACCCGCTCAGAGACCCTGGGGACCATAAAGGAGGTGGGAAAACTGAGAGCCTGCTCTGTGCGTGGGTGTGTGTGTGCATGTGTGTGTGAGTGTGTGTGTATGTGTGTGAGTGTGTGTCTGTGTGTGTGTGTCTGTGTATGTGTGTGCGTGTGTGTGCGTGTTGCTGATCTGGCTGTGTGCTCCTCAGGAGAAGCGCGTGACCCAGGAGGTGGAGGCCATGATCCAGCATGTGGAGAACCTGAGGGGCGTTTGCAGGGCAGAGCACACTGAGCTCACGGAGCTCAAGGAGTCGCTCGAAGAGAAGCCCGCCACCGACAATGGTGACCACGCCCACACAGCCACGCCCACACATCACCCTCTGATTCAGCACAATGCGCAGTAATGGAGAACATCAGCGTTCCTCTTTGTGTTCGCAAGCATCAACCAGAAGGCAGAGGCCTTCATCACCAGAAAGCCTCAGCAGTGTTTATAATCACTAAGGGTCCGATTTAGCGAGAGCTTTGGCACACGCAAAACATTTTAGGACACGCAATACCAATAACGTGACCGACGATTGGTCAAGTCATTTGTTTTGCACCAATCATTGGTTGTGTTATTAGTTTAGCGTGCGCTAAAAGGCTTTGCGCGAGCAATGCTAACACTACGGCGCGTTAATGGGACGGGGCTGTTCCTAGCTGCGCACGCCCGTTCGCCCGTAACGCTGACAGGAAGTCGGACGCCGACACGTTTTTATTTTTTCTTTTTTCCCCCCAGACGACTTCGGCGCTCAGCAAGTGGCAGGATCTCCGTACTACTCGGTCAGTCCCGTTTCCGCTCCTCCTCCGGTCGCTACGACCGCGCGCGCGGTTACCGTCCTCCGCCGCGAGCCCGAGCCTGTCCTCCCAGAGACCTTCCCAGGGTAGGAGTGCTGATCCGGGGTCAGTGCCCAGGAACACCTGTCCTCGTGAACTCAGTCAAATGAGCGGACTGAAGCTGACTCCGGATCAGTACTCCCACTTAAAGTGGCTTTGTGAACATGGACCTCAGTGTTAGATTTTTAAAATATAATACAAGTGTCTTGGACGACAAAGGCACGTTGCAGTGAAAATATTTTATATAAAAATATAAATTTTATATTTAAATTGAATATAAATATACTCATTACTTATTTTTTTTGGCATTTAATGTTCCTCGCAGTGCAGGTTTTAGCATAGTAGAATGTCTGGTTGTTGGATTCCTACAGGGAACAAAAATGAATTGCCCCGCAACAGGATACAGGTGCCAGTGCTTTAAAATAAAAGGCACTTTTCAGCAGAAGCTCTGTGCCACCTGCCATTAAGATTTTAACCAGCAAATCAATTTACTCCCGCTGAGTTTGAGAGGTGGTCAGAGTTTGTACTTCCTGCCTGGCTCTTCCTCGCCCTCTCTTTCTCCGCTCGTAGCTCTGGGACCAGGGGGATGGTGACCTTGATTTGGCCGGGCTGAACAGGAGGAACGCCTGGTAGGTACTGCGGTCGGCCCAGTAGGGGGTCTAGAGATGAAGACGACGGTCGCAGAGACGTCTTTCTTTTCACTAGACTGAGCGAGTACTTCCTTCAGACGAATACAGAGGGAGTTGGATGTTCTTCAAATTTATATCTTCCAAAAATCCTGGAATGTACCATTACGTACTATGATCTAGATCTACAGGGATTCCCTGCAGGGTTCATAAGGGGTACACTGGAATCATACTTTCCTGTCATGACTTAGCTCTTTAAGTAAATCACGATGGCACATCATTTAAACCTTATTGTCGTGTTGTTTTCTTAAACTATGACATTGCATCTTTGTGTGAAACACGACTCGTCTTTGTCTAAACCCTGACCTTTTGTGACATCATCGACGTGCGCCGATCGCAGGAGAGGGGCGGGGAGGAACGCCACACAGCCGGCCCTGCATCGCTTAATCAACTCCACCGCCTGGCTGGAGTATAACGAGTCCTCTCTGACCAAGAGGTGAGGATCGCCACTCTCATTCTGATTCAGGGCTGTCAGACTCCGGGCCCTGGAGGGCCGCAGTGTCCGCTGGTATTTGTAGTTTCCTTTCCATCGGTAGCCAATTAAGGCCTTAACAACGTGTGCAGATTATCTTGCCAATCGACGGCTTGAATGAAACGCCGGTGTTGAAACGCAACAACAGCTAGCAGGCACAGACACTCTAAGGAGAAAGGGGCCAGCAGCAAAACGAACCTTCAAACTACAACTGACTCAACGAAGTTTCATAAAACCCATTCATTTTCATTGAAATTCAAACAGTTGCGGTCGTGAAGAAACGTTTCCTCTCGTGTGGCTTCTGGCGTCTGCCCGTGACTCCTCACGCGTGCTCGGGTGTCCCCCGCAGGTACGAGGACGCGGTCTTGCCGCCCATAGAGGAACAGGAAGCGGAAGTGAAGGAGAAGCTGTCGCGGCTGACCGTGCTGGGAAACACACTCTCGGCCTTCGTCAAGGCCGTCAGGACGTTAGTCAAAAGCTTCCGTGTCAAACCTCTGCTCCAGGCTGTCCTTGGGGTGGAGGGTGGGAGTTTGTCAGCCTGAAGTGCTTCAACTAGGGTGTATTTAACTGAACAAAGATCCACAGAAAGGGCTTATGGGAAATTGAGTCTCAAAATGGTAAATTGAAAAATTAGAATGCCTTGAAACTTGAACCTGCTTGGGATTGGTCTTGGCTCTTGTGAATTTTGGAGACCTATAAGGCAGTGGTGTGGAGGAGAGTCCCATAATCTTACACCTGGATAGCCCTTCTCTGAACATCTGTGCTAATCTTGCACTTCCTTCACCTCTTCCTCTATCCTCCTCCTCATCCTCCCTGCCTCCCTTCTGATCCAATTTTTTCAAACTCCCAACTTTATCTGCTCCTTCTCTCCCTCCCTCTCTCCGTCTCTCTCTTTCTCACTCCACCCTCTCTCTTTCTCTTCCCCCGTCTCTCGTTCCCTCTGCCCCTCCCTGTCCTCCAGGAGGGACCACCCGGTGTCGCGCATGGTGAGGTCGTTCCCGGCGATGGTGCGGGACCGCAGCAGCTGGGAGTGGTGGACCCCACTGGTGCTGGCCGTGATGCTGGCGTCGCTCCTCGCCCTCCTGGGCACGCTCACGCCCCATCCCGCCGTGGAGGGGGCTCCGGCCAGGCGCTCCGCCTAGCGCCAATTGGGACGCGCCCGGCCCGGCAACCCCTGCCCGGGTCGTTAGGGAGGGAGGGAGGGACGGCACTGACACTCCCTCATGTGTAACATTCTCAGTGTGAGAAAGGAAACCTTTTAATCATTCTAACCACACCCAGTAAGGTCTGCTGGCTCTGGCCACACCCAGTAAGGTCTGCTGGCTCTGACCACACCCAGTAAGGTCTGCTGGCTCTGACCACACCCAGTAAGGTCTGCTGGCTCTGGCCACACCCAGGAAGGTCTGCTGGGTGTGGCAACACCCAGTAAGGTCTGCTGGCTCTGGCCACACCCAGGAAGGTCTGATGGCTCTGGCCACACCCAGTAAGGTCTGCTGGCTCTGGCCACACCCAGTGAGGTCCGTATGGTGTTACGCTCCACCCACTGCAGCCTGGGGAAAGTGCTGAGCTAATCTGATTGGTCCATTACAAATAGAGCAGTAGACTACTTAAGTCGACAAGCTGAGCTATTTCAACAGTGATTTAAAAAAAATATGTACAAGCAATTTTTAAAACATTTTTCCAGATAAAATAGATAATACATAAGCCTACTGATGTTTATATGTAATAGTTATAATGCAGCCAGATGTGCAAAGTAAAAGTTGAATTATTGCACATGTAACCCATTCCTTCCTTGTTCCATGTAGACATGTGAAAATAGTTTTCAGTTTTAAAACCAAACTCTAAGGCCCACTTTGACTTATTTTGCACATGTTGGCTAAATTCTGTTATTATATTTCAGTTGGAATAGTTTCCGCACAGAAAACATTCGTTCTTAATGTTTGTTTCTCTCTGCGACTGTATTTATGCTGCACTCATAATAAAGATGAAAACGAGAATTCCGTTTGAGTGTCCCTCAGAAACATGAATCAAACGGTCTCTTCCACACGTACAGGTGAGACCACCTTAATCCCTTTAATTACTTTCTCTTCAATTTCAGCACACAAAACCACAGTTTTTGCGATCAGCAAGTGCCGTTTGGATGACTGCACTTGTGAACGAACTGCAGAAACGTTTATCCTCCGAACACTGAGAAACCGAGACAGAACTGTTCACGAGAAGTCAGCAGTATTGCAGATTTTTTAAAAATTTATTATTCTTTCATTTCGATTTATTCTATGCAAAAATGTGTATATATAAAAAAAAAAAAAGTCCCAGTTCCTTAAGACCAGAATAAAATACGATCCATCAACAGAACAGCACCATCGACCAAATGAAATCAAAATAAAAGCAAGGGAAGCTTTGGAATATAATCCAGCAGACCAGGCAGAACCAGAGTCCTTTGGTGTGGACTGGTTCTGCGTGACTACCCTTACACACTTACAATAAAAACTAAAACAGGCAATGCTCAGCGACTGTGTTGGATTCGCCTCGGTTTTTGGTGTTTTCTGCCCCCTAGTGGTAACGTGAAGTTAAATTCAATACTTTGGCAGACACTGTCTCTCACGCAGTGACCCCCGATTCTACCAATTCAAGGGCAGCTGTGGCTGCATCCAATCAGCCGCCGCCACCCGCAGTTCTTTCTCCGCCCCCCTACCTCCTGCTGGACTCGTGTCACAGTGCCACATTGTGACACGGAAGAGGGGGCTATTGTGAGGTCACAGTGTCTCCTTTAGACAGCCACCTTCAGACACATCGACTCTGCAAATGGGACAGGTGGAGCTCTCCTACAAGCAAAGAATAATGCAGCCTTAATACAACGAAATACTCATTTATCCATAGCTTAACCCACTGATTAAAAACAAGCGATGTTTGGGAACAAGGCGGGATCCTCAATCCCAGAATTCCCCCCCTGTCCTCACCTTTAACCAGCGATCAATGCACTGCACGTGGTAGTCATGGAGACAGGGGAGCATCCTCAGCTCTTCGCCTTCCGTGTAGCTAGAGAAGCAGATCTGGCAGCTGAGAAGCAGAAATGACATCATAATGATTCCGCTCAACCAGGAAATACCACTGTGACATCACCACTGCACTACTGCCAAATAGAATCCATTAATACCATTGTGACATCAACTGCAGAAACACTGCTTGACCTATAGCAATATAGTGCACTGCACTGCTGTCACAAAACGTCTCGGATACATTAGCACTATACCATTAGGAATTAGCACAGTACCATCTAGTACGACCCTTTGAACCCACATAGTTTAAAATAGAGGGGGAATGCTAAGAAAGTTCTGCTAATAACATTAAAATGTACGTATATACCAATTAAAAAAAAAATTTGTAAACAGGGAAATAACGACGTTTCGTTCTGAAGAACAGGAGCCAGGGGTCACGTACTCGGTCTTTCCGGCGCAGTAGGCGGGGTTGAACGTTTTGGTCGGCAGCCGCTGGATCTCTCTCTGGCTCAGACAGTTCTTGGCGACGGCCGGCCCCTGCCTCTCCTCGAAAGCCAGCAGCGCCTGCGGAGAAAGAGGCAGGCACCTCGGTCAGGGCCCTCGCGCGGCGCCGGCGGGGACGGAGAATTCAAAATAAGAGCGCTCGCGCACCTCGTAGTTGTTCCCCTGGCTGTCGTCGAGCGAGGAGAGGGCCTGGCGAGGGGGGCGTCCGCGGGAGCGCTGTGATCGGGCGCGGCCCCCGCCGCGTCTACCCGACCTGCCTGAACACACAAACAGATTCAAGCCTGAACACACAAATCCAGCCTCAACACACAAACAGATTCAAGCCTGAACACACAAGTCCAGCCTCAACACACAAACAGATTCAAGCCTGAACACACAAGTCCAGCCTCAACACACGAACAGATTCAAGCCTGAACACACAAGTCCAGCCTCAACACACGAACATATTCAAGCCTGAACACACAAGTCCAGCCTCAACACACAAACAGATTCAAGCCTGAACACACAAGTCCAGCCTCAACACACAAACACATTCTACCCTGAACACACAAGTCTAGCCTCAACACACAAACACATTCTACCCTGAACACATAAAGTCTAGCCTCAACACGCAAACCTGAATGTGCAATCGTACACCCATCTGAACACAGAGGTCCAAATTTGCAAGCACACACACACACACACACACACACACACACACACACACGTGCATTTGTCAAGCCGTTTACGTTCATCGCCTAAGGTCATACTCCATGTACGTCATGCAGGTTATGACCACACATTTACAAAAAACCAAACCCAGATCAGGGCTGGAGACATACTGTCTGTTAGAGCGGACGTCTCTGGGAAACTGTACAGGAACGATGTGTTGGAGTCCATCATGGAGGTGAGAGAGGACATCAAACTCCACTCTCCATGGTACTCACACTGCAACAGGAAACACACACAGTAATCACACTGAAACAGGAAACACACACAGTAATCAGACTGAAACAGGAAATACACACAGTAATCACACTGAAACAGGAAACACACACAGCAATCACACTGCAACAGGAAAAACACACAGTAATCACACTGCAACAGGAAACACACACAGTAATCACACTGAAACAGGAAAAACACACAGTAATCACACTGCAACAGGAAACACACACAGTAATCACACTGAAACAGGAAACACACACAGTAATCACACTGCAACAGGAAATACACACAGTAATCACACTGAAACAGGAAACACACACAGTAATCACACTGCAACAGGAAATACACACAGTAATCACACTGAAACAGGAAACACACACAGTAATCACACTGCAACAGGAAACACACACAGTAATCACACTGAAACAGGAAAACACACACAGTAATCACACTGCAACAGGAAACACACACAGTAATCACACTGAAACAGGAAAACACACACAGTAATCACACTGCAACAGGAAATACACACAGTAATCACACTGAAACAGGAAACACACACAGCAATCACACTGCAACAGGAAAAACACACAGTAATCACACTGCAACAGGAAACACACACAGTAATCACACTGAAACAGGAAAAACACACAGTAATCACACTGCAACAGGAAACACACACAGTAATCACACTGGAACAGGAAACAAACACAGTAATCACACTGAAACAGGAAATACACACAGCAATCACACTGCAACAGGAAAAACACACAGTAATCACACTGAAACAGGAAACACACACAGTAATCACACTGAAACAGGAAACACACAGTAATCACACTGAAACAGGAAACACACAGTAATTAATCTGGCATGGTTACTGACTGGGTGGCCATTTGAGTGGGTGGGACTGCCGGTGGGCCTGGCCTGCTGTCTCCTCTGCTCCACCTCCCGCTCCTCCCTGTCAAACTGTGCCTGTGGGCAGAGCACAGTTAGCCACACCCCTCAGTGGGCGTGTCCAACCCAACATATCGCACCTGAGTGTAGGGGTGGATAACCCCGGTGTGGTGTGGGGTTATCTAAAAAACAGAGAGCACGAGCAAAGACGAACCTGCAGGCTTCGCGCGAAAGCCTCATCTTCCTCCACCTGAGCTGAACGAACCACAGCCGCGGTGATGTCATCGTCCTCGTCGCTGATGATGATGTGCTCCTCCCCCTTGACTGCAAAAACACGCCCACAATCAGCAATTCACCTCATAGCTCCTCCCCCTCAGCTGCGGAAACATGCCCACAATCAGCAATTCACCCCATAGCTCCTCCCCCTCGGCTGTGGAAACACGCCCACAATCAGCAATTCACCCCATAGCTCCTCCCCCTTGGCTGTGGATAACACCCTAACAATCTGAATCTAGCCTCTCAGATCCCCCCCCCCAGCTCTGGAAACACCCCTGCAATCAGCAAATAGGAGAGATGCCCCGCCCGCCTTCTCACCGCCGGCAGGGTGGTGGCTGTCCCAGTCGAACCTCAGTGAGCGCGCCCGCTCCGTGTCATTGGACAGCAGGCCGGCCGCAGCCTCCTCGCCGGGCCGGGCGTTAACCCCGCCCCGTCCGGAGAGTTCGGACGGCCCCACCTCTCCGGGCTTCCTCTTCCTGCGTACCGCCTGTTCCCCGCGACCCAGCGTGCTTCTCCCAGAATCCCAGTTGGCGGCCCTCTCACGGGAGGAGGAGGAGGAGGAGGAGGAGGAGGAAGAGGAGCCGGCCTGGAGCCGCGCCGACTCGGCGGATACCGCCGCCATCAGGGAGGAGGCGGGGACGAAGCCGCCGCCGCCCGTCACCGCGCCGGCCCTCGAACCGGCGGCCAGAAGGCACAGCTTCCGCCGCTTCGGCCTGTGCGGCGACGGGGCCGCGCCGATGTCGTCAGGGCACGCCCCCTCCTCCCCGGCGACCTCGCTTCCTGCCTGGGCCGGTGCCGGCTGCATCCTGAAATCGGAACAGATGGGAAGACTGACCACAGGGGGCGCTGTCTTGCCTAGGATACCTGAAGTGAGAACTGTAGTCTTCTTCCTTGTGATCTTTCACAGCAATGGAAAGTTGACTCAGACACTGATCTAATCCCAAGTAGCTTAAACAGACATTCGTGAATTCCGTCCTCCCAGAGGCCGACGGGAAGCAATCGCTCACCCGCCCGTGGAATTCCGCACCGTTTTCCCGCCGCGCCGGGATCCTGATCCTACGTCTCCTTCCGCAGTATTCCGGACTGGAAAACAACGCCCCGCCCACAAGGTTATCTCCTGCCTTTCCACCTTGGCTCAGTGTGCTGAGCACACGCTCATTGCATTCAAGGCCGATCTATGTTCAAAATCTAAAAGCGACCGTGATCCATCAATGAACATTTTAAGAGGCCCAACAGACTGTTGAGAAAAGCACAGCTGTCCTGTATGTGAGGGGGTGCAAGAGCAGGCAGGGCAGTTAATCTTCTAGGTTCTCCGCATTCTGTTTGTCTGAACATCTTTTAGCCTTCTGCTGTAAAGAATATTGTTATTTTATTCATTTTTTAAAGTTTGTTGTTGTCAGTTAGATTATATAGAGCCTATAATAGTGTATTATTTAAAACACTGCTGCTGAAGAAAGAATATTTCGTTATACAAGAGATTAATAAAACAATGCCAACTATTTTTTTCACTTTCTTCCAAACGCATCAAAAAGAACTGATCATTAAGTACCCATAAAGGATAAACCGATAAGAAGTATTGATACGAGTAGTAGTATGGGTATAATCCTAACAATACATTCCTAAGAGAAGTGCAGCGACAGAGTTTCTCTCAAGCAAGCATGCAGTGATATTGCCATGCTAGTACCTGGGGGTTTCCGGGACAATGATGCTTGGTGAACCGAAGTTGCCGTGATCTTCGCCTTGGTCAAAAAGGAAGTTCCTTTTGCCCGAAAGATAGGCCTGGTCAAAAGGGTCTGGGGTGTCAGGCTCACAACCCAGCCAGCTGCTGCAGCTCCTATCGGCTCCTGCGTCACTTTTCCTGGACATCTTACTGTTAAAGAGAATCCATTCTCACTGCCACACCACAGGATAACACGCACACACACGGCACACACACAGAACCATTCCATAAATTAATATGATCCACACAGTAAAGATGGTAGCTAACTCATTTACAGTTCACTTGAACACATCAGCTAATAAAGGGCGGATAATTCTTAAAAGGTTGTTGCCTGTTCAGACGATTTGAAGGCAACCAGTTTCCTCAAAACGTCTAAACGCTTGGGTTTTACAGTTGGGTATTCCATAATTATAATTTAAACAATCACAGATATTCCACCACAGACCTCTGGTCAGCTGTCTCTCCGCATTTGTCTGTCAATCATGACCCGGCTTACAATTTCCAGCATCACGTGGCTTCATGCTTGCTACGTTGTATGTATTGCCGGATGCTTAGCTAGCCAATCTTGCTAATGGTTCTTATGAGTAGCCAAAATCGCTAACCTGCTTTCAAGGTCCGTGATATAGTGAGGTTGATAAACGATCCGCAGAAATTATAAGCAAAAGTTATAAAACGATAGTTTCTATTTTCCATTTTCTGTTCCTTGGCGATTAAGAACTCGCCGGCTAACTTGATCTGGCTAGATATGTTTTCTACTATGGATAGCTGGTTAGACCACTTACGTCTTACCACTTACCAACTTATTATTAACTGAAACTCAGTAAAAATGCAGTTTGGAATGGGAAATGCTCAGTAACAAAGAGTGTATGACTTACCAAATAATACGATAAAATCCGTGATCGCAATAATGTAAAAAACGCACATCTGCTAGGAAGGCTAATAGCGCAACGCAGCTCAGACTGTACCGAAGGAACACTAAAGAGGGAAAAACGTACAATAAGGAAATGACTTCCGGGGATCACCAGGGCGGGAAAGTTCAAAATCGAAGTACCATTAACGGGATCAGCGCACATGAACATGCAGTAACACAATTTTGTGACCATGTTTTTAAGGTTTCTTAAATAGCTACATCTAATCACTTTAACCAAGCATTTTATATTACTGTTCTATTCGGTTATAGTCTGTGAATTGGGACGAACTTCACTCAAAAAGGGTTTTTACTCAGTTAAATTAGGGTGATGTTGCTTGGATTTATCCACTGCATGTCCACCCTATTATATGTATTATGAATTGCAAATCTTGCTCTCCTATGAAAGCAGTTGATTCTAAATCAGTAGGAGGAGGAATACAACAAAAAAAAGACCTGTTCCTATGGAACACCCTGTATATTAATGTAGGGACTTGGTTTCAAGCCCAAGCTCGGCAGTGTCTTAGAAGGGTTCCCTTTTTCATTTGATTCATTTCATTTTAAACCGAGACACCTGGGGTGGCTCAATGGATAAGTGTACTGGCATCACCACCAGCTCCAGCAACTATGGGTTCTATCCCCACACCGGTGCTGTGTGCGCTCTCTGCCCATTGCAGTAGGTGTAAGAAAGCCAAGGTTAATCTACGATGGGCAGCAGCTTTCATTAATGGAGAAGACACACTAATGACATAATTTCTCAACAGAGTTCAAGCCCCACTCCACTGAACCCTTTTCTCTTTTGACAAACTGTCGACATAATTATTATTATGCTGTGTGAACAGCACTCCAGCCATGTTTTGAAGCATAAACATATTTTCTCAGGAGTGAATTGCACTTTTCATTTCACCTAAATAATCTTCGCGGAAGTCTGAGCAAAAATCAAACCTTTATTTAAAAAGACACAATGCTTGTGTTTGGTGTTCAAGAGCTTTACCGCCATACGAATGAACTACGAGGAAGCAGAAATACTTAATTCATGCGCTGTTGCATCACAACCCGTCATACTGACCATGCCTCCTTTACTGTCTTCATAAGAGCAGGAAACTACATTACCCACATATCCAGCAAAATTCAGGAGCTGAGTCTAACCAGATTGACAATGCAGATTTATTCTTTTCAGCATGATTACATATTTTCTTCAACAAACAGTTTTGAACTGATGAAGCTCATAAATAAATAAGCAATTAGGAATGAATTGCAGAGAAACACAAATAGACACTAGTGTTAGTTACCAAAAGTATAACATATCAATGTTTTGCAGTCTGCCTGAGGACAAAGATGACCAAAACACAGAAAAATAATCCAGACCCATCTTAATTGTGTGAGAATAGAAAATAACACACTTTGAATACAAATCACAAGACAAGGCCTGCAAAAAGACCAGTTCGGCCAAGAACAAGTCTGAAAGTCCACCATACTGGGCCACCAATCACGAGTGTCCGTTCCACTGGGTAACCAATCAAATAAGTCTGAGCCTTCAGCGGATGACTCACTGAACGTGAGCGTTACATTGCTGATGCCCTCCTCCTGCTGCCTCTCTCCTGTCCTGGGGAAGCGTAGGGGTGTGGAGCTGCCACCAAAATGGGGAGGGAGGATGGCCTTGAACCATGACTGGGGGCTCAATCAGGAATATTTACATGGGGGGGGGGGGGGGTTAAGATCAGAATCATGCTTATTGCCTGCTCTTCAAGGACTCAACAAGCCTACAAGGAAAGAGAAGACAGTATGGTTAATGCACAACACACAAATGGCTTATAATGGTTAGGGCACCTGGCTTGTAACCCATAGTTTGCAAGATGGCTTCCAGACGGAGCGTGGCTGTTGTAACTTTGAGCAAAATGCTTAACCTGAATTGCTTCATCAAAATATCCAGCTACACACATAGCTTCAAGCTATGCAATTTGCTCTGGAAAAGAGCATCTGCTAAATGTCTAAGAGCCTGATTTACTAAGACCTTCAGCATGTGGAAAACCTTTGAGCACATGCAAAACCTTTTAGCGCATATAAAACTAATAATGCAATCAATGATTGGTGCAAAAAAATACCATGACCAATCATTGGCCATGTTATTGGTTTTGCGTGCGCTAAAAGGTTTTGCACATGCTAAACGCCTCAGTAAATCAGGCCCTAAATGTGCAAAATAAGTTTGGACACAACCTGCACATTATGAAACTCGCGGTGCATAATCAGGAGACACTGTTCCTTAGCGAGTTGCGCTTACCACTCCATGGCCTCGTCCAGTCCCGTGCCTTTGGTCGCTGACGTCTTGAAGATCTGCCACTTCCTGTCCTTGAGGGCGGGCAGGCCCAGGGAGTTGGCCACTTCCGTGGGAGTCATGGCCTGCTCCATGTCTTGCTTGTTGGCGAACACCACCAGAATGGCCTTCTTCAGCTCCTCCTCCTGCGCACAACAAACAAGAGTCAGCTTGCGAGCCCAGCCCGCGGTTCCACAAGCTCCACCTCCAGCTGTTGCATCATCACAGCTAGCACCGCCTCCAGTTCCACTGGTCACACTGGTCAAACTGCTTGTACACTAATACAGCCTTGCACTGAATGCCTGGTTGCACAGTGCTGTTACCATGGCTGCTGAAAGGGTGAGTGTGTACGGTTTGATGACACCAATTCTTATACATGTCACTCATTTCCTCCGGTCACAGCCCAGGCACACCCACTAAAAATTCAGCACCCTTCATTCCTAGCTCCACCTCAAGTTCCATAAGCCACACCCACATTTTATTGAATCCAACCTTTAGCTCCACAAACCCCACTGTCAGCTGCATTAGTGCCACCCACAGTTCCATATGCCACACCCACACTTTAAATAAGCCAGCTGCATTTGCCCCACCTCCAGCATAGCCACCAGCTCAGACTTGGAGATTCCCATCCTGTCCCTGTCACTGCTGTCCACCACGTAGATCACGGCATCCGTGTTTGAGTAGTAGCAACGCCAGTAGGGCCTGAGAAATCATGGGAAGAAGGGATGCAGGGAGGGGGAAAAGTAAAAGAGGAAAGGAGAGAGAGAGAGAGAGAGAGCGAGAGAGAGAGAGAGAGCATCAGAGAGCTGTACAAGGTGGGCGTATTGGGCAGACAAAAAATGATGCCAGACGCTGCATGTTGCATGAAATTAAACCCTGACAAGGGTGAAGTGTGGCCAAGCTACCAAAGCTACTTGCACGGGCATACAGATACACACCGACTTTGAGTAGAGAACATAGAACATTTCATCCTATGGGCAGCCGCATTGTGTAAAATGATACCCGCGTGAAATATTGTTAAACTCAGTTCAATTCAGCTTTATTTGTATGGCTCTTTTTAGACAGACATTGTGACAAAGATGCTTCACAGAGGAAGTTGGAAAAAACCAGGCATGAGCTTAATAAAAAACGACCAAAAAAACCTTCCTTGTGGAAAGAAAAATACTCAAACGGTGGTGAAAAAAAAATCACCAATGGGAAGAAATCTCAGGAGGAACCTGGCCACAGAGGGGGAGCCCATCCTCCGTGATTGCAATGTAACATATAGCACAGCACAACACATTCTCATAGCAACACAGCTCCCTGACCAGGAATGCTACTCTACCTGATGCTGGTTTGTCCTCCAAGATCCCACACCTGGAATTTCAAGTTCTTGTACGTCACCGTTTCTACATTGAAACCGATTGCTGGGAAAACAAAAAGAAACATTATGGGTTTAAAAAATACAGATGACAGAACACCACCAAGGATTCACAGAACTGAAGGAAGATTGATAACAATGAGAAGTGTGCCTGGCGATTTGAAGACAGTGGAGGGTGTACTGAGAACTGTTAGAAAAAGACAAACCCCTTGCACCAGAATCAACCTGAAATAGCTGCAATGCTAATGGTGCTGTATTTACTAGTGCATAGATTTGGGCTGCATGATAGTTGAACAGTGTGCCACTGGGGACAGGAAAATGGGGCGGGGTGGGTGGGATTGATGGGACAGCTGTGAACTTGGGGAGCCTGCTCAGGTTCCCCCCACTTCCAAAGCTGGGCCTGCTTGATCTAATACATACTTGGGATGGTGGTGACAACCTCCCCGACCTGTAGGCGATAAAGGATGGTGGTCTTCCCGGCACCATCCAGTCCCAAAATCAATATCCTCATCTCTCGGGTCCCAAAAAGCCCGGAGAACAAACTGGAGAAAATCCCCCCTGCAAAGAGGTAATCAGTCACCTCACTTCAAAGTGAACTGGAGATTCTCCCCACTTGGAAATCATTCAATGTTACATTTTGAAGTCAGGCACTTCGTCGCTGCCTTACCGTAACACAGTAACTCACTGTATATATGAAGTACACCAGCATGCACTTGTCTTTTAGTGTCTATGGTACATACTGATTTGCTGTTTGATGCTTTCAGACCGCAACGCGAATTCAAGAGGACCACAACAATTACACCCAAAGCAATGAGGATGATAAATGAACATTATAAAATTCTTGCACATATATCGCACTGCTTTCACAACACTAAAATCGCTTACTGGACCCTGGCTCAAATTGTGACAAACGTCAACATTACGAGGAATCGAGCAGTCTAGCATCAGTTGGGTTGCTAACCCTCCCACATTGGTTCATTGCCTTGTCAACATTTACCACCAAAAAACATTAAGCACTCCGTTTTTGGGAAAACCGACAGTATAGCCACCTTTTAGCTAGACAGACAACTATCTAGCTATATAGACAGAAACGCTTACATCAAAGACTATAATGAAGTTGCACGGCAAGATAAATGACTATTATATCGCTGACGTAAAATGATACTGACAGTCTTACCCATATCTGTAGATAAATGCTAATTCTGAGTTTTAATCGTTCAGCGTTACGGAATTTTGGTACCGAGTGACGTGTCATTGACTACAAAAAAATGGTATGTTTGTCCACGACCTTCAGATTCCAATGTAATTCTCATGCTTAAAGCTACAACGCGTCTCTTTAATAATCATATGTAAGTTTATTCTTCTTATAGTTTGTGTACACATAAATATTACAAATAACAAGTTCTCTAATAAAAAAATAAAAATAATAATATGTATGGAGGAATGTGCTTTTTCCACAAGAAATATTTACTTCCGCAATAGACTACGTAACCCAATCACGTGAACCATCTCAGTTTTCACCACAGCGCCCGACCAACTGATAACGGTCATTTCTCTCCCCAGCATTAATTTCCATCCAAAATAATAAACTATAGTGAGATTTTCTTCAGTTTCTTCGCAATGTGTGTTGTCCATTTGTATAATTTATGTATGTTTTCAAACTTGTAATATTCGTATTTTCCTCGAGCTCGTATTTTTCAGTGTGAAAAAGTCCCACATTTCTTGCTCCCAAAATATCTTCGGGTTTTCCTTCATTTTCTTGAGGTTTTTAAATACAGGTCGTTTAAATTAGTTGATAATGAAGCTTGATATCCAGCATGACCTCTTAGAAACGACTTTATCTGTATGCAACCTTGTTATTTGTCCAGCACCTGCTTTGAAAAGCAAATCAATTGCTATTTTTATTCCATATTGCTGCTCACTGAAAATTTTGTGGGGAAGCTGTCAGGCTGAAGACCTGAATGTATGATTTATTATACCTTGTTTACGTTATCCCCAAACGATGCCAATTGCGGTAATATAAGCAAAAATATGTGTCTGAAATAGACACTTTACTTAGCTATTTTCCATTAGGTAAAGCTAATCAAAAGTCCTAGCTGCCTCTGGTGTTACTGACACACTTCACAACACCAGCTGCGTGTATTTATTTCGCGTAGCCTCTGTGTAATTTAAAGATTGCAGAATGGCCCAGGAGGTATGTGTATGTGAAAGCAGAGATGTTTCCACGCTCGGTTCAGGGAAAAGATTCTTTTGAGATTACAGGTGCTCTAATTCAGTGTAGAGATAAGGATCCTTTCCCTTTTCTATCCTAATCACAAGATTAATGAGATATTCTGTGCTAACCTGTCAGTTACTGTAGCCTAATGTCATATGCACATATTACTCAAATGTATAGCAGAGACATTCATCAAATCATTTTTTAAAACTGCTATTAAAAAATGTTCAGTACTTTTTTTTATAGCCAATGATACATTATTACACATGACCACACACTTGCAAATATTTATCGGAGACATTATTATATGAGTGCAATCAATAAATAATTTTAAATCAAATTTATCTGTGTCAAAGTGTAAAGTGTAATTAAATGAAAGGGTCAAAGTAGATGACCAATGACACACAGGCTTCACATGTAAATATGATTCAATATGATTTCTAAACTTGTCTAAAATTTCAATCCCCTGAATACAAATTGTCCCTCGAAACCTAGTAAGAAATTTCAGTTATTCTTTGGTCACGTTTTAAGAAGGTCAGAGGTCATATCTGCGAGCGCTTCCTGAGAGTACTGAGTAGAACCTGTCAGTGTTTGTGTTCACTCAACATTCCCTCTGCCTGAGAATTCGAACAGGATTTATTCATGTGAACGGAGATGGCTGCCGTTGCTAAATCACTTCAACAACATGACAAAGCCCCATAAATACAGTACCCATCAATAAATTACCAGAAAAATAGAACCGACACCCCCCTGTATTACTCTCACTGTCTACCAGCAGGGGGTGCCGCAGAACTTCAGAGGGGTTCCTCGGCTATTTCATGCCGGTGACCTCATGGCTAAAACTGCTGTGTGATGCAAGCCCTTGAGCGGCGCAAACACTCCTCAATGGTTCTGCGTGGCTTTGTGACAGGCCCACATGATCAGCCCTGAGCCTTTCCTTTATTCCTGCGGCCAGAGCTGAGTTATATATGGGCTGTCACAGACCTGGGGGTCAGCTACCAGGAAAGGCCACATGCTCCGTTCTCCCCAGCCCCCCCCCCGGAGAATGTACGTGATAACGTGCCTCGGCAGGCTTGCTGTGTCTGCGTTCATCCCAACGAAAAACCATTACCCAGGGAATACTGTCCAGTGCAGGTGTAAACGGGGTACACACGCGTAGAAAGGATCTTGGATGGATTACCGATGCATCTTTGTGCGCGGGCAAAGATTCAGACCCAGTGCCGTTAAATATGGATGTCGCTAAGTGGACATCACTGTTTCCTTACTGCGGCTCTTTCTAGAAAAATATTCTGTTTTCCAGCAAGGGGTCATAGTAGATTTACAAAAAAATAAAAAATAAATAATAAAAAACTATTTTAAAGTGATAGTTCACTTCCTGGGTTTTTAAAAAGTATAATTTCAGGTTTAGTGTGTGTTCTGAATTGGCCCAGGCCACTTTTGCATGCAATGAGGGATGCTTTAGATACTCAGAGAAGCTTCTGACGAAACTTCAAAGCAGCTTGCGCAGCGATGCTTTGCTCCCTGATAATCTAAGTACGTTCATTACCCCCGTTATTATTTTTCAAAATGACATTTCAAATTATTTTTAAACATTGTTTTTACAAGAGATTACCTGTGGTACGTGTGACTCGAGACTGACGTGGTCAAAGACAGGAGCGCTGGCCCCCCTGTACGTGCCGCAGTACAGCAAGCACCACAGAAAGAATGGAGCGCGGCAGCTTCCGTGGATGTTTGAGGGCCAGATTCCTGTCAGTAACTTCCCTCAGCCGCCCTGTTGCATCAAGGCCAGCCCCCCAGGAACAGCGGCAGGTTTTATAAGAGTTAAAACAGAACTGGCACGATGGAAATGACAAATGGGACCCGGACCAAGTGAGCCTGGCTGGTGCTAGCGCCTCTGTTGAAAAAGAGTCTGTCTGCGGCCATCTTGCGGCCGCGGCATCTGTTGCCTTCGGCGGACCGGCATTGTAACCGTGTCATTGTTTACACTTGAGATGTCAAACTCCAGTGGCCCCGCGGTGCCCGCGGGTCAAACTGAGCCCTTAATCGCCAAAACACGCCGAAAACCAGCGGACGCTATGGCCTTCTGGGATTAGAGCCCCGGGATCCCCGATTTGCGCCGCGCTTACCCCACGGCCTGCTTCGGGGGGCGACACTGTGCTGACATCGCAATTTGACGGCCGGGGCGGTTCGTCGGGGAGCGGTTGCCATGACAACGTCGCGGACGACGTCGCGGCCGACGCTCGGCGGCGGAGTCGGGGTGCTCGCCTCGCTCCCCACGCCTTCCCTCGCCTCCCCACGCCTCCCCTCGCCTCCCCTCACCTCCTCACACCTTCCCTTGCCTTCCCTCGCCTCCCCACGCCTCCCTACGCCTACCTACGCCTCCCCTCACCTCCTCACACCTTCCCTCACCTCCCCACGCCTCCCCTCGCCTCCCCACGCCTCCCCTCACCTCCCCACGCCTCCCCTCGCCTCCCCACACCTCCCTATGCCTCCCCACGCCTCCCCATGCCTCCCCACACCTCCCCACGCCTCCCCACGCCTCCCCTTGCCTCCCCTCTGTGGCCGTGCGACAGCCGCTCCCGACACTGTCACCAAGCGCCTGAGCTAATCCGGGGGGATAAAAGCAGGGACACATGATCCCTCACCCCGTGATGGCCATCCACATTTCAGAAGGAGGGTCCCCCGACACTGCCACCCCTCCCCGTTCCTCCCAATAAATCCTTCAGTTCGGTGGATTAATATCAAGTGTGTGTGTGTGTGGGGGGGGGGGGTGGAGTGTGTTGGGTGGGAGTGCTGTGGGACCACATTGTTTGGCCGGGGGGAGGAGCAAGCCCCTTCTTATAAAAACCAGGGGCGCGTCTCCCCCGACCTCAGAGTACCGGCCCAATTCGAGGGTCCCGTTCCCGTTCCCACCTGCGCGTCCCCCCCCCTTCAAACGGTCAAACAAACCCGCGTCCCGCCCGGCCCCCCCCCCCCCCACCCGCCCCTCCCTCCACAGCCCGGAGGACAGCGCTCAGAAATGCCCGAGCCCACTAAGAAAGGTGAGTACCTCGCCCCTCTCCGCCTCGGCGCAGGGTCCCGGAAGAGCAGGCTCGGGGGAAAGGGGGAGAGCGGAGGAGAGGCAGCTGCGGCCGCTCGTAAATCAGAACGCTTCGCACGCGCGGATCGTCTCATCGAAGCCCCCCGCCGCGCGCGAATCAGCTGCCGTAACAGAATATCCATACGCGTGAAATCAGCCAGCCGATCTCGTGATTGCGCTTGTATTTCATGCTTTTTTATTGGGGGGGGGGGGGGGGGGGAGGATGCGGTTTTTTGCTCGGTTTCCGGAGCGACTCCCACGGGGGAACCCAGGCTGCGGAACGCCGCGGTCGTCGCCCGGGTCCGGGCACGGGGCGCGGTCGGGATTCTGAGGGGGATTTGGAAGCGGATTGGTCGGGCTTTGACCGGAGGGCTGCGGTCAAGCGGTTTGGCGAGCGGACCTGTTGCTGTGGTTGCCTCTCGGAGAATCCAGAATGTGACTTTGGACTTAGTGATGTATTACCGGCCAATGATGCAGGCTCAGCCGGACCAAACAGGTGTATATATAAAGATGCCTCCGTATAACGATGCCATTGTTGCTGTCATGATGTGCGATCTGCAGCCATGCTTGTACTGTAGCAATGGCGTCCCCCAGTGGAGATTATATGTACGGTACACGTATGAATACTGCTGATCCCTTGGGTGACGGGCGGTGTTAAATGAGCAGCCTGACTATTCTCCATGAGTTCACTGTTAATGAACACTGTGATTATGCTCTGTGTGTGATTAGTCTGTGAATGCAGTGTGATTATGCTCTGTGAGTGATTATGCTCTGTGAGTGCAGTGTGATTATGCTCTGTGAGTGCAATGTGTTTATGCTCTGTGAGTGCAGTGTGATTATGCTCTGTGAGTGATTATGCTCTGTGAGTGCAGTGGGTTTATGCTCTGTGAGTGATTATGCTCTGTGAGTGCAATGTGTTTATGCTCTGTGAGTGCAGTGTGATTATGCACTGTGAGTGATTTTGCTCTGTGAGTGCAGTGTGATTATGCACTGTGAGTGATTATGCTCTGTGAGTGTAGTGTGATTATGCTCTGTGAGTGATTATGCTCTGTGAGTGCAGTGTGATTATGCTCTGTGAGTGATTATGCTCTGTGAGTGTAGTGTGATTATGCTCTGTGAGTGATTATGCTCTGTGAGTGTAGTGTGATTATGCTCTGTGAGTGATTATGCTCTGTGAGTGTAGTGTGATTATGCTCTGTGAGTGATTATGCTCTGTGAGTGCAATGTGTTTATGCTCTGTGAGTGCAGTGTGATTATGCACTGTGAGTGATTATGCTCTGTGAGTGCAGTGTGATTATGCACTGTGAGTGATTATGCTCTGTGAGTGCAGTGTGATTATGCACTGTGAGTGATTATGCTCTGTGAGTGCAGTGTGATTATGCTCTGTGAGTGTAGTGTGATTATGCTCTGTGAGTGATTATGCTCTGTGAGTGCAGTGTGTTTTTGCTCTGTGAGTGATTATGCTCTGTGAGTGCAGTGTGATTATGTACTGTGTTTGTGCAGTGTTAAAGACTTTGCCAGTGCTGCAGTGCAGTGCAGTGTTTTTGGATGCTTAGTCGCTCGGTGGCAGCAGGACAGGCTCGGGGTAGCAGTGTCAGGCTACGCTACAGATGATGCAACACCCCCAGCCCCCGTGCCGTTAGTCCTTTTCCCCAGCGGCTGCCGCCCCCCCCCCCCCCCCCCCCCCCCCCCCCCACTAATGAGCACCTGTGCTCTTTCTGCCGTGCGTGCCGGGGGCTCCAGTGTCGCTCAGCAACTCCTGTGTTAAGGACGGGGTAGTGACAGTTCATTGTCTTTCAGCTCCTTCCCCCCCCCCCCCACCCTCCGCCTCTCCATTCTGGAACAGGCAGCTCACTCTGGGGACACCAGGAGAGAGCCCCCCCCCCCCACCCCCCATCCACCCCCACATCAGGAATCAGGGACGGATGCCAACCACCCTGCTCCCCACTGCCAATTTTGGGCAAGCGGGCGCCCCCCCGGGGGTGACACTTGAGGGATGTGATCAGCGGTGGACATTTCGACGGCCCCCCATAAAAATCGCGCCTCTAGATGGGCGCGATACCCCGGTTCCTGTTTCACCCAAACGAGCCGGAGTTGGCAACGTCTGGGGGGCTGGCCACGCCCTCGGCCCCAGCTCCGCACGTCTCTCAGAGCCGAAGCGGCTGCTCAGGGGCCCGGAGACCACCAGGGGGCGCCAAAATGATGCTAAAATACATGCGCGTGTTATTTATAATGTTGGGCTGTGAAGAGGGGGGGCGAGGGGGGGGCAAGGGGGGGTCACATAAATGAAATCCTGCTAAGGACCTCTCCAAGGCTATGGCTGCCACCACCCCTCCCTTCTCCCCCCGGGTTAAAATACACATCAATCTGAACCTGTGCCACATTTATTTTTATTTATTTGTCCACTCCTTTACAGTTCAGATGAAGGCAGTTTTTTAAGATGGACAACAAGGCAATACAACATTGCCGAACCGGAAATAAGCAACTCCATTGGCACCAATACGTGTATACACAACAGGCTGTCTCTATCCTGCAATAATAACCCTGTTTAAGTGAGTGAGAGAGTGAGTGAGTGTGTGTGTGCTCATGACTGCATATGTGCACACACACACACAGACACACACGCGCACACACACACACATGCACACAAACGCACACACACACACACACACCCATCCACCCAAACACACACACTCACACACAAACTCACGCACACACACACACACACACACACATCCACCCACTCACACTCACACACACACACACACACATACACACCCATCCACCTAAACACACACGCACACACACACACAAACTCACACACACACACACACACACACACACACACCCACCCACTCACACTCACACACACAAATACAGACACACACGCACACACACACAAACTCACACACACACACACACACACACACCCACCCACTCACACTCACACTCACACACACACACACACACCCACCCACTCACACTCACACACACACACACACAAGCATCCCCACATGAAGGCCAAGGACTTTTCCTCAGTGACAGTAATCGACGCTTCCACAGACAAATGTTACACTATTTTGCTATTTCCTTGCAGCTTGTGACTTGGGAGGTTGTGGTCACACTGGCTTCACAAAGAAAAGTAATTCAGTTTTAGAGAACGTCATCAACGGGGGGGGGGGGGGGGGGGTCTTTGACCTTTGACCTTTCAGAGCGCGTTCTGTCTGGCATCAAAGACATTTGATATTTCCGAATTCAGCCGCGGCTGGTCAGTACAGTTCACAAAGTTTGGCGCACACTGCACTGTAGCCAAATTGCTTGGGAATGTCCCCTCCGTTCAAAAGGCCGAGGACTGTCCCAACGGCTCGTTTCTATTGGACGGCGCTGAAGACGCACCGTAGGAGAGCGTCTCATTTGGTCATCGGGGGGTAAGGCTGAAACGGTGCCCGGAGTCTAAAGGTAGCCGAAAAAGAAGCGTTGAATATCCCCCGGGCGACGCGCGACATCGGATACGGTGGCTAACAGCTGAACCAGCGCGACATCTCAGTGACATAATAACACCAGCGCGGTCCCTTTTTGGGGGGTGGGGGGCGGATAGAAACGCGTCTGGGGCGGACGGCGAAGGCGAAACCCGAAAAGCGGCGAGAGGTCGCTTCCTACGCGAGCCGCGAGGCGGCTTTCGACGGGGGCCTTGATTTAAGCCGCCGCCTCTGACGGGACGGTGTGCATTTCGCCTCGCGGCGTGGCTCCCCGGGCTTGAGTTTCGGGGCGCTCCCGGGCAGGGCAGCCCGAGGCCAGGCCTGTCGCGTTTCTGCAATATTGCAGATATTGATGGTATGTTCTATTACAGCCTCCATTTTGTAGTCGTTTTAGTTGCAGCCCCCACCACACACACACACACACGAACACGGACGCACGTACACATACACACATACACACACACGCACGCACGTACACATACACACACGCACACACACACGCACACGAACACGCACGCACGTACACACACACACACGAACACGCACGCACGTACACATACACGCACACACACACATACACACACACGCACGCACGTACACATACACACACGCACACACACACGCACACGAACACGCACGTACACATACACACACGCACACACACACACAAACACGCACACACGTACACATACACACACGCACACACACACATACACACACACACACACGCACGTACACATACACACACACACACACATATACACACACACGCAGGCACACACACACACGCACACACACATACACACACGCACACACACACATACACACACACACACGCACGTACACATACACACACACACACACATATACACACACACGCAGGCACACACACACGCACACACATACACACACGCACACACACACATACACACACACACACGCACGTACACATACACACACACATATACACACACACGCAGGCACACACACACGCACACACACATACACACACGCACACACACACATACACACACACACACGCACGTACACATACACACACACACACACATACATACACACGCACACGCACACACACCACCCCAAAGCTCGTAAATGTCCTTCACAGTGTGAAAATCCGAAATGAAAATTCTTCTAGAATAAGGTCAACTCCTCCACAGTAAACACATGTCGGAGGTGAGCGGAGTGGAGAGCAGTATTGGTTGAATACTTCTGAGGTTTTGGGGGGGGGGGGGGTGGGGGGAAACATCTTCGTCTATGTTTATCGGAGATCCATCATCGGCACCCAGCAGCGGAGGCCATCGTCACGGGACAGAGGACTCGGCAGTCAACCCCCCCGTGACCCTTGCCTTTCTCCGGGGTGTCGATTGCAGGGTGGGATGTGGATGGGGGGGGGGGTGGTGATGGGGGGGGGGGGGGGAGGCCCGCGTCTTCACCTCCGCATATTTACAGTCGGCGTCTGTCAGCGCTGCCCCCCTCCCCCCCCCGGCGGAGGCGGCGACATGATCATCTGTCCGTCCCGTCCTCCCAGGCCCATAAATCGTCCCTGGGATTAACAGCTCCGGGATTCCAGCACACCCCCCTTCCCCCCCCTGCCCCCCCCCCCGCGCGAGGGGCCAGTCCCGGCTTTGATGGGTCGTTCCCAAAATCGGCGGGAGCGCGGACGAACGCCCCCGGCCCCCCCCCCCCCCCCCCCCGACGAGGAGGGTCTATATTAAGCTAATGAGGCGGGGGGGGGAGGGGGGGTGGGGGGGGGGTACGGCCCTGAATGAGCTCGTCTCTCAGCGCCGGGGGCCTGCCGAAAAACAATATGCCTGTCCCCAGAGCACATGTGACCTCCATCACACCCCGCGCACCTCAGAGAATAGGCTGCTCTCCGTCGCTAACCTCAATGTTAGCGTCCGCTGATCGCTAGCTCTTTGCTCATCGCTGATAGGACAGAAACGAAATAAGTGCTCAACCCAAAATGCCCATTGACACGTGGTATTGTAAAAGGGTTGTGCTATTATCGAATAGCTTGAAAATATACCCATAAAAACAATGAAAATATGCACATTTAATACCTTAAATCCGTCAAGAAAACTGACTGTTATGTTTTAGAAAATCCCAAATGTGATTTGACAATTCACATACTGGGGTTTGTTTTCCTTTGTCCATTTACAAAGGGTGTTTTTAAAACATTTGTTAAGAAGCTGCAACTTTTCCAGCAAATTATATAAAATCAAAAAAAGGCTAGAGTCTGTAACCTAAAGTGAAAATATGAATAATATCAGGGTGTAAGCTTGGACCAACAGGTATGATTAAAGAGAGCTATGTCCAACGTATTTGGGTCTGAAGCCTTATCATTTAGTTAATCCATTCTGTCATAGATTGACATGTCATTCTGTTTATGAACAGAATATCTTATATCTCTGTAAAAAATGTGGACATTTCTGCTGTATTATTGTCAGTCATTCACTGAAGGGCTTTTGAACGTCATTAGTTAAACTGTCACAATTATTTAGTCTAAAGCAGTGGCTCCCAAACTCGACCCAGGGGGACCCCTGTGCAGGCTAGACTTTGTTACAACCAATCTCTTGCGTCTTGCTCAATTAAAGTCATTGAGCACGTGTTTAAATTCTTTCATTTTATTTTTAAACTTGTCAACACAGCGCAGGTTTGGCTCGTTATCATTTGCTTTTTCTTTGAATCCTTCGTCATCTGCCAAACTGTCGGTTTCTGTGGCCAGGGGTCCACATTTTCACCAGTTTAGGAGCCTGTTGATTCGCCTCAGTCTTTAATTTAATCAGTTACAAAACGTGCCTCTCTTCGGGTCCAATCCTTTCCAATATAGCACAGCTTTTAATACGTCATAATGCGGCTTCAGGGCGTAAATAATCCCCCAGAACACGACAAAACTTTTAAAAAGAAAAAATTAACAGCCTGTTAAATTCTGGGATTGCAGTTGGAACAAAAACTACGGGTCCCCCAGGACTGAGTTTGTGTGCCGCCGGTCTAAACCATCCAATTAACGCAATAATTTGCAGTAATGCAAAAAACGCTTTGGTCTAAAGCCTATTGCTTTCGCTCTCCCCCATTTTAGCGCTGCTCCTTCAATGAAATAAAATGAAAGGCAAAGACCTTTCGTCTCGTCTCTGATTATGTAGTTTACGGGAGATTTGTGCGGGTGGAAAAAAAAAAAAAAGAAAAGAAAAAGTCAGGGCTCCTCGTTCCGAAGAGTCGAAAACAGGCCCGGTCCCTTTGGTCTGGCGAGGTTCGGGGTGCCACGGCCAATCGGAACGAGAGCAAAAACGAGAGGTCCCAAAAGAGGAGTCTGGTATCAAGGTCGGCGGCGAGGTCGATCCAAAACGAGACAAAAAACAATGTCGGCGTGCGACGCGCGTCGCTAATCCGCGGTGTTGTAAATGCACTGTAAGCGCTACAGCGTGTACCAGCACGGAACGGGACGGGGTGTCTCATGCAACGGGGGGCCTGTAAAGTGCGCGGAGCCATCTTACTGGGAACATCTTACTGAGAAACCTCACCAGAGGGGGTTAGATTTTGCCCAGGAATAGCAAGAGTATAAAGTATGGCATTTTCCCTTGGGTGGGGAAAACAAAGAGCGTGCCACGGCTGGCACCTGGCACGCTGGCATCCCTGTAGAATTCACAGAGGACAGTGCCAACGGCCAGGGGCGGGGGGAGGGGGGGAGGGGGGGGGGGGGGGGGGGGGTTGGGGGGGCTAGAAAACATGGCAAGGACATTTGAGGCAAATGCTGTCGCAGTCTCACATGTTCTCCCCCACAACCCCCCCACCCTCAATAAGAACACTGGGAGTGTGGGGGTGGGGGTGGGGGGGGGGGGGGGGGGGGGGGTAGTGCTTGCAGAGAACTTGATAGTTCTGCCTGTGATCCAAACGAAATGCTAACGCACTGCTGGCATAAAATGGACTCTTGATAGCGCGATGCTGTTCCCAAGAGGAAATCGATACATGGATGTTGCCCCTCATTTAAACTTTCGTCAAACTGAATCTTTTTTACAGATGTACGAGTTCGTTAATGCAAATGTGTAAAAACAAAGCGCTGATGGTTTACCAGGAGGGGTAAAAGCCTTTCCCTTGACTGCCTGGAACCGCCCTTAAGCTAGCTGCTAAGGTCGCTGACTTCAGCGAGAACGTCGCGTGTTGTGACCCTGTTGTCTGGTGCCACATGCCTGAATGCTTCGGGGGGGGGAAAAAAAGCAGCTAAAACAGACTTAAACTTCCATTACTAACAGCAAGACTGAGAACACGCAGAAGGACACACGGAGACTTGTGGTTTCAGTTGCAGAGACAAACCGTTTTTTTTGGGGGGTGTGCATTAACCCGTCTCTCTCTCCCTCTCTTTTCCAGATGAGGTGGCCAACGGCCCACCGGAAGGTAAGACGCCTCTCGTTTGTGTGTCTCACTGAGGGGGCGCCTGAGGGTCAACACAGGCCAATCGGTGCCCTCCCAGGGTCAGCACTTTCACCCTGCAGACAACCGTTAAAATTCCTGAAGATTACCGACCGTTTTACAAGAAGCCGAGTGTCTACTTCACACGGCTTTATTGTACGTTTTCGGTTGGTGTCAAGTTTCGGCGAAAGTTCTCTGCATCCTGCGAGGGAACCTTCAAATTTTAATTAAAGTTTTGTTTTTTTCGAGTTCAAAACAGTGCATGGGTGTCCAATCTTATTCGAAAAGGGCCGGTGTGGGTGCAGGTTTTTGTTTTAGGCCTGCACTATGACACCCGATTCAACTAATTTACAATCATGGTCTTCAAATCAGATCAGGTGTCTTGAAGCTGGGCTAAAACAAAAACCTGCACCCATGTCGGCCCTTTTTGGATAAGATTGGTCACCCCTGATACGGTGTTTTGAACACACATTTGACCCTGGTGTGAACATGAGCGCGAGAGAAAGGAACGTTTACGACACCGGAACTGAAATCAGTCCGATTTTTGGGAGTTGAGACGAGTTGAGAGTGAGAAGCGGGAAGACGAGGAGAGTGAATGTGTGGGAGATGTTGGAGCTAAATTAGGTACGCGAAACATCAAAGTTGAGATGAGTGTGGGAGTAGGGGGGGTGGTCACCGACGCTGCAGTATTTTTTGGAAGATTCTAGACGCCAGCTGCCGCTCTCGACAGGTCCCGCTGCCCGGGGGGTAGTAAAAGAGGGGAGCTGTTTATTCTCTGACCTTGCGGACAGAACACGAGCTGCGATTTAGTGCCCGGTGTTTTTCTAGTACTGACCTCAGGGTCGGTGTACAGAATAGAGTTACACGCTATATACGCCGCCATTTTTACCCCTCCTGTAGACAGACTGTCTGTTACAGTGACCCGAATTTTCCTCGGAGGCGTTACGCACGGCATGTGGGTACAAAGTTGGTGCGCCAAGATGTTAAATTATGCCGAATATTGGGGCTCCTTGCTCCCGGGTAACATATGCACCGACAGACACCCTATGGTTCATCGCTGCTGAATGGGCCAACACTCAAGAGTGGCTGTGGTCGTTTGAGGAAACCGACCGACCTCAGAGCAGCTGGTAGATTTCGGGGGACGTTATGGAGGGGAGGGGTGCATTTGGGCGAACGCGCGCGCTAGCGTCCTAGCGACGGAGCGCAGCTGTAGCAGAAGCTCCAGCAGGTAACGATATGTACTGCTAGCATTTCGTCCGTCGAAGGGTGATTTATCGAGCTCCAGCGGCCCCCCCGGGTCTGCGTTTGCGAGCTGGGTGCGTCCGGTGAGCGTTTTCGCAGTGGTTCAGCTGTGTGCGCGTGTGTGTGTGTGTGTGTGTGTGTGCGTGTGCGCACTTGTTGCCACCAGCTCATCCTCTCGTTTGACCCTTCCTTCGCAGTGTGTCAGAATGTGGGTTTTAGTACAGCGGTCTGCTTCTCAGTAAAACCACAGGCACTCGTGTCCCTGCGTACTTGCGGTTGTGGGCGTGTCAGCTTCCTGTTGCTGTGGCCGCTATGTGAAAAGCAGCACTCGTGACGTCACTGTTTTGTTGTGTGCTCAGAGAATCATGCCCCGCCCCCTGAGGCTAATCAGGCTCCGCCCCCTGAGACTAAGGATCAAGGTGAGTGAGCATGCTCTGTCGTGTCTGCACCTATTTTGTCCTCTTACCGTGCCAGACACTGTTCCTCCCTTACCCATCCCCTATTTACAAATTTTCTGTACAATCCATGACTTGTGTGAGGTTGTCGACACTTGGTACTTCTTTCCAATGTTATTCGGGGGGGGGGGGGGGGGGGGGCGCAGATCAAATTGATGAAAGTGTGGACACCTGGCCACTAAAACTAACCATTTAGCATACAAGGAAGAAGTCAAAGACAAAGAAAAGGATTATGAGCCAAACCTGCATTGCGTTAGTAAATTAAAGGTACAAATTATGAATGAACTTAAACGCAATGCGCAAAGATCGGCTGTCATCTAATTTATAAAACCCAGCTTCATAGCTAACGCAAGCTAGCCAACCATAGTAGGCATACTGACTGCACTGACATAGCTAGTCAGCTACTTACCCATTTACAAGTTGCTCTGTAGCTAGCTTTCCACTTGATCTGATATTTTTCTCAGGTTTAAAATGCCTATGTTCATCTGAAAAATAAAATTTGATCCATTCAGTTGAGGCCAGAATGCCAAGTACACCTGACACTTGCTTTTATTAGTTAGCTGACTGCCTTACTTGCTGGCTAGTTAGCATTATTGGCTAACTAGCCAGCCTTAAGTAGATAGCTGTAGCATGTTCCCTTGAAACTTAGCTATATATAGCTACCAAGGTAATGTGAGCTATGTCAGTGTAGTCATGCAACCCCCAACTGACAGTTGAGAATTGACATTTAGTGAGGGGTTGGCAAGCTTGGTGCAAGCCAGACCTGGGTCAAATACGTATTTGTTTTGGATTCAAATACTTTTCTGTGCTGTTGATCTTGCCTGGTGTGATTAAGCCTGCCAATATGACCAGAAGGCGGGGTTTGCACTTTTTGAGAGTATTTCATTGGTTCCAATACACCGGACAAGATCAGATAGCGTAGAAAAGTATTTGGATCCAAAACAAATATGTATTTGACCCAGGTCTGGTGCAAGCATAAATGAGTGCCATTCTATTACCCTGCTCACTAGATTTGCCTGCAGATTTGCTGAAAAACTGGTCACTACATGTGATGGACAAGAAAAAGGACCAATGAGAAAGATGTTCTCTCTCAGGGATCAGCCGCATGCTGTGTAATCCCCTCCCTGAGCTGGTCCCGGGGTCCTGCAGTGCCTGCTGGGATGAAAAACTGGTACTCATTCCCACGGTCCTCGCTGCGCTTCACTAATACCGTGTCTGTCTGTCCGCAGCATGACGGCTCTGTGCAGCTGTGTCTGAGGCCTGCTTTGCTTTAGCCTAGGTCTTAATGCTTGCTCTACAGAACCTGCGGATGCTAAGACGGAACCTGTGGATGCTGAGCTGAAGGCTCCTGTAGATGCTGAGCAGGCCCCTGTAGATGCTGAGCAAGCACCTGTAGCTAATGGGGAAGCCCCCGTAGATGCTGAAGAGGGCCCTGTAGCTAACGGGGAAGCCCCTGTAGATGCTGAACCAGCTCCTGTAGCTGCAGAACCAGCTCCTGTAGCTCCAGAACCAGCTCCTGTAGCTCCAGAACCAGCCCCTGTAGCTCCAGAACCAGCTCCTGTAGCTCCAGAACCAGCCCCTGTAGCTGCAGAACCAGCTCCCGTAGCTCCAGAACCAGCCCCTGTAGCTGCAGAACCAGCTCCTGTAGCTGCAGAACCAGCCCCTGTAGCTCCAGAACCAGCCCCTGTAGCTCCAGAACCAGCTCCTGCAGATGCTAAGAAGAAACTTCCTTTCGCCGCTAAAAAGAAGCTTCCTGTAGCTACTAAAAAGAAAGTGACTGTAGATACTAAGCAGAAGCTTCCTGTAGCTACTAAAAAGAAGGTGCCTGTAGATGATACAAAGCAGAAGCTTCCTGTAGATGCTGAGCAGGCCCCTGTAGATGCTAAACCAGCCCCTGTAGATGCTGAACCAGCCCCTGTAGATGCTGAACCAGCCCCTGTAGCTGCTGAACCAGCCCCTGTAGCTGCTGAATCAGCTCCTGCAGATGTTGAGCAGAAGCTTCCTGTAGATGCTGAACTGACCCCGAGCAAACCCACTGACGCTGGTAAGCAAATCCCAACTGCAAAGGTGTGGCTGTGAAATTTTTATTTGTTTATTTATTTTTGCATGTGTTCTATTCACCTTCAACAAGTTAAGTTCAAAGTTCATCCATTTAAAAACCAATTGTGGAGCTCCCTATCTAGTGAGACTTACGGCTTTACGGATAAGATTAACCTGTACAATTCGCTGCACGTCGGTGACCCCCTCTGGTTGCCCGCCGGTCTACTCTTTTGACACTGACCCTGCCATTAAGCACACCCACCACAACATCCAGAAAAAAGCTCAAACGAAGGAGGTCCCTCCCGATTGACAGCGTGACTAAATTAAAACCGTGCTTTTTTCCTGGTATAATAATTCTGTCACTTTTGACTTTCTTCCACAGCCCTGCGTCAGCTTATGTTTGACCTTCTGAATATAGCTGATGTAACCTTACACTCTCGCATGTCAATGCTTTGAAATATATGCCCTGCACCTGCAATCAGACACTATGATAACATGACCTCATTCATATCTGTCCACTTGCAACAGGTTCCCTGGGGTAAGTCTGCAGTAGTGCAGCACAGCAGTCACATGAAATGCACTCCACGTTATATTAGAATGTGTTTTTATTCTTATTTTTGTATTTCAATGCGTGTGTGTTTTAAAAATTATCACATAGCTAACGGTTGACCATTGTGATCAATTTGGAGTCGTTCTCCTAAATGTAATTGCTTCTTCCACTCTGGGTGAAAATGAAAGATAATGGAATGCGTGAGATGAGTACCCCAACGCTCACAAGCGACTGTGGCCAAACAGGAACTGTGTGTGCAGGAACTCCAGAGTGAGAGCGAACTTCCTGTGGGTGCGTGTGTCTTTGGCAGTGGCTGAAAAGTGTGTGTGGTCTTTGTAATGTACAAGCAAGCCTTGTCCCAAACAGAGCAGCCCCCGGTGAAGGTGGAGGTGGAACCAGTTATTGTGGTTACCCCGTCTCAAGGTGTGTGTGTGTGTGTGTGTGTGTGTCCGTGTACTTGTCCGCTACCCCTCTGTGTGGAGCAAATAGGCTGTAATTAGCCACTTATCAGTAGGAGTAGAGGGGTGCTTCTATGCTTGGAAGACCCCAGTCACCTGAGATATCACACATTTGCAGTCATCATATCCCCCTTTAGCAAGTGGGAGATATAAATCTTGAGCAGTACTTTGAAATCACTTTATAGCAGGACTGATATTACCTCATAAACAGAACTGATACATCAGTCTTTAGTTGGACTGAGACGTCAGCCTTTAGCAGTAGTGAGATATCAGTCTTTAGCAGAACTGGGATATCAACCTTTAGCAGTACTGAGATATCAACCTTTTGCAGGGCTGAGATAGCAATCTTTAGCAGTACTCAGATATCAGTCTTTTGCAGGGCTGAGATAGCAATCTTTAGCAGTACTGAGATATCAACCTTTTGCAGGGCTGAGATCACAATCTTTAGCAGTACTGAGATATCAGTCTTTTGCAGGGCTGAGATAGCAATCTTCAGCAGTACTGAGATATCAGTCCTTAATTTGACTGAAAGATGTCAGCCTTTAGCAGAACTGAGATTACCTCGCCAGCAGGCCTGATACACAGACAGTATTCACAGATAATACAATGTGAGTTCCAATCAATTCCATTTAAATTGAATCAATTTAGGAAATTAAAAATGGCCATAGATCATTATGGGCACTTGTGATTCCATTAATTGAATTGATTGAATTGAATTGAAATGGAATTGACCAAAGCCTGGAATGTTATCCTCCATGAACCCTTTGAAGAGTAGATTTTTTTTTTCTTCTAAATTCTAAGTCAGTGTTCTAGAACACTACTGATTCCAATTACCAGTAGTGATTGTGACATCAGCATTAGAATGTTCAGTTAAGAACGTTCTAATCACATGTCATGTGACCATGCAGTACACCTGAAAGGGTTGAGGCTGATAACATTGCACTTTCTCTGCTCCTGGGGAGAGAGGGCAGTGGCTCCCGTGCCAGCAGAGGGACATTGTGCTTTCCCCGTGTGAATCCCGCGATGTCATCTGCCGTGTCATCTGTGATGTCACCCGGCTGGTCCATCTCACACCGCATCCACCATCCGCCGCCGTGCGGGCGCCTCTGTGTCGCGTCTGTCCGTGTGCTCGTACGCGCTCCCCAGCCGTGCGTGTCGCGTCCCCCGTGTCGCCCGTGCGCCGGCACGCATCACGCTTCCCCATCCCTCACACGCCGCGCCTCACGCGCTTGCTGCCGCCGCTTCGTCGCCGGCGACGGAGCGAGCGACGGCTCAGCTTCTGTGTCCATCGTGCCTTTGTTGCAGATATCGCAGACGATGACGCTGCCAGAACCTCGTCGCCGCAGCTTCCGACAGGTTGGTCGCTTTTTGGCAAAAACCGCCTCCGCCCCGGCCCATCCTCCACGCAGGCACTGTTGCCACGGAAACCGCATCAGTGTCCTAGGCCGCGCTAAAAAAAAAAAAAGACAGTTGCCGGTGCATTGTTACAGAGGGTTTGCGGGTTAAGGTCCTCCTGCATAGTGTCGGGATAGTTCCTGTGCACGTTCTTCCCCTTCCAATTTTACGGGGACAGTTCACCAACGGGACAGGCTAATTGGGCATTCAGACAAATGGAGGGCGTTTACTGAAGACTCCTGGGATACTCAGAGGGTACCCCCCTGCATTCCTTGCCAGAATAAGCTTTCTAATCAGCTTTCAAATCAGAGCCATGTACGTGTATGTGCAATAATCTTACATTCATGTTTTCCACGTCTGCGCACAATGTCAAAAATAAACATGTAGTCGGTCTTCTATACAGGACCTTTATATGCTACCAACGTCATATAAAGGGGCGTGTAAGACAGCACGTAGTATGTGTGTACACATACATTACATACGTGAGATGTATGTCCACTGCACATACTATTTGTGATGCATATATGTTTGTGCCATTGCATATACTATTTGTCATGCATATATGTTTGTACCATGTTTGTAGCGTATATGTTAGATTAACTTCCAAGGTAACCTGGTTTCAGACTGTATCACTGTTGTGGATACAGTATATTGGTGTTTATATTTTGATCTGTTGTCATGTTATTGTTCCACAGTGAAAAAACTGTAATTAATCATGGAAAAAATATTATAATTTGCCACTTCAAAGGCAGCACAATTGGTGACTAAAAATACAAATTAGTCTCAATAGCAATGCTCAAAATACGACTTTTAGTATTAATATTCCAAAAATGCAAATCAGCCTCATTGTACGAATTTTGGCTCAGAGACTGTGGAAGCTTCATGTGCCCGTGCATGGATGGGGGAGCATACGTGTACGTGTGCATACGTGCTCATGTGCGTGCAATGTGTGCGTGCGTGCGTGCGTGCGTGTGTGTGCAGACCTGCGTGCGATGGCTTTCGCTTTGTGCTTTTCTCCTGCACATAATGTGTCCTGTACGTTTGTCTTTGTCTCCGTTCAGATGATAGTGTCTCCCGCGCAGCCCAAGGAAGAAAGGACTCAGGTAATGCTACAAATGCTACGCTACGGCGGTAACTCTGATGGGAGCGCGGGCGCGAGCGGAGAACGGGCGCTCTCCTCGTCCTCCGCCGACTCCTCCGGGCGGTCGGCTGCCTGCGGGCCGCCCGTGGGCCGCCCGTGGGCCGCCCGGATCGCAGAGCGAAAGGGAATCGCGAGCCGACAGCAGGGTCGCGTCAGAAGAGAGCTAGCCCGCGGTATTTTAGGTTACCGAAAGTTAATAATAATAATAATAATAATAATAATAATAATAATAATAGCTGGGAACTGAAATAGGAGGCACACAAACCATGTCCTCAGAGCCGTTGGCTTGAAAGACGGAAGTAGAGAGGTGTAGCATAGAAGACTTGCACTGAGGTAGAGAGGCAGTAGACTTGCAGAAGACTGGAAGACTTGTGGAAGCAGAGGCTTTGCGGGGATGGAGGCAGGCTGGAAGACTCACTGAAGAGAGAGCTGGCTTGAAAGACTCGCGTTGAAAGACGGAAACGTTTTGCATCTTTCGCCTTCCCGAGATGCAAAAAGTTGACCGAAAATGGATGTCACCTCTCAAATGACATCACTCCGATAGACGTGAAGGATGGCGCCGATGTTGCCTCAGTGTTGTTTGCATTGTTCCATGCTTTTCATGTTGACAGATTGCTTAATTCATGTGTGCAAATGTGCTTGGTCTATAGGGTCTATGTGTGTGCTTGCATCTGTGTGTATGTTCTAGCTGATGTGTGTGTGTGTGTTTTGTGTGTGTGTGTGTGTGTTTTTTTTTCTCAGGTGGGTAGTATTTGGTGTGTGTGTTTACATCTGTGTGCATGTTGAGAGAATGGTGTGTGTGTGTTTTTTCTCAGGTGGGTAGTATTTGGTGTGTGTGTGTGTGTGTGTGTTTGCATCTGTGTGTATGTTCTAGCCGAAAGAATATGCGCGCGTGTGTGTGTTTTTTCTCAGGCGGGTAGTATTTGGTGTGCGTGTGCGCGCGCGCGCGCGTGCTTTCTCCCTGGTCACGTGGCGCGCGTGTCTGTTACGAAACGCAGTGTGGTCCCTGGGGGAGGGCCAGCCTCCGGAGGACGCCGACAAGCAGCAGCAGAACAACTCGGAGCTCTCCACCCTCCTGATCGAGAAGCCCCAGAGCGGCTCCGTCACCGTGGGTGAGGCTCCGGGGGGCGTGGCGCTACCCACTGAGCGGGGGGGGGGGGGGGCGCTCACAGAGCCCCCTGATACCAGCCCCCCCCCCCCCCCCCCTCCCCACGACCGCATGCTCCATGACATTAACATCACAGGCATTTAGCAGACGCTCTTATCCAGAGCGCACAACTTTTTACACAGCATTAACACAGCATCCATTTATAAAGCACTTATAAATACTGAAGTAGTGCAGGTTAAGTACCTTACTCAAAGGTACAACGACAGAGTCCAAACCAGGAATCGAACCTACAACATTTAGGTTGCAAGACCAGTTCCTTACCCATTACTATACGACATATGTCCACACACTACATAACTAGATGCCAAATGGCTACAGGCTACAAGGTATTCTTCCAAAAGGGTCAAACACCTGTCGGTCGCTCATGCAGAAATTAGCTTGCCTGTGGGGGGGGGGGGGGGGGGGGGGGTCGATTGTACGTCAGTGAGTCGCGGTGCTGATACGCTGTAACCACTAGGGGGGGACATCACGTTCATTGCGAAGGTGGAGGCCAAGGACCTGCTGAGGAAGCCCACCATTAAGTGGTTCAAAGGGAAGTGGATGGACCTGGCCAGCAAGACCGGCAAGCACCTGCAGCTGAAGGAGAGCTTCGACCGGCAAAACAAGGCAAGGGCCTGCACAGCCTCCCCGAGACTCAAACGCTTCATCGCCCAAAAACAACCCGCATTTTAAACCCGTATTCTAAATTTGAATTCAATCTGACAGTAGTTACACTAGTTCCTCCCTGCCCTGTTGACAAATGGTTCGCTTTCTCTTCCACTGAAAGTAGGCCCCTTCCTGTTCTGCGGTTAAACGGTTTCCTTTCCTGTCCGACTGAAAAATATGTCCCTTCCTGTCCCACTGAGGTACCGGTCCCTTCCTGTCCACTGAATTCTGTTTATCGCCTGCAGATCCACACTTTTGAGATGCACATCATCAAGGCCAAAGAAAACTACGGTGGGAATTACAGGTGCGAGGTCTCCTGCAAGGACAAGTTTGACAGCTGCTCCTTCGATTTGGAGGTCAAAGGTGCGTAAGGCTTCGCCCTAGGGGGGGACGGCAACGAAATCGAGGACGTTTCATCCGGCAGAGACAGGAAGTAATAAACACCCACAATGCTCTCTTTCAGAGGCCGCAGATGCCTCTTCAGCCATGGATATTCGATCAGCTTTTAAGAGGAGGTGAGAGGACTCGTACGAATGAAACCTGTATCCTTCCCGCTCCTGAAAGCAGTCAAGAACCTGCGTTCCACACAAACTGTGCCATTGTCTTACGAATTTGGATTATGTGGACTTTTGTGGTTTTGTTTAGTGGGATGTTTTTGTCTTATTATGGAAAGCCTACCAGAAGGATTATTTTATTTTTAAAAACAAGGCTGGTAGAAGCCATTTACATCATGAATATGTTATAATCTGTGATATATATAATTTCAGTTCAAGTCAATTGTCTCAAAATGTATATTTTTGTATAGATGCGTATACATTTGTATTTGTATATTTCTATGGTGTTGTCTTCATTTTAAGGGACCAATGAAACGGTATGTTATTGGGGGAAATCTCATGAGGCTGAGTGCCTCCATTTGTAATGAGCGAGTAGAAAGGCTTCATACTGTACACAGTAAAATGCCCAGTGTTAATTCAACTCTGACAGAGTACATGTGGTCATGTGAGTGGGGAGTGGAACCGTGTGTATACTGTAAGAGTTTAACACCGGACATTTTACTGTGTACATTTTCTGAAAATGACCTGCTATAAATTTCCTTGTAAATGTCTACTATCACGCATGACACACATGCTAATGGTTTGGATAGAGCAGTAACATCGTGTCTGAGCTTAACGTTGTTCTGCAAAACTGTGTAAATACTGTGGAAATTTACAGCAGTTGACTCCATAAGGGATATTAACAAACCAACCAACACAAATGGTGTTGAAATGTTTCTAAGGCCAACACTTGCATTTGGAACTTCCTTTCGAACGATGTGCCTGAAAGCAACGCGAAACATCTCAGCTTCTGCGTGATGTTCTCACAACATGGCGGCAGCACCGGGGCAGGGCTCGAACGTTCCTACGGTGTTGCTGAAATGTTGTCGGAACGTACTGTTACGTGCGAGCTGGGATCGCTCTCGATTGGCCCCTTGCATAAATCCTTTCGTTTGCATCCTGTTGTCAAGGAAACAAAGCAAACGGTGTTTCTGTAAGCCTCAATCAAGCATTAGTCTCACAGAACTGTATCGGGAACCTATTTAGTTCTGTGGACAGTCTGGACCTAATGCTGTGTCGACTGCATTCAGTTTTGCGTTGCTTTCGTAGCATTGTTAGCCCAGTTTCAGTTTCTGTCAGTAACATCTTTGAATTTCTTCTTGTTGACAACAGCAATGAAGGACAAGAAGACGCAGGCGAGCTTGACTTTAGTGGTCTTCTTAAGAAGAGGTGAGAATAACGGCGCCCCCTAGAGGACGGAGGCCTTTTTATCTCTTCTACACACCACTGCCAATGGCCGCTTGACCTCCAGCTGGTTTTTGACATAGTTTTTTTTTTTTTTAGTGATTGAGTTTCTTTTTTCCAAAATCTTCTGAATTGCTGATATTTAGTGTGTTAATTTGAACACGTTCTTGACATTGAGGTATTGTGTGCGAATCTTTGCAGTACATTCAGATTAAAGAACGATATGTTTTAATCTGTTCGTAAATCTACAGTGCTTAAATGAGAACAGGAAATTAATTGTCATTGTATTGTGCATTAAGCCTTGCTAAGATTTCTGCATTTCCACATTGGGGTTAAAGCAGTCTGTTTTTGCCAGCAGCAACGGGACCAACAGATGACATTACTTATTCAATATTTTTTGTTTATCTCAGACTGATAATGTACACATAAAAAGACACACTTGGCATTCAAAGGGAAGGACAAACTGTTTTTTTGCAGTTAGATTCCATGCAGTGACACCTGTATTTGCGCTTGTCTCTTCTGTTTTTGCATTCAGAATGAACAGGTTAGTAAAGTGAATGAGTATTTAAAACATTAACCTTACTGAGGGTAAGTGGCACAATCCTGTAGTCTCACTGCAACTACAGGAAAGTGAACAAAATCAGAGTGTTGGCCTACAGCAAGGGTAACACTTCATTTAAAACGCAACATTTATAAATGTTTCATTAAGCGACAATTAATAAACAGTTTATAAATGATGTTGTAAAATAGTGTTACCGCCATGCTGTAACTGTGAAGGTAAACCCTTGTACCACAGTCTGTTAGCCTGAGTGTTCTTTGATGTACTTGGTTCAAGCAACCCCATACTTTCTCTAGGTTGCTTGCCTCGATGCTTTCCGACATCGAGAATCGTTTTCTGAAAGGAGTGTAGGGAAATCTCCGAGCGATTCCGATCGGTCGATTTCCGCGCCGCCCGACTAATTGTCTTGCGTCTGGATGACTAATTTTCACGCCGCGTATTTGCGTCCGCGGTTTTCCGTGCGCGAGAGGACACGAAGGGTTAAACCCGCGGAGGCAAAGGGATGGGCGATTTTCATTCAGCAGGGTGAGAGAGAGAGCAGGACCACACCCCTCTGAGCCACTCAGACTGATACCAGATCGGTGCATTCTGCCTCAGAGCCAGGCCCTTGTGCCACGTGTATTTGTGAGATTGAGGTGACCGAACTATCCAATAAATCTGCCAGCCGTAGGAATGGCAATACAAAAGTGTTGTTATGATCTCTGGCAAATACTCAAAAGGAAGATGCGTGCTCTCGTCTAAGATGCTTGATAGTATTTAGGGACATTTTTATTATCATTTTCTTTGCTAAACGTGCCGCCAAACTGTAATATTTTGACCTTGGTTGACACAAAATTGCAAAAACTTTCTTTACAGAAGAGAACATTTGAATATGAAGTCAGTGCACATTTACATTAGCGTCACACTCTTCACAACAAATTTTCACTTCCTGTTTCCTGTAGTAGGACTGACACTGCCTGTTGCTCCTGATTGCTACCACACTGTAAGTGGGCATCGCCATAGTGACTGCAGAACAGGGGACCGTTTAGGTGCAGTGTGTGATGTGTCACTCCATACGGTCACGTGACCAAACCAGAGGACAGGTAGAGTAAAGGCTACGCCCATCCCTCTGTGCGACACGTTCTGAGGAACCCCCGGAAACAAAAGCCGCTGCAGAAAACAGTTCCCTATAATAAAAAAAACCAGCCCCCAGAAAAGCTGTAGAATCCTCCCCCAAGTAAAGATACCAGTCTCAGACTCACTTTCGAGACCAGTACCAGATCATTTAAAAACACCAGCATCAGACAGACACACAGCACAGATTAAAAATAGATTAAAAACCACTGGCTGCCAGATTCAGCGCAGCCTATTGGCGTACATGACGGCACAGTCACGGATTCGTAGCCGCTCACACGAAAAAAACTGCCCGGTTCCTCGGAATGCGTCGCGAATGCCTCTCCAACCTCCTGCCCTAACGCCCCGCCCCTTGTTTTTTTTTTTTTTTTTTTTTTCGCGAAAAAAAAAACACCAGGGAGCCGAAGCACCAGGAGGAGGCCCCGCAGGTGGACGTTGGGAGATCCTGAAGAACGCCAAGCCCTGCGACTACGAGAAGATCGCCTTCGAGTACGGCATCACTGACCTGAGGGGGCTGCTCAAGAGGCTGAAGAAGACCAAGAAGGTGGAGAAGAAAAGTGAAGGTGCTGACGCGTTTTTTTAACAAAACACCTCAGTCTATGCTTTCTTTGCTTTTCGTTAGTACGCGGGTGTACTCCACCCTAAAATCCAGCACAGTCCAGCCCCGCTCCTGGCATACATTACCTGTCCATGTCGCCTCACACGCTGAAACAAACATTCCCCCAGGGAGCAAGCCACGCCCGGCTGGATCTGCGCCCATTCCGGCTGACCCCTCAGGCCAGAGTCGGCGCAGATCCGGCCCGGAGTCGCTCGCTATCTGGGCTCGCTGCTATTTGCTCACAGGGACGGCATTGTACGCATCCCCCGCCACTCGCGGCTGCCGTTTCGGTCGGGCACATAACCAGACACCACAAATCGACAAGAAACTCCGACCTCCTGCCACTTTCGAAATAAACGTCACATAATTGCAACGGCAGTGACGTGGACGTGAGGTAAACCGGGGGGTACTGAATTTTCCTTCCAAAGAACCTCGATACAGTAAATGCCTCTTGTTTCGTTTTTGAAGCGTTCGCCAAGAAGTTGGATCCGGCCTACCAGGCCGACAAAGGCGGGAAGATCCGGATGGTGGTGGACCTGGCCGACCCCACCGTGGAGCTGAAGTGGTACAAGAACGGCCAGGAGATCCGGCCCTCGCCCAAGTAGGCCCCGCCCCTTTCATCTTTTGTCCCACGTCGTTTCTTCCTGTACTGACTTTACTGTTTCCTCTCTCCAGTTTGTCATGGATGAAAAACATTTTTTGGGGACGAGGGGGGTCCCCATTTGTGGGGGGTCTTCCTGTCAAAATGGTTTTCATTTATGGTTGGATCCCCTCTGCTGGGAATCTGGTGTTTTGTTGTTGAGTTTTCATCGTTGTTCTTAATCCTGTGAGCAGGAAAATGGTGGTACCTCTCTTATAGGCATTTAACCTAGCTCTGTAGCTTCACTCTCAAAAAAGGGTGCGTTAACATCCAACATTTTTGGGTTACTACTTCTGTCTTACTTTCAACAGCTTTTGTGTCAAAGTCACTGCTTTTGTGTTACAAATATACAATTGATATGTTACGAAGGGAGACGTTTCAACAAACTGTTGAAGGTAACACAAAATGTGTCGTCCTTAACTAGATACGGAGGTGTGTTTAAAAAAAAGGACACGTTATCTGTTGTTTTTTGACACATCTGTTTTGAGAGTGTGGTATTATTACAGGGCAACATGCTTCCTGCATGTTACCAGTGCCTTTACAGGGCCATTGTGGGGAGGTTAAAGCCATCTGGGAGGTTATTGCAGTTTTCCGTTACCTGATCTCTGGTGGCATACGTTTCCCAGGGTTCCCTGTCCTCTCTGTTGATCTCTTTTGTTGTTGCTTTGTGGCTAATGGCTCTTCCAGTCTGCTCCAGGCATGATGTCACTCTGTCCCTGTATTCTCTATGTCTGTCATGCATTGCCATGGTGACTCGTCCTCTCTGCCATAACCTCCACCCTCTCCGTGCCACGTCCCTCTGTTCCGGCTGCTCTGCCAAACCCAAGTTCAAGGAAGTAAGTCCACCGGGCCACACTGCTACTTCTGGACTGGTTCTTGCCTCCTCTGTACAAGAATGTTGGTAATTTGGGGCATATTTCTGGAATCTGGTCCTTCAACACTCTCTGGGGGGGCATGTTCATCCTCTGTGCTCAATAACAAAGTTACGGAGAATGGAGGCCCGCCTCCTGGTCAGTAACCTAGTTACTGAAGCAGGAGCCAAACCCCTATGCTCAGTAACTTGGTTACTATTGCTGAAGCCCCGCCTCTGTGGTCACTTACTAGGTTACTGGGGCATTAGCCCTGCAGATGTGCCACCCAGATTCTGGAATATGCCCTCAGAAACTGTATACATGCGGTGGATGTTGCTATGGACATTGTGAGTGTGTGTATGCGTGTGTATGTGCGTGTGTGTGTGTGTGTGGGGGGGGGAGGGTGTGTGATAGGTGCTGGATTGTGGTGGATCCAGGTGAGGTCTGGATCGAGTTAGTACGGAAATACGCCATAGACTGAGATAAACTAGTTTGGGTGAGGTTCTGAGGCTCTGCTCTGAAACCACAAGGACAGAATCAGGTTTAATCCCAAGTCTTTAATTTCATCAGTCTGACCTCTGAGTCTTAACTTAAGTTCATCAGATTTTCGCCAGTTAAAATACTACCCAGCTCTTGCACGCATAGGGTTTCGGTGCTTATTTTAGCTTGTGCGGGCAGTAGCCGCCATAGTGTGGGGCGGCGCACCAAGCTGCCCATATTCTCGCCATCTAGCTGTGATCTTGATGTGAGGTGGCAGAGGCAATGCGGTGGCCTGACCGTCGGGCTCCCTCCACAGGTACATATTTGAGCACAAGGGCACCCAAAGGATCATGATCATCAACAACTGCACCTCGCAGGACGACGCCGCCTACTCCGTCTCCGCCGGAAACGAGAAGTGCTCGACGGAGCTGTTTGTGAAAGGTACTGCCACCTAGCCAGTAAGAGTGGGGTGTTTGCCGAAGGCGCCGCCTCCCAACCAATCGGAGTACGGCGTTTGTAGAAGGCGCCGCCTCCCATCCAGTGCTATTGGCCATGCTGTTGCTATGCTCTCTGTTGTTCCATCCTGATGTGGTCACTGTCTTTCCCTGGCAGAGTTACCGGTGACCATAACCAAAGAGTTGACACCTGTTCAAACAACAGTGAATGAGCGAATTGAGTTGGAATGTGAAGTGTCTGAAGCAGGAGCTCAAGTGAAATGGTACATATTTCTCTTCTTGGCTTGTGTTCCCATCTGTCTGCGTGGTTCTGAGGGTGTGGTTGCTGTGTTTCTGTGTGTGGTTCTGAGGGTGTGGTTGCTGTGTTCTTGTCTGTGTGGTTCTGAGGGTGTGGTTGCTGTGTTTCTGTGTGTGGTTCTGAGGGTGTGGTTGCTGTGTTCTTGTCTGTGTGGTTCTGAGGGTGTGGTTGCTGTGTTTCTGTGTGTGGTTCTGAGGGTGTGGTTGCTGTGTGTCTGTGTGGTTCTGAGGGTGTGGTTGCTGTGTGTCTGTGTGGTTCTGAGGGTGTGGTTGCTGTGTTTCTGTGTGTGGTTCTGAGGGTGTGGTTGCTGTGTTTCTGTGTGTGGTTCTGAGGATGTGGTTGCTGTGTTTCTGTGTGTGGTTCTGAGGATGTGGTTGCTGTGTTTCTGTGTGTGGTTCTGAGGGTGTGGTTGCTGTGTTTCTGTGTGTGGTTCTGAGGATGTGGCTGCTGTGCTGCTGTCTGTGTGGTTCTTTAGTAACGGCCATGCAGCTCCTGTCTGTGTGGTTCTGAGCGAGTGGGCTTTGTTTCTTCCTTTAGGCTTAAGAATGGTGTGGAAGTTCCAACCGGGGTGCGGTCACGGTACCGCGTGAAGAGCGACGGGACCAAGCACTTCCTGATCATCGAGGACGCCTCGTTAGAGGACACGGGAACCTACTCCATCATGGCCTCCGGGGGCACCAGCGAAGCCGCCATTAAGGTGGACCGTAAGTTCCTTCCCCCTCTGTCTACGCCAGTCCAGATCCACGTGCATTCGCAGAGCCGTTCTGGGTTGACCTCTCTCTCCCTCTCTCTCTCTTCTCCGCTTTCTCTCCCTCTCCCCTCCTCTTCCTCCTCCTCCTCTTCCTCCTCCTCAGTGAAGCCTCTGAAGATTTTTCAGGACCTCGCTGACGTGACGGTTCGTCTGGGGCAGCCCCTGAAGCTGCACTGTGAGATCTCCCCGGGGAATGTCCCCGGTCAGTGGTACAGGAACGGGCAGCTGCTCCAGCAGAGCGACCGCGTGAACATCTTGCACAGGGCCAAGTGGGTTGCTCTCCCGGCCAATCGGAGGCCGCAGTGTTCCTCGGCCAGTCGGCAGTTCTTTTCACCGTGACCCAACCCCCTCTCTCTTTCTCTCGCTGTGTTCTGTTGCCACAGGAACCACAGACTAGAGATAGAATCTGCCACGATCCACGATGCTGGGGAGTACACTTTTGTGCTGGAGGGGTATAGTGAAGGCCTCGCTTGTAAAGTCCACATCATAGGTACAGCACCGACGCTGCAGCACAGACGTGATGGTACTGATCTACAGTACCGATCCAGTAGCTACTAACACAGAAGAGAAACAACCCCATAAGCAAAAGCCAAAATCTAGATGTCTAGAAGGGCGGAAATCTTGGCTGAGAGACGTTATCACATAAACAGACTAGGTTAACCCCAATATAGCACAGGTTTTTAGCCTGGCTACATCCTTGTCGGCTTAGAAAACCTTTACTTTTGTAGCCGAGTTTTCACGTTTCACCAAATTCTCACCACAAAAATGTTCACTGGGAAAAGAGATGAACAGAGATGGATATTTTGACCCCCCCCCCCCCCCCCCCCCCCCCCCCCCCCCCCCCCGCCCTCCAGATCCCCCTAGGGTGCACCTCGAGAGCCTGAACTTCCCCGACAACACCGTGACCATCGTGGCAGGAAACAAACTGCGTGTGGAGGTCCCCATCACTGGAGAACCCGCACCCAGGGTGGTGTGGATGAAGGGGGAGAGGGTGAGAGTGATTGTGTGTGGGGGTAAAGGGAGTGAGCAGCTCAGTCTAGTTTAGAGGCTCTCTAACCTGATCCTGGGGGACCCCTGTGTATGTTAGCTTTCGTTCCAACTGCAACTACAGTCCCAGGATTTTAGCAATTGGTAATTTTTCTTAATTAGATGCTTTTCATGCTTAGAGGGATTATTTACCCTCTTCAGCCACATCTTGTCAGAAACAGCTATACATGCCATGAAGAATAAAAGTCCCGTGTTTACATTGTGCTTATTGTGCCATTTGCAAACAACTACAGAAAAAGAGGTAAAAAAAATTTTAACTGATGAAATTAAAGACTGAGGTGAATCAGTAGGCTCCTAATTTGTGAAAGTGTGCACACCTGGCCACTGAAACTAACCATTTGGTAGATAACAAAGAATTCAAAGATAAAACAAATGCTAAAGATTCCAAACCTGCATTATGATAATAATAATATTTAAAGAAAAAAATTATGAAAGAACCTAAACACATGTGTTCAACAACCTTAATTGAACAAGAGATTGGGTGTAACAAAAAGCCAGCATACACAGGGTCCCCCTGGACCAAGTCTGAGAACCACTGACGTAGTACAATGGCGGTAAATGGGAAGAGCGTGGCAGAGGAGATTGCTGTTTAACTGTCAGCCTGTGGGCCTCATTCAAAGATGATCATGGAGACTGGGAGTCGGGTTCGGGGAGAGACGTTTGCTGACTGCACCAGCCTCACCATCGATGTGGCGGAGCGAGAGGACACAGGGAACTACAACATCGTGCTGCAGAATGAAGCGGGAGAGGACAAGGCCACCATCAAAGTCAAGGTCGTGGGTATGAATCAGAGCTGATGCCAGGGTCATGGGTATGAGTCTCAGTGCTGATATCAGAGTAGTGTAAAGGAGTTTCAGTGCTGATATCAGGGCCATGTAAAGGAGTCTCAGAGCTGATATCAGAGGAGTGTAAAGGAGTCTCGGTGCTGATATCAGAGTAGTGTAAAGGAGTCTCAGTGCTGATATCAGTGTAGTGTAAAGGAGTCTCAGAGCTGATATCAGAGTAGTGTAAAGGAGTTTCAGTGCTGATATCAGGTTGTGGGTACAGAAAGTTCTCTTCTCCTTCAGACATTCCTGACCCCCCTGAGCCCCCAATAATAACTGAGGTTGGAGGAGACTGGTGCTCAATGGCCTGGGAACCCCCCATCTATGATGGAGCATCACCTATCTTAGGTATGCAATGTGTGTGTGTGTGTGTGTTGTAGCAGCCTGTGTGATTTACCTCAATGTATGAGTGTATTGTAGGTGAGTGTGTTTGTGTATGTTATTGATCTTTGTTTATAATGCATATGTACTGTACTGTTTGCTTGTGATATAAAATTGTTGTATAATTTGTTGTGTGTGTAGAGAGAAATTATGCTTTAAAAATGTTTTCATGTATGTCACTGTGACGTTATAAATTTTGTTTGTGTTTATGCATGTAGTAAATGCAACACTGTGGATAATATAATTGTGTGTGTGTGTGTGTTCACTGCAGGGTACTTCATTGAGAGGAAGAAGAAGCAGAGCTCCAGGTGGATGAGGCTGAACTTTGACCTTTGCACAGAGACCACCTTTGTGCCCAAGAAGATGATCGAGGGGGTTCCCTACGAGGTTCGAGTGTCCGCTGTGAACGCCATCGGCGCGTCTCGCCCCAGCGAACCCTCCAAGTCGTTCGTGCCTCTGGGTTAGTACCTACTGCCCTCATTAAAAGTGTTTCCATAGTGATTCTGCACAGGGGCCTCCTAAAATACACCCATCCCCCATTCGCCCGCAGCGGTGACCAGCGAGCCCACCATGCTGGTGGTTGATGATGTCACGGACGACACGGTGACGATTAAATGGCGGCCCCCGGAGACCATTGGCGCCGCAGGGCTGGACGGGTACACCGTGGAGTACTGCATTGACGGGAGTAAGGAGGCCGCCATCCCAGTTGCAAGGACAACACTGATCCGATTGGCCAATCAGCAGCCACATGATACAGGACAGAATGTTTATCGATAGAGCATTAGCGATCATTGTGTTGGGTTTTCATTTGCTACACTTCTGATGGAACAGTTGAATTTTTTCTTTAATTGCTTTTACAAATCTGGCGAAGATCTTTGCTTTGAGTAGGACAGACGAGATTCAGGGTAACAGCCACAAGGGGTGGGACAAACTGAATTATGGGTAATGACCCTTGGTGTGATCTGACCCACAGCGGATGACTGGGTCATGGCTAACAAGGAGCTGATTGAGAAAACCAGGTACACAATCACGGGGTTGACCCCCGAGACCAAGATTAAAGTGAGGGTGAAGGCAGTCAACGCAGCAGGAGCCAGCGAACCCCGGACTCTCCAAACCGCTATCCTGGTCAAAGAGGTCGTAGGTGAGCTCCCACCCCACCCAAAAAACACTTACAGGTCAACGCCAAGGTGCCACCCGTGGCATTACTGAGACATGTGACACGCTTGCAAACATGCACTGGCCCTTGAAACACAGCGTGAGAATTCGGTTGACCTTTCACCTTTTATCTTCGACCCCTGCAGAAAATCCTAAGATCCGTCTGCCGAGGCACCTGAAGCAGACTTACACTCGCAAGGTTGGCGAGGTCGTTAATCTAGTCGTACCCTTCCAGGTAAGGCAATGTTGCAGGTGAAGTTTTACATTTTGGTGGCTCTTATTGTGAAAAAATAGACACCCGTGTCTTGTTTGCCTCTTCCTGCATGGGTGTAACTCGAGCGGGGCTGGGTTGACTTTCCATACCGAAGCGCTAACACTGTGAGAGAGTCGGAATCATTGGCCAGTTCTACTAAGGCCATCTCGCAATTCCTTGTTGGTTGCTAGGGGAAACCACGGCCCAAGGTCATCTGGACGAAGGAGGGGAAGGAAGTGGATCCCACGCAGGTGAACATCCGCAACACGGACTGCGACAGCATCATCTTCATCCGCAAAGCGGAGAGGAAGCACTCAGGGAATTACGAGATGACTGTGAAGGTGGAGAACTTTGTGGACACCGCCATCTTGGACATACAGATCGTGGGTGAGTCCATCTTAGGCAAGCAGACTGTGGCGGTCAGATAGCCAATACGGCAGACCTGAGCAAATTGAAAAGGCTCACATACTTTGCCTGGCTGACTTTGCCCCCGCCACAGACCTCCCCGGACCCCCGAGCACCGTGAAGATAGCGGATGTGTGGGGGGAGAATGTATTTCTGGAATGGACCCCCCCAAAGGACAATGGCAACGCTGCAATAACAGGATACACCATCCAGAAGGCTGACAAGAAGACTATGGTGTGTTTGTGTGTGTCTGCTCAGTGGTATATTTTTCTCTCTGTCACGGGATTGGTATATGTTTGTGTGTAACAGAACTTGTGTATGTCCCTGTGTAACAGGAGTGGTGTATGTCTCTCTGTGTCACAGGAGTGGTGTATGTCTCTCTGTGTAACAGGAGTGGTGTATGTCTCTGTGTAACAGGAGTGGTGTATGTCTCTCTGTGTCACAGGAGTGGTGTATGTCTGTGTAACAGGAGTGGTGTATGTCTCTGTGTAACAGGAGTGGTGTATGTCTCTCTGTGTCACAGGAGTGGTGTATGTTGTGTAACAGGAGTGTCTCTGCTGTAACAGGAGTGGGTGTAGGAGTGTCTCTGTGTCACAGGAGTGGTGTATGTCTTCTGTGTCACTGTAACAGGAGTGGTGTAGGTCTCTGTCTGTAACAGGAGTGGTGTATGTCTCTGTAACAGGAGTGGTGTACTCTCTGTGTAACAGGAGTGGTGTATGTCTCTGTGTAACAGGAGTGGTGTATGTCTCTCTGTGTCACAGGAGTGGTGTATGTCTTCGGTGTAACAGGAGTGGTGTAGGTCTCTGTGTGTAACAGGAGTGGTGTATGTCTCTGTAACAGGAGTGGTGTATATCTCTGTGTAACAGGAGTGGTGTATGTCTCTCTGTGTAACAGGAGTGGTGTAGGTCTCTGTGTAACAGGAGTGGTGTATGTCTCTCTGTGTAACAGGAGTGGTGTAGGTCTCTGTGTGTAACAGGAGTGGTGTAGGTCTCTGTGTAACAGGAGTGGTGTAGGTCTCTGTGTAACAGGAGTGGTGTATGTCTCTCTGTGTAACAGAACTGGTATACGTATCTGGAGCACTACCACCGCAACTGCATCACCGTCACAGACCTGGTGGTGGGGAACGAGTACTTCTTCCGTGTGTTCTCGGAGAACATGTGCGGACTGAGCGAGACCGCCACGGCAACCAAGGACAGCGCGTTCATCGCCAAGGAGGGTACGGCCTACTCCTATTGGGCGGGGAGGGGGGGGGGGGGCGGCGTGGTCAGGCAGTCGGCCGACCAATCCTGGCTCCCGGTGGGGATTACTCAGGGACTCTGTCCCTCCCCTTCTCTTTCAGGCCTCAACGTGAAGGCTCCGGACTTCAAGGATCACGACTTCAACGAGGCGCCTCAGTTCACTCAGCCCCTGGTCAACACCTTCGCCATCGCCGGGTACAACACCACGCTCAACTGCAGCATCCGCGCCAACCCCCGGGTACTGTGCATTACCTTAATCTACTTCTCTAAAACCGAGCTACTCAGGAACGCGTAGAGCAGTTCTCCAACCCAACCTGTGCCAACTTGTGCTTTATAAGGCAGGGAATCTAAAACAGAATTAACTTTGGTGGTATTTATTATGGTTTTTATTCCTTTTTTTTATTTTTATTTAACGGTTTTCTTAAGGAAAAGATTTGGACAAGATTTGTATGGATTGACAGAGTTTAAGCTTCATTTACGCTTTAAGCATTTTTTTGTTAATGTTAGCATAGTTTTAAGGTCGGATAGTTAACTTGCATTCAGGCGCTTCGGCGATGATTTGCATACACGCTCGCTGGCCTGGGAATGTTCGTAACCAGGCCCGAAACGGCAGTGGGCTCAGTGACGCTCTCTCGCGAGAGAGCGTCCGCTAGACGGCGTTAGCGCGCGAGGAGGACGCTCCCGTTTGAGGCACGCCGTGTAGCATTTTGCGCCTTTGTCGTCGTCACAGCCCAAGGTGTTGTGGATGAAGAACAAGATGATCATCGGGGACGACCCCCGCTACCGCATGTTCAGCAACCAGGGCGTGTGCAGCCTGGAGATACGCAAGCCCAGCCCCTTCGACGGCGGCATGTACTCCTGCAAGGCCACCAACACCCTGGGCGAGGCGCTGGCGGAGTGCAAGCTGGAGGTCAAAGGTCAGTGTCGGGTCTGGCCCATTATTACATTACAGGCATTTAGCAGACGCTCTTATCCAGAGCGACTTACACAACTTTTACATAGCATTTTACATTGTATCCATTTATACAGCTGGATATATACTGAAGCAATTTCGGTTAAGTACCTTGCTCAAGGGTACAACGGAAGTGTCCTACCCGGGAATCGAACCTACGACCTTTCGGTTTCGGTTACGAGCCCAGTTCCTTACCCACTGTGCTACACTCCGCCTCGGGCGCAACCTATATAAAGGAGCCGTAGGGACATCGAAGGCCGCCACGGTCCGGCTTCACTGGGACGATCCCTGTCAATATTTCACGCTCTGAAATGCCGGCTCTGACATTAGGCTTACGCAGCGAGATGCACCCCGTGAGTTTTGGGGCCTTGTCCCGCGTGGCTGGACATTATCAGGCCCGGCCCGGCCCACAATCCCACATGCCTCAGCGAGCAGGGTGAACCTTTCAAACTGAGTCTGAATACCAAGCGCTCTCACATCTAGTGAAACAAACTCGAAATTCACGAGCCTAGCGTTACAAAGCGAAAGAGAATTACCTGAAGTTGCTGAGTATATTCTTGCTGATGACTTTTGTCTCGAGGAAGAGTCGCTCTACACTCCTCCCTGTTGCCAGTCCGTTTTAAATGCATCGAATCAGCAAAACACAAGAAGGTGAGACCTTCATAAAGCACAATTTCTATCACATTCGCACCATACTGGCACAAAAAATTAACTGATGATGGACAACTCTCACATCCACTCCATGTTCACATCAGTACAGCCTTCTTTGTGTGGATAAATTTGGTTTAACTATAATCCTGCCGCAACAGAAATGGTGATTCTTTACACGCTGTGATTAAAATAAGTATGGATGCGTACTGCCCTACAGCTCACAGAGTGAAAACAAGGAACTGGCCTCTCCTCACACAGCACATGCCTCGCCCTATTTTCTCTGCCCAACCAAGATCTTTCCCAAGGTTTATTTTGTGGGTGCTTAAATTATGTTCCCTTATTATCTGTTTCCTGTGATGTGCAGTCTATTTTGTCTTTTGTTTTGATGTCCTGACACCACTGATGTGTTTCATGTTTTTAAAAAAAAGAATGTTTTAAGAAGGGTCTAGTTGAACTTTGACCTGCTCCATATTTGACCCCCTTTTTGTGAACACTGAGCATTAACCATTCATGTATCCTGAACTTGCGTGCAAGCCATTAGTAATGACATCATAGTCATGTGACATATGTATGATCTAACTGCTCCTCTCACCCTTAGCCAACTGCAGCCTCTTTAACGTACCCGCAGTCCACCACAGAACCCTAAACATACTCAAACTCCCACAATCCACCACAGTGCCATCAGCACTCTGAATCCCATAGTCCACCATTGATCTTTCGACACTCACACTGCCACAAAATGTCTCCGTTTCTTAATGTCATTCACAATCCCAGTCTCCCTTAGTCTCTCTAGGTGCATGAATATATTCTGTTGTCTAAGATTTGGAATCGGTATCCTCTCATTGATGTGTGCCCGGGAATATGAATAACTCCATTATGTCAGGTATGATAGTTACTAAAAAAACACAAAATCCCTCAAAATGCTTATTTCTACCTGTAATATGGCTTTAACACTTGATTAGTGTGGTCTACCCCCCCCCCCCCAAAACAGACCTTACCCCCCCCCCCCCAAAAACAGGCCTTACCCATTCCTGTAAAATCTGTTAACCCCTCTTCTCTTCTCTCCCCTCAGTCACCCTGGAGTGAATGTGTGTTCTCATCCAAGGTAAGCTTTCATATGGATTAGGCATATGAAGCTTATGTCATCCATTCTGCGTAATCGGCCATTGTTCCAGTAGTGTGGGGAAGCAGGCAGCCCAGGTCCTGTGGAGGGGGGCGGGGGGCTGTTGTGACTTTTTTTTGGAGGGGGGGAGGGGGGGGGTGGCGCGATTTCTCAGCTGGCCAGAAGCTCTGCCGGGTAAGCTATGATTTACTTGTGGTCGTGGATGGTTGTGACATGTAGCGTGGATCTGCATGGGGATGTCTGTGCGGTCTGTGGGCGTCTGTGTGTCTTGTATGAGCGGTCTGTGGACGTCTGCGTGTTCTGTCCATGTGTGAGCGGGGGGGCGGTGTCGTTTTGGTCTGTCCGTCTGCCGTGCCGAAATGCCCCGCTGACTTCCTGTGCTCCTCGCTAAATCCCTTCCGTTTCGCGGGCGCCGCTTGTCGCACAGAAGGTGAGTAACTCCCGCCAGACCTGAATAGACGATCACAGACTTCACTAGTTTGCCTTCACGGACGCCGGTAGGCCACGCGCTTAACTGCCGAGGTCTGTTCAACTCGTTGCTCACATTCCACTGACAGAACCAAAATGCAATACAAATTTATATTAAAATAATGGAAGAAAATGTGCTCATTGCACTCCAACGAAGGCCTTATCACTGAAAGCTCAGTAATAGACCTGTACTTAATCCCAGTGTGCCAGAATTTCTTTCCTTCATATTACACTTTTTTAAAAATCTATGTATAGCAATTATAGTATAGTTCAATTTTTAATTGCTGACACATTCGTTTCTCGAAGGTGCTACTGTAGGCCCATTGCAACCGTGTTCCCTTTCCCACCTCTGACCGGACTGAGCGCTCCTTCTCACAGACTGCAGACCTTGGCTTTCCTTCTCTCGGACTGCTGGTTGACCGTGCGCAACCCCCCTCCCTGACCGCGCTTCTCCTCTCTCCCCCAGGGAGTTTCACCTTCTGTGATCTCATGAAGAGGGGCGTGCCACTGAATCTGATTGACAAGTACATGAACGAATCCAGAAACCCTGAGCCAGAGAGGAAGTGACTGTGCTGACCACTGCCACGCCCGGGGTTTCCTTCACACATCGTCACAGCTCGAGCGCCTCTCTCGCTTGGAATTGGCTGGGAGGAGAAGGGGGGAGGGGTTTAGGCATGACACGCTATGACAGCTAGAAACCATAGTTACCACAGTGGAATCCCTCCATCATTGGCTGTTGCACTGCCTACATGTTTTGAAGTGGGGATTTAAAGGGCGGATTTCATGTCTGAAGCATGCTAACAGACAGTTACCTTTGCTATTAGTAGTAGGGCTTAATGTTACACATGATATTAGGAGACGCTTCCACTTTTGACCTATTCAGGTTTTTCGAAAGATTTTTCACGAAAAGGCAAAATTGAAAATGAAGCTGTGAACCCATATTTTCAGGATTTCTGTTTTGGTTCTCATTTGAATTGTGATTTTTTTTTTCTTCCAGTTAGTCTCCAGCTTTCTCTGTCGATAACAACAGTGTTGTGAGTTTGTGCAGGCCTAAAACACCTGAAAGAAATGTATTCCGATTTTATTTCAACTCACTGTTCTAAATAGCATAGCCAAGATAGTCCTGAGGTTTGAACACTTATGCAAATGGAAAAATTTTAAAAATAATTTCAAAAAAATATATTTTCTCCAGCTGCATGACTTGTGTATACTCGTTTTCCCAGTGTCCATCCACGTCCCGTCTCCCTGGTCTCAAATTCTGTTGTTGCGGAGGGGTGGGTGGGTGTTGTAGTTTTTAAAATTCTGTCAGTGAGGTTTCTCTTCGTGGAGTAGCTGTTACGGACTCTGGTTTGAGATTCCAGCTCAGCTTTAGACATTGAAGCGTGTGTTTAACCTAACAGACTCCTGCGTAATTCATACTAATAAAAAATAAATTTAAAAAAAACAATAAAATGTGTACATTGAATTAATACACAGAATCCTTTCTCATTGTGAATTGCTATTACCGGTGCAAGGTTGCCCACGCTGCCTTGCCACCAATGAATGGATGCCTTGTTTGGCTTACAAAGAAATTGCACCTGTACTTGCAAAAGGAGTTGCTTGTCTATACCAAAAACTACATAAATTTAAAAAAATACAATACAATAAATACAATTAACTGACTGTGACAGTTGAAAAACTCAAAAATATACGAAGGAAGAGTGTCTTATTACAATATTCTGTTGTGTAACTAATTCATTTCTACTTCTAGTAATTGAGCTAGTTGCTGAACTTAAGGAAACTCATAATAGGTTTCATTTACAGTGGCGCAAGTCAAGAGTTAAGAGGCCGATGTGTTCTAGTTCTCGCCTGCCTTGTGCTTCCTGACGCAAACTGCTTTCCGCCTTACTTTTCCAGGAAATTTGATGCCATCTTAAATTATATTATTCACTGTCTGTCCTACGTTATCATACTGACTTATTTCCACTACTGATTCAGCATCAGTAGGTTTTAACTACATGCAACGGTTCACGTGTGGTGTCTGAAGGTAAAACACACTGGTGGCTTTGCGGAGATGTTCCCATTTGAATTCGGCAGTTTGATTCTCGCCCAGGGCAAAACTCGGCTTCAGGTGATATCGACGACTTCCTTTACAGGGGCTGAACGTGCGGACCTCCCCCAAAAAGCACCGGTGCTTTCAGGCACCCTGCAGGGAAGCAGCGGCCCCCTCTTTTTAAAACCCCGCTGACAGCCAAAGCTAGCGTCGCCGACAGGCCCCCGGCTAAAGTTACCGGAGGAGCGCGAATATAGCGCCTCCGACCACTCCTTATTTGTCAAATATATCGTGTCAAATATATCGTGTCAAATATATATCGGAATCGGCGGGCACAGTAAATCCCCACCTGGGACGCACCCAAACATGCTTGCTATGACACCGGACCGCAACACTCATACCATCGCGACAGTCGTCCCGGCCTTCTGCCGTTCCCCTTGGCAACGGACGGGGGGTCAAACCGCAGCCGCGGGGGTCAGCGGCGATAAACATTCTGCGCCCGAAATTCTGCTTCTATTCCGGGGTCTGCTTCTGCCTGACCCCTCTGTGAGACCGGCGGCCGCGTCTGAAACTGCTAAATCGCTTCTACGGCGACAGGAACCACGGGCATCTGCTAGAATGCTTTTGCTCTCGTTCAGAGGGAGCCCAACACTGTAAAGCCACCGTGCTGCTAGCAAGATTGCGGCTAGTTTTCCCCAAACCGCTTTCCCTGAGCGCTAAATTTTGGTCAGCTGTTGTCATTGAGCGGTGTCTCTTCGTAGACCAGAGCACATACGGTTCAGCTGGTACAGGGCTACAAAGGTTAACTCCTCTAGTATAGCGCTAACTCTTCTAGTAAAGTGCTAAATTCTAGTACAGCGCTAACTCTTCTAGTATAGCGCTAACTCTTCTAGTACAGTGCTAAATTCTAGTACAGTATTAACTCTTCTAGTACACTGCTAACACTTCTGGTACAGGGCTAACTCATCTAGTACAGTGCAAACTCTCCTAGAACAGAGCTAACTCTTCTAGTACAGGGCTAACTCATCTAGTACAGTGCAACCTCTCCTAGAACAGAGCTAACTCTTCTAGTACAGGGCTGACTCTTTTGGTATGGCGCTAACTCTCCTGGAACAGGGCAAACAAAAAATTGAAGTGGAAAAAGGAGATAAAAAACTTGTGTCAGAATAAGAGAGAGAGAATAGACCAGTAGAGATGTGCACTGTCTCAGAGGAACAAAAACATCCAAACCAAAATATGCAGAAACACTGTATTTTTCAGTTCCCCCCCCCCCCATTCAACCATATGAGGCGAGAGGAACAGTGATGATAGAAAAACAATCATTTCACGTAAATTTATCAAGGTTTTCATGTCATACAATCACAATCAATTATGGCATTCAGATTTTTTTTTTTTCTTAAACGCATTCTTCGAATGATTTCTCACGAACCGTGACAGAACCAGAAAAAAAGTAAAAGTTCAAACGACATGCTCTGAAGACCTGACGTCAAAGTCCGGTACGGGGCAAACCGCTTAGCCGTACAACCGAGAGGACAGGACCAACTTAAAGCTGGGGGCCGTTGGCCAAAGAAGCAACCGAAATTTAGAAACGGTTTCGGTTTGAACTGATCACATCCATCGAAGGGTAGACCCGGCTCCTGCGAGGTCACATGACGCTGATCGGACACCACGTCTGAACGACGCCCGCGACATGGAGGACGGACACGAGCCGGAGAACTGCACTGGAGCTCACGGGAAGGCACTTCTGCAAAAACTACGCTAAACGAGCAACGGACCATACCTACACACACACACACACACACACACACACACACACACACACACACACATACATACATACACACACACACACACACACACACACACACACACTCTCATACACATACACACTCACATACCCTCAACATACATACACACACACACACACACACACACACACGCACATACACACACACACACACACACACGCACACACACACACACACACACACACACACACACACATACCACACACACTCACATACACACACACACACACACACAACAACACACACACACACACACACACACACACACACACACACACACACACACTCACACCCTCGCACATACATACATACACAAACACACACACACACACACCCTCACACACACACACACACACACACACACACACACACACACACACACACACCCTCACATACATACATACATACATACACACACATGCACATACACACACACAAACACGCACCTACACACACCCTCACATACACATACACACACACACACACTTCCCCCTCGCACATACATACATACACACAACACACACAGACATACACACACACACACTCACATACCACACACACACACACACACAAACACACTTCCCCAACTCTGCCAAACCCTTACCATACACACACACACACACACACACACGGAGAGCCCCCTCTAGTGGAGCACGAGGGGATTTATGACCGTGCGTTGGTCCCAGAGCGGAGGCTTGGCACATTATTGGCTCGGATCCTGCGGTCAGTGTGATGGGGGGGGGGGGGGGTCCAGCTTCAGACCCTGTCTTGTGCTCTCAAAGTCCTCTGGATTCGTCCAGCACTATTTTGGCCTGGCCGACCACCCGCCCCCAGCGGGGGACGACAGCCAATCTGAGAGGCCGCGCCTCCCCCCCCCTCCAAACACCTGTCGAAGTTCCTTTCAGATCTTTCAGTCTTCCTCCTTTTTTTCCTTTGCCCTCGTCTTCCTCTCCGCGAGAGAGAGAGGGAGAGACGAGGAGAGGAGGAAGGGAAGGATGACAGGTTGAAGAGAAAGACGACAGCGGAGGGAGCGGGGAGGACCAGCTAGGGAAGAGAGGGACGACAGGGAGGAGGAGAGAAGGACCACAGGAGGAAGAGAGAGAGACACGGGGGAGAAGGACGGAGGAGAGAGAGAGAGAGAGAGAGAGAGAGAGAGAGAGAGAGAGCGCGATGGTCCGTCCGTCAGACCCGCTGGGGGTTGGCCTCCTTGCTGACCCTCCTCCTCGGGAACAGCCTCCGCTTCAGCATGATCAGCTGAGAGAAAAGGGGAGGAACGGGGGGGGGGGGTCACATGACTGAATCGGAGCGCGCCATTGGCCAAAAACACAGGACTGTTCTTTCACCCACAAATAAATCAAAATCACCAATGAAACACGACCCTGGCACTTAGAGAGGTTGTTTTCCTCCACATTATCCAAAAATAAACTTAGAAGATTTTGTATTCTTTTGTAGCCTTGTGTAAAAGACACAGCCTATTGTAACATATATGTATTCAAGCATGACTGAGCCCTTTTCAAAATCCCAGTTCTGTGGAGACACATACACATGCTGAAACTGTTTACCGTTAACTAGAAATGCGAGGTGAACTATTAGCCTTCAACTTAGCATTCGTGCAGCTGGGAGAGTACACCTTAATGAAAGCTTATCTGTGGAGTGCCTGCCACCTCATAATGGCACCCATCAATCATTCAGCAGACGGGGGAGGGGCTTGTCACACAAAGCCACGCCCCACTCACTCTCAAAGGCCAGGAGCTCCAGACTCCTCCCCAGCACAGCAGCTAGTCTGACCTCGACAGAAGGTCGCTTAAGCCCTTGACCTTCTGCTAAGGTGCTTCTTCAGAAACCTTAGACCAACTCCATGCTGACCGGCATGGCAACGTTAGCGCTGGGTATCCACGGGCGACGGCGACTCGTGTTACAGGCGTGTCCTACAGCGGGAAAGTGGCTTCCTTCCAATGAGAGTCTCACTCTCACGTCTCAATAACACCATAGACGTAAATGGGGTTTACCATAGATATAAGCCCCGTTTTTCCACAGAGATGCGTGAACCGCGCGCTCTCGTAGACTTCCTGCTTTACCTCGGCTGTGACACGGACGGACGCACCTGCTCCGCAAAGAAGGAGATGATGGTGAAGGCCACCAGGGTCACCAGCACACAGTGAGTCCAGAACTTGAGCTTGTCCCTGTAAGCACGCCTGTAACACACACACACACACACACGAACATACACACACACAACATGTGAATACACACACACACACACACACACACACACGAACACACACACACAAACACACATACACACACAACACACGCACAGACAACAAAATACAAAAAGGATTGAAATCAGTGACATTCACATGCCCGAAGTCCACCTGCACGGCCATTTTTCCACCTGCACGGCCATGTTTGTACGCGTGCCATTATGCAGTCTGTCGCACGTATATATTTAAAAGCGGTTCGTCATTTAAAGCCAACGCTTACAAGTACACAAACAGACAAAGGGCAGACGTACGCACCTGCGTGCGCCCCCCCCCCCCTTTACCTTTACCCACAGTCCCCCCTTTACCCACAATCCCCCTGGCGCGGGGCCGTACCATTCCTGCAGCTCGGCCATGTGGAGGAAGCGGTTGCGGTACTCCCTGGGCAGCTCGAACTGCGAGGGGACGGGGAACATGGACTCGTAGAAGTCCCGCAGCACCGCCTTGACCGTGGGCGCGTCCTTGTGGCCGTGGTCGATGTTGTCGTTCAGGCAGATGAACTTCCTGCGGAGAGACGCGGTCGCACCGCCACACGGTCACGGGGGAGGAAGCGCGGTCGAGCGGAGGTCACGTCGGGCCACGAGACGTCAAACTCGAGGCCGTGTAGCGGAGAACTCCCTTTGTTTTTATACACCATGCACACACACACACAGTACTGGGAGGCAGACACTGTTAACTCAATAACCACAACTCAACAGGTTTTAACACCTTTACTTGTTTGCACTACGCAAGAACAATTTCACTCAGTGACCGCTGAAACCTAAGTTCAACCACCAGACCTCCGTAGACCTGTGCAGACCCATTAACAGGGAGCGCACTACCGTAAATACATGAATATAATGACCGTAAAAAAGTGAACTAAACAGACACGATGCAAACATGTAGGCCAAGGCAGCCTTGAGTCTTGACACATGGTTACTGACTAAACATATGAGATACTTTAAGCTGCAGGGAACTGTAATGTTCACTTCCTATAAGGAACAGGCAACAGCCTGGACGCCCTGTAACCAAACTCACCCTCTGCCCCCCCCAACCGGACCTTACCTGGGATTCTTTCTGATGTCATCCAGCTGGCCCACCACGTGCGACACGTTGGTCCGCACCATCTTGAAAGCGATCTCCTCCTCCCCCATGGTCTCAAACCTGCGCACAAGGGACGCCTGCTGTCAGCACGCACACCGCCGGACACACACACACACACACACACACACACACACACACGCACACACACACCACACACACACACACACACACACACGCACACACACGTGACAGGCCACATGCGTTGTGAGGACACGCAGATCTCAGATGAGCCCACACACAGTCTATGAGCATGGAAACTGGTCAGAGTGCAAGAGGACTCCTTAGCGCCCCCTTCAGGTGACACTCTGTAACGACTAGTCATGGGCAAGGGAACGTACTTGTACTTGTTCTGGTCCTTGAAGGCCTTGTGGATGCGGTCCGTGATTGGCTTGCAGTTGACGACCAGTCCTTTGGTAACTGGAGGCTGAAAACCAATAAGAAAAATACGCTGTACAATCCAGAGGAAGTGAAAGTGCTTGCTCACCCTCCATTTCCGCTCCAAGGCGATGACCCCATGTTACCGGGAAACAGGAAAAACCTGGGCGGAGACTCACCATGCTGGGGTCGTAGTAGGCCTCCTGGGTGGGGCTGACCACGTGTAGTTGGGTGAGGTTGCTCGGAAGGGTCTTTGAGCAGTTTATCAGCATTTGCTCCAAGCCTGTGAGATCCTGTAAGAAACAGAAACATTAAACCCTGTTAGAACCTGAGTCTCAGTCACATTAAACCCTGTTAGAACCTGAGTCTCAGACACATTAAACCCTGTTAGAACCTGAGTCTCAGACACATTAAACCCTGTTAGAACCTGAGTCTCAGACACATTAAACCCTGTTAGAACCTGAGTCTCAGACACATTAAACCCTGTTAGAACCTGAGTCTCAGTCACATTAAACCCTGTTAGAATGAGAGTCTCAGACACATTAAACCCTGTTAGAACCTGAGTCTCAGACACATTAATCCCTGTTAGAATGAGAGTCTCAGACACATTAAACCCTGTTAGAATGAGAGTCTCAGACACATTAAACCCTGTTAGAATGTGAGTCTCAGACACATTAAACCCTGTTAGAATGAGAGTCTCAGACACATTAAACCCTGTTAGAACCTGAGTCTCAGACACATTAAACCCTGTTAGAACCTGAGTCTCAGACACATTAAACCCTGTTAGAACCTGAGTCTCAGTCACATTAAACCCTGTTAGAATGAGAGTCTCAGACACATTAAACCCTGTTAGAACCTGAGTCTCAGACACATTAATCCCTGTTAGAATGAGAGTCTCAGACACATTAAACCCTGTTAGAATGAGAGTCTCAGACACATTAAACCCTGTTAGAATGTGAGTCTCAGACACATTAAACCCTGTTAGAATGAGAGTCTCAGACACATTAAACCCTGTTAGAACCTGAGTCTCAGACACATTAATCCCTGTTAGAACCTGAGTCTCAGTCACAATAAACCCTGGAAGAACCTGAGTCTCAGTCACATTAAACCCTGGAAGAACCTGAGTCTCAGTCACATTAAACCCTGGAAGAACCTGAGTCTCAGACACATTAAACCCTGTTAGAATCCAACCGTACTATGCACATTATAATACATAAATAGCATTATACATATACTATTACTACCATCCGCTACCCGCTGCTCCTCACCCCCCCCACCACTAGGGGCAGCACCAGGCGCCGGGACCCCACCTGCAGGCTGAGGGGCAGCTCGTGGATGCGCGTGGCCAGGGTTCGGATCTCGCGGTCGGACAGGACCCCGGAGCGGTCGGTGTCGATCTCGTCGAACACCTGCGCCACGTCCAGCTGCTGCAGCGCGCTCATCAGGTAGTAGAAGTAGGAGAAGGCGAACTGCATGTCCTCCGAGTGGCGCACCTTGTGGGAGGACGTCTTATCAAACTCCGCAGGGAACCTGAGAGGGGGGGGGGGGAGAGACAGAGAGAGAGAGAGAGAGAGGGAGAGGGAGGGAGAGGGAGAGAGGGAGGGAGAGAGGGGGAGAGAGACAGAGAGGGAGAGGGGGAGGGGGGGAGAGAGAGAGAGAGAGGGAGAGAGGGAAAGAGAGGGAGAGACAGAGAGAGAGAGAGAGAGAAAGAAAGGGGGGGAGAGAAAGAGAGGGAAGGAGAGAGGGAGAGAGAGAGAGAGAGAGAGAGGGGGAGGAGGAAGGACAGAGAGTAGGGAGAGTTGAGTTTAAACCCAACATTATCGTGACATTACAACAAACATCATCGGCCATTTAATACAAAACAAACAAAACCAAAAACCAGAATCTTACAAGAAAAAAACAAGATCAAAAATGAAAGAGTGAGAGAGTTAGAGAAAGAGAGACAGAGAGAGAGAGAGAGAGAGAGAGAGAGGAGGTAAAGAAAAAGAAGGGAGATGTAAGAATAATACATAATAAACATGCAAAAGGTAACACCCAGATATAACAATATTTCAAATGTCGTGAATGTCTGGAGCTAACCGTTGCTGTTGTGACCGACATTTCATAACAGAAACTTAGCAAGTGAAGCGATAATCTACAGCCCATACCGACACCTTTACACCAGTGCTCATCAGTCCCGGTCCTGTGCTGACAGGAATATTAGTGTGCTCTATTAAATGCTACCTGAACACTACAGTAGAAAACAGGACTCTATCAATACTCAATCAAAACGAATGGGAGAATGCATTTAGCGTCGTGCATCTCTCCCCCGGGCCACCAGGGGGAGCCGCTCACATGTCCTGCAGCTCCTGCATGACGAGGCGGTCGATCATGTGGGGCATGTGGGCGGGGACTTTGCGGGAGGTGAAGCCGAACTGGCCGTTGAGCAGCTTGTTGACGTAGCGCAGGGAGTCGGCGAAGGTGTCGCGCAGCCTCCGGCCAGCGGCGGCGCTGTCGGCCCGGTAGGACAGCTCCCGCTCCAGGCGCTCCTCCTCCTGCGAAACACAAGGGGGGGAACGGCGTTCGGTCACGCAGACGGCGCAAAGCATTAAGGATCGGCTATGCTAACCAGACGGTCCACCCTGTGCTCCTAACATTGAAAGCTCTGTCTCTATGCTACTGTTGAATCTTGAAAGTGCTTAGATTATGGATGTTTTATGAAGGGGCATGGCAAATACAAAAATCCAGAGCCTGGGTCACCTTGCAGTGAGATTCTCAGAGGATTACAGGAACACAAGAGCTGACTGTCTGGTGTGTACATAAAGGATCTGTGATAAGACCTTTATATGTGAACAACGGATGCAGCTGCGTTACTTCCCTGTTACTGCCCTGCTACTGTCCTGTTAGCTTATGCCAGGTAGCAGACTGGTTTGTGAACACGGTTCCAAGTCCTTGACCTGGAGAGACCATGTCCATGCCCACACACACACACACACACACACACACACACACTGAGACACTCACACACACACACACACACACATACACACACACACACACACACACACACACACACAGTAAAGGAGGCGGGGCTCACCTCCAGCAGGTCTCTGAAGTACTTCCTCCTCTCCCAGGGCAGGAAGCCGCGGTCGGCGGAGGTGTAGTGCTGGAGCTCCCAGCCGAGGAGCGCCCTGCCCCCCACCCCCTGCCCGGGCTCCGCCTCCTGAGGGGCTCGCCCTCCCGGGGCTGCCCCTCCCCGTCCCTAGTCCTGGAGCTGCTCCCCACCAGGGCGCTCAGCAGTTTGGGCGGGTGGGGGCCCCTGGTCCCGTTGGGCTGCGCCTCACCGACCTCCGGAGGCGCGCCCGCGTCCCCGCCCCGCCGGTCGTCGATTCGAACCGGGACGGGGGACGGCGGGACCTTCTCGCCCTCGCTTTCCCCCGTCTTGGAGGACCTGGCCGTCCCAGGCTCCTCCGCTCCCATGTCTTTGTAAGGCCTGTGGGGGCCGGCCGCCGGACGGGCGGGGCCAGCGGGCGGGGTCGAGGCGCGCAGGGCCGGGGTGTCGAAGGCTGGAGCAGGGCGGCCTTGGTGAGGTTGTACCCTTTTTGGGTGATGTCCCCCCGTGAGGAGCTTCTGGTCCAGGTGCTGGAGCTCGCTCTGCACGTCGCGGGAAGCAGCGAAACGTTCAGCGCCGGTACCCTCACCGCCACCGCCACCGGCCCCGGCCCCCGCTTCCGGACCCTGGGGCCCCGCTTTTCGGGAGGGACTTCCTGGAACCGAACCTCGGGCTCCCGGGTGGCCTTGGGGGCCGCCGTCCCCGCCTCGCCGACTTCCCCCCCCGGGGCGCCGCCGTCCTGGCTCCCGTTGCCGCGGGCGACCTCGCGGGTGTCCACGTCGACCGTGAAGGCCATGGCGAACTCGCGGTCGTCCTCGGCCTGGAAGGTGAGGTTGTAGCTGATCCGGGTGGCGTTGATGCCGGGGTGGAGGAGCAGGTGGACCGTCTTCCACTTGTTGGCGACGGACGTGTGGCGCACGGCGGGGCCGCCGCTCACGTAGGCCTCCGAGACCCGCCGGGCCAGCCCCTCGAAGCTGAAGTAGGGCCTGGTCTCGCCCACGGGGAGGACGTAGTGGTTCACGTCCTTCTGCAGGGTCACCTTGTACAGCTGGTCGAAGTGATCTGCGGGACGCGTGGAGACGGGATTATCCCTTCGAAGGGCAGGTTTTTTTGGAATGTTTTTTCAGAACTCTAAGTCGGCGTTCTAGAATCGTTATTCATTTTAGAACACCCTCCATGACAGTGGAATATTAAATCCTTTAAGGTGTAAGAGCACAAAAATGTGATTAGAATGTTCTTAACTGAACATTCTAATGCTGATGTCACAATCGCTACTGGTGACTGAAAGCAGCGGAGTTCTAGAACACTGACTTCTGGAAAAGAAACATTCCAAAAAAACCTACTCCTTAAAGATAAAAGTTAAAGATTTCCCCGCCCCCCATTATAATTCAGTAGTGAGGAGTAAGATATTCACAAGGGCCAAATGAAGAAAAAGAAATAAAATCACTGTGATTTTGTCACAGGGCAACAATAAGATCCTGCCCTGACTCTTACCTTTCCCACAATCCCCCACATCAAACCCGCAAGATAACACGTTGCAGGCCTGGTCGCAGAACTTGTCCGCCAGCCAGGAGTTGGCACAGCCCTGGTTGCAGTAGGACACGCCCCCCATGCCGCCCAAGCTGCCCCCGAACTGCCAAGGCTGACCGAGCCCTCCCGCGGCGCCGCCGGCTCCGCCTCCCGCCCCAAACCGGCTGTTCCCTGCCGTTCCTACGGAAACCACAGGAAGGAGACGGGGCAGGTGAAACGCCACCTCACCACATCACAGAACACCCACCAACGCAAACTCAACCACTTCACTAATACACTGCACCACGTAATAACATTCTCACAACCAACAGCCACCACATACCACACTTAATATACCTTGCACAAGGGGGATAACTTGGAAACTGCTGTGTGCAGGGGGTAGTTTGATATCAGCTGTATATAAGAAGGGAGAGTAGTGATGTCGGGTGCATATTAGAGGGGGGCAGTTTGATATCAGAGGTGTATATAACACTGGTAGTTTGATATCAAGTGTGTATAAGAGGGGGGTAGTTTGATATCAGGTGTGTGTAAGAGGGGGTACTTCGATATTAGGTGTATATGTGAGGGGTAGTTTGATATCAGGTGTGTATAAGAGGGGGTAGTTTGATATCGGGTGTGTATTAGAGGGGGGTAGTTTGATATCAGGTGTGTATAAGAGGAGGGTAGTTTGATATCAGGAGTGTGCAGATAAGTACAGCTCACCTAGGCAGTCTCCTCCATCCCAGTCACAGGCGGAATTATTACAGGCTTTGTCACAGTAGCCATCTTTGATCCAGGAACCGGGACAGCCCTCTGCACAGTTCGGTACAGGCCAGGTGAGATACACCTGTACAGACAGGAAAGACAGGTAAGATACAATCATACAGACAGGACAGACAGGTGAGATACACCTGTACAGACAGGAGAGACAGGTGAGATACACCTGTACAGACAGGAGAGACAGGTGAGATACACCTGTACAGACAGGAGAGACAGGTGAGATACACCTGTACAGACATAGACACAGATACGATTCACCCGTATAAATATGGAGACAGGCGAGATTCACCTGCAGAGACGGGCTTGATGTAAGGGGGAGACTAAAGTGCCTTCAGGACAAAACTCCCAGCGCCGGATATCCCATCCGTGGAAGGGGCGCCGCCACCCCCCCCCCCCCGCCACTCACCTTCTGTCCCTTGGAGTGGCTGTAGAAGTCGTCGGGCCACACGTCCTTCCCGAACATGACGTCGTCGTTCAGGTAGACGAACTTCTGCGAGAGGCCGGGGATGCGGTGGATGTGGGTCTCGATGGCGGGGGAGCTGAAGGTGGGCAGGTGAGACTCGTTCTGGAAGATCTCCTGCAGAGAATCATGGGAAAGGGAGGAGGGTCAGTTCAATTTCAATTCAGCCCATTTCCCTCAAATCACTTCAAATTCAACTGAACAATGCACCCCAATGCCCTATGTTAGCTTTGGCAACTGAACGTTGCCAAAGACACGACATGGCACGCTGAAGGGGACGAAGGGGAAAGGTCAGGGGTCAACCTGCCGCGGGCGCCGGCTGTGCTCACATGGTGCGTCACCACGGTGACGCGGGGGTTGTCCAGGTTGAGCCAGGACGGGATCTGGCCGTTGGTGATGATGAAGACGTGCCGCACCCAGGGGGCGTGCCTCTCCACCGAGCGCAGCGAATAGCGGAGCTCCTCGTTGTCCTCGAAGCGACTGGCCGACACGTCCTCGTCGTGCCGGGACTGGCGGGGATGGGGGAGGGGGGGGGGGGGGGGGGTAAAAATCGACACCTATCCCCCCTGTTCACCTCCTCACATATTCAGTAGCCTCTTCAGGTATTCATATATTTAAATGTATTTTTAACAGGACTACATATTTATCATAATATCATAAAAACCTTTGCTTTCTTTGTTGTGCTGCGTTACGCTGAATAATCTTACAAATATAGGTAATTTATGAATTGTAATAAAAAAGATATACTACTGGCATTATTGCTACAATTGCATTACTGCGTAAGCTGTGGGTGTTCTGTCGAAAACCACTTAATGAATATTCAAAACAAGCCTGCAAATCGGAACACAGAGTTTCAACAACAGTAGAGGCAGAGCATACGATGTGATGAACACAGTTGCCTATCTGGTTAGTATTTAGAGTATCTGTGGTGCTCGTGTCCGCAAGACAGGAAGTCACTGAGACCTGGCTGATGGCGCTGAGGTCCCAGAACAGGAAGGCGGGGCTGATGGTCAGCTCTTTCCCGTCCAGGGTCAGGTTCTTCCGGGCCTGCTGGGTCAGATCGGCGAAGTCCTGTGGGCCGTTCAGGTGGAGCAGGGCGATGCTGGCCTCCGAGTACAGCTGCAGCTGCAACCACAACACTGGGGTTACAACCTCACACACAGCCCAAAGCTGCAACCTCACAACACTGGGGTTACAACTCACACACAGCCAAAGCTGCAACCGCGCAACACTGGGGTTACACCTCACACACAGCCGCAGCTGCAACTGCGCAACACTGGGGTTACAGCTCACACACAGCCTCAGGACTACAGTACAGTACTATAGTACTGCAGAGACAGAGAGAGAGACAGGGCTATAGTACTGTAGAGACAGACAGAGAGACAGGGCTATAGTACTGTAGAGACAGACAGAGAGACAGGGCTATAGTACTGTAGAGACAGACAGA
>CM045901.1:6043296-6328296 GCA_025169545.1 Anguilla japonica | reverse complement strand
TGGGAGTGGAACAGACAGACTGTACCGTCGCTATGGGAGTGGAGCAGACGGACTGTACCGTCGCTATGGGAGTGGAGCAGACGGACTGTACCGTCGCTATGGGAGTGGAACAGACTGACTGTACCGTCGCTATGGGAGTGGAACAGACAGACTGTACCGTCGCTACGGGAGTGGAGCAGACAGACTGTACCGTCGCTATGGGAGTGGAGCAGACTGACTGTACCGTCGCTATGGGAGTGGAACAGCAGGACCGTGACGCTGGTGGCGGGGTTGCGAGGCTTGGCCAGCTGCAGCAGCTGTTTGGCGGGGGTGAAGGAGGGCGACAGTGACGGCAGGTCCTTCAGGGTGACGTTGGCAGGAAGGGCGGGGTCCAGCACCAGGATGGGTGCCACGATACAGTGGGACAGGAGGCACTCGGGCTTCTCACTACAGAGGAACATTAGGAGAACATCGGGGCAACGTCAGGGCAACGTTTCTCCCATCATCCACTGGAGCGCAGATCCATACACCTATGCTATCAATAACATTAAGGTCCACAGCTATGCTACTACAGCTGAATTTATACATTTCACAATTGCATAGCTCTACGTTCTCAGCAAACTCTTCTGAAATCAAAGAGAAAACCTTACCTTGTGCGCAGCTGCACACTGGCTATGTTCTTCTCTGATTACCATAACAGGAACAACCCCATTCCATTTCAAATGGCAATTTTATCCCCCCGACCGGTATAACGGGAAAGAGGACTGGGGCCCCGCCCTCCGTGGTGGCTCTGCCCCCTGTGTTGACTTCCGCCAAACAACCTGCACCACATCTCCCAGCAGCCACATCCTGCACAATACCCACTTCCTGTGCTGACTCTGATCACACGCTCGACAGCAACCGCTCGCGGCGGCTAGCGTCCCGCCGGCTCACCTGCTCTTCGGCACGTCCGTTGCGTCGCTCGAGTTCTTTCCCAGCCGTTCCCTGTGGAAGGAGGAAATAATTACTGTGTGTAATAATCAGTGCGTAACGGTATTAGTGCGTAATGAAGTGTAACTGTATTAGTGTGTAATAATCAGTGTGTAACTGCATTAGTGTGTATTAATCAGAGTGTAACTGCATTAGTGTGTATTAATCAGTGTAACTGCATTAGTGTGTAATAATCAGAGTGTAACAGCATTAGTATGTAAAAAAGAGTAACAGCATTAGTGTGTGATAAAGTGTAACTGTATTAGTGTGTAATAATCAGAGAGTAACAGCATTAGTGCATAATAATATATCAGTGCGTAAGAATATCAGGAAGCGCCATCATAATTTTGTTGTGTTGTTGCCTTGCACAATAGTACAATGACAATAAAGTTTCTTATCTTATCTTAATCAAAGTGTAACAGCATTAGTGCGTAATAATCAGTGTGTAACTGTATTAGTGTGTAATAATCAGTGTGTAACTGTATTAGTGCGTAATAATCAGAGTGTAACTGCATTAGTGTGTATTAATCAGAGTGTAACTGTATTAGTGTGTAATAATAAGAGTCTAACTGCATTAGTGTGTAATAATAAGAGTGTAACTGTATTAGTGTGTCATAAAGTGTAACTGTATTAGTGTGTAATAATAAGAGTGTAACAGCATTAGTGTGTAATAATCAGAGTGTAACTGCATTAGTGTGTAATAATCAGAGTCTAACTGCATTAGTGTGTAATAATAAGAGTGTAACTGTATTAGTGTGTAATAATAAGAGTGTAACTGTATTAGTGTGTCATAAAGTGTAACTGTATTAGTGTGTAATAATCAGAGTCTAACTGTATTAGTGTGTAATAATCAGAGTGTAACTGCATTAGTGTGTAATAATCAGAGTGTAACTGCATTAGTGTGTAATAATCAGAGTGTAACTGTATTAGTGTGTAATAATCAGAGCGTAACTGCATTAGTGTGTAATAATCAGAGTCTAACTGTATTAGTGTGCAGCGCTGACAGGTCAGAAGCATATTCTCCAGTGAAAGTGGCAGTGAGGCTCCGCCCACAGTAAGGGCGCTACGACGCGGCGTACCTCCGCGCTCTCAGCTCCTCCTGCAGCTGCTCCCTCACTGCGCGCAGCTCCTTCACCAGGCCGCCGTCCGTGCCGTTCACCCAGGTGTACACCACGTCAATGGGCATGGGCAGGCACAGGCTGCGGCAACCAGACCCGGCAACCAGAGCACACAGCACGGGTCAGCACGGGACAGGCGGCAACACACAGGAACTTGCGGCTTATTCTAGCAAACGGCAACTTTTTGAAGTTGAGAGCCGCAATCAGCAGTGGAAACAGAATCTACACCGGGGGGGGGGCGGCCATATTGCTGCGTGTAAACGACTTTTTCTGCAGGCATCACAGAAAGTTTAATTCACCCGTCCATGCCCGTTCACTGCCAGCTGCATAGTGGATCGAGCCACAGTTCAACCCCACAGGACCGTATCTGAACCCTGCACCCCTGTCACTACACCCCACATCCCCACATACGCATTGCATTTATGGGAAGTAGCTCAACTGTCTCTCCTATCTGTGGCCTGCTGACACAGTGCCTTGAGAAATCTGGCCTCTGGGGAACTCTGGGGAACTCTGTGGAACTCTGTGGAACTCTGTGGAACCCTGTGGGTGAAGGACTCACCGGTTCTGGAAGGATTTTGCAGCCACATTGTCTCTATAGGAGTCGAACAGCACATGGTACTGATCCCTGCTCCACTCCACCAAAACCTACAGAAATAAAAGACTTAATCAACAAGCCAACCATTTGCTGATTCTAGCTCAAAAATACGAGAAGCACACAATGATTCAAGACACAGAGGTGGATAGTACAGATACTTGCAGAAACGAAGACAATCAAATCAATCACCGCACTCCTGATTGCCACATCACAGACAGCCATCAACTAGCACGCACAAACGCACATGTAAACTGCGAAACACCCGTGTGACGAGATACACTCATTGAAAATTCGAATAATTTGAATATTTAGTTACAGCTTCAAAAACACGATTTAGAACGTTTCGATCGAACCTGTCAACAACTGTTGCAAAACGCAAATGTACGTATAGCTAGCTAGACTGCTAACGTTAGCCGACAGCTAGCTTGCCAACAAGTAACCACACTCCAACACGAAGACGTGGAGTGTAGGTTCACAGGGTCTCTTGGAGATTTCGGGTGATCACTTGAATCACTGCACTCACCTCCCCGAACTGAAATGCAGACACGATCATGAGGACGATTCCTCCGAAGCAAAGGTAGAGCCCATACCGATGAGACAGGCAAGTGTAGGTCTGTCTCTGCAGGAGTTTGAGTACAGAATTGATAAGCACCATGGCTGTCCTCAGCGATCCATGTCTTCCTATCCGTTCACCATTTGTGCAAGACGCGTTTGTTTGATGCCAACATACAAGAAAACGATATTCGGGAGACGCATTTGTTATTGTCTCGTGACTGTCAAACCAGTCCCTCCGAATGCCTCACTTTCACACTGGCGCTGATGATGACAGTCATTGCAGCGCTCATTAAAATATAATTGTTTTTGAACAGTGGCCTCTACCGGCTAGGAGGCTTACTGCTCACATAAATCAGTACATTTTTATACAGCCTATTGTACACGCTCAACTGTGGACACATATCAGGGTCATGTACAGTATGACTTGTTCAAGTATGATATCAGTAATACCGATAGGCTACTATAATTCACGACGAGAGAGGGAATATAATCTAGGGGTAAGGTGGTTGATATGTGGCCCTCAATTCAATCAGAATGGCTTCAGGAATCTGTATATTGTTCCGGGTTTTATTATTGCAATATACTAGATAATGGGGCGACGTAGCTCAGGAGGTAAGAGCGGTTGTCTGGCAGCCGGAGGGTTGCTGGTTCGAGCCCCACCCTTGGCGTGTCCGAAGTGTCCCTGAGCAAGACACCTAACCCCTAAATGCTCTGGTGAATGAGAGGCATCAATTGTAAAGCGCTTTGGATAAAAGCGCTATATAAATGCAGTCCATTTACCATAATAACCGACACATAATTAAAGGGCATTGAATTAAAATAAAATAAGGAAGTGTGGAAAACAGAAATAATACAAGGACGGGTCCAACTCTGGACCAAGTGTTACCTGTTGGAATTCAATGAACAGTGGACATTTTACTGTGCTTCTAGCAACTTTCGGGAAGATGATGTTACACCTACCAGTCTCTGGCGAATTAAAACGAGAGACGAAAAAAAATAACCACAGGTTCGCAAAAGTACAGTCTCCCCACGTGACCGTTATGTTAAATTTCTTGGTAAAGTCTGCGGTAGTAGGCGTCTTCCTGCCCGGTATTTTAGTTGGAAAGGACGGACCAAAATCGTTCAAATGGACCAACTTTACATTTCTCCGTTAATGCAGTGTGACCTCCATCCCTAGAGATAGCAGGCTACGTCGGTCCTGCGCTGTACGGGCTGGCACAATGTTTTGGTTCATGGAAGGAACGTGCTTTTTACCAACTTTTCTGGTAATCTGGTCATCTAGCACATTCCTGATTTCCTATATAATTGCGGTGCTAAAAGGACATGTAGCTCCAATCTTCCCCTACATAAGGTAAGTTATCATGTTCTTGATTAATAGCGAACTGTTAGTTATACAAGATTAGAAATAATGTAGCAGGTAATGAATGCACAGTGATAACATTGTCCGTGATCGATTTCATCTTATTTAGCGCACTTCAGTTACCCTTGACGAAATTTAAAATCTCGTGGTTAATAAAATAGGCAAGATTTGGGCTACTGGTTTATTCGTATGACCTGCCAGCGTGAAATACATCGGGAGAATAACTTTTCCGTATTTAGACGCAAAATACAAATCAGTTTCGTTTTCAGGCTGTGGGGATAGGCTAGTTGAAGTATGTGGCTGCTGTCCCGGTTTAGAAGTTTCTGTGAATGAAATAGCTGCAGCCGCGTAGGCAAAGTTTATTAACGAAACATCTGCATTTATTTAAATATACAAAGCGGAACATAATTAGGCTAATGAAACTTCCTACAACCTACGCAGTGGCTGCGCGTTTTTTTTTCATAAGAGTTTTATGCAGTGTTACACTTGAAGGGGAGGTAGCCTACCGCTGGCGAATAGGTGAAAAAAAAAACCTTTTCTTGTTTTAATGTGATAAAATCACTCAGCAGTTGGTAATCTACGGAGTCATTTGTTTAAAATACAGTTTTTAAAAACGCAAATATTAAAAAAGCAACATAGATGTGTTTAAAATTCATTTTCACCTGTTTTTGAATATACAATGGCCTACCGCATAAAATGAAAATGACAAAATGTAGAAAAATGCATCTGTGTATGATCAGTTTTTGTATTTATGAAGCTGCGTGATTTTGTGGCTGTACCAGGACCATGCGGAGACCCTTTGCGAGGGAGGTGCTCAAAATGAGAAAAGGGCATAACAAATCAGAAAAACTACATCACCCAGTTATTGTTCAGAATATATTTTACCAAAAGGAATTAATTAAAATTTAAAAATCATCCTGTGTTTTGTGTAGATGGCAGAGGTGGCAAATCCTCATCTGATCCAACTATTTATGTTTATTGTGTTTGATTATTTTGCACATTTTAAGAAAGCAGGGTAGTAAAAGAAAAAACGCCGTATGGAGAACCTGGTTTGAGTTATTTACGTTGAATAAACATTTGTTTTATGAGAAACATTTCTTTTTTGTTTTTTGTTTTTTTGAAAAAAAAGGCCTATTGTGCAAAATTATTTGTACAACTGTATGCCCTGCATTAACAGTTTAGCCTGGTCAACTTAGTTAAAGGTTGTAGTGGTATTTGAAAGAATGAGCAAACAGGCTACAATGCCTGTAACATATTTCCTCTTTGTTAACAGTGACACAGGGTGCAAGACCCCCTGAGAGCGGCGTGTTTGGCCTGATGACTACGATCACAGTGTTTGCAAGTGAGTTTTGACCAGAATTTGGATTGAAGGCGTAGTTTTAGAACTCGTCTAGGTTTAGATAAATAGGGTCAATTGCAGAGTGCTTAGCTGGAGTTTGAACCTCAGGTTTGAACCTCTAGGCAACAGAACTGCATATCAACTGGAGTAGCTAATCCTTTTTCCACAGCTGATCCAGTTTTTATGCAGTTCTGTAGACTAGAGGTTTAAGCCTGAGGTTCTCCAGTTAAGCACACTGTAATTGACGCACAGGGTCCGAGACACCATAAAGACAAGAGTTACAGGAAGTGGCCCTTTGCTATATAGCGCTATATATCTGCTATATAGAGCTCACCGTGCAGTGGCTGTGCCCACACACTGCTCTCCCAGAGCAGAGGATTATTATGAGCAATGAGCCCAGTGGGGAAGAGCAGCATACAGGTTCCCGAGTCCAAACTGATCTCAGGTCAGTGTTGCTTCACAGCTGACACTGTGCTGCTGATCCAGGGTGAGGCTGGACCACCTGTCCCTCTGTCTGGCCTGCTGGTGATACAGAGACATTATTTTTCTTCTTCTTCTTCTTCTTCTTCTTCTTCTTCTTCTTCTTCTTCTTCTTCTTCTTCTTATTATTATTATTATTATTAGTAGTAGTAGTAGTAGTAGTAGCAGTAGTAGTAGTAACAGCAGCAGTAATAGTAGTAGTAGTAGTAGTTGCAGTAGTGGTAATAGCAGTAGTAGAAGTAGTAGTAGTAACAGCAGCAGTAGTAGTAGTAGCAGCAGTAATAGTAGTAGTAGTAGTAGTAGTCATTGCAGTAGTAGTAGTAGTAGCAGTAGAAGTAGTAGTAGTAATGGTAGTAGTAGTAGTAACAGCAGCAGTAGTAGTAGCAGTAATAGTAGTAGTAGTAGTAGTAGTTGCAGTTGTAGTAGTAGTAGTAGTAACAGTAGCAGTAGCAGTAAGCAGTAGTAGTAGTAGCATTAGTACCAGCAGCAGTAGTAGTAGCAGTAGCAGTAGTAGTAGGAGGCTTTAGATAAGAGTTCCTCTCAATAATGTGCAGCTCAGCTGACAGTCTCCTAACCTCACCTCCCCCTGACACCCCCCCCCCCCCCCCACACACACACACACACACACACACACTTCCTCCCGTGAGGTTAGTGGAAACAGGAACCATTTACAGACATCTGGGAAATACAGGCCAGAGAGTGTATTGCATCATTTTATCATACATTCATGTGATATATGTTGCATAATTGAGGAAAATCCTGAAATCGACAGTGCTACCCCGTGCACCACCATTCCACCTTGGTTAATTCAGTTGAATCATTAGTTAACTACACTATTTTTCACATGAGGAAAATGACATTACAGCAATGTTGTTTTATACAGTTTTGTGCATCTTTTTCAGTGGTACCAATAATTCTGGACCTGATTGTACATACATTTTTATTTTGTGCCTTAGCTTCAAACACAAGACGAAACGACTGAACACGGTCTTTAAATCTAAAGTAGAGCATATTGGGCCAAGGGTAGAATGGACATTGATTAACCAACCACCCGATTGGTTAATAATTGATGTTCTTTATGCGCTGACGCTGTAACCTTGTGGGTGTTTCCTAGGTGTTGCCACCATGTTTGCACGTTTCAAGTATGTGCAGAAGTTACAGGAGGACGCCAACGCCAGGCCTTGGCTGAATCTGGCCGCCTTCTGGTGCGGACTGGTATCCTGCTTAGGAATGTGCATCGTGGGTACTTTTCAGGTACCGGCCCAATCCACTCGAGATCCTGTGCTTCTGGAACTTTCTTTTGAAGAAACAGATTACCAAGTAAACAGACATTCAGTTTCATCATCAGATTCATCACCATTCACTGAAAGCAACGACCACTCATGCTGTAACTGAATGTTTACTCTTGACCATTCGCTGAAGTTACTTAGCTTCACCAAATAGTAAGGGTAAAATAATGCTAATATTCCAAATAATAACTCTTTTTTCACAAAAGGAACTGTTCCTCACCAGAATCAATGAACTGTGACATACGGAGTAGCAGTGCAGCTAAAATGAGAAAAAAAAAAGAAAAAAACAAGAGGCTTGCCAACCAATTGGGATTCAGGACCGAAGTGTTGCCTTCATTTTGAAAATTGTGTAACAATAGAATCTTTTAGCTGTAGTTGATTGCATGAGTATCTCAGGATGTGAGAAGCTCTTTTGGGTGATGGGGTGGGGGAGAGAGGAGGAACCGAATATCTTGTGACTGTTGGGACTTTGTTTCTTTTCAGTTTTGTTTCTGGCAAAACAGAGATTTACCCAGCTGCTCCTTTTCCGACTTTACGAAACCACAAAACCAGCAGTCACAGCTGTGCTGGGTCCCGCTGCAGTTTGCTGAAGTTTCGCAGTGTCTGGGCGCTGTTTCACAAAGCGGGATTACAGAATTAGCCAAATACCTGCACTGTGGAAAATTTGGGAACCCTCCCAAATCTGGAACATGGGCTGAAGTAATAAGAGCTGTTCTGGGTTTTACTGGCAGTCAAACTCCTGTCCCTACCTTTCAGAGATATCAATGGCCGGCCCAATAATAATGATAATAATAATAATAATAATAATAATAATAATAATAATAATAATAATTAGAAAAAGAAGAAGAAGAAAAAGAAGATGAAGAATTTTATTTTTAATATTTATTTATAATTCACCCTTCAAAGTGTGCAGCTCAAAAATATAAGTAAAAAAAAGTTTAAAAAAAAAAAAAATATATATATATCCAAATAACTAAAAGTAAATAACGCTAAATAACAAGTAATAAAAGAACATGTAAAAATATAATGACAAAATAAGAGCTAGTCATAAACAAAAAAAAAAACAAGTGGAATCTAGGATCATTGTTGTGATATGGTTCATTGTGATTTGGTGATATGGTTTTATACTAATATTGTGGTAAGACTGTGTTGATCTGTCAAAGCACTTTGAGCTACATACTCTGTAGGAAAGGTGCTATATAAATAAAGTTATTATTATTATTATTATTATTATTATTATTATTATTATTATTATTATTATTATTATCATTAAACAGTAATAGAAAGTCTTAGGCTTTTCAGTAGACATAGCCTCTTTGTTCTGCTGCAGGACGGAGCTATGCACTCATCTGTAGTGCACTCAAAGGCCTTACTTCCTGTCTGCAGGTGACGCTGATGCCGCACACCCACGACGTGGGCGCCGTCATGTTCTTCGTCTTCGGGGTGGCGTACACCGTCATGCAGTCCATCGTTTCGTACCTCACGCACCCCTATGGGTCCTCCATGGCCGTGTGCCACGTCCGAGCCATCGTCTCTGCGCTGGCCCTGCTCGCGGCTTTTCCCAGTATCCTTTGCGGCTCTGAGCTCTCCCTGCTGCCCTGCTCTCCTGGGTCATGCGACTGAAAGAAACGCCACGTGACCCAGTGGATAATCCGCCCTCGTCGATCCATGGGTGCATTGCAACCGCTTATTTTTTATCTGTCTTTGCCTCTCCACTTCCTTGTGTCCTTTCCTAGTACGGAAAGCCAAACAGGTCAAAAATACTTGAAAGGAAGTATAAAATAAGCGATTGGAATGAGCCCCATATTGTTGGTCTGAAGTGTAATAGCCATTGCCTGGGTTCAGTCACAATTTGTCCTGAACTTTGACCTTAGTTTTCAGTTTTTGCTGTATTGCAAATAAATTGTCAAATTGAGTTTGTGACAAATAAAAGTGCAGTGCCATTCACTTGTAAGTCAAAGGACAAATCTTGATAGAATACATAGGCCCACATATGCAATTCATAATTTGTGACAACACTGTGGAGTGTTAATTCATGAGTATTTCTCATATACAATTAAGGCACAATAGTCTGCATTATCATTACAATATAGGAGTCATATTTGTGTCCTGGTGCTGCAGTTAAACGCCCGTTAACTATGACTTCACCAGTGATCGTCTGCGCATCGCTTGTGCCCAGCAAACTGAACTGGGACGCACATGACAAGGTATGACCGACCTCGAACACTGACTAACACACGCATACTTATGGAATGACTGTACGGTGCCACTGAGTCAGATACAAGCAACAAGTTACGACCACATAGAACCGCTGCAGCAAAGACAGCCAATGAGATAAGACCGTACAGGACCACCGAATCAAGTACAGGCTGCAGAGTATGACCGTATAGGACCATAGGCTCAAATGTCCAAATGTGACAAAAAAAAAGACAATTTAAAACCACTGACAGGACAAAGCTGAGGATAGCCACATTGCTTGTTCATGATGTCAAGGTCACTGAGAAGCGTGGGGGTGGGGGGGGGAATTTCAGAAAATCAGGTGACTGACTCAACCTTCTCTCGCGCTCTCAGGCCTACGTCCTCCACATAGTCAGCGCCGTCTTCGAGTGGGTGGTGACCTTCTGCTTCGTCCTCTTCTTCCTCAGTTACATACGAGAGTTCCAGGTGGGTCAACCCCTCCCTTCGCCGTTTGAGGCTTTTTGCATCGCTCTGCCAAACCTCGCTTTGCATTGGCCTCTTATCGCGATCCATCACTTTATATTAGTCCGGCTCTGCTATGCATCGTTTTGTATTTTGTTAGCACCTATTTGATTGGGACAGATACGTAGCGTGTGACATAGATAGACTATTTAAACCAATCAGAGGCACCGTAACATAACATTCATGGCTAACGCTATGCCTAGAGAAGCATTGCAATCTGTAGCTATCGATCTCATCGTTAGTTACTGTACACCTCCTCATATTTATCAGTCTGGGCTGAGCTGGGTGGCGACTGCGCTGGAGGACTGCGCAGCTCTCGCAGTCAGATCGACCGGAGCGGTCATCGCCACGGGGCTGCATGCGCAGCATCACGGTTAGGGAACTTGGGCTTGTCGAGGTTGCAGGTTCAGTTCCGTTGCTCAGCAGAGCACCGTCGCCATAACCCCTCAGCGAGATACTCAAACTGAATTGCTTCAGCAAACACAACGGATGCTGCGTGAAACTGTGATCTGCATAAGATGGTAAATGGTAAATGGACTGCATTTATATAGCGCTTTTATCCAAAGCGCTTTACAATTGATGCCTCTCATTCGCCAGAGCAGTTAGGGGTTAGGTGTCTTGCTCAGGGACACTTCGACATGCCCAGGGTGGGGTTTGAACCAGCAACCCTCCGACTGCCAGACAATCGGTCTTACCTCCTGAGCTATGTCGCCCCGACATAGAGCGTCCGCTAAATGCCGAATGTCAACGCAATGCGTGACAGGGTGGGGGGGGGTTCCCTGCCGACTGAGGTAACCGTGCGCGCGCTTCACCGTAGAGCTGGTGTCCACTCTCCTGCCTTAACGCGGGTTTCAAGATTTTCGGTCGCGTGCTAACGGCCGCCCGTTTCCTTTTCCAGAGATTCAGACTGACGCTGACCGCGGAGATGCTCATCGCCCCCTGACAAACAGTCCCTGCGAAAACAGTATTTTCATACGAGTGCTCATATTTTGATTAATATTTATATTTTTTATAAAAGTTTCTTTGTAGTGCTAAATTGCACATTGAATATGGGCTGGAGAATAAAGAACAGTGCTTTATATGAGGGCTGACCTTGTCAGTGTTTTGTTTTGTCTCTTAATCCCCAAAAAAATTCAGGCAGGCCCATGGGCGTGCTCTCTCCTGCATCTCCTCTGATATGTAATGAAATATAGCAGGCTTCGTGACTGGAGCAAGTCAGCCCTGGAAAGAGCGGAGGAAGACCTTTTCCCTCAACTACGGTTGTCATGGTGACGGCTCACACTCACGCTCGGAGCTCTCTCCGTCGCTGCGCCACGCCCATGGCGACCAACGGCATGTTTCTAAAATATGAAAATGTGAGAGTGGGTGGGAGCGTATATGGGCGATATGAAAACCCATTGCCCAAACTTGGTAAAATAACGAGTGCCACCAGAAATGATTTACCGTGTGTGTGTGTGTGTGTGTGTGTGTTTGTGTTTGTGTTTATGGGAGTGTGTATATGGAGTGTGTGTGTGTATGTGTGTGTGTGCGCGTGTGTGTGTGTGTGCGAGTGTGTGGTGTATGTGTGTGTGGTGTGTGTGTGTGTGTGTGTGCATCTATGTGTATGTGCTTGTGTGTCGGAGTGTCTAAGTGTGTGTGTATGTGTGTAGGACTGTGGGAGTGTGGGAGTGTGTGTGTGTGTGTGTGTGTGTGTGAATGCTGTAGTGCTGTGGTCAAGCGGTAGCATTCTCATTCTGTGTGTTTGACACCATGTCACACACAGAGAGGTGTCATTTGATTGTCACACGGCACAGAGGAGTGAGAAAGATCCTGCCACTTCCTTCAAGATGCATCACTGCGGACACGGCCCCTTACAGCTAACATGAGAACAAAACTCACAAGACATTTCTCAAACTAACCTCAACACCTGCCACAGAATTTTTTTTAAAAAACCTTCAGAAATTAGACACCAAAAATGTGCTGATAATGTTTATTTTACATGTATTACTTCTTTTGTTTTACCTATACACACAATTTTGAATGCAGTAAAAAATACACATTGAAACTATACAGATGTGAGTGTATTCTATCGACTAGTCTACTGGTTTTGAAAGCAGTTCTAATGTTTATCTGTAACAGGGAAATTCAGGCCACTGCACCCAGCCGTGGCTACGCAGAAATTAAGCAGACTTAAAGTGCAACTCCGGAAACACGGGTAGGGTGAATGAGGTCAAGGTTTCGTTTTACGGGAAATCCACATAACACAAAAGCTGGCATTTCTGTAAAATATGGCTTTCTACAGAATTTCTGAAAATGTAGCAGATTTTATGCGTAGTCAGATTAAGTTTGGCTGCTTGTTACTATTACTGCTACTATTCTGTGCACTTAATTGAACCATAATTCACTAGTGTACTGTACTGTCCTTAAAAAATCAAAGAGCAAACGGGTGTTATTCCTTTATCATACTTACACATTTTTACACTGAGCTGTAAGATGTATCTAATCCTATGGGATTTAGAGATTGTTTCCCACAAAGCACCATTATTGTCCTTTGAGTCACTGCAAAGGGGCAGGACTCCCTGTCCTGCCTGTCACACACACTGGCCCTGGATAGGCCAGGGAGAGGGCGGGGTTTCAATCGCTGAAAGATGATTCGCTGTCAGAGCTGTTGTCATCTGCTTCCTCGTGGCCTTCCCTGCATCCGGCACAGGAGCATCAGGGGTGCTGCGACAGGCAGACAGATCACGTCCATCAATCAATGCCTAGCAACAATAGGTTGACAGACAGTTCTGCCCTGTTGGCAAAGCTTAGCAGAGACAGCCCATCTAAATCAGAGGGAGTAGAGAACTGGGGAGGGGGGCTGAGAAGTTGAACACACTAAGCTCCTTTAGCAAGGGTTGGGGCCATTCCATTCCAATTCAGTCCGTTTCAGTTCCTTTCCGGGTTGAACTGGACTGAACTGTAATGGAACAGAGCCCGGCGCTGCCCTGTGGCACAGAATATGGGAAGTAAACAAACTTACTCAAGCAGACTTGGGTCCAGGCCCTCCTGGACCATCTTGTTTTTAATGGCCATAACCGGAACACCCTGAGGAGAGAAGGCAAGACCTGAGCCTCAATTCAGACCAGAAGGATAACACAGGTATGTGTGTGTGTGTGTGTGTGTGTGTCTGTCTGTCATACCTGGGTGAAATATGTATTTGTTTTGGATTCAAATACTTTTCTGTGCTCTGTTGATCTTGCCTGGTGTAATTGAGCCTGCCAATATGACCGGAAGGCCGGGTTTGCACTTTTTGAGAGTATTTCATTGGTTCCAATACACCAGACAAGATCAGTGGAGCGTAGAAAAGTATTTGAATCCAAAACACATACGTATTTGACCCAGGTCTTGTCCGTGTACAGTATGTGAGAGTGTAGCTCAGTTCCATTTCAGTGAAGGTAGCCTCAACCCCAGATACCCAATCTAAAGTGACTGGAAAGGGAAAGTTACAGGTTTTCAACAGTCTACTATCTGAGGCTTGTGAAGTACCCTTCAATTAATGCTGAAGACCTCCGAACACTGGGCGATACACAAACAAGGGAACTGACCTATAACCTCTCTTGAACTTTAACCTCTGACCCGTGACTCACCACTTGCACCATTTTCAGGTATCTGGCATATCGTGAGTCTTTGGCGACGGTCAGAACATTGTCTTTCGGCGCTTCCGTCCTTGGCTGCTGCCCCGCCTCCTGCGCATAATGAACGAGACCAGATGCTTCCAGAGGCCGTATACATACAAATAAAACAATAATCTCAAACTGCACTTCATTCCATAACATGACAACTTTGTCAGGAGTAAGGGGCGGCAGTGTAGTGTAATGAGTTAGGAACCGATCTTGTAACCTAAGGGCTGTAGGTTTGAGTCCTGGGTAGGACATTGCCGTTGTGCCCTTGAGCAAGGTACTTAGCCTCAGAATATATCCAGCCGTTTAAATGTATGAAATTTAAATGCTATGTAAAGTTACCTCTGGATAAGAGCGTCTGCCAAGTCCTCACAATGTAATAGACCGAGTTCAGAATGCATTAATTATACCCTTAAAAAGATCTTTAGCGAATTCCAAAGCAGACAAAGCAAACACTTACACACCATAACAAGACATAACAGCAACACTCAAGAGAACATAAGGGGAAAGGGCATTAAAAAGCGACTCCGTGTGTATGTTGCCCCGTGTATACTGAACATAGACAGCACGTGAACGTGCATGCATGTACTGTATATGAGTGTGTGCACAATGGGCTCTACATCTATTTCACTGTAAACACCAGTGTGTATGAACATGACTCCCGGTGAAACTGGACCTGTTTGGAGTTCCACCCCGCTAAATTTATGATGGGCAATACTACAGTTTATCCCTCACCACTTAAGTTATATATATATATATATATATATGTGTGTGTGTGTGTGTGTGTTACCATATGAAACGTGATCAAACAATCTGTTTAAAAATTGTAATCTAAAATTTAACACGGACCAGGAATACCTACGAACACTAATTTGTTCAGCCACCCCAGGTGCAGCAAATTAAGTCGAATGATTGCAGTGCCCGAGGAGAGAGGCGCTGCGCGAGCCCAAGCCGAACGACAGCTCAGAAGTTCCTCGCTAATTTACACAGACAGTGTAAGTGTAAACAAATTTTTACTAACATTACTGATAAAACACAAGGCATTTCAGTCATGAAAACAAAGAAAAGTCGAAGTATGGTTTGTCAGTTGCGTCCGTTTAGAGGGCTGCCAGAAGTGAATATCCATTGCAATTGGACACGTCTGACAAACATCCAGCTCGTGTTTACAAACGACACGCTTCAAACGAAAGTATTATTGTTTTTCTGCTTGAATATTTGGGAAACGTAAGTACACACCTTCATCTTGTAGTTTAATGGAAACTTTAAACACTTTAAATGTCGCGAAATGACTGCGCTGGGTCTTTAATGCACAGGCTGGCTAGCTAGTTAGCAGTAACTAACCAATGTTTTATAGAACGCCTGCATAGTGCCGACGAAACTGATATTGCTAATTGCTGATTAAAGTGTCTTAAGCAGCTAATGGCTTGTATCCAGAACTCCGTAGATGTCGATTTTTTATGCTTTGAGGTAGGCAATGTAAATACGTATTGGGGTGTCTCATAGTCATAAATAAACGGTCGAAGATGAGGGATTCTATGGAACGACCGAAACTATCAGCAAGTATGAGCAGAGGTTGTCCAATTTAACAGACTTGGTGAACTTGAGACTTGTTTGATATATCAGTAACACTAAGTCATGTAGAACTGATGGGGAAGAAAGATGGGGCGTCTGTGTGTTTGAGTGCCGGGCTGTCTGCACGTGTGTAGGTAAGTTCTGTTTTCTTGTACCTCGGGAGAAGAGGGAGCCGCCGGCACTTCCGATTGGCTGCTGGACATCATCACTGAGCCATTAACGTCTGCTGACGCCTGTGTCGGCGGACACGCCCCCTCGACCGTGACAGTCTCGAGACCAGGTATGGAAGAAAGCTTGCGGGAGGTACAATGAGACATGTGCACATCAAAAATGTAACATTTCCCAAAATCAAATTGTATTAAAACGTCTAATGAAGAAGAGGTACACGTGGTCTTATCTGAAAGATTCAACAAACCTTTGCTTCCAAAATGCTAAGCGTAGTTTCAATTTGTTGGATCCGGAGGGATACGTTGGCCAATTTCTGAACGAAAGAGAAAGATCGTGTGAATAACAGTACTATTGAATAATAACAACACAATGATTGACAACCGATAAAGCAATCCATGGAGAATGAGAGAACGTTACTTCTTCGCAGACGGTGGAGAACCGGTTCAGGAAGCGGACTGTATGCACTATGAATTGATTAAGAAACGCCACGACTCTCTTCTGCTGGATAGCTGGAACCTAGAGAACGACCAGAAATACAATTAGTTAAACAGTAGTAGTCATGTCAGCTAGTAGTCCGTAGTAGTTATCTAGCTTCGTTGTTGTATTCTAGCTCGATTATTAGCTAGCTAGCTGCTCACTTTAGTAAGGTCCACCCCGGATCCTACTATTGGCAATCCGTCCTCATCCATCGTTCTGTCCTTTCTGTATTATTTGCAAAAAATTAGAGATTTGTTTCAGAGTATTATTTTGGTGTAAATTCGAAGCTTTTCCGAGAGTGTGAAGGAAACCACAATTAAGGAAACTTCCGGAGACCAAACGGACGGAAAAATTCAAAATAAAAGCCAGATTTGCTTGTCTTTTTAAAATTCTCTTACTTGGCTGAAACTAAAGAAAAAATATGTATTTGCATCAACACAATATATAATCTTGTCATTAAACAAATGTGTAATGTAAGCCTAAATTAATTTAATCAGTACAGAAAACAATCATATGCATGTTACTTCCATAATTGAGTATTGCCTACAATACAAACCTTGACCTCCAGTGCAAAGAAAATGGGCGATGCAGTTAATATCTAGTTTGTAGATCAGTTGTTTCACCTTACTGTGTTGGTACATATTGTTACTGGTGCTTTAGTGCTTCCACAGCTGCCAGATTGATCTCAAAGACTAAACACTGCCCACCATTATGATCCGTTTCAGCTCCAAGTAATGGAACTTAAACAAATGCTTTCAATACTCATAATTAATCTATACGTCAGAAGGAAACCCAGTATACTCAGGGGTACTCCAGGGGGGTATTTCATGGAGCAGGATTACTGAGTTAGCTAGATGACTGCACTGAGTAAAACCCTGAACAGCTCTTTATACTTCAGTCCATGTTCCAGATTTGGACCGGTTCCGGGTTTTATTCAGAACACTTATCCTGCTAACTCGGTAATCCTGCTTCCTGAAACAGGGCCCAGGACTTGAGCTTGGATCCCCAACATGAGTGTACATGCTGGCACACAAGGGGTAAGCTGGTGATATATGCTTCAAGCTAAATAGCAGAAACTGTAAGGCATGTTCAAACAACCATGAACTAAAATTGTAAAATCATCTTACCAGTGAAAAGAAGCAGTTTCTAACCCAAAATATGTCAGCAAAGGGACTCATTTCCTAAAACCCTGTGAATGTTCTTGTGTGCTCCAGGAAAATTTCACATACTTGTTGACCATAAATGTTTCAACCAATTTCAAGCACTGATGAATAATAATAATAATAATAATTATAATAATAACAACAATAATAATAATACCTCAGATTTATATAGTGCTTTTCTAGGTACTCAAAGTCGCTTTACATGGGGAAAGAAAAAGAAAGAGAAATAAAACTATTAGGTGAAAGAATAAAAGAAGTTGTGTCTAAAAGTAAAAACAGTAAAAACACGTGGGGGTGGGTGGTTAGCTGGGGAAAGCAAGTCTAAAGAGGTGGGTTTTGAGGGCGGTTTGAGGGAGGAGGTTGGCATCACTGAAATATGCATTTTAAATGTCAACTGGTGGTTGTGTGAAGTAAATAACTGCACCTCCCCCCCCCCCCCCCCCCCCCCCCCCCCCCGCACCCAAAAGAACTAGATGCCCTAAAACTGGTGCTTTTCCTCTTCAGCTTGTAATAAATGCATGCAGACCTGCCATAAAATCCCTTTTAGTAGTCATAGCAACAGGATTTAGGGCACAAGTGGATCAATCTGGCAAATTACACCCCTTCATTAATTCCTCACACAGCCATTACAAACTCTTATGACTGGGAGACAGAGCTAATGTAGAGCATAATAGAAGTCAACAGCAATATGTGAATTCAGAGGGAGGGAAGTCATGGAGGGAAAATAAATACCCACCGTTGCATTGGCTCTCCATGAATAATGAACACGTAAGGTTACAAAGCACATTGATCCCAGGTCATAATTATATATATATATATATATATATATATATATATATATATATATATATATATATATATATATATGTCTTTGCATTTATATTTTAGGTTTCTCGGTGTGTCTTGCTGGCTGAGTGCAAGAAATGTGCAGAGCAGGGACAGCAGGGGCTGAATCCTTGACTCTACTGCAGTTCCTCTTTCCACCAGTAGATGGCGATGTTGCTTTTCCCAATGTTGTTGTATGTCGTTTCTTTATTTAACCTACAATTAACCAGGTAAAACCGATTGAGATCAAGTATTTTTCAAGGGTTGACCCGGTCATTGTGCAGCTGTGTCTGCTGATACAGGTCCACTGCAAATAACAGCAAATGCAAACGTATTGCTTAATATGGGCTATTTTCAAATGTGCAGATTTACAGGGTACAGTCCTCAGTTAGAGAATTGAACATTTTTCAGGACATTGAATTTTGTCCATATAAAATTTTTATCTTGAATTTGATCAATAATTTATCCTACTATAACATAACTGTGCAACCATGACTTTATTTTAAAAATGGAATCCCAGTCCTGCAGTGTGTGGTTGGCTTAGGATGGACTGGACGGAGTCTGTTCTCAAGCACGCAGTGTGTGGTTGGTTTAGGATGGGCTGGGCGGAGCCTATTGTCAAACCCACAGTGTGAGATTGGTTTAGGATGGGCGGAGCCTGTTCTCAGGCCCGCGGTGTGTGGTTGGTTTAGGATGGGCTGGGCGGAGTCTTCTCCAGACTTGCTGTTTGCAGTAGGCTCAGGATAACAAAGTATTTGGAGTGCAGGCGTCTGACATGATCACAAGAACCCTTACCTGATGGGGTTCTCTCATGATCAAAGTCACCTCCCTTCAACAGGGACTTCTATCATGTAATCAAATTAATATCTGAAGTTACCGTGCCTATGATTGTTGTATTATTGATATTATTTTTGCCACGGCCTTTCTCAGATGGCAAAAATCATTCATGTGTATGTGCAGGGCCCAGAGAATGTACCAAGTGAACAGCTTCCACATTTTATTTCCGTTGATCATGAGATCAGTCTCACTTTTGATTCATATTTATGATCTAAGCAGCGTACTCCAGACTGGGGAACACGCCGCGCATTGAGTACGCATAGAAAAACAAACACCTTCGGAAAATCGTTAATTCCATTAATCCCTCGGTTGATTAATTGCTCTGATTAACAAGTGAATCATTTTAGCCCTAATATATACGCAAAATTACTGTTCAGTGTTATTAGGCCTGTAGTGTTGCTCATTGGTTAAGGAAGCTCAATGAAGTATGCACAAAATTCTTGGAGTCACCTCGGGACAAACCTGATATAATCTTCCCATTATAATATTTATGGCGGCTGCATGAATGCGCTTTAAATCACCTGTTTTGGAAAGTAAAGGTGTGTGCGCTGTGCGGAATCCATATTCCGTAAATGCCTTCATTACGTTCGGGAGTCGGGTGAACAGATATAAATCTGTGCGCATAATTATTGGAACAGGCACGGATATCGGTTAGTCAGGCGAACGGGTCGATGCACGATGACGCAAATGAAGCAAAATAAAGAGAGGGTGTCGGAACAAGTGAGAATGGAGATTGAGTCATTAATTCACGATCGGGACGTCAGCACTTTTTGCGTTAGAAAAACAAGTTGTGTAGAAAAACAAGTTGTCAGTGGTGGCAAGCCGTGAATCAATCGTCAAAATGTTCACCATTTATTGAGGTGAAGGGCCATGCAAATTCAGTTTATTATTGCTATCATTATTATTTAGTCTCCATAGCCAATGATGGCTAAGTGGCTGAACAAGTGTTCTTTTAGCTCAGAAAAAAAGAAAATGTTTTATTTTTTCCACTTTTAAAATGGAAGCTCAGTCTGTGGTTGGCTTCAGATGGGCAGTGCTGAAAAGCATAATGTTGACTTTTAATAGTCCAATGTGGCGCACAGACCTGTGTAAGTGTGACCCATCAAAGGCATCATATAACACCAGTATAACCTCCTTTGATTTATTCTCACTACCTTGTGCTATGTATCCCAGCTTTTGGGTTGGCCTATCATGCTACCACTGCACTATGCCCAGACACTGGTAGATTCGCAGACGAGACTAGTGGGTTATGTAACGTCCAGGAGAGGCTGCAATCACATCTTTCACAGCGAAGGGTACGTTAATCAAGATGAGTTACTCTTGATTTAGGAGCGAAATTGGAACGGCATACCCAACCGACCCACGCCTTGCGTAAAGCGCTCGAGATCTCGGCGCGCGCTAAATCGCTCCTCATGAATGAATGCTATTTCAGCGCAAGGCCTTTGTCGGTAGAATAATACCTTATTAAGCCTGATCATCCTGATTAAGTGCGCGGAGGGTCCAACTGACGAAACCGAACAGATGATCTTTTACGCAACAGAGGCATTCGTAACCTTTTTATTTTGCAGCCGTTTTCAACCGAGAAAACGAACTCTACGATACAAACACGAAAAGCAAAAGATCGATTATTCTTTTCGAAATCATGCAGTATTACATTTAAAGGCCAGCATGTACGAGCGAAACCATTTGGACTGCGCATATCCCGAAACAAGACTGGACAGTAAAGAATCTGCAACTGCTCGGCACAGCTGCGCATTTACGTGGACAGACGCTGCGTAAATTCACCTAAGGAAACACCTCCACACTGTTCCCTGATTCTGGAATTTTTGAAAAAGGAAAAAAAGAAAAGAAAAAAAGAACCCAATACTTTTGAAACTGCTTTTTGCTGATGAAAGTCTGTAATTCCGCTCCCCATAGGTAACCATTTTCTATCACAGCAATTGGTTGACAACATATAATTTTCACAAGTGAACCGCCAGCGTAATGTGTGCAAGGCCTCATTATCCTTCCTTATAAATGTACTCATTAAATACTTTTTTTCAATGAACAGCGGCATTGTGGGATGTGGCACGGTTAAGAACTGGCAGCTAGCAATGTAATTTGGAGTAATTTGAAAGGTTACCGTGAATATGGTCGGCCACCTGCTATTGCACATAAAACTCCCACACTCGCAAAATGGATTCTGCTGGGCTGCCTAATTGTGCATGTTGATTCTGCCCTGCGACCAGTTTTATATTGAAATCACAGATCCACAGTTTTATAAAACACGGAAGGAGTTTTGAACGGAGTTGAATTTGAAGTTTTGAATTGACTTGAAACAGTTATCATACAGTACTCGGTCCCAGGGACCAGTGTTTGCTAAAAAAAAATGTTTGCTAAAACTTGGTAACAGCGTGCTTTGGTATGACTGTAGTATAAAAATGTCGGCCCAGACAAAGTTTTTCCATTTATGCAACATTTCAGTGCCGCCTTATAAAGTGTGTCGATTATTCAATGAATTGCTTTACTTGACGGTAGCATTGGACGGAATTAGCTTGACGTGGAAGTTACGGATGTGATAGTGTTCCTCACTGACGGATTGAATGACTGATGATTTTTAATGAGTCTTCCCACAGTCCACCTGCTCCAGTTGTACCGCTAGTATAAAGTGTATCTTTAATGGTTAATTTAGTGACTATGTGAATGTGACCCAACTGAATAAAAACTCTCACTCCTCCAGTGCTACAGCCGATTGTGTCTCACACTGCTGGTGGTCCAGTGATGTCACTGCACTTGGACTGAACCAATAAAGAGGCCCCACAATGCATTAAAGCAGATCAGTGAGCCACGAGCGCAGTCTTCCAGAGGTGGTGCGAGAACGTCCTCAGCGCATCACAGAATTATTTACGTCGATTGGCAAATTGACAGCTACGTGTGCATTGCCATCGCAGCGGTTTGCAGTCCACTTTAACTGCATCCACTGCTGCTGCCTGTTTAGAGAAACGCGCAAGTTTAATTTCCCGATTTTTATCCGTAAATTAAATTGGGACTGCCTACAATCAGCAGGCCAACACCTTTTTTTGGATGATTTTCACAGGAATCTATTTATTCCCGAGCAGCTGTGCCTCTGGTTGAAAGGCGGCAGATTGGCTCGCAGAAGGGGAAAGGAAAGCGCGTTTTCATGCGCCTGAATTAACACGGCGTTTTCAGTGCCGCTCGCGTTACTGGGCAACGTTAGCGCGCCGCGCCTTTAATTCTCATCTATTACGGTTCCACAGTGTGTGAAGCTTTCAGCCCGAGAAACGCCTTACCTTTTAATCTCCCCGCAACATGACATCATTTTCTTCGCGATTTAAATTGGACAGCCGCGTTTTTTGGCTGAGAAAATGTAGCTGCTTTAAGGCGTGTATCACGAGGACATGATAACCCGAGTTTGACAGGAGTTATTTTCCTGGAAAACCCTTATCCAGTTACAGTACAATATAGCATAAAGCTACTGAAATGACTGTCTTCATGCATTATGAATTGTGTGTGTGTGTGTGCGTGTGTGCGCGCGCCCTACGTGTAGATCTTTGGTGTGATTCTGATATGAACATTAGTAATGGCCAGTTGCTGTCAGCTAAAATGGCAGTGTGTGTGTTTAGGGTGACCTGACCGCAGCTCTCTCTCTCTCTCTCCTCTCTCTCTCTCTCTCTCTCTCTCTCTCTCTCTCTCTCTCGCACTCCAGTTATTTCCTCTCCCTCATTGTTATTTTTCTTTCACTGTCTTCCTCCTTCTCTATCACTCCCTCGTTTCCTTTTTTCCTCTCGCTTCATTCCTTTCTCTGTTTCACTGTCCAAAGAAACTAAAGACCAAACAAACTGGGGCACATGTTAGTGTGTGTGTGTGTGTGCGTGCGTGCATGTTTGTGTACATGTGCATGCATGCCAATATTTTAGTAATTTTCTCTCCTTGTAATGAACCGCTTTGCTTTTTGTAGTGTTTCGGTGTGCATTAAAACTGCTGAATTACTTAATGCATGTGCACTGTGGATGTGCTGTGTGACAAACGGCATGGTTTGTGAAGCTGTTCTGTGATTGGTTGCCTGCTCGAGGTTCCAGAACTTTCCGTCAGACTGAAAAGCCGCAGGCTTGGGTCCCGGCCATTTTACGTGGCCTACCACGGCTTGGCTCTTTGGAAAACGGGCTCTGATTCGGTCTTTGAGCCACCGCATGCCCGTCGAGACGCTTGTCGTTTTTATCTGTTGTGACACAACACCGTTCCTGGCCATTGTTAATTCAGGAGGGCTAATGGAGTATCACACTTCAGTGCTACTAAATTTAAGTCCTTACGAAAACTCATTCCGTTTATGTTGATTGCGCCGCGGTCCTAATGTCCCAGTCTTAAAACAGTGTTGCTTTTCCCCGCAGGCTCAGGTTAGGTACACGAACGCGTCGTTTTAATTCAGCCGTTTTGCCAGCCAATTAAAATCATCAAAGCAGCGAGAGGGGAGAGCTCAAACTTGCTGTCCATCATAAAATAAATAAAATAAAAAAATCCCACTTCTTCACGCTTTTAAAAGATACATGTGATTGAATTGAGTTCAGCCTTCGCCTGAAGGTCCCCCAACCACAGCCTAGTTGCAGTTATCGACACACGCTGATGGATGTGAATGTCATGCTCATGAAAGTTCTCTATACTGTTTAAGTGTAGAGAAGAGTTGTATAGCGCTTACTGTGCGATGGGTCATTCATAGAAAGTGTTACCGGGATTCCCGCCCACCCCCCCCCAAAGCTGGAATGTCCTCGTGCACGCTGCGCTGAACGTTAGTCGGAAACGGAGCTGCTGATTTAACCCGAGTGACGCCGCCGCCGCCGCCACGCTGCCCAGCGTTCGCACGCGCTCAGTCTGGGCCGGTCCCAGCGCGTTTGGGCCAGCCGGTGTTACCATCACCCCCCCCCCCCCCCCCCCCCCCCCCCGGCTTCGTTCAGTTCGTTCTACCAGTATCGATTCGTTCGACCGGTATCGATTCGTTCGACCGGTATCGATTCGTTTGATCGGTTCTGCCATTCAGCCTAGGCGTTTTCTTTTGAAATAAAGGCAGCAGTTCTCAGATCCAAAATGGCTACCGTTACTGACATTGATTTAAGTTCTTCTGTGTTTTACTGCAGGTGAAAAGGGTTTCATGGTAGCATGGGGTGGTCCACTGATTTGATTTGCCCTTCTAGTGGGAACCATTATGGGGAATGCTACAGTTCATGGGGGAGGTAATTCAGTGCTGCACCTGAGTGCTGGCTTCCTGGGATGGGGACGACATGCAGCGGGGCACCATAGACCGCAATGGGCAAAGACAGCAGGAGTGAATCCCTCTACAGAGGATTGCTTGGAACAGTTCTAGCAGTGCTGTATCACAATGCAGTCAATTACAGATGCAGCGCAAAGCGTGACCGTTCTGTGTTTTGTCGATTTCTCGAGTAATTCAATTTCCCTAATTTCGCTGTCCCGAAAGCTGAAGATCGAACCGAAGCGGGGCGCGCGCTGCCGACGGACGCTAACGTTTCCCTTTAGCGGCTGACCCTAAGGGCGTCGTCCGTGACCGGCGCAGGCTTTCCCGAGGAGGTTCCGGAGAGAAAGGGAAACCGATTCGCTTCGCTCCCCGCAAGCAGCATCACAAAAAATAATTGACACTTTTGAGGACAGGGAAGTGCTTGTAATTGGAGCCAGACCCAGGGAACCTCTCTAATGGATTAGGATTAGTCTCACTGACGAGAGAAACAAAACAAATGACGTAGAGCGGAGGGAGGGGGGAGTGAGAGAGAGAGAGAAATGGAGTGAAGGAGGGAGAAAGTAATAGATGGAGGGTAAGGGCAGAAGAGGTTAGAGAAGAAAGGCAGCAGGAGGGAGAGAAAGACAAGGAAGAAGAATGAAAGAAATCAGAGAGGGGTGGAGGGAAAGAGGAAGAGGGAGAGAAAGCAGAGAGGGATGAGGGAAAGAGGAAGCAGAGGTTGGACGGGGAGGGCGAGGTGGACAGATTTGGCAGGAGCACCGCTGCGCGCCCTTGCCTGCGTGACCCCTTGACCTTTGCTCGTCCAATAGGAGGAAGCCTACGCTGCCCCCGTGGCCTGACCCTCGGGGTCACCTGTCCTCTCTGCCACATCAGCTGCACCGCAACCGTGCACCCAAAGGCCAGCCGCGTTCAAACAGATCACTGTAAAAGACTCCACCCCCGGTATTATGCCAGCTTTGTTTAGCGTTTTATCGGCACGTGTGTGTGTTCGTGTGCTTGCAGCAGTAACTTTGGGAAGGAGCTGCACTCCAAACAGCAGCACCTCGCCCGGGGGCAGGCTAGCCCAGTCCTGGTCTCGGTCCTGGTCCAGGTTTTTGCTCCATCCAAACCTCTTATTCCATAACTGGATTTTCTTTCATTCGTCAGGTGTAATGAGCGCAGGTGACCAGCAGGTGGAGGCACTCAGCACTTCCCCTGTCCAGAACATTCAGCCTCAGACTTTTAATCGTCCATCGAACTTACGAGGTCAAGCTGAGATGGAGCAAACACCAGAAACGTCACTGGCTCTCCAGGGAAGCCTTTCAGATCCCGCACCCCCCCCCCCCCCCGGGGTCAGAGCGCATTAGACGCACGCCCTCTTTGAAGCTTCCTTCTTCAGCTCTGATGGCGTGCACAGGAAGTCTATGGCGCCCGTAGGCGCCGCGGTAAGCGTGTCAGGTAGAGGCCGAAGTGCTGGAGCCGTACCTATGAGCTCATTCCCTAAAGGGCCGGCAGGACTGAGCCCCCCCAGCTTCGGCCCGATAGCGGAGGAGCTTCCTCCAGGCGCGCGGAACACCGCGGCGTGCGCCGTTCCCTCTGAGCCCGGCCCGGCGCGGGACGGGGGTTTGGGCTCCCGCTGCCCGGGCGGCGCGGCCCACAATTCGGGCGCGCGGGGTCCCACGTCTGTGAGTCCCGTGCCTGACGCGGCTGAGGAGGCATCGCGTTCGCGCGTTCCCGGGATCGTTAATTAGAGCAAGAATGTGAAGTGTTCGCCAATCACGCGACGAGATAATGAACAAAATAGAATCATGCAAAGAGCCGGAGAAGGACTCAGTTAAGTGTAAAAAATCGTATTATTTGTTTCCCCACTTCGTCACTCCTTAATGTGCTTTTAATTAGTTTTTTAAAAAAAATACTCATTAACCTGTTAAATGCCCTGATGCATGCCAGTCTTATAAACAAGTTTCAAGTTTGTTTGAGCCGTTTATGCAAATGGACTATACTGTAGTGTACTGTGATTGTACGCATTTATAAGAATGTAATATTTCACAGTGGTGTATTGTTTAAAAAAATTTTTTTTTTTTTTTAGAAAAGTGTGCTCGCTGAAGCACTCCACAGCATTTAAGCCTCTCACTTATAAGGAATGGTTACTCAGTGCGCTTGTGTGGTATAATGGACGGAGTGTAGCACAGTGGGTGAGGAACTGGGCTTGTAACCGAAAGGTCGCAGGTTCGATTCCCTGGTAGGACACTGCCGTTGTACCCTTGAGCAAGGCACTTAACCTGCATTGCTTCAGTATATGTCCAGCTGTATAAATGTATACAATGTAAAATGCTATGTAAAAAGTTGTGTAAGTGGCTCTGGATAAGAGCGTCTGCTAAATGCCTGTAATGTAATGTAATAATGAGTAAGGAGTAGGTCTTGTAACCTGAAGGTACCCCTCGAGCGAGGTACTTAACCTGCACCGCTTCAGTACGTGTCCAGCTGTGTGAATGGATGCTGTGTAAACGCTGGGTAAAAGTGTAGGTCTCTCTGGATAAACGCCTGTAATGTAGCGTAATGGTGCTCGAAGGCTTCCGGACCGCGCTGCGTGTGGAGAACGTGGGCCCCGGTACTTTAAGCACGCAGTCTGGAGCTTTCAGCGCTTTGCGAGAGGAACCGAATGTTCCTGCCGGTCACATCAAAGGCAGAAAGTCCCCCCCCTCCCTCCGCACAGTGAGCACATGAAACCCTAATGCGCGCTCGGGCCCCTCGGCTAGCCTGCGCTCGCCCGCAACTGGCGCTGTCCACTGCTTTTTTTTTTTTCCCCTCTTCTTCCTATGTCAGGTTCTGTTTATTGCAAATGCTGAGTTTGTTAAAACGGATTATAGCAGCCACAGGAATGCCGTCTCTGCATCTTCCCTTTGGCTCGGTTCTTTGTTTGCTGTGCTCGACCGGTTCAAACCGGTTAGCGAGCGTTTGTGATAAACGGAAAAGGTTTGTTTGCTGGGTGGCTTCGCCATGCCGCACACACTCCAGGTCTGTAGGAATGGGCTCCGCACAGCGAGCAAAGGAAGCTTTGAAATGCACTCGCTGCTTAGGAAGTGGCCGGCTGATCAAAGCAGACGTCTCCAATCGTAGGCCACGTCCTTTAAGGTGATTCTGCCCTCTTTGTTTGGCGACAGGCCGTAAGACTTCGGGAGAGCGTCCTCACGTCAAATTACCAGCGAAATCATATCCAAGTCCACTTCTTCCGGAATATTCCAGACTCGCCCGTTACCCAATACCCTCTAAGCTACTCTGGTACGGTGTGTCAGCCATGGACTTCACTAGACTTTCATGTATTTGAATGAGGTTTTAAAAAGAAGAAAAAACATGAGCACTCGAGTTCAGGCGACTCCAGGCTGTAATTTCCGCGTCACTCCTGGACTCCTCTGCCCAGACGACAAAATTAATTAATTTTTTTTTTTTTAAAAGAAGCCGTCAGAAAGTATCCGTTTTTGAAGCGGCTGATGCCGCGTTTCGATCCAGAAACGGGCGGTCAAAGTCAGCGGCGGGTCGGGGCCTCGTATCGCCCGGAGGACGGCCAACCTTTTTCCCGTACCCTGGGCTCCTTTCAAACTGACGATACCCAGCATGCTTTTCTGACGCGTTCTTTTGTCTCTTCCGTCTTGAGCACAATGGGAAACGGAGTCTGTTCAGATTAAAAGATCGCTTTACAGCACGGTAGCGTTTTTGCGAGAGCACGCAAATTCCAAGTGACCTAATCAGCTTAATTAAAATGCACCTTCCGACAGCCGACTTGCTCACGAGAGACTTCGGAATTAGTGCCTACTTCAATTGAAATTTGTCAACACTTGTGCAGCAGACCACAGGGAATCTCTCTCTCTCTCTCTCTCTCTCTCTCTCTCTCTCTCTCTCCCCCCTCTCTCTCTCTCTCTCTCCCCCTCTCTCTCCCTCTCTCCCCCTCTTTGTCTCTGTCAGTATTTCTCTCTATCTCTCTCTGTCTTTCTGTCTCCACTCTCTCTTTCTTTCTTTCTCTCTCTCTCTCTCTCTCTCTGGGAATCGCATCTCCGTTGGTCTGTCGCAGAGCTGGTTTGATATGACAGTGTCTCTGCGCTTCCGTTCCCTTTTCGGCCCGGTCTTATCTCCTCCCCCCGGAGAGCGAGGCCCCGGAATGCCCGCCTCCCCCCCCTCCCGAAACTCGCCTCACCTCGCCCGTCCCATTTCCGCTCCGGCCCGTCCGCCGGACTCAATTTCCGCTCGCCGCGTCGCCGCCAGATAAAAGCGAACAATATGGCGCTTATCGCTCGGCGCGGCGCCGGAAGTCGGGTAGAACGGAAACGAAGGGGGGCGGGAGAGCGGGGAGCGCCGCTCGGAGCGACGGCGACGCGTCGGCCCGAAAGACGTCCGGCAAGAACGCGGCGAGGACTGCGGCCGCCGGTTGCCGCGGCAGCCCTGAGGCCCGTCGCTGGAACGTGTAGCCGCGGTCGTTCTGTGTGAACGCAAACGAACAGCCGAAAAGAGGCTGACGAAAGAGGCCTGGCTGCTTTCTTACACGCCTGTGAAGACGCTGTTCCTCCAAGGCTCTTGCTCAGTAACGTTTTCCTTGCATTCGAAGCGTTTGTTAAGGCAGAGGATATAGATGTATACTTTTTCCACCTTTCTAAACATGATATTTATATGTTTTTTATTTTATTTTATTTTTTTAATATGTTGTTTGTAACGGTGAAAACCGGAGGTCTTGCAGGGCTTCTCTGTCCCAGCTTGGAGTGGACGTTGGTTGGGTTTAACTTCGCTCTGATTGGCCAGCCCGCTAAGCGGTGGCGCTGCCGATTGGTTTAAACGTAAATCGCCGCGTCGCTCTCTCTCGCATTACTTGCCAGCGCCGCGCGGGCGAATCCTCCCGTAGCGAGCGCTGTGAGAGCTCCGCTGTTGCTTTTTTTTTCGGGATTTCGAAAAGCAGACGGGTTCCGGGCGCCCGTTTTCGCTGCCGCGAGGCGCCCATCCGTCAGCTGTCAGCACCCCTGTCCCGGGACGGCGAGGATCTGTAATCACAGGATAGAGGGATGGTGGGGTTGGGGGGGGGGGGGGGGGTGGGGGGGCACTATGAGTCCACTGAGGACCGCTACGGTCACTCAATTCCTTTTACAGGCTTGCAGTTAAGAACAACTGCACGCCGTCTTCAACATCAGGGGTTTCCGTCCTTACCCCGAAAGGACAATCGACCTAATCACGGTCTTCAGTCAATAGAATAAGGCGTCTTAGTGCTGAGCCAGAACAAATAGCCTGCACCCCCACTCTCCTTTTTTTCAGATAGGATTGGACACCCCTGTTCTAAATGCGCGCACTGCTGACGACTGTGCGTTTGTGACTGAGATTTTTGAAGCTCTCTTGAGATCATCGGTCGCAAACGTAAGTTTCGAGGGGTAGACTGCGACAAAAACCACTTCCTGTTTCTAAAACCACAAGTTCCTGTCGGGCAGTGGTTCCAAAATCCTCTCTTTTGGGGGACCCTCTCCCCCCGGCCAGATCTGCTCTGCCTGAAGCGCTCCCGATACAGCTGAACAAGCCCTCTGAGTAGCTGCATCAGGGGTGCTGGAGGGGGGAACATTACATTACATTACATTACAGGCATTTAGCAGACGCTCTATCCAGAGCGACTTACACAACGTTTACATAGCATTTTACATTGTATCCATTTATACAGCTGGATATATACTGAAGCAGTGCAGGTTAAGTACCTTGCTCAAGAGTACAACGGCAGCGTCCTTACCCGGGAATCGAACCTGCGACCTTTCGGTTACAAGCCCAGTTCCTTACCCGTTGTGCTGCACATCAAATGCCTGACTCCAGCTGGGGGCTGCTGCTGTAAGGCAAGGCACGGAACCGCTTGCGTTTGAGCAGCCTCGCCCGCGCTCCTTCGCATGCCGCCGTTCAAAATGGTGGCCGATAACTTGACGAACGATTGCGGTTTTTTCAGACGCTCGCGCCCCGTAATAATTCAGTGGGGCGCTCGTGTTTATTCACCGCGGGAGATCGAGTGTTTAAGAACCCTGAACGGGAGAGCCTATCGTGTCGAACACACGGAAATTCCAAACCATAGAAATACCAAACCACGTGACTGAGAGGGCAGTGGCTTACCGTCATGTCGTTGCTTCTATGGTTTTTTTTTTCATTTTTCAAATGACCTTCTTGAACCGAACTGTTCTCGTTGAAGGGTGTGAGTGGGATTTAAAATGCTTTGTGCCTAAAATTTAATTTAATTTGGGGACACTCCTTATCTTAATTTTTAGCTTCCTGTTGCAAGCTATGTATTTTGAGCGCACTGTGAGTTTTGTGCTGGGCTTTTCGTAGTATGTTCTTAGGTGTTTCCCTCCAGCTCTTTCTCAGGTGAAAGCTTGACGCGTTCTCATTTGCAGTAGCGCTGAGCTCACAGCTGTCGGCCAATGGGAGGGGCCTTGCAGCTGAGTTTACAAACAGGACCCAACCTTTGAAATGACATTCAGCAGAAAACACGTGTTTTGTGTGCGTGAGAGGCTGTTATAGGGATTGTTGCACCCCTATATAAGGGGCAAGGATATTCATACATCTACATACATACAGACATTCTATGGTACGAGCTAAGAACTGCTGTAAATAGACAGCACCTCTTTACAACACACAGACACACATATATATATAATTTTTTAAAAAGTATTATATATTGTGGTTTGTTGTATTAACCATGGCAACTTGAGGGAAAAAAAGATGCTCTTTTGATCAGTTCATGATGCAAATTTGATTCTTTTTATCGTGCCCAGGTTGTGCAGCACCGTTTCGCTGCAGAATGTGACCCATTTGTTAACAGCTCCGGTTGCTGAATACTCCTGATGATTGATAAAGCGGGGGTTAAATTCTCTGCTCTGTGGCCGTCCAGTGTCAGCCGTCCAGTCCAGCTGGACCTGCTTGGCACTGCCGTCCTCTCTCTCTTTTAGATGCCCGTTGCCCTCGGGTGCGGTGCGTTCTGCCAGTGTGTGTGCCACTACGTCACTGCTGGAGTCCCGCCCACAATCCCCCCCCCGGGGAAATTCACGCCACTGGCATGCTCCAGCGAGACCTCACCATATATGTTTGTGTGTGTGTGTGTGTCTGTGTAGGTGGTTGGGAGTGTGGGTGCACATGGGTGTGTGTGTGGTGGGAGTGGTTTTGTATGTGTGTGTGGGGGGGGTGCGGGGGTGGGGGGGTGGGATTCTATATATTTGTGTGTGTGTGTTGGGGGACTGTGTGTATGAAGTGTGTGGGGTGTACGCAAGTGTATGTGTGGTTTTTTTGTGGAGGGGGCTAGGTGTGTTGTATATAAATATATGTGTGTGTGTGTGGGGGGGGAATGCACATGTGTGCACATTTGGACACAGGCTGGCTGGGGTTGCTACGCACTCCTCCCCTTGCATTGCACATCTTCACTACAGTGAACCCCCCAGGGGAAGCGTGCTTATTTAAAGTCCTTTATTGTCATTAGCGGGACCCCCCCGGAGGCCAGAAGGGAGGGGAGGAGGGTGGCGGTAATGCAGGATGAAAGGGTCATCCTAGTTTACCGCTGCCGGATTCCACATCCCAGGCATTTCCCCTCTGCTCTCAGCCAATCAGACGCGAGGACCCCGTGATGCAGACCCCCTCTCACTGGAGGGATTCCCAAGGAGCTGACGAGTGACGACGGTCCGTTAAACAGAGAATCTCTCTCTCTCTCTCTCTCTCTCTCTCTTCCTCATCTTCCCCCCCTCCTCCTCTCATCCTCCCCTCTCTCTCTCTCGCCTCCTCTCATCTGCCCTCTCTCTCTTCTCCCCTCCCTCTCCTCTCTCTCTCTCTCTCTCTCTCCTCCTCTTCCCTCCCCCCTCTCCTCCCTCTCTCCTCTCTCCTCCTCGTTCCCCTTCTCTCTTCTCTCTTTCTTCTCCCCCCCTCATCTCTCATCCTGATCTCATCCTCTCTCCCTCTCTCTCTCTCCTCCTCCTCTCATCCTCCCCTCTCTCTCTCTCCTCCTCTCATCCTCCCCTCTCTCTCTCTATCATCCCCTCTCTCTCCCCCTTTCTCATGCAGAGGTTGCAGGGACTCAGTCCGGCGCTAGGTGAATCGACTCTGCATTTTTTATTTTATTTGTTTTTTAACCGGGAGGGAAACGTCGGCATGCGTTCGTCACGGTCGAGCCCGGGCAGAAGGCAGCCGCGGCAGCCGTGAGCCAGCGGGAGTGTCAGGAGACTCCCCCCCCCCCACCCCCTCCTCCTCCACCCTAACCCCATCACCCACACCCCCAACCCCTCCCTCCCTCCCTCCCTCCATGCTCAAGGCACCACCTTTCCGGAGAGGAAAGCCAGCCTCCTAAATGAGCTTCCATCCGAAGACGGGCGACGTGCATCCACACCGGCGCTCAGGACTCCAGGTGAGAAAGGGGTCTCTCTCTCTCTCTGAGGCGCCGCTATGGGGGCGGGGGGGGTGGGGGCATCTGATTATGGAGCAAGGCTGGGAAGGGGATTGGCAGGTTTACGTGCTCGTGGGTTCGCTGCCATCCCTAGCGCAGCGTGACTTTACCCATGATGCATTGCGCGTCTTTTATCTGGGCGCGTGGGCGGAGCAGCGGCCTGAGCGGCCTGGCGTCGGCGTGCGGTGAACGCAGCGTAAGCGCGCGCGCGGTGTCGAGCAGGGGGGAGACCCCCGTGGGTAACGGGAATCTCCTCGCGCCCGTGAGCGTCCCCCATGACCCGTAGCGTCAGGTGAACACGCCCTGCCCGTGTGCGAGAGCGAGCGTTCCTGTCTCTCCCCGCCCGTCTCTCAGATGTGACAGCTTTATCTTTAACTCAAGTTGCTTAAAGTAAAAAAACACCATTGATTTTCCTAATCGGTGCTTAATGCCTTCTGAACAAGGAGCTCTGCCCCCCCCCCCCCCCCGGCTCACAGATCTTCCTTTTGTTCTTCTGAATGGATGGGATTTGGACACACAGAAATGGCACTACATGTGATATGATATAATGACACACACACACACACACACACACACTGTCTATGTATATATGGGTGTTTATTCCCTCATGTGGTGATAATTGCTATTAGTAGCTATATTCAGTTTCTTCTCTATGTGTTCAGTGTCAGTGTGTGTGTACAGTAAAGGCACGTTTGACATTAATCAACACGACAGCACTTTATTTACCTGCGGTTGCTATGGTAACCAGCAGCACTGACGGGCGTCGCTCTGCGGCAGCTCTCCAGTTATGTAACTCGTTGTTGACAGCACTTGCGTAACTGTTTTGGCGGGAAACGTATCAATGGGGGGAGGGGAGGGGGTTGAATCCAAATTTCTCCAAAGGGCTTAATGCGCTCGAGGCGAAATCTCTGCGGCTGCCCCGGGCTCGAGGAGCGGAGCGGGTTTTTCTGCCGGAGCAGAAGGACCCGGTGACCCCCCCCCCCCCCCCCCCCGGGCCCAAGTGATGGGGTTCGCGGTAAAGAGCGCGGTTATTCAGCCGGTTTTTACCAGGCCGTGCGTCATGCGTCCGTCCGGCAGACGGCCGTTCGCTCGGACCGGCTTTGGCGTCTCTCGCCTTCGGAGATCCCGCGCCGCGGCTGTGCCCCGTCTGAGGATTAGAACCCGCGACCCTCTGTCGGTTTGGGTCTCCGGTGCACGGCGGAGGGTTCTCTGCGGCGGCGGCGATGTCATCGGGCGCGTTTGAGCAACGCTGGGGTACGTGAGCGAGGCCGGTGTCCCGGGACGTTTTTGTTCGGTGGATGCGTTTTCGGTGAGAGTGTAGGACAGAGGAAGGGGGGGGTCCCGCGGCCAGAAGTCGTTTTATGAGCGGCGCCCGCGTTGTCATGTGACCTCGCGGGTCCCACACACCTCAGGGTCTTCTGAAAGGAGCTGCCATCGCCTTCGCCAGGCAAGACGAGTCATGTTCATCTCCTCATCCAAAGCCTTTCGATCCCGTGGCCCTTCTACCAGTGCCCCAGTTCTGCAGACTCTTCTAGACTTCCAGAGAGAGGGCAGCTTGGGTGAAGACCACTGCAGGGGGGGAAGCGTTTCCTTTTTTTTTTTTTTTGGCCTTTGCCGTCAGATCATACGAGGGGAGAACCCCAGAGGGCGAGAGGGACCTTTTAGCGATTAATCCCGCTCTCTTTTTTTCGGACGGGGAACGGTATCGCTGCTCGAAAGAGGGGGAGGTCGTGCGCCCTGACGCGGGGCGACGCGGTGTTATCGGTGATCCGGGAGGTAAAGATCTGCCCTTGGAGAGGCGGAGACGTGCGGCCGCAGGGCTACAGATTACCGGATCGATGGAGATAAACTGTGCGAGTGCGGAGGGTGCTCTCCTGCTGCGGATTAAATCCGATCGGTGAAGTCGTTTTAGCAACAAAGAAACTATTAAAATAAAAAAATAAATGAGAAAGACATTGCGGTGGAAAAGAATGGGAAAATCTTGCGTTATTAGCCTAGCTGGAGCACCGCTGGAAAGAGTGTGTGTGCGTGTGTGCGTGTGTGCGTGTGTGCGTGTGTGTGTGTGTGAGTGTGTGAGTGTGTGAGTGTGTATGTGTGCATGTGTGCATGTGTGCATGTGTGCATGTGTGCATGTGTGAGTGTGTGTGTGTGTGTGTGTGTGTGTGTGTGTGTGTGTGTGAGAGATTCAGGTTGAGTTATCCTGAAGGTCATTTCTGGCCGTGCACTGTTACCACAGCGTCAGTATTTTCCCCACACCGCGGTACCAAACGCTTAAGCCTTCTCCCCACCGCCACGTTGGCGGTCCGCGTTGGCGGCATGCCACGGCCTTTGATGTGAAATGATTACAGAGACCGAACGTGTGTTGGCCTGAAAGCATTCCCTTAATTATGACCTCCTTGTCTTTGTGTTTTGAGGGGTGGCTGCCATGGCAACAGGTTCAGACTTAAGTTCAAAAGAGACATGTGGAGTGTCAGTTAGTTTGTCATGGTGATGCCACTGTCAGCATCAGTGCGCGCGCGTGCATTTTTGGGGTTTGCGATACGCATTGTGCTTATGAGACTGGCGGGTGCTGCTTATGAGGAGTTATGTAGCTCTTATGAAGGCTCATTCACAGAAGGTCCCGTCCCTTCTTTCATATTTTGGGAGCTTAAGACACTGGCACCTCGTGGGAGGATGTAGTGCAGCTGTGTGAGGATGCAGTGGAGCTGTATGAGGATGCAGTGGAGCTGTATGAGGATGCAGTGGAGCTGTATGAGGGTGCAGTGGAGCTGTAGCAGGATGCAGTGGAGCTGTATGAGGGTGCAGTGGAGCTGTAGGCGGATGTGAGGATGCAGTGGAGCTGTGTAGGAGGATGCAGTGGAGCTGATAGCAGGATGATGCAGTGGAGCTGTAGGAGGATGCAGTGGAGCTGTATGAGGATGCAGTGGAGCTGTAGGCGGATGTGAGGATGCAGTGGAGCTGTAGGAGGATGCAGTGGAGCTGTAGCAGGATGCAGTGGAGCTGTAGGAGGATGCAGTGGAGCTGTATGAGGATGCAGTGGAGCTGTAGGCGGATGTGAGGATGCAGTGGAGCTGTATGAGGATGCAGTGGAGCTGTATGGGGATGTGAGGATGCAGTGGAGCTGTATGAGGATGCAGTGGAGCGGTGGTTGACCAGTGGAGCTGTAGGCGGATGTGAGGATGCAGTGGAGCTGTGAGGATGAGGATGGCAGTGGAGCTGTAGAGGAAGGAGTGGAGCAGGATGCAGTGGAGCTGTAGAGGATAGTGTAGTGAGGATGCAGTGGATTGGAGCTGTAGGCGGATCTGAGGATGCAGTGGAGAGAGGGATGCAGTGGAGCTGTATGAGGATGCATGGAGCTGTAGCAGGAGGATGCAGTGGAGCTGTAGAGGATGCAGTGGATGTGAGGATGCAGTGGAGCTGTATGAGGATGCAGTGGAGCTGTAGGCAGTGGATGTGAGGATGCAGTGGAGCTGTATGAGGATGCAGTGGAGCTGTAGGCGGATGTGAGGATGCAGTGGAGCTGTATGAGGATGCAGTGGAGCTGTAGGCGGATGTGAGGATGCAGTGGAGCTGTATGAGGATGCAGTGGAGCTGTATGAGGATGCAGTGGAGCTGTAGGCGGATGTGAGGATGCAGTGGAGCTGTATGAGGATGCAGTGGAGCTGTAGGCGGATGTGAGGATGCAGTGGAGCTGTAGGCGGATGTGAGGATGCAGTGGAGCTGTATGAGGATGCAGTGGAGCTGTAGGCGGATGTGAGGATGCAGTGGAGTGGAGCTGTAGGAGGAGGATGCAGTGGTAGCTGTAGGGATGCAGTGGAGCTGTAAGAGGCTGATCAGGCCTGCCGTGGCTCAGGCCTCTGCTCTGTGATGCCAGCCGACACACGGGCCCAGCCTGTGCAGGAGAGGCGCAGGAGGCTGCTGGGGATTAATTATCGCTAAAGGTCAAACGGCGGCCGGCTGGAGGACATTTTGAATATTTTATGAACGCGACAACGCGAGAGGAAAACGATTCCCCTCCTCCCGTCGCTTTCTCCAAAACGCCCCCCCCCCCCTCGCCTCAAGGGCCAGCCACGACGTCCTAGTGGCGGTGGCGACATCCCACAATGCCCTGGGGCTGCGTGAGTCCCAGGGTCTTGGGTTGGAAGTTCGAAAGACGAGCAGACTTCAGGTGCACTCCAACCACTTACGTTTTACCGCCCTGTAGAGTATGAGGCCCGTTGGTCAGTGTGGGGGGAAACATGCAAAAAAAAAACAATGTAATTCTACTAAATGAAAGATACCTTATCTTGCCGAGTTCCACGCTCACAGCATAACACTACGTAAGGCGTTTATGATCAGAGGCATTTAAGCTGCAACCCTGAGAGAAAGTGCACACATTTAGGCATTAAGAACCCGTAGACTTTTTTTTTGTTTGTTGTTGCATAATATGCATAATAATTGCGCACGTTTGACCGTGATTGGTCCGTTTGTGAAAGCGATTTGCATAACCTGCCGCCGTTGCCTGTCTAATCGGCGCAGCTCATTTGCGCAGCATATGGTGTCTCTGCGCGCCGTCGCGAAGTTAGAAGTAGCGGAAGAGACGTCTGATCTCCACGGGGTTTGTTTGACGGCGGCTCTCCACCGGACCGGCCGCGAACTCGACGGCTGTAAGCTGTGAGAAACGCAAATATTCCGTTTTTTATAAAAATGTCGTTATTAAAAGCGAACGTCCGTCGTGCGAAGCGCACGAGCGCGTCTGTGGTGGACGGGCTAGCCGGGCTGGCTCCGGAGCCTCGAGCCGATGCGGTTTGACCCGGCGATGCCGGATCTTTCTACCCTCGGCGAATTCATCAAACGGCCAGATTGGGCGCGTGTTAAATAACAGGTCAGTCTGCGAATGTCTTGATTGCAGAATGAAAAGAAGGTTGCAAAAAAAAAGAAAAAAAGCCCCTGACCCAATAACAGGACTCCATGTGAGTACAGTGTGTGGGAGGTGGCTCATTTGCATTAATTTGCATAGTCTCCTCCCATTCGTTCTTAGTCCAACACATCAGGACATTGAGCAGCCCTGCTTTTATCATGTTTCGTAAATAAACACGTAGTGCGTACGGGCAGTGGATTTGTCACGTGCGGTGATGTCACGCGTGTCGTAGCCCAGCACGCGTGCGGCGAAGCCTCTCGCCGTGTGCGGTCACGTGGGCGGGCCTTGCGGCGGAATGCGAGGGGGCTCCAGGTGGGTTTGGCTAGCGTGTGCCGCAGCACTGCCGCTCCCTCCGGCCCGGACCGTACGTGCACCTGCGTGTGCGTGCGTGTGTGTGTGTGTGTGTGTGTGTGCTAGCCTGAACATCCACACAGGGAGAGAGGGGCTTTTCAATGGACTCTACTTATCTGAACAAAAATAGTTTGTTTTTTTGTCCGTTATAGATTTTTTAGAATCGCAGGCTATCATTCAGGGGTGTAATCTGAGCCTCTGATCTGACGGGTAATTTCAGACTCGCTGCTGCTCTTCATGTTCGCAGCAAGACTTCCAATATGACGAGCGCGAGCTCGTTCACCCCTATTTGTTTGTCGTAGGAGTGTAGCGAATCAAACTTTGAGACACAAGGCGAGTTCCCGAACCACGATACTAACGCCGCCAGCCTAGCGCTCCCCCCCCCCCCCCGCTGCCATCTCATAGCGGTACGCGTGACCCCCTGACCTTCGTCAGCAGCGACGTGTGACGTCCAGCAGGGGGCGAACCCCCAAGAACCCGGCCTTCAGGTTCAGTGCGCGCGAGTAGTTTGCAAGCCGCTCTCTCTCTCTCTCTCTCTCGCTCTCTTAGCCGTGCGGCGGAGGGGAAGCGGCTGATTAGAATTACGGCGCAGCTGGCGGACGACCTCGCGCGATATTGCGTTTGACTTCCCGCCATCTCCCGAATTAACGGTCCGCCTGACCTTGCCGCTCGTCCCCGAGAAGGCGAGGTTAGAGCCCGCCACACCGCCATTAATCCAGCCGCGCTTTCATCACACACTCATGCCTGCCCACGGGCCCAGGTGGAGGAGACCCCCCCAACACACACACTCACACACAAGCACACACACCACACACACACACACACACTCACACACAAGCACACACACACACACACACACACACACTCACACACAAGCACACACACCACACACACACACACACACACAAGCACACACACACACACACAACACATACACGCACTCACACACTCACACACACACAGGCACGCACACACACTCACACGCTCACACATACACACACTCACACACGCACGCACACACACACACACTCACACACACACTCACACTCACGCCTGCCCACGGACCCAGGTGGACGAGACCCCCCCAACACACACACAACACTCACACTCTCACGCACACAGGCACACACACACACACACACACTCACATGCACACAGATGCACGCAGGCACACACGCACACACACACACACACACACACACAGGCACACGCACACAGGCACACACTCACTCACACACACACACGCACACAGGCACACACTCACTCACACACACACACGAACTCACACAGGCACACACTCACACATACACACACACACACACACACTCACACACACACACACACACACAGGCACACACTCACACACACACTCACAGCACGTTTGCCAGCGGGACGGGCGAGTCGATATCAGTCGGTTTGCGGTGGAAACGGGGAGGCGGTTTAGCGCCGCTCGGCTCTCATTGGCTGTAATGGGGCGGGGAGATGAGAGCGAGGGCGAGAGCGTGCCCGGAATAGGAAGCCGGCCATTCAGAGCGGAGCAGGGCCTCCTCCCGGGAGGCCCCCCCGTCACATTCGCTCCAAACCCCAAACGAGAGGCTGATTACCTTCCCCCTGCAGACCACAGCCGGCCGCCGCCATCCATCCACAGCTCAGGGTAGTCACAAGAAGCATTTTATTTGCTTTGGTTTTCTTTTGTTGGCTTATTTTTGGCCATAAATCTGCAAAGTGTTATATAATGAGGCAGACTCGTTTAGAGGATGTACCCTGCGTGTGAGCTGATGAAGTCAGACTTATGTGAGGGGGATTGTAAATGGACTGCATTTATATAGCGCTTTTATCCAAAGTGCCATACAATTGATGCCCCTCATTCACCCATTCTCACACACACACACACTCACACGCAAACGGTGAAAGGCTGCCATGCAAGGTACCAATCAGCTCGTTGGGAGCAATTAGGGCTTAGGTGACTTGCTCAGGGACACTTCGACACGCCCAGGGCGGGGGATCGAACTGGCAACCCTCCGACTGCCTGTACTGCTGTAGGCTTTCCATGGCTGGGCTGGGCTGGGCTGGGCGTTATTTTAGTACCACCTGAAAAAACTAAGCTGCTGCCAGGATTTGTGTTTGGGGGACCAGTAGGGGGCGCTCTCCTCTTTGGACCGAATGAAAACCCAATGTCCCGGCTCTAGTGGCAGAACACTGTGCCGTAGAAGATGTGGTCCTTCAGACGAGGTGGGGGAGGTGAAGTCCCGCGTCACTGTTGACTGAGAGAGCCCCTTGTTCCCCTCCGAAATGCCCATCTATTCTGCAGCTGACAAGTAGCCTGAAGTTGGGTTCCTCCAGTCAGCGTGATGAATTAAAAAGCAAGCAGGCTGATTGCAGTGTTCAGAGCTCCTGTTTGACAGCCCTGAGATATAAATCGGTGCTTTTTAGAGCGTCTCGAAGACCAGCGGCAGGCCGAGTGAGAAGCTCTGAGGGCTCTCTTACTGTGCAGAGGCTTAAGAGAGTGCAGCCTGAATGTCAGGAATAAGCGCTTACACAGGGTCCCCAGAACACAGCTCTTACACAGGGTCCCCAAGAACACCGCTCTTACACAGGGTCCCCAGAACACAGCGCTTACACAGGGTCCCCAGAACACAGCTCTTACACAGGGTCCCCAAGAACACCGCTCTTACACAGGGTCCCCAAGAACACCGCTCTTACACAGGGTCCCCAAGAACACCGCTCTTACACAGGGTCCCCAGAACACAGCTCTTACACAGGGTCCCCCAGAACACAGCTCTTACACAGGGTCCCCCAGAACACAGCTTTTACACAGGGTCCCCAGAACACAGCTCTTACACTGATACTGGTGTAGCAGACACCTCAGCCGAAACTTGTGTGCAAGGCTCTTAACAAGTGTAAAGGCCTGGCGGATCTGGCATCCAACCAATCACAACAGCCCTGAGGAAAACGCTGGCCCTGTCATTCGATCTGATCCCTCGGCGAAAACGCAGCGAGGATCGGCGATGAACGCGTTTGACCCGGGAGGGGGGACGGGCTTGGGTATTGATCCACACTTGCCTGTCCTCACCTCACCATCGACTGGCAGCTCTGGCCCAATCAGACGGCCTCTTCTCTTTGTTCTGTGTGGCGATCGATTTGATGTGATTTTCTTTTAAAAGGCCGGGAGGACGTGTTAATGAATGTTCTTATTGCCGTACTGTTTATCCTTTTATTTGGAAGTCTTTGTTTTAACGTGTAAATAAAGATGGTAATAAGGCGTCAGTCACTGGAGAGAGAATTTAAAATTGCGATCCATTGCCTCAGGCAGACATTCAGGCACACTGTCATCTTGGGATGATTACACGTCTTTATTTTTTTTTTGGTAACTGGAACAAAAGCGCAAAACAATTTCATTAGTCCTCGCGAATCCGTTCCTCCGCAACAGTCGCCGTTTGCTTCTCCGGAACGACCCGCCTGAAGGGAATGTTGGAAAATCGCAGCGGTTCGGCGCTGTTAGCGGTCCGATCCAGCGCCGGAGCAGCGCCTGTCCCGTGTCTCAGCCGGAGCGCAGAATTCGCTTATTTCACTTTCAGGTTTGCCTCGTCGGTCCTGCGTACAACTCGCGCACGGCACGCAGGCTTCGATGGACTGTTTGCACACGACAACTCTTCTGCTAAATGCCTGTACTGTAATGTAATGTAGTGTAATGTAGTGTAATGTAATGTAATGCACACGAAAACTCTTCGTAGTGTCTGATCGGTAGCAGCGAGTCATGTCTTGTGTGAACGGTGGAGTTCAGCCTGCGAAAGCAGCAGAGACGATTCCCCTTACCGGCTGAGGGGGTCTCTTGCAGTGTTCAGCTTCACGGCTTTACCCCGAGATATCATTAACGGAAATGGAATATACATATCCAGCGTCAGGCCGGATTGCTGACGCGTCTCCGAGGGACCCCCCTGGGGGATTTGTGGGAGAAACGAGAAGCCTCAGGTCCTCGCTGCAGCCAATCACAGTTCAGCAAGTCTCTTGCTCCCCTGGGAATACGCAAATTGCTCGGATTGGCTATACCAGACATCAATTTCCTCACTTTTCTTGTGTTTCTATTTGTTTTTGCAAAAGTGTCTCTCTCGCAATGTGTGCCTTCCGTCTTACGTTTTTGGTAATGAAGCCCTGGGTCAAAGCACAGTTGATTTTTAAGACCCTTCAGTGAGCGAGCGATGGAGCGCTTGGATAAACACGCGCGGTGCCGCTCGACAGAAACAGGAACAGGAAACGTCTCATGCCTAATTAAGAGGCTGCAAGCTTCTGAGCAGCACTGATGGTGGGGGGAGAAAAGCACCGCAGTTTACTGTAATGCTAGGGTAGGCTAGACTATAGCGGGCTTTAACATTGGTGGCTACTGTCACTTTGAATCTGAGCACTTTCGGTGAGGGTACACGTGCCTGAGACACACAGTCGGGCAGAGGTGGGTAACCCAGCTTCAAAGAGTAAAAAGACTGACCATGCATTTGCTCCACCACCATGCACTAAACCAGCCGATTACAATAATTAGTTCTCCTATCACGCTGAAGAGTTGTGCTAATTAGAATCAGCTGGTTTAGTGCACGGTGGTGGAGCAAATGCATGGTCAGTCTTTTTACTCTTTGAAGCCGGGTTACCCACCTCTGCAGTCGGGTGGAACAACCGATACAGAATAAAACACACTCAGCCTCTCAGCGAACGGCTTCCACGGCTGTGAAACGAAATTGTTTTAAGTGGGGTCTTTTGTCTTGCTTTCTGACTTTCTGCCATTATCAACACGTAGCTGTACTTATCTTACCTTTATCAACTACTGCTTTTCAAGTGACATTTAAGCGAAGGGAAAAGGTTGCAGATATCATTAATTCAGAAGAGGTTATCTGCACGGGTCATTTTTATATGTGTGACAATTCCATTTAACCTCGAGTTGAGAGCGTTTGGAAGAGGATACTTATGGTTCACTGACTTAACCTGGAGTGGACTGTGTTATAAACTGGCTTTGTGTGGTCCAGTGGTCAGGTGCCAAAACTGACAAAGTGAGAAATGTTTGCCGTGGTTGTGTATTTCAGCAGTGAGTCAACGCCCATTCCCCATGTGGAGGATTCATCTCTAAAACTCATACATGCTGGGGAACTTGGTTAAATCTGCTAGAGAAACGGAAGCCCTTGGAAATCAAATATATTGTAAAAATATATTGTTAAAAAAAACCCAGAAAATTCACAAAAATATGATCCATATATTCCTCAGCAGTGTAGTTTAAAATGATAATATGGCGCAGTATCTGAAAATGCAGCGATCGCCTGTATCTCATGTGGTGCAGTAGCATCTTAATGTGCTTTGTGTGGATATTTTCGGGGTGCTCAGTGTCTACGAGGGCGCGCTGCGTGCCGGTCCTGCTCCTTCTGGGAGGAATCTGCGCGGATGCCGCTCGGCTCAGATGTTTTATTTAACGTCGCCGAAACGCTTTCCGGCCTTACCCCCCCCCCCCCCCGGCTCTGGAATGAGGTCAGCGCGGACCGCGTCAGGAGGCAGGGCTCCAAACGCGGGGCTTCGGGGCTCGCCCGCGCCGCACTGCCGTCGGCCTTAAAATAACAGAAAACGCGGCCCGGCGCTCACGCTCCCACGGGTCCGTTTTGGGGGATTTTCTTGCGCGGATGCGGAATCAGAGCGGTCACTCCTGGGCGAAGGAGCGCTCTCTCCGTGATCTCGACACCATGTGTGTGTGTCTGTGTCTGCATGTGTGTCAGTGTGTGTGTGTGTGTGTGTCTGTGTGTGTGTGTGTGTGTGTGTGTGTGCATACTATTGCTGCTTCATTAGTACATTCAGCAGGTAATGCTCAGCTAATTAGCTTGACTCATTTTTGGCACCGAACATTTGCACGTTGGAGTTTACACCACTTGTGCTGTCTTTAAAATAAGTCTCTCATGCCATCTGTGTTATAAGTACACTTAAGGGAAAAGTAAAACTAAACGAAGCCGTGAACTCAGGACGTTTCATTTTTATAATCTAGTTCAGCTACGGCGAGCCGCCCACCGAAGGCTTCAGAACACAGCGACCTGCGGATCAAAGGCCCGGGCCTGACTGCCAATGAGCCCTCTCCACCAACCGCACGCGTCTCTGAGCCTTTGAAGACCCGGACAATAAGCAGCGGCGTCCTGGTACCGCCCGGGAACCCCCCCCGTCTGCGTTCGTCTTAAAACCTCGGGCTCAGCGAGCGGAGGGGCTGCCCCCCGCTTCAGCGAGCTGGGGAGACCGGGTTGTGGTGTTAAGAGTATTAAACATCCCTTCCCTTGGCAGTGACAGTTTAAAGGTCAGTTGAAAAAATAGGTTAAAAAATCGAGGTGCCTGCGCTATGTCTTGTGTAATGGTAATTTTCCTCAGGTCGAACCTACACTAGTGCCTTCCTCTCGAGCATCCAGAGAGCAGTCCGGAAGGTCAGCCCAGAGAACATTCCGGAGGGTCAGTCCAGAGAACATTCCGGAAGGTCAGCCCAGAGAACAGTCCGGAAGGTCAGCCCAGAGAACATTCCGGAAGGTCAGCCCAGAGAACATTCCGGAAGGTCAGCCCAGAGAACGTTCCGGAAGGTCAGCCCGGAGAACATTCCGGAAGGTCAGCCCGGAGAACATTCCAGAAGGTCAGTCCAGAGAACATTCCGAAGAGCAGGGCACGGTGACACACCAGCATTAACCTGGAAATGCGCCCCCTTATGGACTCAGCCGCGAGTCCCCGCATGTCCGATGCGTACGGAAGGTTTATTCCGCCCTGCTGTTGAACAGCGCCGTGGCGAATTCCCCGCACGCGCTCAGTGCGGTGCTCAGAGCCCAGTGGGAGCACCGGTGAGCATAGAAGTCTGTGGATTCTTATCACACACTGCACATCCCTATTCAAACCCGCTCGAGTGAAACCATCATAATAAAAACAGTAATAAGCTTTATTTATAAACCGCTTTTCGTGCGTTGTGTTCCGAGCGCTTTCCATATAAATGAACGAAGCCGCGATAAGATCACCGTAGCAACCGATAAGCGGGGAAATGAATAATCGGAAGAATGAAAGGAATAAATAAAAAAACAAAGCGGTTTGGCTAAAATCTTAAAATAATGCAGATTATTAAACACGCGACAGAGGTGCAGGACAGGGCCACCCCTACCGGGGTTAATGGCAGAGGTTGCAGATGAGTGTTGGTGGGTTAAGCGTTAAGCGTAAATTAGCACGAAAGATAACCGCCGCGACGCTTCTGAACGACGAAGCGGCCGTTTGGGAACGCCGTCTCGGCGGCCATCTTGGAAGCGAAACGGCGTTCCGCTCGCACGTGCCGCATCGTAAAACCGGAGAGCGCTCTCGGAGGGACGGACAGGGCGCTAGCGAGCCCGTTAGCCCTTTCACACGCAGGAAGGGCGCGCTGCGGACAGACGCGGTGACGCACGTCACCGGCCTCCCGCGGCGATACGCATCGTCCTCAGCGGCACGCACGAAAAGCGGCGTGGCAAGCGTGTCACGGTTCGCCCCCCGTTCGCGCCGGAGATCCATAACTTGAGCGAAACAAAAGCCGCCGTCGCGGGTTTCGCCGAATCGCTAATGATTACTTCTCAAATGCTGCCTGACAGGCATTCAGAAGCCAGACAATATCGAATCCAGCAGAATTGCATTCAGTCAACACCCCCCAAAGTGTATTTGAAAAGAGCGTTTCTTCTGTAGGGCAAAGAGGCAGGCACGGCTAAGCACACCATGCTCTGCATGCAGAGTCACACTCGTGTGCAGCTTGGACATGTCTGCTGCCAAGGCTCACACACACATACACACACACATGCTTACATGTACACACACACACACACCATATGTTTCTGTCTCTCGAACACACACACAGCACACACACACTCCATACTGTATGTTTCTGTCTCTCTCACACACACATACACACACACACACACACACACTCCATATGTTTCTCTCTCTCGAACACACACACAACACACACACACTCCATACTGTTTCTGTCTCACACACAAACATACCGACACACACACACACACTCCATATGTTTCTGTCTCTCACACACAAACATACCCATACATACACACACACTCCATATGTTTCTGTCTCTCACACACAAACATGCACACACACACACACACACACACACACACCCGCCAGCCCCCACCTGCTGCAGGGCGGTAGTTATCCCCTCGCCCTCCAGCAGGGGGCCCTCCCGTACGGAGGGGGCTTTCATCGGGAGGACTGCGCACAGCCAGCCAGCCTGCCTGCCGTCGGCATGGACGGCGCATTACTTATGCACCGTCCAATTAAAGGAGCCCCTTTGTGCCGGAGCCCCGTGCCCTTTTCTAATATTAATGGCGTGATGTCGGCGCGGCGCGGCGTGCTCGGGCCTGGCCTGGCCGCCGCGCTCCCGTGGGAACGCCGCGGCTCTCAGAAACAAGCCAGCCAGCCAGGGGGAGGAGATGCTGCCGCGTCCCGCGCTGACCAGAGAGCCAGGGAGTCAAACGAGGGATTCGGTGAGATTCGCGACAAACGGGGTCCACCCTCGATATTCCAGCAGCTCAGCACTGCCGATCCGTATGAATCTTTCCGTGTCTTATGATTCTGTCGGTCACTTATGAATCTTTCAATCACTTATGAATCTTTCCATCACGAGTTATTCCATCTCTTATGAATCTTTCAGTCTCTTATGAATCTTTCAGTTTCATGAACCTTTCAGTCTGATGAATCTTTCCATCTCTTATAAAGCTTTCCTTCTGTTATGAATCTTTCAGTCTCTTATGAATCTTTAATTCCCTTACGAATCTTTCCATCTCTTGCAAATCTTTTCATCTTGTATGAATCTTTCAGTCTCTTGAAAACCTTTCCATCTCTTTCCATCTGTATCTTCAAAGCTTTGAAGCCGCCCCATCCCCTGAGAAGGGAACTTCTGTCAGTCTTCCTCACTGGATTCCACAGAAAGTTTGGGACCACAAACGATACTAACTCACTCATAAAGATTCAGAGAACCGGGCACCACGTGCAAAAAGAGGCCACCTTTACACAGCCAACGGCCATGTCTCCTGTATCTGAGCATCTGTAAGGTCAAGGGTCAAGCTCTTCTGTGTCTAAATCACCTGTAGATTTAATCTGTAAAGTGTACGTACTGTAAAAACGGTTCATGCTGGTGTATCGCTGATTGGCAGCATTTAGCAATTATATAGAGACCGGAAATGGCACTGAAAGGTGCAGTTCTGGAGGGCTACGCACCCCTCCGAAATTTTCTCCCGAGTCCCAGTGGTTGATTGGTTGCCTCCATCAACACCCTGGGGGGGAGAGATGATTTCATAGGCCAAATAATCCCCAGAGTCAGTCTAGCTGCTGGGTCCTAACCAATGGCACGTGAGGGCCAAGGGCCTTTCGTCTGCTCAAACGGCTGCCCGGCAACAGGGGGACTACACAAGTGGCCCTTTCCTATTGGTTAATGGCGAGCGGGGCCTCGTGAGGTTCCTGCCAAAACACCCCCCCCGCCCCCCCAACACTGAGGCCCCTGCTGTTAACTGTGTGGGAGGGAGCTGCACACCATTTCTACTGCAGGGTTGGGGGCGAGAGTGGGGCGAACAACACTTTTAATACTGTAGTTAATAACAATACTAATAATTATGATATTACCTACATCAACGACAGCTGTAATTATAATCACAAGGAATACGAGCAACGGCAGTAATAACAATCCTAGTTTTCACTTTGCAAAATTAAAACGTATCTTACTTTGATTAAAATGTACAAAAAATATTTGTATACTACAGCATAAATGACCTTGTAGTGGGATTGTGGCTTCATAAAAAATAATTGCGTGGGATGTGTTTTTGAAAGTATGCTAATACGAAAAACGAAATCGTGCGTTCAGCTTGAAGCGCGTGCTCCTTCCCGCTTCCCCGGCTGGCTTTTGTCCAGCTTCTGTCGTGTGTCACTTTCAAGGCAGCGACCTCGCGGGAGCAGATTTTTAACGAGGCCCGAGGCGAGGCGCGTTTCATTCTGAGGACGGACCGTTCCGGAAAAGAGCAAAGGAAGGAACAGCGCACAAGACCAGCGGGGGGAGGGACACACCACTCCGCCCGGGCCGAGTCACACCAATCGGAGGCTCCCCCCCCATCCTCCCCCTCCCCCCCCCCGACGCGGGCGCGATCGCAGGTTTAACGCGTTAGCCGCGGCCGGCTCTGCCGGTCCGATCCGCGTTCGCTCCGCCCTGGCGGAAGCCTTTATTCCCTCAGTCCCGCCGTCCGCGCCGGCCCGCGCTGAGCCCCATTACCGCTGATTGGCCGAGGCGGGGCCGCGGAAACGGGGGCTGCGGTGGTGAGGCGAGATGGCGATCCCCCCCCCCCCCCCCCCGAGCCTGCCCGGCGAGCGGGACGGCCGTTTAGCCCTAAGTGAGCCCCCCCCCCCCCTCGCCGTTTCCTGAACGAGAGGCGCGACGCTCATCCCCCCTTCCTGAGTTTGTGCTCGGAAGCCGAATCGCCACCTCTCTCTGCTCGGGGGGCCGGCGGGACGGGGGACCCTAGGGGGGGTCGTAGCGGGGAGCAGCTGGCTCTCCCTTCATTGGACCGAATGGTTAGCCCAAAATGTCCCGGAGCTCTTGGAAACGCTTCCTTTTTCAGTTTTTTTTGTGGGGTTCATAGGCCGGACCCCGGGCTTCATCTGAGTGGCTCGTTTCGGCAGGTCCAAACCCCGCCCAATGAAACCGACTCATGCTGCCGATGTATCGCAGTAAAATATATCGTCGAGATGACGCAACGCTCGATGACGTCACCGTATATGGGCACACGCGCAAACTGATGACACTGTCAGATGTGCTCCTGCCACCCCGGCCCTGAGGCATTATTTATAGAAGGACCGCTTCACTCTGGATGAGCTCTCAGCCTTCTCCTCTCCCGAGCACTCAGAGCTCACATCCCTGCCGCCCATCGTGCTTGTGTGAATTACCCTCTCCCTCTCTCTCTCTCTCTCTCTGTCTCTCTCTCTCTCTCTCTCTCTCTCTCTCTCTATGTCTCTCTCTCTCTCCCTCTCTCTCTATGTCTCTCCCTCTCTCTCTCTCTCTCTCTTTGTCTCTCCATCTCTCCATCTCTCTATCTCTCTGTCTCTCCCTCTCTCACGGTTTTTCTCTCTCTCTCTATGTCTCTCCCTCTCTCACTGTTTCTCTCTCTCTCTCTCTCTCGGACATTGAGCTGACTGTTCCCATGTCTGGTTCCACCATTCTCTTATAAAATCATCCCTCCGATCGCTGGCATTTTGAATGGAAGTTCCGTTTAAGTAGGGTTTATTTGAGCCGAGATTCCTATTGCTCGTTGACAATGGGGACCGCAGTAGGGGTATTCATATATTTAAATTTCCTTTTTTTCCCCCTCCTGGTTGATGTGAAGCACCGTCTACCTTCATGGCTGTTTGTGAAGTGGCTTTGCTGTCTTTACGTGAAACGCACACACACTTTTCAGCATTCTTATAATATTCTTGCGACATGTCGGGACGATTTGGAACTGCACCGTGTGAGTGATGCTTTCAAACAAAAAGTGAAATGTAGGTACGGTGTTTGTGTCATTCCCAAAGCTGTTAAGCTCCTGCTCAAACTGTTTTATGGGAGATGTAGTGTATTTTCGTACTTGACATTCCCAAAGAAGCACCGTTAGTCTCACTTCAGAACTACACTCAGAAAGGCTCCAGATATCTCTAAAGTGATGGAGTGGCATTAAATATCCACAGGCCAACATATCCCCCTTTGTTTTATGGGAGATGACTTGTGTGGTCATTTCTCTCCACGGGCAATTATTTGAATAGAACACTTAAATAAATCGCTTTTTTTTTTCTTTCCTTCTGCGAATGCCATGCATTCCTTCCGTTCTCCATCGCCGAGGCCAGCTAATGACTGTTGCTTGGTAACAAGCGGAATGCCCGTCTCGCGTTGTATCGCCGCTGCGAAGCTGTCGAACAGAGGGCCGTGCGCGGAGTCGTGTTCAATTAACTCCCAACACACTCGCAGAAAACGAAGATTGGGAAAAAAAGAACATAAAACCGTTTGCGTGACATTGACTGTATAAGCCTGCGCAGTTTCGCTCGCCGTTCGCAGGTGAATACAGAAATTGACGTGCAAGTGCTTGTTTTTTTGTCGTGCTTCATCGCGTGACACAGAGGCCTTACCGGTTACGTTGTCCCAAGTATTGCTTGTGTGAGGTGTGGCTGCTATGTAGCCTGGCCTCCACCCTATAGGTGCTTTAACAGTTGCATTTCAGCTTTTGAGACTCTTCGCAGGTTTGCTTTGAGTATCAGTATTTGAGCCCCCCCTCTGTTTGGGTGATCACAGTTGGTATAATTCCAATATGCACTCGCATGATGCATATCGCTGTGAACCCTGAGTAATAAAGGTAAATTGTGTGCTTAAACATGACGGTCCCGTTGTCGCTTTGTAAAGAACAGGTGCGGTAATGTTTGATGCAATGTAATGCACGCTTACTGCCGTTGCAGCGATGGCTACTTGCTAGCGTGCCAGCAGAAACGCACTGTTGGTCCGTGAGTGCCAGCAGGGGGCGCTGTGTCGCACTTCTGATCGGCGGTAACGCGTCCCCAGCTTTGTGTCACCTGGAGCACACAAAGGAGCAGTTTCGGGATCAGGGGTGTCGGGTTGCGGCGTCGCCAAGTTCAATAAGAACACAGCCCCTAGGGTGCTGGGGTCGCTTCCATTTCGGCCCTGTGTGTTCAGGAAGGAAATTGAAATTCAATGAATGACTTGGAAAAAAAACGACAGTGAAAATGGCGTCCTGTGAGAATCTTTCAGTGAATCAATTGAATTGAATTAAATTGAATTGACTCTGAAGCACTGGAAAATGAACACAAAAACGTTTATTTGGGGGAAACTCACAGAGGGGTCGTTTTCAAAATCAGAAACCACGCTCAGGTCCACCCGCTTCTCCCATTGGCCGATCCCCTTTTCCAAAATTGCTAGGGACTTTTGACGAGCACATGCCCCTCTCTTACAATGGTGCTAATCCCTCAAGGAAGGCATGCGCTGAAAGGGGGGAAAAAGCCTTATTTTAATAAGGAGCCATTAAAGAATGTTCCAGAATAGAACAACGATTTTTTTTATTTTTTAAATGTCTTTTCTCTCCCTTGGCGTGAAATGGCGACAACGGGCTATTCCGTCTGTCTGGGCTAGCGCGGCGGCGGCGGCGCGGCGGCTATCTGCACGCGCTCCGCTAGGCCCGGCTGCTCCGTGCAGACCTTCCTCAAAGGCTCGGTTAATGACCTTCTCAAGGAGCGGCCAGATAAGCCCGGAACACCTCGGCTGGCCGTGCGTCTACCCCCCCCCCCCCCCAAACCCCCCCCTCCCCGCCCCCCGAGCGAGCGTTTATCTCCCAGCGGCTCTCCTTGTACTCTTTATCAAATAATTAGCCTGCGCTAACGTTTTTTTAACACCATCGAGGCTCGTTCTTATTAAGCAGTCTTTTCCTTTCGCCCCCCCCCCCACCCCATATCAGCTTTTCGATCCCATTACGCTGCTGTCGAAGTTTCATACAGCGAGCGTCCACGAGGTTATTGTTACAGGAAGCGTTATCGGTCCTGACAGAGAGAGAGCAGATGGAGCGTGCCTCTGCGCCGATGATGCGGAGGAACTCGTTTTACATCCTCCGCCCGTGCGGTTATCGGCGTTCCCCGACGTCCGCGCGCGCGAGCGAGCGGCGATGTTCGCCGTAGATCCGACTCTCCACTCTCCTGACCGACGGGGAGCCCCCGTCCTCCGCGTACCCGACGCTTCCCCGCCGCGTCCGATCACCCCGCCGTCTCCGACGGGCTCCCGGCGAGAACGCGGGCGTCCGATTTAATTTCGCCCAGCCGTCCCGCGCTCACCTCGACGCTAACGAACGCCGAGCTCCGTTATCCCCGCCCGTCTCTCCCAAGCAAACAAAATTACCGTCTAACAGGCGAAATAATTGTGTACGTACTGTAGGGGAAAAAGACAATGGAAGGTAATTGATGTTTCTCACGTCCTGGGATGACCGGCCGCGGGCGGCTCGCCCAACGGAGACCCGGGCTTCGTTTCTAATTACCGTTACCGTTGATTGTTTAGCAGTTTCTTTTCTTTCTTTCTTTCTCTCCTATGAAAATGTATTTTGTGCATTCAGCTCTGGTTAAACGGCTGAGGCCCGGGGGGCTTTTTTTACAGGGTTTCCGAAATCTCCGAGCGGCGTAGCAGGTTTTGCGGTTATCGGGTCCCTCGTCTCCCTCGGCAACCGTGCGTTGTTCCGGCGTTCGCTCGAGGCGACCGATGGGACGCCCGGTCGGAGGTTTGCATTAGAAGCGCGGCGGGAGGCTTCGGTGGCTGCCTCCCCCATTGAAACGCAGGTCCTTCTTAGGAAACCGGAAACGGAATGGAGCCCGGGCGGCTCAGACGGGGCAGACATTTTCTTTTCTCGTTTTGATTTTAACGTCCTTTTTCAACATGAGCATGAGAGGTCTGATGATGCAGCCTGTCTGTTCTTTGTTAATATTTGCTTCAAGTTACCTACCGGTTGGCAGCCCACTGATTTAAAAAGATTAAAAAGTAAATATGGAGTCAAAACATTTTTCATGGAAAACAAACGCTATAACTAAATTATTTTTACAGGTTAACAAAAATGTAATGCATTCAGTAATGATTCAGATTTTGTTGGAGAACATGGGCTGTGCAATTGTTTACCTGGTAGTGTCGTTCATTTTTTAATTAATTGAACAAAATTGGGGTTATTTTCAGATATTTGGCCACTACCGTGACAATTATTTTACCATCTATAAAACCTCGACCATCCTTGATTTCATCCAAAAAAAAGAAACATTTTAACAATAATCAATAAATGAATGGGTAATGTTTCAGCCAGGCCTAAAATTTCTTTGAAAATAAACCCATTATATCCATGAGAGTACAGGATGTGTACATAAGATATGAACTTGTCTCTTTGGTGTCAGTTTATTCATTGCCATGTATTTGCAACTGTCTCTATGCAGGGAAACTGACCTGCAGAAATCACACACTACAGTGCCAAACACTTATTGCCAATAAGCAGGTTTATTTTTGTTACCTAAGCAGGAACATGGAGCCGTGAGTATTTATATATAGAGGGCCTAGCTCCGCTGGCTGTATTCATGCAAATCGTTGGTTTTTTTTTTTTTTTTTTTTGTTGCTCAGTTTAAGGCTAAGGTTTGGCTGCTAAAAGGCAGACTTGCCATGGTAGTGAAGTGAGTTGTCAGCAAGTGGAAGTTTGTGCACGCGTGCGTGCGTGAGTGCGTGCGTTTGTGTGTGTGTGCGTGCGTTTGTGTGTGTGTGTGTGCGTTTGTGTGCGTGTGTGTGTGTGTGCGTGCGCGTGTGTGTGTGTGTGTGTGTTCGTCCAAGAGCAGTTTGCAGCAAGGCTTTCTCTCAGTGTGCACGTCCCTGCCAGGCTGTTATGCTGGGCTCCTTCAGCGCACTCAGGCGTTTCTGCTCTTTATCCTCCCATTCCCTCGCCTTTATGGCCGCGTTTTCACTAAAAGACACTTCCATCGCTCTTTCACACACACACGAGTCCCTGGCGGACACCGTCGCCATTATTGCAGCACAGTGCAATTTCTTCGGGCGGCAAGCTAGGCGCCAGAAAAATAATACATCTCTGGCGGTGATTTTTTTGTCCGTCTCCAAGGAATCCATTTTACTCCTCCTGATCTATTCTCGGTTTCCAGCTCCGTCGTATTCTGTGCAGAAGGTGCAGCGAAATCCGTTTTTCTCACATTTGAAGTGTTTATTAAACCACGAGATGAATATTTCTGTTTTTTTCGTGTCGGTTTCTTGACGTCTTTAGCGTTTTTGCTCTCCGTAGTTTATAGAGTTAGAGTGTTCGGTTAAAAGATGCAGCGCAAGTTATCGTAATTATTATTAACTTCCATTGTATTTATAAATGGCAAAACAAAGAAATTTTGTCTATGTCCTGTATAGTGTGTCATTTCTCAACAAAATGCGTCCATTCCGTCTCTATTAGTTCACTTCTGATTGGCCTCCCGCTGCACTGATGGACCAGTGATTGGTTAAGCAAATTGCCACGTCACTTCCCCATTTAATCAACACCGTGTCCAATAGTCGTTACCGAAGTGCGGCCTCCTTAGGTGTGCTCCGTCCCCGTCCATCTCCTAAATCCTAACCCTGTCCCCGCACTCGTCCGCTTCTTCCTTCTCCGTTTCATTCAGGTTTATTCGACCGTGGGGGGAAAATGTGCTTTAGAAAGCCAGGCCCGCGTGGGAAGCGGAGGACATTTAATTCTCGGCGAGCCCACTTGCACCCCCAATAAAACGACCCTTTATGGAAAACAACGGCGAACGCGCCGTTCCTCACGGGCGAGGCCGTTCCCCTGAAAGGGCGCTGAAGCCGCCCCGCGCTCGAGTTTTAAATCGGGGGAGCCCCGCGAAAGCAGGATTTTGGATAGAGGCGGCTGTGCCACGGGCGACCGTCGGCTTAACCGAGTCGAAATCTCAAAATTTGTAACAATTTTTTTTTTGTCATGAAAACACGCCCATTATGGGACCATAGTTTCCCAGTTTTTTTTTTTTTTGACCGGCTCCAACAATGAAGACGTTATGTATATTTTTGCACCTAAATATTTTCTCCGTTATTCGAACTCGGATGATACCCGGCTCTCGTTCGAAGGCTTTTTGCCGGAAGAGGTCTTCAAAACCGTACGTCCTCGAAGCCCTCGAGGTTGCTGTTCTGCAGTTGTCGGCTCCTAATCAAGAGGGCGGTTGTCAAATTGAAGTCGTAAAGAGTGCCTTTTAAAGAAAACCTATTCTGTCGTGCATTTGTAGAGTTGCGCTCGGCGTGCTCTGTCCTAAAAGCTGAATTAATTTAATAATGGACTGAAGAGCCCTTAATGATTAGCTGTTTTCCTATTGTCGGGTTTTTAATTAAACGAGAGCCCGAGCCAGCGTGTTGCCCCCGGGGAAGGGCTTTTTCACGTTTGGTCCTTCACGATAAGCCGACTGTTTGAGAGAAGGTCGTGTACTGCGTTCAGTGCTTCACTGCAGTACTCAGTGTAAATGTATTATTTGTAAGCTTTCTTTTGTACTTTTTTTTACATTATTGTGCGTGTGTGTGTGTGTGTGAGTGTGTTTGTGTATGTATGTGCTTGTGTGCCTGTGTGAGTGCGTGTGCGGGCGTGTGTGCATGTGCCTGCGTGTGTATGATTGTGTGTTTGAGTGAGTGAGTGAGTGAGTGTATGTGAATGCGTGTATGTGTGTGAGTGTGTGTGCATGTGCCTGCGCGCGCGCGTGTTTGAGTGAGTGAGTGTATGTGAATGCGTGGATGTGTGTGTGCTTGTGTGCCTGTGTGTGCGTGCGTGTGCGGGCATGTGCCTGAGTGTGTGTGTGTGTTTGAGTGAGTGCGTGTGCGTGTGTGTGTGTGTGTGCGCATGTGCGTGCGTGTGTGTGTGTGGGCATGTGCCTGCGTGTGTGTGTGTGTGTGTTTGAGTGAGTGCGTGCGTGTGCGCGCGCGTGTGTGTGTGTGTGTGTGTGTGTGTGTGCATGTGCGTGCGCGCGCGTGTGGTATGTCTCTGTCCACACAGCTGACTCTGAAGAGCACTTCATTGCTGTTCTGTGCTCCTGAATGAGAGCGGAGCGTCTTTTCATTCTGACACGTGGTGAGCAGCCAAACAGCTGCCCGCCTTTCACACGTCTCTGGGGCTGTTATCGCTGTCTGACTCTGCCATTGTGCCTCTCCATTGTGCTTCTGATACATGGAGTGATATGGCAGCAGTAATCATAATAATAACAACTACGACCAGTAGGCAGGAGATTTGAATTGCTCTGTGAAAGGGCCTCTGCTGACAATCAAATTTGGATTCTGTGGCGCTCTGTGCATGTCTGTCTATCCTGCCTGCGCTGCCTGTGCTGTCTGCCTGCCTGCGCTATATGCCTGCCTGCCTGTCTGCCTGTCTGCCTGCCTGCCTGCACTGCCTGCCTGCCTGTCTGCCTGTCTGCCTGCCTGCCTGCACTGTCTGCCTGCCTGCCTGTCTGTCTGCCTGCCTGCCTGTCTGTCTGTCTTGCCTGCCTGCACTGCCTGCACTGTCTGTCTGTCTGTCTGTCTGTCTGTCTGCCTGCCTGCCTGCCTGCCTGCCTGCCTGCCTGCCTGTCTGTCTGTCTGTCTGTCTGCCTGCCTGCCTGTCTGTCTGTGTCCACAGAGAACATGACAGGACATGTCGACCCGCAGCCATTGAACATCGATCGCGATAAGGAAAGGCATTTTGAAAACAAGCCGGATGAAAGTAAATTGGCTGTCTCTGTCGAAGGAAGGAAGTCAGGGAGGAAGCGACACGTTTTTTGAAGGGTGAGAAATGCCTCCCGTAAAGAGGGCTCCCTCAGAATTAAGCCGGTCTTAACCCCCCCCCCCCCCCCCCCCCCCCCCCCCCCTTGCCGGTGTGTGGGGCGGGCCGTGAGTCTGACCGGCTCTCTCGTCCAGACTCAGTCCCGGCTCTTCTCCCGCTGTGAGAACGCTGAGGGGAGCTGACGAGCCCCGCCCCGTATCCCAGGAGGCCGCTGGGCTCGGCGCATTAGAAGGGGGGAAGAACCCCCCTCTCCCCCATTACAGCCCCTCATCAGCGCGCGGTTTGTACACACAGCCGCTACCTCCGCTCGTCGGGGCCCGACGGAGCGATCGGGGAGCGCCGAGGAGAGGTTAGCGTGGGGCGCGCCGCCGATGCTACGCTCCCGAAAGCGTGGCGTAAGAGAAAAGGGCGTTAAAACGGTAACGTCACGCCGGGGGTGTGCTACGCCTCCAACCGAACAGCTGCCGTTTCCTTAGAGCTGTACGGGCGAGATGGCCTTCCGCGCTTTCTTCTGACGCTGGCTGTGTTTGTACGTGTAAGCGCGCTAGACGGAACTCGAGAAGCCGCCATTCGTTTTTTTTTCTTTGCCGGTCTCCATTTCCGCAATCGCCCGGCCTTCCTGCCACGAATCGGCGTCCATTTTGTTTCCGCGCTCGCGGTTTCGGCGATGTGAGTGCGCGTTTAGGGCGCGACGTGGATGCTCGACCCGCGCGGTTAAAAAAAAACCCTGAACAGATCGTGGAACAGATGCGCCATGTGATTTTGATTGACAGGCGAGGCCAAATATTCGGCAATTAATTTCCCCAAACGCCGCTCGGTCGACAACGCGGGATAAATTGAACCAAATGAAAGGAAATTGATGGGGATTTTAGCCTGATGCTGCGGCTTACGATGCAATTTCAATACACCGGGGGTTCTTTCCTGAAGAGTCACGGCATCTGTGCCGACTCTGCAGCATGCTGGGATATGTAGTCTGGGTTTACTATCGTCAACATGCACTGTGCTGTAACCTAAAAGCATACCAAAATACTCAGTGTTCTGATGGTGCCGGTTGGTTCTCATAACCTCTGCCGTTTTTTTGCAGTTTTTTTCCGTTGCTTGGTGTTGTTCTTTTGACACAATGGCAAGCAGGGATACAGCAGAATTAAGCAGTTTTCTGTGTGAAATGCTTTTGCTGTAATTCCACGATGCGATCATTGTGGACCACCTCTTTCCCTAATTTAAAATGCCTGAATTTTAATTCCCAGTCCAGGATTTGATCCAATACCCTATGGGTACACTGCTAAGGTAGTGTTCTGAAACCCCCAGAGTCATAGCACCTGAGTATTTTTTTTGTTGTTGTTGTTGTGCTATTTTCAATTAGATTTACTAAAGCTGCACCCTTTTACCGTTCTTATAGGTGTGTGTGTTCCAAACTCTTCTTGAGCGTTTTTGCCGGCTGATTTTCACCGAGGGGGGGTATCGCCGCCATCGGAGGAGCGGAGATTTATGAACGCGAGCCTACAGCACACGCACCGACGCACACCGCGCTCCTGCGAGCCTGCCCCGCGTGGAGCCGCACGCAGGCTAGGCTAGGCTACAGCTAGCTCCTCAGGCGGTTCATTCGGAGCTATTCTCGGCGCGCTAGGCAATCGGAAAGAACAATTACGGTGCCCTGCTGTGGTAATTATCATTAAAAAAATGCAATGAAATAATTACGTGTAACAACGACGGTGATGATAATTCGATAACGGAAGCTCGTCCGCCACGTCCCGCCAGCCTAACGACCCGCGGGCCGATGCTCGGGAATGGCAAATGACAGCCCCCCCCCCCCCCCCCCACCCGAACTCGAGGGAAAACATCAAACGGCCCTCTAAAATATTGTCATGTAGCATTGGGTGGTGCTGTTAGTGTTTCCCCTGTCCCTCCTGAGAAAAAAAAATTAAGTTTTTTTTTTTTTTTTTTTTTTTGTTCCCCCTCCTGAACAGTCTGATTGGTTTTAAGACAGAAATTGCTGCGTTATCCCAGAAACGTGGTCCACAGGGGTCCAATACCGAGTCCCCACTGCGGTGGGTGGCATAAGAGCTTATAACTGCTTCCGTGTTTAAAATCTCTCAAACGTGTCTCGTTCCTGTCCGCGGCGATTCGACGCTGAGGAGGGAGGCGGGGGGGGGGGGTAGCGGAGGCTCCACCGTTTACGTGAAACGGTAAACCGGTTATTTCCCCGTTTGCTGTTTGTGCCGGGGGCCGGTCGGCGAATGCAGAGAGTGGCAGACGACCGAGATCGCGGGAATCCCCCCCCCCCCCGACCAGCTGGAGGAACCGACGCGTCGCGGGTTTGAGTTTGAGATCTCAGATTTAGAAGAAGAAGAAGAAGAATTAGAGCTAACTATATAACTGCACCGTGTCAACACAGCATTCCACCAGCGAAAGGTTAATAAGAGCTGCATGTACTGCGTGTGTTACAGTAATACCTAATATAATGGATCACTTAACCCTTTAACACAGAGTAGCTGGTAGTAACATCTTAGCTTAATCAGTACAGGATACAGGAGTGCTGGGGGGGGGGGGGGGGCGGGGGGGGTCCTACACATAATCGGAGCTTGTCCGTGACCTTTCGGGATGTCTCCTTGGTAACAGAGTCACAGAGGCCCCGGTTTTTTTATTTTTTCCTTCTCTCTTCTCCTTCTCCTCAGACCGTCATCTGCCCCTTAAAGCCACAGGCCCGTGAGCGCACTGCACCCCCCCCCCCCCTTCCGGCCGCAGACCAGCATTTCCATTTCACTCGAGCTTAAACTCCGCCTCGTGGTCTTGACTCTGACCTTAGGAGGCATTAATACAATTTTGTAGCAGGGGGGTCATAATGTTCCACCTCTGGAAGAACGAGCCCTGCCACAAAAAAAAGATTATTATTATTATTATTATATTTTTTTTCATCAAAGCTGCCACTACTCTGAGGGGGAGGCATCAGGTGTGATTTCGATCACAGGAAGCCAGCAGGAACACTGTTGTCCTTTTCTCGAGTCCCGGCTGTAGGTGGGGGGGGACATTATGGGCACCTGGAACTCTGTCCGCGCTGCACAGGGCTCCTCCCCTCAACTGTTACCAAGGAGACGATTCGTTAACTGTAACTGCATGGCGGGATTGTTTGGACCGATTGGCGGCTTTATGAGGGATCCAGCAATTAGGGTGGACCTTCTCGCCTCTGGAAGTTGGCCGGCAGTGTGTGTGCATGTATGTTTGTGTGTGTGTGTGTGTGTGTGTGTGTGTGTGTGCGTGTGTGTGTGCGTGCGCGCGCCTGTGTGTGTGTGTTTGTGTGTGTGTGAGAGTGCGCACATACGTATGTGCATGCGAATCACCAATGCCCAGCATGGGCAGCTCCTGCCGGGGCTGAGTGTGAGGTCTCCACGGCAACGGGAGGAAGGCCCCGCAGCACCTGCTGTGCGGCGGGAGCGGCGGCGGCGGCGGCGGCGGCGGAGGCTCTGCTGGAGCACGCGGGCCTCTACGCCCCCCACAGGGCGGTGCTGGGGGGGAAAGCCCCCCCGCTGAGCTTCGCTTTCTGATTGGCTCCTGGGACCGTGTGACAAAGGTGGAGGGGAGAAGCTTTCCCCTGCTGAACACCTTAGCCCTTTGAAGAGCAGGTTTTTATGAAATTTTTATTTAAAAAAAATTATTTTAAGGCAGTGTTCTAGAACTGGGTGGGTGGGTGGGTTGGAGGGAGGGGATGGGGTCAGGGTTGAATAAAAAGCCTTTTTCTGAGATTGTGTCCGGCCGGCCAGGAGAACCCCTTAATGACACGCTGTTTGTCCTCAGCCGGGCTCCACGCTTGAGGCCCGCACCTCAGCGCCCAGGAGCGGGGGCGGGGGGGGGGGGTCACTCACCGCCACTCAGCAGATCAAAGCCTGGAGCCTTAAAACAGTAGATTCTCCCCTTCATCTTGGAAAGCAGAGGAACACGGGGCACTCCCTGCCTGCGCGTCCATCCGTCCACACAGCCCCCAAATAAGGCCTCGCTTGGGGGGGGGGGGTCTTACCCCGCAGGCATCCGCCGCTCTCAGCCGAGCGAGCGAGTGCGGATGATGAAATGTCAGAGGCACAATGAGAAAACTCAACGGGCTTCCGGCTGACTGCACATCTTCACCAGCGCAATCACCTCCCCCCCCCCGCTGTTCTTACACACGGGATAGGGACAATGTGATTGGCTGCGTGGACATTCCGCCCACCTGCCCCTCCCTGAAGACGGTTCCCTCGTAGCCCGTCCACCAATCGGAGGCCGGGGCAGCCTGGGGGGGTTCCTTCAACCTCTTGCCCGCCCCCCCCTTCCCTGTTCTTAAAGCTCGCCCCCTGTGGAGCTACATGGGTCCTGTTATGTGAGTGACAGAGTGGAACTGCCCAGCTGAGGCTACAGAATGCTGAGAGAGGTGTGAGAAACCCCTCCTTTAATTCCTGTCACTCTGTACCCCTCTGTACCCCACTCTACCCCTCTCTCTCACTCTGTACCCCTCTGTACCCCACTCTACCCTTCTCTCTCACTGTGTACCACTCTCTACCCCTCTCTACCCTTCTCTCTCACTCTGTACCCCTCTGTACCCCCACTCTACCCCTTTCTCTCACTCTGTACCCCTCTGTACCCCACTCTACCCCTTTCTCTCACTCTGTACCCCTCTGTACCCCACTCTAAACTACCCCTTTCTCTCACTCTGTACCCCTCTGTACCCCACTCTACCCCTTTCTCTCACTCTGTACCCCTCTGTACCCCACTCTACCCCCCTTTCTCTCACTCTGTACCCCTCTGTACCCCACTCTACCCCTTTCTCTCACTCTGTACCCCTCTGTACCCCACTCTACCCCCCCTTTCTCTCACTCTGTACCCCCCTCTGTACCCCACTCTACCCCTTTCTCTCACTCTGTACCCCTCTGTACCCCACTCTACCCTTTCTCTCACTCTGTACCCCCTCTGTACCCCACTCTACCCCTTTCTCTCACTCTGTACCCCTCTGTACCCCACTCTACCCATCTCTCTCACTGTGTACCCCACTCTCCCACTCTGTACCCCTCTCTACCCCTCTCTCTCACTCTATACCACTCTCTACCCCTCTGTACCACTCTACCCCTCTACCCATCTCTCTCACTGTGTACCCCTCTCTCCCACTCTGTACCCCTCTGTAATCACTCTGTAAGATTCTGATTTCTCTGGTCACCAGCCTGATCTTCATCAGGTCAGATCTTCGCCGAGCCTTTGAAACGCGTCCGTTACTTTTCCTGCGCCGTTCACCGCCGTTCCCCAACCCGCCCGTCCCGATTATTCACCCGAGCGCAGCAGCCAAACCGCCGGGGGCAAACCAACCCAAAATGCCATCGGCAGCCTGTCGTTTCGGGGGCCAGGACTGCGCCTTCTGCCATCCTCAGATTACCCGTTAAACCCCCCGACGGTCCGAACGCTGTGACCTTTTGGAAATGTCACAGCCGGGATGGGGGGGGGGCGGCACAGTCCTGGATCGGACCGGCATTGTCCCCTCTGTGAATTTGGCACGGGGGCTCGCGGACTTAATGGGCATCCCCCCCCCCCCCCCCCCCGCCCGGTTTGCGAGCGCTGAAGCGTTTGCGGTAACGCTTCACTTGTACGCTTCGACGCAAGGCTGGCTTCGCTTTTACTTTTACTGTCATAATGTTTATCGATGAGAGCATTTCATCTGTAAAATTGTGGAGAGTCATGTCGACGATCGTTTTTGAAGTTACACTTATCTCTGTGTGTTATTACCGGTAGAAATTTAATTTAAAAAATGTTGGTTGCCATTCAATAAGGGTGCTGAAATTAAGATAATTTTTTAAAATTTGAAATCTCTTGTAGAGTAACAGTAAAAAAAAAAAAAAAGAATTTAGAATTTCATTTTTAATTCAAATGAATTTTGGAATATTTTTGAACATTTGGCACTGACGAAGCATTGCTGTGTTTACACCGGTCGAATGCAGTAGGGCCGAAGATTCGATGTGGCCTCGGAGGTGAAGCCGTTACCTCTCCGATGTTTTGTTGCTGTGGCTTTCTAATAACTTTCGCCCGGCTCTGTTGTCCCTTTGGGTCAAAGCTCGAGCAGTGGAGAGGGTCTCTTGTCGTACACAATCTCATAAAAAGAGCTGCAGTTAAAGCTGAGAAGTCACTCAAAAGCGAGTCTATTTTTTAATAACTTTATGAAGTCACTCAAAAGCGGGGTCCTGTTTTCAAATAAACCTTTTTTGCGATAAAAGTTGTTCCACCCTGTACTCGAGCGTTGCACTGGTACAGAGAGAAGTGCGCAGCTGTGGCTGCGGCTTTCGAACGGCTGCGCAGAAGAACAGAGGGTTTGCTTCGCAGTTCCTGTGCCGAGCTCGCGCTCGCTCTGTCTGCGGGCACGTCGCGGCGACTGCATTTTAACACGCTCCCCTGTTTCTGACCCGGTAATGCCGCGTGACGGCTTCGCGCTGACCCAGCGCCGCTCGGCGTTCGTGGCGAAGCGCTCGGATAAGCCTGAAGCGCGAAGTCCCCCCCACCCCCCCCAACGAGTCGCTGGCAGTGCTTCTCTCGTTGTGAGAAATCCGCCCTCGATCTCCTCTGCTGCTCGCGGAGGATTAAGACCTCCTCGTTTCCCGTAAACGCGTTTCCCGGGGGGGGGGGGGGGGGGGGGGGGGTCGCGTTTAAACTCGTCTCCCGGGAGCAATGCGGTGCGGATTTTTGGGGGTGAGGATCGGTTCACCCGGCTCAGCGGAGTGGAGTTACTTCAAAACGGTCTGAAGGGCAGCTCGGCACAGCTCCGACGGGGGGGGGGGGGGTCCAGTAAATCCGAGAATAAACACCGGGGGACGTGACTCGTGTGGGTCGCAAACTCCATCTGACACGGTAACGGGCGGGCGAGAAATCACAGGCAACATTAAACCCTCTAATCCCAGGCCTCTCTGAGCAGCCGTTGGCGCGCTTGTTTCAGCCGATCAACAGAACGGAAACCTCTTTTATGAAGGCTGTGCAACTGCTGTGTGAAGCAGTGCATAGCACCTTCGTAAGCACTACATAGCACCTTCATAAGCACTACATAGCGCCTTCATAAGCACTACATAACACCTTCGTAAGCATTACATAACACCTTTGTAAGCACTACATAGCGCCTTCATAAGCACTACATAACTCCTTCGTAAGCACTACATAACACCTTTGTAAGCATTACATAGCACCTTCGTAAGCACTACATAGCACCTTCGTAAGCACTACATAGCACCTTCGTAAGCACTACATAGCACCTTCGTAAGCATTATGTAGCACCTTCGTAACACGCCGCAGACATTCGTAGATGTTTATGTCAGTGGCCGCAAACAGGCAACCGCATGTCACTTGATATGCCATGGTTGTGCTGCTCACTTTATCAGTGCTGATATGACACAACACATGCCTGTTTGCTGTTACTCTAATAAGCATTTATGAATGTTTGTGCAGTGCTTCTCAAGGTGCTATGTACCGCTTATGAAGGAGATATGTAGTGCTTATTAAGCGTAATTCGTAGAGACTGTTACCACAGGACTTTTCTCTTATTGGCTGAAGTGCTTGAATACCTTCAAGTCAGGGGGCCATGCATTGGGTAATGCGTAGCTCCGCCCTTCCGGAACACTCCAAGCCCCTCCTTCCTGTTGTGGTACTGTCTCTGTTTAATGTTCTTATATTCCTCTGTGGGCTCAGGGCCTGTGGAGGACTGAGGACTGCAGATTTAAAGGATTTAGCGGGAGATGCTCAAGCACTCATTGGCCATTTAAAGTACCATAGAAATAATAGAGTTTGAGAGCGGTGAAATGAGTAACTCTTCTATTTGCCTTCTTTCTGTGGTTCAGTGGAGGACCCTTCCCCCCTTGACATTCTCCGTGACAAAATTGATGTTCTTTCTACAGAGCGTGTGTCGGCCTGTAGAATATTTGAAATGCGCGTTCATCCATTCAGCCATCGGTCAGTCTTTTAGCGGAATTGATCCAGTAAATCAGATCCTAGCTGTATTATTACGCTTTGCGGATGCAGTGTTGTTTACCGCTGTCAAAGCCAGTCTGGATAAGGATCATCCGCTCGAATGAATTCGGTGTCGCTTTTGATTTGATTCAGCACCTCGGACAGCAGCGGAGACGCAAAAGGAGGGATCTGAAAGCTGGGTGGGATTTCACTCTCGGAAACCGGAATAAGAACATGCACATCCAAACTGTGATAGGTGCCACGCAGAGCTGTAGACTGAGTCCACAGGCTGCATTTTCTCCCCAGTGCAGTTGATTATACTGGTACCAAAAAAAAACCAATGACATTTTGAGCCACAATGGCCAAGTCTGATGAAATTTGAGCCACAATGGCTGAAAAGCATCACTGATATGTGGCGCTTATGACTGACTTGAACAGAGGAGGAAAGATGGAGTGTGGGCTCCTTTTCCTCATTGTGATGTCACGCTTCCTTATTGTGATGTCACGCTTGCCTTGGCTGTGGTGTTCGACACCCTCCCGGTGCACGTGCGGAGGCACCTGGTCTGGGCATAGCCCAAACCTGCCTTTGATGTAGGGAGCGACCCTGCGTCAGGAACCACAGGTGCCTTCAAAGGCAGGCCCGATAACTCCCAGCACCCCCTGCTCCTTCACCTGGGAGCAGATGAAAGGAAAAGCATCCTGCTTCGGCCCATCAATTCTCTCACACCTGGGTCCTTCCGTGTTTAAATTAATGGATTATAAATAATCTCCATTATTTAAGATTTAGGTTTTAGAGTTTGGGGTGGAGGCACAACTTTATAAATGGCAAGTTTCCAAAAAGGTGCAGAAACATCGCTAATTTAATTAGAAGAATATACCATTTGGATAGTCTTTTCTGTCCCGGGAAACATCTTCCATTGGCACTTCTGTGCCACCCATGCCCAGACAAGGGACTCGCTCCTCCAGTGCACGCACTCACCCGCGTCCGTACTTTACGGGCCACGCTTTACTACAGGAGAGAGCTGGCACCACGGAGTTCTCGTTGGTTGTAACTGGTAACCCGCGGGTACCTGGGTGGGGTTTGAAGGCTCGGGCGCTCTCAGCCCCCCGCTCACGGCTGAATTAGCCGTCTGTGCGTAGCCTCATAGCCTCATAGCCCAGGGCTCAAATCCACAGGGTTAGTTTATAGGAGAGGATGCCAGGGCTTCAGCAGATGCGCTGTCGAGTCACGGATCCTCACCTGAACCGGCACGAGTTCACATGCAGTGCTGACGCACCTGCTTAGACTGCTCTTTCGTCAGCTAGAATTGGAGAGGGGGGAGGGCGTGGAGGGGGGCGCGGGGGGGTTGACATCTTGATTTGTATTCCTTCCGACAGCTTCTCTGGGAAGCGAACTCGCTTCTGAATTCAAGCTCGGAGCTCCGGTCGCTCCCTGACCCTCTCCACCGCGGGTAGATTTGGGTTCTTCCGTGATCACAACAGCAGCAGCAGCAGCAGGGCGGGCTCGGTACCCCTTCAGGGGGTGGGGGGCAATATTCAATTTAAGGAATTTGCCACTTCTAACTGCTATACTCTATTCTGCCCTCAGAAAAGGGCTTGCTGCTTGCTATGCAATCGCAACGTGCGTGTATTTATTGTTTAAACCACTGCTTTTTGTCATTAATAATATCAAACATTTTATTTTCCAGTTGAACCCTCCCCGGACTCAGGGGCTACACAGGCTCGTACATTTTTACTCTAATATCCTCCTTATCTGTGCTGTCCGTACTGGGGAACATCTGCAGGAAGCTCTCATCGCGCAATGTAATGAGATACAGAATAGAAGCTGTTCTTCTTTCCCGCATCACACATTATCTGCGAACCTTTTGCAGGTCCACCGAGCCCCTCCCCCTCCTCTTCCATTTGTTATTATTATACGGGATGCGCTGCAAATTGTGACTCGTGGTCGGAAGCCTTTCCTTCGTACCGACCGCGTTTGAGAATCGTTTAGCGCAAATTGGACGCTAACCGCAGAACCGCGGACGGCGGATGACACGTTCTCTGCCCTCCCTGAAAGCCGTCTCTTCACACACCTCTCGGTGATTCTTCACTAAATCGAGTTTACCCGCCCGGTTCTCTGAAATGAACGTTTATTTATTTTTTCTTCTCTTTTATCAAAAAAAATAAAGCGAACTGGAATCCATGGGCATTTGCATGAAGTCACAAGTGTGCAGTTTCCTGCTGTCCCCCAATCGTAAACTTGTCTGTGCGCCCCAGGGTATCGTGGGATACCATGCAGCAAATTGTGAAAGTGTACTGGGATGTGTAGTCTTTCCACAGATGACTCAGTCCCTCACCGAAATAGAATTCAGAGCGTGCCCTCCGCACGAGCGGAACGATCGACGCCATCGGCCTCGGGATGGCAGAGAGTCCGTTTTCCACTCCGAAAACTATTTATACACTAGAGCTTGAAAAAACGTCTGAAACAGCAAGTCTTTATTTTTTTGGCTTCACGCAAAAATTCGGACAGAACTATCAAGCACGAAACACGTTGCTCTTTCAAATCTCAAACTCGTAAAAGCTGTGGTCTGTGAATTAAAATGGGGTTTCAGCTTCAGCTGTCTGGCAGGTTAAAGCTCTAACCGAGCCCTGCTCTACTCAGCTTCAGCTGTCTGGCAGGTTAAAGCTCTAACCGAGCCCTGCCCTACTCAGCTTCAGCTGTCTGGCAGGTTAAAGCTCTAACCGAGCCCTGCTCTACTCAGCTTCAGCTGTCTGGCAGGTTAAAGCTCTAATCGAGCCCTGCCCTACTCAGCTTCAGCTGTCTGGCAGGTTAAAGCTCTAAACCGAGCCCTGCCCTACTCAGCTTCAGCTGTCTGGCAGGTTAAAGCTCTAACCGAGCCCTGCTCTACTCAGCTTCAGCTGTCTGGCAGGTTAAAGCTCTAATCGAGCCCTGCTCTACTCAGCTTCAGCTGTCTGGCAGGTTAAAGCTCTAACCGAGCCCTGCTCTACTCAGCTTCAGCTGTCTGGCAGGTTAAAGCTCTAACCGAGCCCTGCTCTACTCAGCTTCAGCTGTCTGGCAGGTTAAAGCTCTAACCGAGCCCTGCCCTACTCAGCTTCAGCTGTCTGGCAGGTTAAAGCTCTAACTGAGCCCTGCCCTACTCAGCTTCAGCTGTCTGGCAGGTTAAAGCTCTAAACCGAGCCCTGCCCTACTCAGCTTCAGCTGTCTGGCAGGTTAAAGCTCTAACCGAGCCCTGCCCTACTCAGCTTCAGCTGTCTCTGGCAGGTTAAAGCTCTAATCGAGCCCTGCCCTACTCAGCTTCAGCTGTCTGGCAGGTTAAAGCTCTAACCGAGCCCTGCCCTACTCAGCTTCAGCTGTCTGGCAGGTTAAAGCTCTAACCGAGCCCTGCCCTACTCAGCTTCAGCTGTCTGGCAGGTTAAAGCTCTAACCGAGCCCTGCCCTACTCAGCTTCAGCTGTCTGGCAGGTTTAAGCTCTAACCGAGCCCTGCCCTACTCAGCTTCAGCTGTCTGGCAGGTTAAAGCTCTAACCGAGCCCTGCCCTACTCAGCTTCAGCTGTCTGGCAGGTTAAAGCTCTAACCGAGCCCTGCTCTACTCAGCTTCAGCTGTCTGGCAGGTTAAAGCTCTAACCGAGCCCTGCTCTACTCAGCTTCAGCTGTCTGGCAGGTTAAAGCTCTAACCGAGCCCTGCTCTACTCAGCTTCAGCTGTCTGGCAGGTTAAAGCTCTAACCGAGCCCTGCTCTACTCAGCTTCAGCTGTCTGGCAGGTTAAAGCTCTAACCGAGCCCTGCTCTACTCAGCTTCAGCTGTCTGGCAGGTTAAAGCTCTAACCGAGCCCTGCTCTACTCAGCTTCAGCTGTCTGGCAGGTTAAAGCTCTAACCGAGCCCTGCCTCACTCAGCTTCAGCTGTCTGGCAGGTTAAAGCTCTAACCGAGCCCTGCTCTACTCAGCTTCAGCTGTCTGGCAGGTTAAAGCTCTCACCGAGCCCTGCTCTACTCAGCTTCAGCTGTCTGGCCGGTTAAAGCTCTAACCGAGCCCTGCTCTACTCAGCTTCAGCTGTCTGGCCGGTTAAAGCTCTAACCGAGCCCTGCTCTACTCAGCTTCAGCTGTCTGGCAGGTTAAAGCTCTAACTGAGCCCTGCCCTACTCAGCTTCAGCTGTCTGGCAGGTTAAAGCTCTAACTGAGCCCTGCCCTACTCAGCTTCAGCTGTCTGGCAGGTTAGAGCTCTAACTGAGCCCTGCCCCACTCAGATAAGAGGAAGCGCCAACTTGCCCCTCCCTGCTTCAGCCAAGCTTCAGGAGTAGTTTCCGCAGTTCTCGGGGGGGCTATGAAGTGGACTGATGAGAAAGAAGCCGGGCCTGGCGCGGTATGAAATGCTCCTGAACAAACGTAACGACGCGAGCAACGTTTCAGCCCGCGGGAATTCACCACAGGGTGAGGTCGTCTCTCTGTTTCCCTCATCAGTTTTCCCTTCATTTACCCTGCCACAGAGATGTGTTTTTGGTGCACTGATGTAAAAAGAAGAAAAGAAAAAAAAGAAGTTCCTCCTGGCGCACCGGCCGGTGCAGAATAACAGGTTTCAGTCCTCCTCGCGCCGAGGGGTAGCGGATAGGAATCTTCTCGCCCGAATAAACAGCGGCTCTCGCTTCCCGAGCCTCATCAGCATCCGGGCCCGGCTCCTCTTGGCAGTGACCGATAGCTCCGCGCTTGTTCATCAAGCACATGTGAGCGTTGCAGTCTGGGACACACTCAGGAGGCGGGACGTGTTCAAGGGGCTTTTCTTTTTACCGCCCCCCCCCCCCCACCGACCCCCCCACGCTTCTCAATCTCGTCACGCCGGCTGATTCAGAGGCACACTTAAGGACCGTTGACTTCTGGGCGAGAGGAACAGGATGTGACTCCGGGGTTAATGCGCACAAATATTGGAACATATAGTGCTTTCAGATGAGTGGATGCAATGTCAAGGTTGGGGACTGTGTGTTATGAAGGATAAAGCCCGCGTCAGGATTGTGGAGAAATTCGGAGGGTGACCTTTTCGGGGGGGGGGGGGGGGGGGGACTAGGCGCGTGGAGGCTAACAGCGTATCGTCCGTCCGTTATCTCCGGACCCCGGCGGCTTATCTCCCCCGCAGGAGGGCTCGTCGTTTCGAGGATCGGAGGCCCGGAGAGCTCGGGCTTATCTCGGACGTTTCCCCCGGCGACGCGAGCGTCGAAGCGCTCGCATTGCGAGGGACAGCATCCCGGTTGCGTAAGATACTGGAAAAAAAAAAAAAAGGAAACGACGTTCGTTTGGGACGACGTCCCGTTGGGACGGGAACGAAGCTATGCTTGCTGTTTGCGATTGGCCTTCGTTTCGCCGATTGCAATTTAGGCATCCGGCAGATGCTTTTAGCCAAATCGACTTTCGGGAGGCGCATTTAGAAAGGCGGCATTGTGCTAGAGTGATTAGTGAGTCATCAGTTGCGCTCGCGTCTGATTCGCTTAGAGACGAGTAGAAGCAGCGTTCAAATGGACGCAGACGTAGATTCTGCGCGTCACTACGCTTAAAAACCGGGAGCGGTTGTCGTTTTTATCGAAACGTTCGTTTATTTCGATGTCCCAGTTCTCATTTTTGTGACGTGTGGAAAAAGGAAACCTTATTTCTAAGGGGGGGGGGGGGGGGGGGTTACTGGAGAGGGGGTCAGTCATTTGCAGGCTGTGTGGACAGCAGCAGGTCTGCGGACCCAACTGCACCCCCCCCCCCCCCCCCACCTGTGGAGTCAGTCAGCCTGATGCTAGCTTTCCCAAGGGTAACGTTAGATTCCCATACATTGATTGCAAACATACACTTCTCCATCTCACTCTCTCGTTCACTTTTAAACAGTATTGAAGTGTCTGCATATTTATACTTCTCATTTTCTCACGTTGTCCTGTTTTACTAATTTTACTAATTTTTTTTTCACGCGTGCATACTTTTAATAATTTCTCACTTTGCTTTGAACCCATGACCTGAAAAATCCATCAGTTTTTTTTTCTTTTCCCCTGGAGGTTTCTGGTGATGTTTTAACATGCGGCTAACTAACCCCCTGCTCTCTCTCTCTCTCTCTCCCCCCTGCTTTCTCTCTCTCTCTCAGAATGGAAACAGCGCTGCAGTGACTGTCTGCCTTCAGTAAGCATCTCTGAGAGCTCTTGCAGCAGGTGCCATTGAATTAAAGGTGAGTCCGTGCCCCCTCTCTGTCTTTCTATCTCTCGCTCTCTCTCAATCTCTCTCGCCCCCCCCCCCCCCCCTGTCTTTTACAGAGGCAGACTAGCTGCCAGTTTTGTTTCATTAGGAACACCAGAAGTTCTGAGAGGTTAGGGAGAGGTCCATTTGCAGCAATTTGTCTTTATTGGACTCAATTGGCAACTCTGCTGAGTTATCAATCCCACCACAATGACTGAATGTAGTTACTGAGTCCTGCTGTAACTACATTTTGCTGAGGCATTGTGGGAGTTGGAGTCCTGGGAAAGTCCCCTGTGTTAAGTGCCTCAGGCGGAGTGAGCGATGGGAAGGCTGGCCGGGCCCCAGTGCAGCACCCCGCCCCGCCCGCCGGCTCCCCACACAATCCTTCATCTTTATGACACGCGCCGCACCCGGGGCGACGGAGCGAGGCGGCGGGGAGAGAGAGGCGAGCTCAGACCTCCCCTCCCCCCCCCCCCGCCCAAACGCAGTGAAACAGCGCCGCCGTCCCGCACGGACGCTTTTGGGCTGAGCTGAAGGGGGGCAGTAATGGGACCCGGGTGGAGGGCACTGCGTCTCCGCTCTCCGCCGGGTCTTTCCCACGATGCAACGTGGCTCCTCCCCTTTCCCTGCCCCCCTGGCTGTGGCTGTGGGAGGGGGGTGGGGGGGGGGATGTTGTCGTAATCCTTCGCCTTGTCGTGGGGTGATGAAGCGGAGCCCCGTCCCCCGCAGCCGATCGTAAACGCGGCTGTGGAGAGCCGTCGCCCCGGCGACCCCGCGCCCTGCTCTGCCGTTAATGGACTGACGGCGGAGGTGGCCCACGTGGGGGGGGGGAGGAGGGGGGGAGCGAGTTACGGCGTCACATCGCCTGACGAATGACGAGTCGCGGGGTTCCCGGGAACCGCCAGACCACGCGGCAGTGAAACAGCGCCTCAGGATCCTCTGCTCCTGCACACTGCTCAAATTAGGAACATTTAGATTAACTGCTGTACGTGAGAGAGAGGGAGAGAGAGAGAGAGGGAGGGAGAGAGAGAGAGAGAGAGCGAGCGAGAGAGAGAGAGAGAGAGAGAGAGAGAGAGAGAGATAGATAGAGAGAGATTATCTTGGAATTCAGCTCTTTCAGCATCTCATGCCATTAAAGGTAGTACCACCATTTCAGAAGAGGAATTTCCTGATGTATTTGAAACACATCATCAAAATATTACAGCACCCGTTTGTACAAAATTTTTCTGCTTCCAGATATTACAGTGCATGTCTTTTTTTTGTAGCACTGGGAAATATGTCTTTTTTTCCCCAGAAGTTTATGATATAGTTAATTTCAGCAAGGGGGCAGCGTTTATCGTCAGATGCTTTTGCTGCCACGGCAACACAAGCTTGGCATTTCTGTCGGCTCATTGGCCGGCTTTTGACGGGGCTGGAAATTAAGCGCGCGTACTCTCACCTTAGTTAGCGAGGGGGCTGCTGGAGAACCGGCAAAGGAACGGAGGTTTCCCTCAACCTCTCTGTCTCTCTCTCTGTCTCTCTCTCTGTCTCTCTGTCTCTCTCTCTGTCTCTATCTGTCTCTCTGTCTCTCTCTCTGTCTCTCTCTCTGTCTCTCTGTCTCTCTGTCTGTCTCTCTCTCTCTCCCCCTTTCCTGTCTCTTTCTCTATCTTTTCTCTTTCTCTCTCTCATGCACACCCACATCGACTGAATCAACAAGTCACACACACACACACACACACACACCTACTTTAACTCCCACTCTGTCACCTGCTCACATGCTTACTCACACAGAGTAAGTACTCACACTCCCTGCCCGTCAGTACCAGAGCGCACCATCGCTCTTCAGCCAGGTTCCCAGGCGCTTTGCCTTGCCGTTATTTTGAACCGCACGGCGGTCCCCATAAAAGCCGTTTGTCAGGGGAAGGGTTAAGAGTCCTCCTTCGTCAGCTGGCCGTCAAACCGAGCCCAGCCCAGACCCGGCAGAGACACCCGAGACACCGGCGCACCTTTGGACTACTTGACCACCCAAGCGGGTAATTAGTTTGCCGTCGAATTTCAGGGGTGGGGGGGGGACTTTTTTTTTTTCCTTCCCTGACAAACACGAATCTGCCCCCCTCCTCCTCCTCCTCCTCCATCCCCGTTTCCCCCGGGACCTGCGTCGCGACGCTCCAAACCCAACGTCAGTGTGTTAACGCAATGCTAAAGGAATCCGCTAATTAACGCTAATCGCTGAGGAGTGACAGGTAATTAAGGGTAGGCGTAGCGTGGCAGAGACTCTTACTTTTTTTTTTTTAAACGACTTATTTACTTCTCGGTTTTCGACACGGGTGTCAGTCCGTCCGAGATAGCACCCCGGGACTGGTTCAGAGGCTGGTGCTTATCTGAAGTCCCGGTAGATTTTAAAAGCGTCGCATAATTACCAAAGTTGATTTGCGATGAGAGCTGTGCATTTTATTGAGTTTCCTTTTACATAAATTTTCCCCGTGTAGTGAATGTTTTAGCTCTTTTTTAAAAATGAATGTTCCCCCATGCTGCATTATAATAAAAAAAAAAGATTTATTTTACATGCGTTGAGCATGTATTACATTGCATTGGCAAATGAGAATATGTCGCTATGTCGCTAAGGGCGACATAGCTCAGGAGGTAAGACCGATTGTCTGGCAGTCGGAGGGTTGCCGGTTCAAACCCCACCCTGGGCGTGTCGAAGTGTCCCTGAACAAGACACCTAACCTCTAACTGCTCTGGCGAATGAGAGGCATCAATTGTAAAGCGCTTTGGATAAAAGCGCTATATAAATGCAGACCATTTAAAATGGATTTGGTCCATTTTGACTGTGATGCCGGGCTGGAGCGCTCGGGTTGGAAGGGCTAACAGAGGACACGGAGCGATCGACCCGAATTCGATGCGGAAAGTCGTCGCGATCCGTCTGAATGGCTTCCCCCCAACCCCAGGACCCGCGTGCGCCACTGGCGACGTTTCGCGTTCCTGCCGCCGTGACACGACCAGAAAAGGAGCGGGGCAGGGGGGCTAACTAAAAACCATCTTCAGTAATTAAAACACCGAAGTTTTTTTTCTTCCCCCGGAAAGCACACAGCCAGCCCCTCTGTCGGGTTCCCACAGCCCAGGAGGCAGCCCTGTCTGGGCTGGGGTCACCGCTGTGCAGTCGCACGACATCACTTCCTGTCCTGTTACCGTACTTCCTGCCTGAGCAGGGGGTTTCGGCCTCCTGGGGTGCTCAAGACCCAGTTAGCACGTGCTGTCGAATGAAATCGATGCGTGAGGACGGTCTAGCGATAGTGGGGAGTGGGGGGGGGGGTCGGGGGGGGAGAGTGAGTCAAGAGCTAATAATGTATCGGGAAGAAAAGCAAAGCAAGGCCCGCGGTGTTTTCTTGGGGACTGAAGGATGTCTTCGGCAGTGTCAGGTAGCGTGCGCTGTCAGGTTTCCAGAACAATCCGGCTGCCTGTCTGTCTCTGAGGGGCTCCTGCTTTAGACGCCTCTGCCAGACGCCCCCCCCCCCCACCCCCCATCGCCGCGCTCGTCAGGGGCTCGTTATTTCGGCCGGTGTCGGGACGTCGGGTCCAATCAGATATCCGCATCGCTCGCGCGTCCACCCGCTGATGAAAGCAGGCGGCGCTGTCCGAGCGGCCTCTCGGGGGAGAGGAGGCCTTTTCGCCCGCTCTCTTCTGACGCCCAGACAAGAGGACCGATGTGAGATAAGGGCCCGGTCACGAGCGGCAGGCCTGGAAACCCAACACGCGTCCGCGCACGTTCCCAGAGGACTGCAGGACCAGTACACATCCCCAGAGCCTGTACATATCAGCACACATCCCCAGAGCCTGTACACATCCGCACGTTCAAACCTTGGAATGGTGTTTTGATTGGCGCACCGCAGCGGAGGAGAACTCTGAGACGTGGTCCGTCGTTCCTTCTTCCTGCTGGATCGTTCTCTTCTCCGTGGAGCGAAAAGAAGCAGGGGGAAGGGGGTCTGTCTGCAGGCATGTCTGAGCTTGTCTCTGCTCTTGCCCAAACAGTGCAATCTGGGGGAAGAAACTGTGCTTTAAAAAAAGGTTACAAATAATGAGTAGCAGCCGAGTAGTTTAATCCATTTCCCCATTTCTGCTTTGACCGTGTCCTGTCCCCATCTGGGTGGCGTCATTAAAATGGCCACAGGAAGGAGACACTGTCGCACCAGCCTGGTCTCTCCTGCTTTGGGGTACCAGGCAGGCAGAGAATGGGCTTTCCTCATCGCCATGGCAGCCCACTGCTTCCATTGTGCATATCTTTATCTTTACAGCCCCAGAGGTCTACCCTGGGACCACCCCCCCTACTCACACACACACACACACACCCGCATACGCACAATCACACACATATACACACACACACACATACACACTGACACTCAGACACTCGCTGACACACACACACACTCTCTCTCTCTCTCTCACCCGCGCACACACACGCCCACCCACCCACTCTCGCACACACTTGCTCTCTCAGACACAATCTCTCTCATGCTCGCACGCACACACTCATGATTTTAAGTACTCCACCCAGGCTGATGTACCGCTGGCCAAATTAAGTCCTGGGTGTCTGCGTCTAACTTCCTCAGCGCTGCACTCGAGGAACAGCTAATCCCAATGACCTCGACGAGTGAGAGCCCTCAGCAAGCGCGAGAGATCTCCTGAATCGTGACCCGTAAGCGATGCAAAGCGCCTTATTGAGTCCGAGGTCACCGCAGCCTCGCAGTAAGTCATGCTTTATTCATCGAGTCTCCGGCCGCTCACCTGAAGTGAACCCGCTGAGGAACGGGGACGCGGGCAGCGTGCGGAACAGCCTGATCCAGCCTAGCGCCCGCTACAGCATCTCACCCAGCTGAACACTTTCAGGAGAATATCACAGGGGGGTTTACGTATCGCATGTTTTTATGATAGTGTTCTTGTTATTATGGGGTGTGTGTGTTTGTTTGTGTGTGTTTGGAGAGGGTGTACGTGTGTGTGAGAGAGAGAGAGAGAGAGAGAGAGAGAGAGAGAGAGGGACAGAGAGGAAGAGAGAGAGAGAGAGAGAGAGAGAGAGAGAGTGAGTTATTTGAACGCTTGCTGAAGGGAGTCACAGGAGGATCGAAACCGGGCAGTGACCCCACTGTTCCAAACTCAGGGCGGGACAGTGCTCTTGAGCCGTTTCGCAGGACGCTCAACTCGACAGGCTTCCGCGACTGTCGAATTTCGCGCGGGACCCCTGCGGCGACGCGTCCCGGTTGCGAGCCGGGACGAGCGGCGGACGCACGCAGGGAAACGGCCCCGGCGGTCTGTCTGCGGAGACGACTGCAGCGGCCGCTAGGGCGCGAGAGCTAAAGCGAGGAGCGCGGCGGGCCTGAACAGGGCGCTTTGTTTTTAGATGAGGCGTCTGCATGTATGTGACAGAGAGTGAGAGAGAGAGGGAGGGAGAGAGAGAGAGAGAGAGAGAGAGAGAGAGAGAGAGAGAGAGAGAGAGCATTAGAGAGAGAGTGAAGCATCGTGCTTCAGTTGGAAATACGGGTTGAATGGTCAAAGCAAGCTGCCCTTGACTCCAAGTCCAGAGGGCCATTGTCCCTGGTGGGGACCCCACACCCGTAGGGAAAAGAGCAGCGTTTGATAAGTGGGTGCAGAGGACAGCGGGGGGAGAATGAGCCGCGTGTGTCATTGAGAGGACATGATGTCTGCGGTGTTTATAGCACGAGCCCGCGCGACGTTCTGAGGCGCACATCTGGATCCCCGGGCGTGCGGGGAGGTGAGGCGCACATCTGGATCCCCGGGCGTGCGGTAAGGTGAGGCGCACATCTGGAGCCCTGGGCGTGCGGTAAGGTGAGGCGCACATCTGGAGCCCTGGGCGTGCGGTAAGGTGAGGCGCACATCTGGAGCCCTGGGCGTGCGGTAAGGTGAGGCGCACATCTGGAGCCCTGGGCGTGCGGTAAGGTGAGGCGCACATCTGGAGCCCTGGGCGTGCGGTAAGGTGAGGCACACATCTGGAGCCCTGGGCGTGCGGTAAGGTGAGGCGCACATCTGGAGCCCTGGGCGTGCGGTAAGGTGAGGCACACATCTGGAGCCCTGGGCGTGCGGTAAGGTGAGGCGCACATCTGGAGCCCTGGGCGTGCGGTAAGGTGAGGCGCACATCTGGAGCCCTGGGCGTGCGGTAAGGTGAGGCGCACATCTGGAGCCCTGGGTGTGCGGTAAGGTGAGGCCGCTCTGGGGACGCCAAACCGCCTTCTCCAGCGAGCAGACTGTCGGAGAGAGCCGTGTGAAAACGCGCAAGGGGGTGGGGGGGGGGGGGGGGGGGGGGGGGGGGGGGAGACAAACGTGTCTGAAGACAGGATGCAAAGGAAGTAAAAATTTAAAGGGAAGAGAGGCAAAAGCACAGAGGGGAAGAGTCAGTCAGTGAGTGTGTGTGTGTGTGTGTGTGTGAGAGAGAGAGAGTGAGAGTGAGAGTGCATGCGTGCGTGTGTGGATGCGTGTGATTTATTGTGTTTGTGCATGTGTGATAGAGACAGTGTATGTGTGTGAGAGAGTGTGTGTGTGTGCGTGCGTGTGTGGATGTGTGAGATTGATTGTGTTTGTGCATGTGTGGTAGTCAGAGACAGCGTTTCTGTGTGTGTGTGTGTGTGTGTGTGTGAGAGAGAGTGTTTGTATGTGTGTGTATGAGAGCGTGTGTAATGTGTAAGAGGGAGAGAGAGAAGAAAATAGATCAGAGAGGGGGAGGGAGAGGAGGAGGGATGAGAGACTGGGAGGACAGCGAGTGGGTGCATGTGCTTGAGAGAGAGAGAGAGAAGGAGGGAGGGAGGGAGAGAGAGAGGGAGGGAGGAGTGAGTGTGTAAGGGAGAGGAGGGGGAGGCGGAGAGCCAGTGGGAGTAGGAGAGCGTTACAGGGCGAGCGAGCGAGGGAGAGAGAGAGAGCGATCGAGCGACCGCTCTGCCGAATCGCCGCGGGAACAGGGCCGCCCCACGCCGCTCCGCGTGACCCGCACCCCGCCGCAGACGCCGCCAGGTAAGGGCCCAGCCGCTCTACAGCCGCCGCTCAGCGAGCAGCGCTCAGCCGCGGAGAGCAGCGGAGAGCAGCGGAGGACTGAGCGCCTCGCAGGGGGGAGAGTTTGCGCCGCTTCTGTCTCCGGGCTTATCCGTGACTGACAGGGAGGGGAGCGTGCCGTGTGTGTGTGTGTCTCTCTCTCTCTGAGGGTTTATCTGGATACATGTATCTGTGCATGTACTTTGTGTACTGTATGTGTATTTATGCGTGTGTGTGTGTGTGGGCATGCGTTTCTATTTCTGTGCATTTGTGTGTGCTTTCATTAATGTATGGCGAGTGTGTGTGTGTGTGTGTGTGTATGTATGTGTAAGTTTGTGCATGAGTAAGTGCGCTGATGTGTTTTTGTGTTTATATGTAAACGTGTGTGTGCGTGTGTGTGTGCGTGTGTGTGTGTGCTTCTAGTTGATGGTAGGAGTCCAGGCAGTGGCAGTTGGAGGTTTGTCTCTCTCCCTTAATGTAGGGTGCCAGGGGACATCGTGACTCTTGTCAGCTCACTGAAGCTCATTCTGTTTGACACTGGCAGCGTGAGGAAAAACAACTCTCTCTTCTCCTCAGTATTCTCTCTTCAAAATAAGATTATATAATATTATTATTATTATTTTTAATAGATGATGGTGGTGATGACTGGTGATAATAATAAATGAAATTACATACAGTTAATTACATAGAGTTTCTTATGTGAAAACGAAGTGTGACTTCGTTGCTTTGCCGGGGTGCAGACAGATGTTCCTCTAATCAGCTCAGGGAGTTCTTCTCGGGACTTGACGGATCTCTGCTTTGCTCCGCTGTCCACACGCTCCTGCTCTAAGGTCCTTTACAGTGGCCCCGAAAGATGTGTGTGTGTGTGTGTGTGTGTGTGTGTGAGAGAGAGAGAGAGAGTGTGTGTGAGAGAGAGAGAGAGTGTGTGTGTGTGTGTGAGAGAGAGAGAGAGGGAGAGTTTGGGCGTGTGTGCGGGTGTTGGAAAGAGAGAGAGAGTCAGGGCGTGTGTGTGTGTGAGAGAGTCGGGGCGTGTGTGTGTGTGTGTGTGTGTGTGTGAGAGAGAGAAAGAGGGAGTTTGGGCGTGTGTGCGGGTGTCGATGTGGGTGTTTGTGAGTGCGTGAGTCATGGCGTGTATATTTGCATGTGTGATTTGTGTTTGCGTATGTGTGATTGGGAAAGAGTTTATGCAGACCCAGCTGAAGTGATTAGACTTATCAGACAGTGCTATTGGGAAAGGGTGGGGCAGTTGCAGTGTGTGGTATTGGGAAGGGCGGGGCAGTTTGTGGGCCGGTTGCAGTGTGTGGTATTGGGAAGGGTGGGGCAGTTGCAGTGTGTGGTATTGGGAAGGGTGGGGCAGTTGCAGTGTGTGGTATTGGGTATAGAACTTTAAAGGCATACTGGTTTGGCTTTTGTGCAGTTACTCTATGGGACCGCACTCACATATACACGCTGTACACACGCACTCACACACACACACACACACTCCACTCCTCAAACACACGCACACACACAGTTGCCTAATGGCAGCGGGATCCAGTGCCGTACGGAGTAATCAGATCAGCGTCCCCCTCTCTGCCTGCACTCTGCCCTGCCTTCTCTCTCTCAGGACTGTCAGCCGGAGACCAGGCCGCCAGCAGCCCCTCTTTATCCGCTTAACCCTTTCCTCACATTTTTTACAGCCGTCCTTGTAGCGCCTTCAATTATTTCAATCGCTAAATACATTTAAAAACTGCTCGTCGGCGTGAACTTAATCGCGAGTGAATCGGACCGCTCTGTCGTCTCTCCCATGGAGTCCTCCTCCCCCCCCTACCCCCCCCCCCCCGCTGGCCAAGGCAGGGCTGCTCAGGGCTGCTCTTCTCCGGCGTAAACAAATTAAATATGCAGCTGTAGTTTTGATTTTTGATTCAGGCTCCCGGGAAAGTCTTGTCTTTGGCTCGACAGCGTCGGAGTGCTGACGTAGGGGGTCAGGGGACCCTTCTCCGTTATGTGGCGAAAGGCTAAACTGATCCCAGGTCAGTGTGGCAGGCCTCCTTTCTATTCCTGTTTAAGTTCCCTCTCCAGCCCGAGAGCCTGAGCTTCCCCTCCTGAAGCGCCCGGCACGGCGCCTCGCCTGCCCGTCTCCCCCCAGCCACCAGAGGGGGCAGTCAAGAGCCGGGGCGGCTGGCCACCCCAGAGGCACTGCAGAGGCCTGCTGCTCATCCTCAGGGCAGGTCGTGACTCACCGGCCTCCCATTGGCCCCCCTCTGTCGCCTCGCCATTGGACGGACAACAAGGTCAGGCGATCAGGCCGATTTCCATTTCCTCGATTGAACCGGTCCCGTGCGCCGAGAATACGAACCTTGAGATGGTGTAACACGGTCGCAGTTAAATATGGAATCGTTTATTGTGTTTTTACCCTTTTTTTTGGGCCTGTTTGATATGTCATGCTTTTTGCCCATGGTTTTTTTGTCCAGCTGAGTAGTCAAGGTTCACTCTTTTTTTATTTTTTTATTTTTTTTAAATGCACATTTTTTAAAATGTTGCTGGTCCCTCGTTTCAAATCTTTGGGTACACTGCCTTTTTAAAAAATTTTCTTATTTTTTTTATTTTTATACAGTCCAGGCTGCCGCACCTGACAGTGCTGAAGCTAACAGCACTAGCGAGCGTGCGAGTGAGCGAGTGAGTGAGCGAGCGGGCGAGCGGCGGTTAATTTGTATGGCAGAGACGCACTTGAGCTCTGAGTCGGCCTGCGGCCCCTCGCGCCTGGGCCAGAAGGGGAGGTTTCAGCACCCCTTGCCCTGGACAGCTCCAGCCACTTCATCCGAATGGAGGGGGGCTTCAGCACCTGCTCTCCCGGACAGCGCCGGGCATTTTGGTCAGGCGTGGGTAAAGCTCCGGTGCCTTCTGTGACACAGCTGAGCTACCCAGCTGTGTGTGTGTGTGTGTGTGTGTGTGTGTGTGTGTGTGTACATGCATATGTACACACAGAATGTGTAAGGGCAAGCCTGTGTATGCAGCAGCACGTGAGCGCATCATCGAGTGCATTGACGCACGTGCGCACGCACGTGCTCGTGCACGTGTGTGTTTGCGCCGACGAGAAGGCCTCCCATTGGCCGGGGCCCCCCAGTAGCCGTCTGCCTTCCCTCCGGGATACCTGGACGCCGTCACGGAAACAAACAGCAAACGCATGAAGACGGGGACAGAGCGCGCCATCCGCGCAGGCAGGCCAGTAACGGAGTGTCTGATTGGTCAGAGCGCTGAAACAGGGCGAATCAGAACCCGTGTCATTGAAACGCGCGCGTTATCCGTCGCGCTCGCGGATGTTCCTTTAAAGAGCCGGCGTGACTCGACGTGTCCGACCTCAGCCGCTACGAGGATCGCGTCTACACACACACACACCTGTCTGAACGGTCGTCGGGGGTTACTCGCCGACGGCAACGAAGCCCCGGCGAGGCCAAACCCCCCTTTTTTTTTTTTTTTTTTAAAGTGAGTCACGGCTAGCGAGCGCACGCAGCCCCGTCACTTCTGCACAGCACTTCTTTGCTTTTCTTTTCTTTCTTTCTTCTTTTCTTTTTTTTTTTTTTTTTTTTTTTTTTTTTTTTGGGAGCGCCGCCGTCCAATTAGACGGCGGAAGCAGAAAGCGCGGCGCGCGGGGGTTGGCCTGTTTTCGGCGGCGGCGCCGGCGGGGGCGGCGGCGGGAATAGCGCGCGAAACGAGACGCGCGGCGAGGATGAACTCCGAGGGAGTCCGGCCGAAGCCCTTTCGTCCCAAAGGTCACGCTGACCCCCCTGTGGGTCGTACTGTCATTTCGCCTACCAATTAAAAACAGAGAGAAACGGGGGGGGGGGGGGGGGGGAATGTGATTCCAAAAAAAAAAAAATTTCTCTCAGATCTGCAGCAGGAGCCAGGGGACACAATTTACACTGCGTTGAGCAGGTTGTCTTTTCTAGAGTAACTCACAGCACAGAGAATATAAACCGTGAAAGGCAGCAGTGTAGTGTAATGGGTAAGGAACTGGTCTCGTCACCTGAAGGTCGCTGGTTCAATTCCCGGGTAGGACACTGGCGTTGTACCCTTGAGCAAGGCGCTTAACCTGCATTGCTACAGACATGCACGCACACACGCACGCACATATCCTTATACGTTCACCTTGGCATAGAGACACACACACACACACGCATGCTCATGTCCTTACACGTTCACCTTGGTATAGACACGCACACACACAAACACACTCGTACCTAAAGTTCTGTGTTCGCCCTTCAGTTTGAAAATCCCAGCATGCACCTCTTCGGCAGGTGCGCGCGTGTGCGCCCTCTCTGGGGTTTGCAGGAGCGGCTGGCTGAGCTCCACACCGCGCACGCAACAAGCCCCCCCCCCCATCCCCCCCCCCCCACCCCCACCTGCTCTCCCGCCGCTCGGCGGTACACATGTCGCCTAATTGAGACGACAGCGCCTCACACACACACAGGGACCGAGGGGAGGCGTCTCCACACGGGGCTCCGGCTTCGGCTCAATCGCCAGCATTGAGAAGACACAACGCGCCACCGGACCCGTTAATAACATCCCCCTGTACTGGCTGCCGACCATATGCCACCCCCCCCCCCCCACTCCTCTCCCTGGTTCCCATTCTGTCACCTGCACAAACATGAAGGGGCTGGGGGGTGGGGGGGGGTCTTTTTCCTGTGTCTGAATGTTTGCTGCCGTGCCACACGCCTGCACGATGCTGTTTTCCGCTTGCTTATTAGGGAGGAGGTGACTTTTGCAGGTCAGGTAGGGGTCAGGGGTCAGGCGAGAGGGGTGACTTGGTCAGAGGCCCCGCCCCCATCTGCCGCGACGGCCGAGGTGCGAGCGATCGGGCCCCGCCGTCCCCTGCGAGCGCGGACTGGCGCACGACCCCGTTTCTGCTGGTCGTTACGAGCCTCTCTTCGGTGGTTCGGTTAGATAATCCCCCCCCCCCCCCCCCCCCCCCCCCGAAGGCCACGGAGCCCGTCGCCTCTGACGGAGGCGGTTTAATTAAGGACACCCCCGTCACACCCAGCGGTTTGAGGTCTGCAGCCCGCTCCCGCATCGAGCGGAGCGCCAGAGCCTAGCGGCTGTGAGCTAGCCTCCCGTGACCCCGTATCCGGGACGCTGTAGCCCGGTCGCGCGCCCAGACCAGCCCACAGGCCGGCACTGCGTCCGTTCGGCTAATCCTCTGCACTCCGCTAGCGAGCCCGTTAGCGACTACGCTAGCGAGCCCGTTAGCAGCTACGCGTTAGCGACCCGTTAGCGAGCCCGTTAGCGCCTCGTGCAGGCGTGCGCGCGAGGGAGGACGTTTGCTCTCTTACGGCTACCTTAGCGCTCAGCGAGAGAAGCGCAGGCAGTGGGACGGGCGCGGCTCGTGGTGTCGGCTTTTCAGGAGCCTGACGCTCTCGCGGTCTGACGGTGCGTCGAGAGGCTCCAAACTTAATCGACAGCGCTTCACACCAGAAAAGCAAAGACACACGGACCGCAAAGCAAACAACTAGGAAGTTTGCGACGTAATGAGCAGCCCCCCCAGTGCTGGTTTTTGCGTGGGATTGAGTTGCAGAACCCCCCTTACTGAAATATGCTGCTGCTTTTTGGAAATACGTTGACCGCTTTGAAGCTGTATTTGTTGAACCTTTTTTTTAAAAAAAAAAAAATATTATTCATGGCAGTATTTAAAATATGTATAGGAAAATTGCCAATGATTTATGCATTGCCCATATATATGGGCAAATACATAAATCATCGGCACTTTTCAAAATCTTGATAGCATATTTTATTTCGATATATAATTATTTTTGATATGTTTTCGGCATACTCCATCTCCGCATGAGAAGGCCTTGCAGTCGCCCCGTTTCTCAAAAAATAGAGAATAAAAAAAGGTCTGGGAGAGAGAGCAATCAGGGAAGCGGAGTCACAACCGGGGAAGATAAATTTCATGCATTATTTATGCTCGGTCACCCTCAACCTCGGCTAAATGGAGATGGATTTTAGGAGGCACTGCTTGCGAGAACCCCGAGCTGAACTAACCGGTCCGTCGAATCGCCCGTCGCTGGTGAGGCACGGGACGGTTCCCATCTGCCACGGAGATCGTTTAAAACGTCCCGAAGCACGTCCCTGCGCCTGACCAACTCACCATAGAAAGTGCATGTAGAAAGCTATTCACGCACTCATGCGGAAAGCTGTTCACACACTCACCATAGAAAGTGCATGCGGAAAGCTATTCACACACTCATGCGGAAAGCTGTTCACACACTCACCATAGAAAGTGCATGCGGAAAGCTATTCACACACTCACCATAGAAAGTGCATGCGGAAAGCTATTCACACACTCACCATAGAAAGTGCATGCGGAAAGCTATTCACACACTCACCATAGAAAGAAAGACGGAAAGCATTCACACACTCACCATAGAAAGTGCATGCAGAAAGCTATTCACACACTCACCATAGAAAGTGCATGCAGAAAGTTATTCACACATTCACCATAGAAAGTGCATGCGGAAAGCTATTCACACAATCACCATAGAAAGTTCGTGCAGAAAGCTATTCACAGACTCACCATAGAAGTGCATGCAGAAAGCTATTCACACAATCACCATAGAAAGTTCATGCAGAAAGCTATTCACACACTCACCATAGAAAGTGCATGCGGAAAGCTATTCACACATTCACCATAGAAAGTGCATGCAGAAAGCTATTCACAGACTCTCAATAGAAAGTGCATGCAGAAGGAAAGGACATCCCCCTCTCCCCATCCAAGAGAATTTATGGTGTCTCTCTCTCCATCTCTTTCACTGTCTCCCCTCCCCCCCCCCCCCACGCCCCCTTACTGTCAGTGATGGATGTGACAGCATAGATGATAACACGGGCCCCTAATGTAATTAGCTACTCTGAATTCATGGGGACTGTGCCAGATGGAGAGTCAGATTTGTTGTAATGTATTGGTCCTTTTTTCCTGTTAAGCTTCAATTCTCTGTGCAAATGCTCAATCTTGTTTGAGTGCAGTACTCCTTGCAGAGTAGTCTTTGGGCTGTCTCAGAGTAGTCCTTAGGCAGTCTCAGAGTAGCCTTAGGGCAGTCTCAGAGTAGCCTTAGGACAGTCTCAGAGTAGTCTTAGGGCAGTCTCAGATTAGTCTTTGGGCAGTCTCAGGGTAGTCTCAGGGCAGTCTCAGAGTAGTCTTAGGACAGTCTCAGAGTAGTCTTTGGGCAGTCTCAGAGTAGTCTTTGGGCAGTCTTAGGACAGTCTCAGAGTAGTCTTTGGGCAGTCTCAGAGTAGTCTTAGGACAGTCTCGGAGTAGTCTTAGGGCAGTCTCAGAGTAGTCTTAGGACAGTCTCAGAGTAGTCTTTGGGCAGTCTCAGAGTAGTCTTTAGGGCAGTCTCAGCGTAGTCTTAGGGCAGTCTCAGAGTAGTCTTAGGCTTTGGGCAGTCTTAGGGCAGTCTCAGCGTAGTCTTTAGGGCAGTCTCAGAGTAGTCTTAGGGCAGCAGAGTAGTCTTAGGGCAGTCTCAGCGTAGTCTTAGGGCAGTCTCAGCGTAGTCTTAGGGCAGTCTTAGGACAGTCTCAGCGTAGTGGTAGGGCAGTCTCAGCGTAGTCTTAGGGCAGTCTCAGAGTAGTCTTAGGGCAGTCTCAGCGTAGTCTTAGGGCAGTCTCAGCGTAGTCTTAGGGCAGTCTCAGAGTAGTCTTTGGGCAGTCTCAGAGTAGTCTTAGGGCAGTCTCAGAGTAGTCTTAGGGCAGTCTCAGAGTAGTCTTAGGGCAGTCTCAGCGTAGTCTTAGGGCAGTCTCAGCGTAGTCTTAGGGCAGTCTCAGCGTAGTCTTAGGGCAGTCTTAGGACAGTCTCAGCGTAGTGGTAGGACGCCATACGTGATGTACGTTTTCCTGATCGAGTTTCTCGATTTGGTGGGTTGCCTTCGTAGCTGCCCATGTTGCATCATTAGTGTGCGTCTGATTGTGGGGGGGGTGCGTGTGTGTGTGTGGAACTGTGTCTCTGGGCTGCTAGCCGGGGAGATGCTCTGTACTGGGACCCGCACTGCGAGCGAGGGGTTGCTTCGACCTCCCGCTGGCAAGACGTCGCCGAAACGGCGTCGGGAACGTCCACTCCGTGCCGGTCCGCTGTTTCGTTACCGCCAGGCCCCCTCCTCGGCCGCTGGGCCCCCCCAGAGCGCCTGAACGCGCGCCCGCCGCCTCTCCGCTCTGACGCCCAGCGTACTCATTTAACACAGAGAGGCTCGTCTGTCACGGGGGGGAACTGGGGCAAGCACTCAGCTGCAGGCCTGCTGTGAGCTGGGAGAGGAGCAGGCTGTGCAGGGCATATCTACCTGTGCTGTGAGAGGTTTTATACACTGTGCTGTGTAAGGTTTTATACACTGTGCTGTGTAGGGGTCAAACACCCTGTGCTGTGTGAGGTTTAATACACTGTGCAGTGTGAGGTTTAATACCCTGTGCTGTGTGAGGTTTAATACACTGTGCAGTGTGAGGTTTAATACCCTGTGCTGTGTGAGGTTTAATACACTGTGCAGTGTGAGGTTTAATACACTGCAGTGTGAGGTTTAATACCCTGTGCTGTGTGAGGTTTAATACACTGTGCTGTGTGAGGTTTAAAACACTGTGCTGTGTGAGGTTTCATACACTGTGCTGTGTAGGGGTCAAACACCCTGTGCTGTGTGAGGTTTAAAACACTGTGCTGTGTGAGGTTTTATACACTGTGCTGTGTGAGGTTTAACACCCTGTGCTGTGTGAGATTTGCCGTCTCATGTTTCAATTGCCAGGCACACTTTAAAAAAATATATATATTCACTTGCTTCTCAGCATAAATCTAAGCAGAGAAGTGCACAGAGAACGTGTCCGTGGCGAGAGAGCCCGTGACCTCCGGTGTGCCGCAGGACACCGGCGATGTCAGTACACAGCCCTGCACTGACCTCACCGGCGTGCCGTTTGATTGGCTGCCCCGCGGGGCGGAGAGCGATTGGCCGCGGGGTGGAAGTTTGCTCGGATACCAGTGCGGCGGTCCTGGGCCTGGTTCTCTGGCTCTCGTTCACATCGTGCCGTGCCACAAAAGGCTGAACGGCTGATTGGTGGGATCGGATCGATCGGATGTCCCGCTTACTGCGGTCAAGTAAGCACTCCACAAACGAGCCGAAGCCCCGATTTGCACTCGAGTCATCGCGCCCCCCCCCCCCCCAAAAAAAAAACAGACAGCTCGGAGCCCGACTTCACACGAAACCGTCGCTCGCGGACCCCTCTCTGCTGTGATGCGGCCCGGCGCCAGGAACCTCCATTTGCAATTCAGACGGGCCCTTTACTCACCCCCCAGCCTTGGGAGACTTTCCACATCTCTCCACAAAGAAAGGGGACATTTTGTGTTTAATCGTCAAAAAAAAAGGAAAAAAAAAAAAAAAGGGTCCGCGCTCTCCGCAAGATCCTCGGTTTCCATGACGACCGCGATCTCGGTATGATAATCGGATTTCTGAAACGGCTTTTCAGAACTGGTGTGTCGTTTCGGTTTTTTTCTTTTTCATTTTTTAAAATTTTTTTTATTCGAAACGATCGGGGGTTGTTTTTCGCATCGGGGGGAATTTCGCGTCGCCTTAAAAAAAAAAAAAAAACGCGCGGGAACTGGGGCACGGTCGTTCGGACGGGAGAGGCGCCTCCGTCCGCCGCTTTTGTCGGACGCCCGAGACGGGGCCGCGGGAAGCGAACGACGATCCCAGAAACGCGGACGGCGTCAGCCAGGCGCGAAACCGCGCCAGTTATATAACAGCTGAGGCTAAAGATGACGCGTGAGTCCCTTCCCCTGCAGCGGCAGTCCTGGCAGCGGGTTTTGACCGCGGTTTAAATGCAATGCAGGCTGCGTGCCTTCAGAACGCTCGTCCGCTCGCACGGAGCTCGATGGCGTCCGCTGTGAGGAGAAAGGTGCAGAAAGGACACCGTTTCCCACAGTTCCTTGCAAAGTGCGTTTGCAACGAACCTGGGTTTTCAGAACCGTACGGCAGTTTTGTGCCGTGTTTCGAAACGGCGAGGACGCAGTGAATTTGCGTCTGCGAGGGCCACACCGGTGAAGATTCCCCCCCACAGAACGTAGCCAATGGGCAAAGAGCGGCGTAGAAACGGGACGTTGTGTCGCTGAACCTAGTCTAGGAACCGCAGACACGTTCCGCCCGCTACGGATTCGCCCGCGGTCTTCGTTTACACTGCTAAACGCGCTACACGCTGCAAACGTTCGCTCCTCCTATATATCAGGCCTCCCAGATATCCTAAATCAACAGAAGGCATTCCGGTGATCTTCCGACTGGTCGCCGTCAAAATCCACAAGCGGTTTGGTTCGGAGTGAAGAGGAAGAGGAGGAGGATGAGAGACTTCATTCGTCTCCCGGCCCCCCGGTGACGCGTGCGGACCTACCCCAGAGCGCGAGACGAACGACCTCGTTACCGCGAAGGCCTCGCCGCGGGACGTTACGGACCTGTCACGCCAGCCCATAATATGCAAATCCAGCGGGGCCTCGTCCTCACACTCGTTTAGATTATCTGCATCGGGGGGGGGGGGGGAGGGAGGGGGGGCAGACCGCCCTTATCTCCACGGTGACCTACAAAGGAAGATTGCGCTGTGCAAACATCAGAGATTCCCCCCCCCCCCCCCCCCACTCCGTTAAAGGTTCCATTTAAATAATGCATCTAGCGCCTGAATCATCTGTCTTATGGATTTTCAGAGATAATATTCAAGATATGGGAAGATGAAACGTGCGGCTGCGCTTCTTGCCGTGGGTGCCGTTGTTATTCACAGATTTCATTTCCAGTTGGCACGACTGCTGTCCAGAATGCAATCACGTTGAATTGGACAGGGGGGGGACCTGCATGGACTTCCATTTACTTCTGTGTCAAATGCTTCAGCATTCCTAGGCTTTCAGCTGCCACATTTCAGCCATTAAAACTGTTTTTGGAGTCAAACCGCAGTTCACTTTAAGCACTCTTGACAATTTTTTTAAAAATTGCCAATTTGGCTTCTCATTTAGTTCACTAATGCTCGAGGATTACATTTTTTTAAAGCTTCTGAAAGCTTTAAAAGCAATACTTGACAAAAGGCAAATCTTAGAAGAAGTGCTACATTTCGTGAGCTCAGCCAATTTGAGCTGGAAAAAGCTTGTTGACCTGGCCTGATCTGCTCCTGATTCAGTTACAGCACAGACAGGAAGTCAGCTCCATTTCCTCCCGGTATGCTGGTGCAGTTACAGCACAGACAGGAAGTCAGCTCCATTTCCTCTCTGTATCTGTATCCTGGTGCAGTTACAGCACATACAGGAAGTCAGCTCCATTTGCTCTCTGTATCTGTATCCTGGTGCAGTTACAGCACAGACAGGAAGTCAGCTCCATTTCCTCTCTGTATCTGTATCCTGGTGCAGTTACAGCACATACAGGAAGTCAGCTCCATTTGCTCTCTGTATCTGTATCCTGGTGCAGTTACAGCACAGACAGGAAGTCAGCTCCATTTCCTCCCGGTATGCTGGTGCAGTTACAGCACATACAGGAAGTCAGCTCCATTTCCTCTCTGTATCTGTATCCTGGTGCAGTTACAGCACAGACAGGAAGTCAGCTCCATTGCCTCCTGGTATGCTGGTGCAGTTACAGCACATACAGGAAGTCAGCTCCATTTCCTCTCTGTATCTGTATCCTGGTGCAGTTACAGCACAGACAGGAAGCCACAGGTCTTTTTCCTTTCAAGGAAATGTTCAAATGGTAAGGTGCAACAGGAAAAAAAAACATCCTTGATGTTCTTTTTCTTGATGGAAAAAGCATCTTCCCCTGAAATTAGATATTTAAATCGAAATGATGATAAGTGATTAAATGCAATGGCGAACTCTTAATTCCCTGTCAGTTGGGTTTTATTATTATTATTATTATTATTATTATTACTAATTGTAGTTATAATGACAGTAATTATAATAATAATACTTGTTCTTCAAGCAGAGATGTTCCCTGTGGCCTGGATACATTGCTTTCGTCAGTGTTCATCTGTTCTTGAGTGCTCTGCACCGTAGGTTTATCCAGGGGAGGGGAGGAGGGTTCATTTTCAAACACTCATTTTTTTTACTCAAACCGTTTCCCCGACAGGCTTGCTAACGATCAGCGCGCGCTCTGCTAACGGCCTCTAATCGCTTTAGGGAACGTCCCGGACGCTCCGCGCGGTCGGGGGGGGGGGGGCGGGACCGAAGCGGCGGCGTTGCCTCTCAGCCTACCCGGCGCCCCCCGAGCTCACGGGCGTCACCCGCTCCGTTTAGAAGGAGAGCCGGCACGACGGCGAGGGAGCGTAGCGGCGAGAGCGGCGAGGCATTAGCGCGGGACTAGCGCCGAAGTCACGGAGGCTTAGATAAGGCTCGTTAAAGCCCCGCTGGCTTTCTCCGCCTCTCACACAGAGAACGCTCACGGTGGAGATGAAACGGGTCCACTTTAATGCCTCTCGCGTACGCCGCTCTTCTCTCAAGTCTTAAAAATTCAGCGCGACAAACAAAAAAAAAAAATATACACGGATATATATGTCTTTGCTTTTTTTTCCACCGGTGTTGCATTTCAATTATTCACATCGACGTTCATACTTCAGTATCAATGCGCGTTCCCCAATTGACGGGTGCTGGAATTTGTATTAGTTCTGGGTTTTTTTTTTTTTTGAAGCGTGATTAGCTCAGTGCATTATGAAGCCAGGCATCTGACCCACAGGAAGCAAGCGAGCGAATGGGATTTGTCGTCCGTTTGGACGTGATTCACAGCGGATGCCTTAATGCGCGCTGCAGAATTCATTCCCCCCCCCCGGGGAGGACGATCTCAATTATAGCAACGTATATTGTAATGTATGAGAACAATCTCCGCTTGCCCTGCAAAATCAGAAGGTTAAATCCTCGCCTCTGCTTTCGGCGATGGTGTTTACACGCAGAGGGGATGGTTACGTGTGCTGGGAGCCCTTTAGCGCAGGCTAGCTTCCCGGCGTTGTCTTGGGCTACTTTGGCTGCCCTGGGAAGGCTGGGCTTCACTCAGCTGGAGAGTCCTGAGCTGTGCGTGTGCTCTGGGTGTGCGGTCACCGGGGGGGGGGTGGGGCACCGGGCTTGAGAGGGGGACTGCAGGGCTTGGGGGTGGGGGTGCTGGGCTGGGGGGCCACCGGCTCCACGGAGCACTTTGGTTCAGAGTGAGAGCGTGGAAGAGCCAGCAGCAGAGCTGCCAAGGTCATAGGAAGGTCAGCGGGGGGCGGGGTTGGGAGATGGGCGGGGGAGGGGGGGGAGGCACTCATAGGGAACAGATTTATAGCGGGCAAGTGCGGGTATCTGACAGGGGCAAGGACAGAAGAAATATCAGAGCGTACTGTGTGCATCGGCGAGATTTTGACCCACGCAGCTTGCCGTAGTCCACGCGCCGCATCCCAGGATCCTTTGTGATCAGTCACAGCTGCGCACACGTTCACGTGCGAGCAGCGAGCGCCTGAGGTCGTTTCTGCATCTGACGCAGCGCATCTCTCTAACGAGGCTTCACGTCTCTCTAACGAGGCTTCACGTCTCTCTCTCGTGTTCAGCAGAAGCTTTCATGGCCGTCAGACGAACTGAACTCACGGGGGAAATGTACTGAGGTGTGGAGTGGGAAGAAAAAAAAACCTCCAAACAGAGAAAGTATGAATGCCATCTGAGTTATCAGGGAGTCGGCATTTGAGCTCTCTGCTCCCACGAACATAGACTCAGCTGCTGCTGGTATCATTGCCCATAGCTGCTCTTACATTGTCTTCGCCTTACTGGGATTCAGGTAAGGAATGTATTTTTGCAGCCTCACCCCAGTGGCCATGAGGTCTTGAGCCGGGTTTGAGTCCGGGCTCTCTAGCCTCTAACCTCACAGGGTGAGTCTCGGTCCCCCGAACGCGAGCCAGCGCCCCGTCCCGAAAGGATTCGCCGAAAGCTCGTTTGCATTCAGAAAGCGTCCTCCCCCCCCCCCCCCCCCCCCCCCCCCCCCCCCCCTTATTCCTCCTGGACTACTGCAGTCTGCAGAGAGTCCCAGCCCAGCTGTCATTTAAATAAATCTGGCCCCCGACGAGGCAGGAACAAGAGGCGATCATCGCTCCCGTGACTGATTCCCTTTCTCTCCGAGCGGCGCGATGCCTCCGTTTCCCATGCAGATCTGCCTAATGGGGCTGTCTGAAGCAGCGCATTGGAGCTGATTTCTCTCCCACCCCCCCCGACTCTCCTCCGCTAAACCCCCTTTCAATTTTGTGTCATTTGTGCTCTTGTGGGCTGGGCACAGGGGTTGGTGAGTTTGTGAGAATTGCTGGAGCCCAGACTAACAGGGGCCCTCAAAAGAATTGAGGTGCAATTGTGACCTGGGGTGGTGGGGCCCATGGAAAGGTCTCACATTGGGCCCCACCATCCTGTGCCACAATTGCACCTGGCAGTGCCCCTTATTGCAGATGCCAGCTGAAGAGATTTTCCAGCCACCCCACTAACCGTTGCTCTGATAAGTCTTTCCGCTTCCTGGTAAACTCAGAAACTCAGGCACGAGCCAAAATTCAGCCTTGTGTGGGCTTGTAACTGCAAAGGAGGAGCACGATCCCCCCCTTCACAATAAAAGCGTAATGAAAGCAGTTCTCAGACACACACCACATGCCTTTTTTGCCTTCACCATGACAGCACGATGAATGGAATGCTCCCCGAGCTTGCGATTGTCTGTAATGGAGCAGCCCGTTTCGCCCTTCAAAATAAAAGCGCGACGAAAGCAGCAACGCTCAACCATCCAAGCCCCAAGCAAATGCACCGAGCGACCCGGCGGATTTGGGTCCTCCTTCCCCGGCGGTCGAGCGCTCACGGTTTTTGCCGCGGCACTCTCTTAATTGTTTCTACCCTCCCCCCCCTCCGGGCGCTTAAACAGACCGCGGTGAATGGGATTGACGACCGTGGCGTCGCGCTCAAAGGGAGCCGTTAGGCACGGTCACGCCGAAGCACGGTCACATCACAGGCGGCGGTCATTATTAATAACCCAACTCCCTAAACACACACACACACCCGTCCCATCTCCCGCCATCTGCATATTCACACCACCTGTGCGGTCTCACGGCGGGTCGGTTTTAGGGAGCTGTTTTAAAGGGCCCGCGAGAGACAAACCCGAGAAAGCAAACGCCGCGATCGGTGCTAAGCCTGTTTTCTTCGCTTTACTCACCTGCCGAGCAGAAGTGAACTCTGAGGTGAATATTCTGAAACAAAATGGACACCCAGTCAAACAGTCAACTCTCATTTTTAGAAATTGCATACATTACATCAAGGAAATGTTGTTATTCTCCTGTTTTGTGCTTTTGGAAAAAGTAAACGTACACCTTTATCTTGTGGCTTATATTAATGAACTTTTTAAAAGGAGGAAAGTTTTGTAAATGGTGTTCATGGGAGATGTAGTTTCCTCTACTGAACAGAGGCTGATTGGATGAGGGAGGCTCGTTAGGCGCAGTCAATGTGACGGACTACAGGTGGGGGGAGCCTGTGAGGTGAGACGCCAGGTGTTGCGATGACGCAACACGCTGCAGCCGGTCTGACCTGTTGGTACAGAACTGGTCCATTTACGTTAATTTGGAGATAATATCCCTTACCTTTTGGACTTAATTACCTCTTGGACTTGATTTTCTGTACCTTGGGGCCTCTCTCATTTTTGTGGCCTCTTGATACAATGAGTCCATCCAAATTAAACTGAAACGGGATGTATTTTCCCGCTCAAACGAGGAAATGATAGCCATCTGCATTGTATGGCCATGCCCAATATTAATGGCCTGCGTTTAATGGATATGATCAATCATCACACGCGGAGGCTAAATGGGTAATCCCACCCCAGAATGTTTCAGCGTTGCTACGGAAACACTTGCATTCCGCTTTAAACAGTTTACCGCCCCTTCGTTGGGACTGATTGCGTTTATCTCTTCGCCAATGGAAGAGAGGCCTGTGGAATGGTACCTTACAGTGGCAGCAGGCAGAGCAGGGCTGCCCAACCCCCTGTCCCCGAGACCTACCGTCCTGTAGGTTTTCACTCCAACCCTAATGAAGAGATGTTGTTGAGCTGCTGATTATTTGTGCCAAATTAGGGTTGAAATGAAAACCTACAAGATGGTAGATCTCCAGGAACAGGGTTGGGCAGCCCTGCTGTAGCTGCTGAATGAGGTGTGGCTTTGTTAGGGTTGAGGTGAAAACCCACGGGATAGTAGATCTCCAGGAACAGGTCTGGGTAGGCCTGCTCTAGATAATGGAGCTGTAAAGCTGGCCAGTGCTGAAGGGCTCCAGAATGGGGAATGTGTTGCCTTATGAAATTTTGTGCGCCACAAACAAGACGCTTGTGTATGTAACGAGATCAGCCCAGATGTGCTGGATATAGAAATCTGTGATGGAACGACACAAATCAATATGAAATATGCCTTTTATTTGTGTTCATGCTCAGATTTCAGTTTCATTCAGTTTCTGGATGACTGGTGAAGTATGTAGCGTGTAGCGCGTATCTGTGCCTTATCAAACTCCTGTATTTCCAACACAAAACATGTAAAGTACGACTTAAAATTACCTGTGACTATATTTGTGTACAGAGCTCTGTCTCTTTCCCCTTCTCTCTCTCTCCCTCTCTTTCTCCCTCTCTCTCTCTCTCCCTCCCTCCCTCCCTCTCTCTCTCTCTCTCTAACTCTCTCTCTCTCTCTCTCTCCCTCTCTCTCTCTCCAACTCTCTCTCTCTCCCTCTCTCTCTCTCCCCCCTCTCTCCCTCTCTTTCTCCTCCTCTCTCCCTCTCTCTCTCTCTCTCTCTCTCTCTCTCATATATGCCTGAGTCAGCCTTCCTTTTCTTTATTCTCCCTCTGAAGTCTGCATTTTGAAGATACGGTAAATTTGTACCTCGATTTTTAATTGGGGGACCGCCTCGTCTGGACGTTCATACATTCAGTGTCTTTGTCTGCGGCGACGGCTGACTCATTCAATTGTGCGTTCCTCTGTCGATTCCAACGCGTAGGCTTTTAGAAAATGTTTTATTAATCATAATCTTTTATAACCCATAATTGCAGTATTGTAATCCAGTGTATGAGTGCCGTTCCGAAGTGATCTATCTCAATTTTGCCGATTCGTTCTTACGTATTTAATAACTTCAGCGCAAACACCACCTCCAGAAAGCCTCTCCCCCACCCCCTTACATTCGGGTTTATTCAGGCATAAGCTGAGAACAAGATTAACACGATTCCTTTCGAAAACGTTGAATCGGAGCTCGAAGCCATGACCTTGTCCGGGACCTTGTTACTTCACAGTGTGGCGTTGCGCAGATTAAATTTTATTCGTTTAAAAATGTACAACTTCTCCAGCTCTCTGGCCTGCTATTCTTCCACCGTGTTTTGTAAGTTCATTAATGCGCTGAATCAAGATTCATATTCTGCCAAATGCATTTTGAAGGGCAACATTACGTGTCGAATTGTGTTCGTATGTTGAAGGTCTTTTACTTGGAATCCAACCGACTGCATTGTCTCTCGTTCCCTGCTTAAAAACATGGCCTAGTTTCATTAGGGTTTAATGCCTCTGAGGAACACCAGCACCCCAGAAAACCGGTTTCAAACTGAAGACAAAGCTCATTCCTTTATCTTAAAGGAAAACATTCACCTCAACTGACTGGTCAGTCATCTACACGTGTGTGGGTACTTGTCAAAAAATGCCACTAGAAAATTTCTGTCTTTTAAACCTTTGGAGGGTAGGTTTTTTGGAATGATTTTTCTAAATGCTAAGCCAGTGATGTAGGACTCACTATACGGTTCAATTACTAGCACTCCCCCCAGGAAAAGGGCATACCCTTAATTTCAGCACCAGAGCACACCCCATGCTGCTCGGTGGCCAGAATTTGTGCTTTTAATATTAATCCTTGGAGGAGTAGTTTTGCTGGAATTTTTTTCTCTTCAAAATTTTCAGTTGGTGTTCTAGAGCTCCGTTGCTGTAGTGATTGTGACATCAGCATTAGAATGTTCAGTTAAGGACATTCCGAACACGCATTTGTGATGCTACACCATAAAGGGTAAATTTAGAAATGTATTGCAATTATTCCGGTTCTGAGCACGGAGCCTAGACTGTGCAGAAACTGGACTGTAATCTGGCTCAGTGCTTTCTTGCTGATGCAAAGCAGAATTTTATCTGTCCAATAACCTTCTTTGTGTCTGTAATGTGTCTCATCGGTCTTTATTTATTCACACACATTTTCTGTTCAATATATATTGCTGTATATCAGTCTTTGTTATGTTATATATTTTAAATGCTGCTTTTTAAAATAAAATAAAACCTTTCATTATACTGTAGTTCTGCATCTTAAAGCTGAGACCAAATAAACTGGCTTGCTTATGCGCTGGGCAACGTCTCTCGGCTCCTCTCAAACGTTCCTATCACACTGAAGGCTTGCGATCGTAATTAGCACAAAAGCAATAAAACAATAGCGCAATACGGTTTGAGTAGCTCTGCCGCGAGCGCGTTCCATTAACGAGCACCCCGTCCAATTAGCCCCACCGTCGGGACGATGCATTATTAATTAGGCATTTCTCAGGGTTAACGACCCACTGTTGATAACCGGCTTAGAGCATTACATGCGCCGAACGTCATTTTATGTGCATCGTTGTGGCCCTTTGTTCAATTAGAGGTTCAAACTTATTTACAGCAAAACTATGTTCGTATGTTTCACAGCTAATGAAAAATCCTGACACAGCGCGCGCCAAACTAACTTTGAAACCGAATTTTTTTACTTGGTTGTTTTGGGAAATTTTCTCCATTCATTGTGACAGCTTCGTGACAATTCCTGCAAGTTGTAATACGCACTAATGACTAGTTACGACAGATGCCGCGACAGAATTATTATTACGGATCACGTACATCTGCGTTAACGCAGCAATTTAATAACCCAAGTTGTTACCGAAACGCCCATTCCTGGCAGTCACGCAGGGCCGCCGTCACAATATCTACGCTGCAGCCACGTTCGCTAGCATCAGCGCGAGAGGTAATCGTATGTTGTTTGCTGAGCACCCGCGGGAGCAGAACAGCCCTCTCAGTATTCGGTTGAACGTTCTGCCTCCGTTACGGGCCCCCTGGGGGGGCTGCCAGCCTCGTCTCCGTGCCGTTAAACGCGATTCGAGTCGATACAAATTGCACCGTCGCTCCCGTCCTCGGGAAGGTAATTGGACGCGAGCCAGGCGAGTCTGTCCGAGTCGACGGACCGTTTGAGACGCCGAAACATAACACCGCCTTTCGCTTCTGACAGCTCGCCGGCAAGACGCACGACCCCGAAATTGCTCCGCGGACGCCAGCGGTCTCTCAATTTCCTGCTGTTTTATTGCGGGGGGAAAAAAAACAGTCACGACGGTCCAATCTCCTTTGCTTACTTTCCAGAACGGTGGACGAAATTCAGACTTACCCACCCAATGTCTCGTATTTATTATGTATAGCTTTGAAGTGCCTTCGCATAACTGAAAATGCGCCTTCTGAAATGGAGATCGCGCTTATTAAGGGAAGCCATGTTTAATATTGCTTAAGTGTAGTCAAGTGTGGTCTTGTGTCCTTTCCAGCTGATTCTCTTCTAAGCGCTGCTGCTGCTGAACCCGATTTTAAGAGTATTTATAGTCTGTTACTGAGACGGCCAATTTAAAAGGTGACCTACCCATGCATCCCGCTAGCCACGAGCGGTTGATCTGTATCTCTGACAGTTCAATACTGACCATGTTGTTTTTATTATCAGAACCATGGAGAGCGCCCACAGTCTACGGCACTATGTTCAGCACCATGGACAGCGTTCTGCCTGGCCACAACGTGTGAACAGAGCTCCACTCATATGGACATATCTCACTACAACTTCTTTTAATTATTATGAGTAATGCAAAATTAACGATTAACATTAATGTATGATGACCGGTGGTGTTATTACCCAGTTATTTTTCAAATAATATTTTTTCCAAACAGTGCTGTGTTTCAGCAGTCATCTCTTAATTTACATGCTTTATTTTCTGTAGTTTTTTAAAAATGTAGTTCACCTGTTGCATTTGCTTATGTGCTGTTGTGTCGTGTCTCTCCACTCCTGCCCTTTAATGCACTTCATCTGCAGGTTTTCTGCTGGAGAGGCAGCCTTAACTTAACATTAGATTCAGGGCGGAGAGATAGGAGAGTCTAACCGAGTCTTTTCCCCTCCTGGGAGAAAAGCAGAACCTTGAGTAATTAAACAGAAGCCTGAGAATTAATCACATGTCAGGTGACTGGAGAGGGTGGAAGCTGAAGGGGGGGACTCGCTCGTTCCTTCCAGCTGGCACTTCATTCGCTGCCTGTCCCGCCACCTTCGGGCCCCCGGTACAGGGCTGGGTGTGCTGGGTTTTGTGCGAAGACCTCCTTAGGTTAGGTACAAAACGGGCCTCCGAGCTTAACCTCTGTGGCGTGCACTGGTCATTCCGCCAGAACCTTCGGTGTTAATTGTTCCCGACGTCCTGTCAGTTGCCCCGAATGCCAGGAGGGGAGGGGAGGGGAGGGGGAGCGTCGCCCGCAGCTGCCCGTGCTCGGCTGATTTCACGCGCGGGCTTCTGGGACGCGAGTCGCCACCGAGACAGGCCTGCCGGGTAATCTGGGCGACAAACTCAACGAGGGCGCAACCCGAACAGACAGGGAGGAGAAGCACCCGTCCAGCACACAGGGAGAGAGAGGGAGAGAGAGAGAGAGAGTCGAGCGGGAGACTGACGTCTTCGTTTCGGCGGCGAAGGCGGGTCAGGAAACCGTTCAGCAAGCGCCATTACCCACGCTGCTCACACGCCTATTCCACCAAAACTGAGATGTTTTCTAGCTGACCCTCAAACTCAAAAACAGGGGCAAGAAATTGGATCTTGGAAGCCCAAGATCCTGCCTCTGTTTATATGCTGTATCCATGTTAATCCCCTTTGAGTGCTGTCATCCTTCATACACTTAAATTATCTTTTTTTTTTATTTTTTAAATAGCTTCTTAGTCACACACATGCAGCCTCATAGCTGCATGAGATTACTTTCCTTGAATCACTGTTGTTATCCGTCTACTATTTTGTCGCTGTCCGTTCCCTGTCTTGTATCTGTTTACCATCTTGTTCCCATCTATTTACTGTCATGTTATTGTTTGCTATCTTGGTACTGTTTGCTATCCCGTAACAATCTGTCCCCTGCGCCATTCATTCTCTGCAGTGGCAGAAAGCCCCTCCCCTTTCCCTCTGACAGACATGACATGCAGGAACGCCCGCGCTCGTGCTCCAGAGGGGAGGGGGGGGGGGGGGTCTCCACGCTGCTGTCCCTGTCCATTAGAGTCCTGTCAGTCACATCCTAGCGCCCATGCGAGCTAACGTCCTGACGACTGTCCGCTGTCTTCTGTCACGCTGACGCGCTCGTCCTGGAGCTCCCAAGTCCGCTCCCGGGGCTCCCTAAACCGCGGTGCATGCGCTCACTCGCTCGCTCCTTCACTCACTCACTCACCCACTCACCCACTTGCATACTCAGTCTCTCTCTCACTCACTCACTCACTCAGTCTCTCTCTCACTCACTCACCCACTCACCCACTTGCATACTCAGTCTCTCTCTCACTCACTCACTCACTCAGTCTCTCTCTCACTCACTCACCCACTCACCCACTTGCATACTCAGTCTCTCTCTCTCACTCACTCACTCACTCAGTCTCTCTCTCACTCACTCACTCACTCACCCACTTGCATACTCAGTCTCTCTCTCACTCACTCACTCACTCAGTCTCTCTCTCTCACTCACTCACCCACTCACCCACTTGCATACTCAGTCTCTCTCTCACTCACTCACTCACTCAGTCTCTCTCTCACTCACTCACCCACTCACCCACTTGCATACTCAGTCTCTCTCTCACTCACTCACTCACTCAGTCTCTCTCTCACTCACTCACTCACTCACCCACTTGCATACTCAGTCTCTCTTTCACTCACTCACTCACTCAGTCTCTCTCTCACTCACTCACACACTCACCCACTTGCACTCACTCAGTCTCTCTCTCACTCACTCGCGCACGCCCCTCCGGATAACAGCCTCGGCTGAGTGGCTGAATGGAAGCGTGAGCGCGACCCTCTGACCGCGAAACCCGCCAGGATTGGCATCTGCGGGGAAACAGCTGGGCTCTCGCACTGCACTGTGGGATTAGGGGGAAGTGGGCGGGGGCGGGTTCCTCATTGCCGCGTGTTGGGGAGCAGAGCTCTTCAGCTGGTTTTGAATGGGATCGGAGTTTGGGAGCCGGATCCGCCGGGCGCCCGCTCGTTCCCCCGCCCCGCCCCTTCTGTCCCGGTAATTGAACCCCCCTCCCCCCCCAACGGTGGCTTCCTGTTCCATTGCGCTGAGAGGCGAGTACAGACCCGCGCCTGCCGGAGTGATGACAGGGGGATCAGGAAGAAGTCCGCCTCCACTTCACTCCCAACAGTTCTTTCAATTTATTCAGCTCCGATCCGTTTACTCAGTGTGTGTGTGTGTGGTGTGCATAGGTGTGTGTGCATGTGTGTGTGTGTGTGTGGTGTGCATAGGTGTGTGTGGTTTGTGTGTGATGTGTGTGTGTGTGGTGTATAAGTGTGTGTGTGCGTCTTCATAATTTGTGTACAGCACTGTGTGTGTGTCCTTCTTTTATTTTTTTTTCCTCGCCCAAATTAAACTCGCGCTCAGTTGTAATTACAATCAGTGCAGTCCCAGCGCTGCAAAAAGATTCCTGTCAGTTAAGGACGTCCCCTGAGCTGCAGACAGACTCATCCAGAGCTTCTGGATCCTCTCTGGATGCCTCCTACCTGTAAGGCCTCCTGAATGGCTGACTAGAGGACGAATAAAGACGTTAACAAAGGTCAGCACGTCACTTCTCGTCAGTTTCCTTCAGAGGTGACTGCACCTTTGGCCTTGAACTCTAAATCTGACGGTCTGGCGAGAGATTTAGCTCTTTAACGAACAGTACTCAGAATTTCCTCTGCATTCCCTCCCAGAAAGGGGCCTTCAGAATGTGCATTATAATGTGGTTATTAATGCTTAATAAAGTGTTACTAACAGCCTTAAACATTTATACAAATTTGAAGAAATATACTGTCGAGTTTTAGTCCAGCATTGGATATTAGGCTATTGAAACAAAGTTTTGTCGTGTCTGTAAGAAGGTTGCAATCGGTGTTTTCGTCCGTTATGTGATTTACATTCCCTTATCAGCAGTAAATCTGCAGTACGTCTTCTGTTTATTCCGTTCTGTTTGGTCTTGGGCTCAGCCCTGAAAGCATATTTCTACCCCCCGATGATTCACCAATGGAACGTTTGTAATTATGTCTAGTTTTCATATTTCTTTTTTTTTTTTTTACTGCATATGTAATTATGTCTAGTTTTCAGATTCCTTTTTTTTTGGTCGAGAATTTGCTTTTAAAAGAAAATGTTCTTTGGCAACTTTGCCTTTGTTCCTCTTTAGACGGCGCCGGCTGTTGATCGTTTAAACAAGCCGTTTCACAGCTGAAGGGAACCGCCTCTGACGAGCTGTTTGATTCAGACCCCGCTCGGCGAGCGTCTCCGCGGTTCAGCGCAGCCCGGCTAACCGTCTGACCCCCCCCCCCCGCCGTGAGTGTTTTAACACGTGTTAAGGAAGCCTTTAATTTCGTGCTGTTTCCCCCCCCCCCCCCAGTTCCTTTCGGTGTAATTACTGCATTAGCGCCCGACAGAAACAAGCGTCCCCGCTACGATCGCTAATATTTAAAAAAAGAAACCGTTATGTATCCCAGAATGCCGAGCAAGGCCCGCCTTTTTCCGGCGGAAGATCATCAATCTGAAAGTGACGATGGCGGGCGGCGGAGCTCTCGAGCACAAAACGAGGGGGGGGGGATGTTTCTTCGCGCCCGTGGGGGAAATGTCACAAGACCTGGCGGGCTCCCCGCGCTGAGGGTGCTTCTGGGATTGAAGCGTGGCTCGGGATCAACCCGCCGTTTGGGGTTTTTAAAGTGCGACCCTGAACGAACTCACTGCCCGGGGGGGGGCCCACCGCTCCCAAACCCGTGCCGGTTACCCGGGAGACGGTAAGGGGCCAGGCTGGGCTCTACGGCCGGGGCCCCATGTTTCAGGAGGGTCCGCCTGCAGGCCCTATGTTAGTGGACTTGTTTTTGCACAGGCTGCATAACACAGTGGGGTTTGCTCTTTCTCTGCACAGGCTGCATAACACAGTGGGGTTTGCTCTTTCTCTGCACAGGCTGCATAACACAGTGGGGTTTGCTCTTTCTCTGCACAGGCTGCATAACACAGTGGGGTTTGCTCTTTCTCTGCACAGGCTGCATAACACAGTGGGGTTTGCTCTTTCTCTGCACAGGCTGCATAACGCAGTGAGGTTTGCTCTTTCTCTGCATCTGCACAGGCTGCATAACACAGTGGGGTTTGCTCTTTCTCTGCACAGGCTGCATAACACAGTAGGGTTTGCTCTTTCTCTGCACAGGCTGCATAACACAGTGAGGTTTGCTCTTTCTCTGCACAGGCTGCGTAACGCAGTGGGGTTCACTCTTTCTCTGCACAGGCTGCGTAACGCAGTGAGGTTTGCTCTTTCTCTGCACAGGCTGCATAACACAGTGGGGTTTGCTCTTTCTCTGCACAGGCTGCATAACACAGTGGGGTTTGCTCTCTTTCTCTGCACAGGCTGCATAATGCAGTGGGGTTTGCTCTTTGTCTGCACAGGCTGTATAGCACAGTGGGGTTTGTTCTTTGCCTGTGCAGGCTGCATAACGCAGTGAGGTTTGTTCTTTGCCTGTGCAGGCTGCATAACGCAGTGAGGTTTGCTCTTTGCCTGCGCAGGCTGCATAACACAGTGGGGTTTGCTCTTTCTCTGCACAGGCTGCGTAACGCAGTGGGGTTTGCTCTTTCTCTGCACAGGCTGCATAACACAGTGGGGTTTGCTCTTTCTCTGCACAGGCTGCATAACGCAGTGAGGTTTGCTCTTTCTCTGCATCTGCACAGGCTGCATAACACAGTGGGGTTTGCTCTTTCTCTGCACAGGCTGCATAACACAGTAGGGTTTGCTCTTTCTCTGCACAGGCTGCATAACACAGTGAGGTTTGCTCTTTCTCTGCACAGGCTGCGTAACGCAGTGGGGTTCACTCTTTCTCTGCACAGGCTGCGTAACGCAGTGAGGTTTGCTCTTTCTCTGCACAGGCTGCATAACACAGTGGGGTTTGCTCTTTCTCTGCACAGGCTGCATAACACAGTGGGGTTTGCTCTTTCTCTGCACAGGCTGCATAATGCAGTGGGGTTTGCTCTTTGTCTGCACAGGCTGTATAGCACAGTGGGGTTTGTTCTTTGCCTGTGCAGGCTGCATAACGCAGTGAGGTTTGTTCTTTGCCTGTGCAGGCTGCATAACGCAGTGAGGTTTGCTCTTTGCCTGCGCAGGCTGCATAACACAGTGGGGTTTGCTCTTTCTCTGCACAGGCTGCGTAACGCAGTGGGGTTTGCTCTTTCTCTGCACAGGCTGCATAACGCAGTGGGGTCTGCTCTTTGCCTGCGCAGGCTGCGCTGCAGACTGTGTTCACGATGTCACGGCTCCTCAGCGCCGAGCGGCAGGATCAGGGGTGTCGGGCTCCAGTCCCCCGGGGGGGCGCGACGCGACGCCTGGTGTCATTCCACCACTCCGTTTAAGCCATCGATTGGCCAGAGGTCATTTCCGAGGTCACTGATTGGCCGCTGATCGAAAGAGAGCCGCGAGAACAGCAGTGGACTCCACAGCCACCCCCCCCCCCCCCCCCCCGCCCCTCCTCTCCAAGGACCTGCGTTCAACACCTTTTTTTTCCCCAGCCGGAATTAGCGAAAGCTAAGCGGGGGAGGCTTCGCATTACCGCGAAGTCCCTGCAGCTGTGGAGGTGCTGACTTCACATCAAACCCGAGACGTGAGGGAAAGTCAGCTCACTAGAGGGGAGAGGGGGGAGGGGGGAGGGGGGAGGGGGGGCAGAGCCAGCATAACTTAACTATAACAGCTCCCAAAATGGCCTCTTCATTTAATAACAACTTCCTGGATTATGAATAACTTCAGGGCCAACGGTGAAATGTAGCAGCCGTGTTAAATAGCCTATTGGGTTTCTGCTCTGTTTACAGCACCAGGTTAGCTAATGCACAGACTGACTGAAATGCAGCCCGGAAATAGGGTTCATGTGCTCTGTTTTAGTAAGACATTAAGGACTGGCAGTGTAAAGCCATTTCATTTCCTAGGTTCCTAGGATAACTTCCCAAACTATGAGGTAAAAAACCTGGATAAGTGAGTGCATTAATGTGTGGTATATGTGTGGAAACAAAGAACCTCTATTCACTACCTATTCACAAGGCCAAGTTGTTTATACAGTGAGTGTGATGATTGGGGGGGGGAAAAACACTAAATACGATCAAGAAACCCATCCATTTTCAATAGCAAACTTAACAGCAATAGCCAGGGTCTCCGATTGGGTAATTGGGTTCATGAATAATGCATGCTCTGGTGCCATTGGATATTTGACACAAGGTAATTTGCATAAAATCATGAACGGAAGGCTTTGTATCCGAGTCCCACAAACTGATAAAGTTGGTAGAATTTTATTCACCCGTGCTGCGCTTGAAGCGATCCAAACGGCTGTTTTGTTCTCCCTCTTTTCTCTTTTTTTTGCGGTCTAATTGCTGCCTTTGTCTAAGTCTTTTGTGCGAGCGCGTGACTCACTGCTGTAGGTTAAAATGTGAATCTGTGAAGCCTGGCAGGTGTGCATTAGAGCTGCTAAAGACCGAGCATTGAACAACATCAAAATGTCAAACGGTGGCCTCTCTCTCTCTCTCTCTCTATGTCTCTCTCTCTCTCTCTCTGCTCCCCCCCCCCCCCCCTTCCCTTCCCCTCCCTGCTTTTTTCCCAGTTTCCTGGAAGAAAAGGCGCCGCCAACATAATCTATTAAAAGAGCTGCTATTCTCTCCGCTGCCCTTGGACGTTTTTTCGCGGGTTTTGTCATCGCGACGCTGCCTCCGCCGGTTTTCTGTGCGGCGGCTCGAACGAACGAACGATCGCGCGCGGGCGAAAATAAACTAAACGAAAAGAAACTTCTTCTGCGAGGCAAGCGGCGAGGCACAGTGCGCCGTGTGATCGTCAGTGTCTGTGCTGCTACATGGAGGGAAAAGCCACAGACACAGACCACTGCTGGATTCACTGACTTCTACACTGATCTGCAGTACTGACTACTACACTGATCTGCAGTAGTGACTTCTACACTGATCTGCAGTACTGACTACTACACTGATCTGCAGTAGTGACTTCTACACTGATCTGCAGTACTGACTACTACACTGATCTGCAGTACTGATCTGCAGTACTGACTACTACACTGATCTGCGCTACTGACCACTAAACAGATATGCAGTACTGACTTCTACACTGATCTGCGATACTGACTACTACACTGATCTGCAATACTGACTACTACACTGATCTGCGACACTCACTACTACACTGATCTGCAGTACTGACTACTATACTGATCTGCAGTACTGACTACTACACTGATCTGCGATACTGACTACTACACTGATCTGTGATACTGACTACTACACTGATCTGCAGTACTGACTACTAAACTGATCTGCGATACTGACTACTACACTGATCTGCAGTACTGACCACTGATCTGCGGTACTGACTACTACACTGATCTGCAGTACTGACCACTGATCTGCGGTACTGACTACTACACTGATCTGCAGTACTGACCACTGATCTGCGGTACTGACTGCTACACTGATCTGCAGTACTGACTGCTACACTAATCTGCAGTACTGACCACTGATCTGCGGTACTGACTGCTACACTGATCTGCAGTACTGATCTGCGGTACTGACCACTGATCTGCAGTACTGACTACTACACTGATCTGCGATACTGACTACTACACTGATCTGTGATACTGACTACTACACTGATCTGCAGTACTGACTACTAAACTGATCTGCGATACTGACTACTACACTGATCTGCAGTACTGACCACTGATCTGCGGTACTGACTACTACACTGATCTGCAGTACTGACCACTGATCTGCGGTACTGACTACTACACTGATCTGCAGTACTGACCACTGATCTGCGGTACTGACTGCTACACTGATCTGCAGTACTGACTGCTACACTAATCTGCAGTACTGACCACTGATCTGCGGTACTGACTGCTACACTGATCTGCAGTACTGATCTGCGGTACTAACCACTGATCTGCAGTACTGACTACTACACTGATCTGCGGTACTGACTACTACACTGATCTGCAGTACTGACTACTACACTGATCTGCAGTACTGACTACTACACTGATCTGCAGTACTGATCTGCAGTACTGACTACTACACTGATCTGCAGTACTGACTTTCACACTGATCAGCACTGACCACACTGTTCTGAGGAACGGTCACGGTTGCCACCGCTAACAATCGAACAGAAGCTTTGGACACGAGCTGGGCGCCGCACGGAAACGGCGCACGTTCCAGCGTTGCCAAGCAGCCGACAAAATCCCTGCCAGTCGGCGGACGGTGACATTTAGGAACTGTGACATTAAACAGGCTCGGTGGCACATTTGCAAAGCGCACACAGTACAGCAGCTCCAGTCCGGGGCGGGGGGGGGCATCACCTCGACCCTCGGACCGGTCCCCACAGACGCCCACGGCGGCGTCAGCTCAGGGCTGGCACTTCACCCTTTCCCGGACCTTCCTGAATAACTGAATAGCTGAACGGCACGCGGAGGCCAAACACACCGGACCGAAAGGTTCGGCGACGCACGTCAAAATCCACAGCTCCCCCATACATATTTATAGCGGTATCACGTCGGGCATGTGCACTGTGGAGGCTGCTGCAGTGACGGTCGATGGAGAGACAGAGGACGGTCGGAAATCCCCAGAGTCCCCGGCCCGCGGGAAAGCGGACGGGTTTGTGGCCAGGGGCGCGGGGTCGTTACCGTACGAAGCATCGCCGGCCCCCCCACGGGCGATTTGGGCTTTCCGCGCGTCCGGGACGCGGCCCGTCGCTTTTGATCTTTTGGACGGTCGCTCCGGTTCCCCGTCGACGGATGACAAAATCCCTGAGCCTTTGCGCCAACGCCTGAGACCGCGGTTTGAGTCACAATGCAAATGCGTGCGGGACTGACCTATCTGAGGGTATTCACGGATATGCGTGTGTGTGTGTGTGTGCGTGTGTGTGTGTGCGTGCATGTGCGTGTGTGTGTGTGTGTGTGTGTGAGAGAGAGAGAGACTGTATGTATGTGCTGGTATTTCTACCTCTGTGAGGACCCTGAGACTTCTGTTTTGCTCACAGTGCATATTAATATAAGATTCGCAAATCTGTGTGCGCTGGTGAGTGGATCGCGGGTGCGGGTTCTTGATCTGGAGCACGAGCTACGGCCGCACCCCCGCGGGCCGCACACAGCGTGTTCATCAGTGCCGCACGTCGTTTCGAATTCCAACTGCGTACGGGAGCGTATGCATATACGTACGATGCAGGTGTGTGCATGTATTTACACACACGCACACAAATACATACATGCGCTCTCTCCCACACACACACACACACACACGTATATCTATGTATACAGTCAGAATGGTGAATCTCTTATTCGTTTGCATTGTGAATGAAATAGGGCTTTCCAGGTCTTCACAGAGGTAGAAATACCAGCACACACATACACTGTCCAAAGAGCAGCGAACCCAAGTTGATTTTGAAGTTTAATTCACATTTCTGTGAAATATTCATCATTACTGTGAACAAAGAGTCCAGATATTCACAATATATTGCCGTGTAGTCCCTTTCTGTAAGTTACAGACCGAGCCAGCATCTCTGTGGCAGGTCGCCACGCCGACCGTAACCGCACCTCTTCCTCCCCAGGCCATTAACCCTGTGTTGCCATAGAGACCGGAACTCCAATAACCCGCGGTAACAAGCTTCATTGTCTACTGCCAACCGCCCACTGACAGCGATGAGACTGCGGTCTAAACTGAACAAACAGATTGCATCCTGACCTCTGCTTGTGTGTGCGTGTGTGTGTGTGTATGCACTCTTGCTGGTAGTACACATGCTAATTAATTTATCAGAGGGTTAAGTAGTGGCAGTCTCCATTGCCTGAGGCAGGAGGGTGGAAAAGGCAGAGGGAGGTGTGCTGAGTGTGTTCTGAGCTGTGTCGAGTTGTGTGTTGAGCGTGTGTTGAGTGTGAGTTGAGTGTGTTCTGAGTTTGTGCTGAGTGTGTGTTGAGTGTGTGTGCTGAGTTTGTGCTCAGTGTGTACTGAGTGTGTATTGAGCGTGCTCTGAGTGTGTGCTGAGTGTGTGTGCTGAGTTTGTGCTCAGTGTGTACTGAGTGTGTGTTGAGCGTGCTCTGAGTGTGTGTTGAGTGTGTGTGCTGAGTTTGTGCTCAGTGTGTACTGAGTGTGTGTTGAGCGTGCTCTGAGTGTGTGCTGAGTGTGTGTTGAGCGTGCTCTGAGTGTGTATTGAGCGTGCTCTGAGTGTGTGTTGAGTGTGTGTGCTGAGTTTGTGCTCAGTGTGTACTGAGTGTGTGTTGAGCGTGCTCTGAGTGTGTACTGAGTGTGTGCTGAGTGTGTGTTGAGTGTGTGTGCTGAGTTTGTGCTCAGTGTGTACTGAGTGTGTGTTGAGTGTGTGTGCTGAGTTTGTGCTCAGTGTGTACTGAGTGTGTGTTGAGCGTGCTCTGAGTGTGTGCTGAGTGTGTGTTGAGCGTGCTCTGAGTGTGTGCTGAGTGTGTGTTGAGTGTGTGTGCTGAGTTTGTGCTCAGTGTGTAGTGAGTGTGTGTTGAGCGTGCTCTGAGTGTGTGCTGAGTGTGTGTTGAGCGTGCTCTGTGTGTGTGTTGAGTGTGTGTGCTGAGTTTGTGCTCAGTGTGTACTGAGTGTGTGTTGAGCGTGCTCTGAGTGTGTGCTGAGTGTGTGTTGAGCATGTGTTGAGCGTGCTCTGAGCTGTGTGTTCAGTGTGTGTTGAGCGTGCTCTGAGCTGTGTGGGACAGATGGGTGGCTGGCCGTGCAGCTGAAGCCCTGTTTGCTCAGGCTAAGTCGGCAGGTGTGCACACAGTGAACCCTGGTCCCCGAGCCAGCGCTTCCCCTCTCTGACATCTCTGTTCCCCTCTCTCCCTCATGGAGCTTCACCATCCCTTACTGCTTCACTCCCCCTCACCCCCGAGCAAGGGCTGCCCCTCTCTGACATCTCTGTTCCCCTCTCTCCCTCATGCAGCTTCACCATCCCTTACTGCTTCACTCCCCCTCACCCCCGAGCAAGGGCTGCCCCTCTCTGACATCTCTGTTCCCCTCTCTCCCTCATGCAGCCTCACCATCCCTTACTGCTTCACTCCTCCCCTACTCCATCCCCCATCCCCTCTTTTTTCCATTTATTTTTGCTGTCCCTCTTCCCACCGTTCTGCTTTCCTGTTATTTCCACTCCCTCCCTCTCTCTCTCTTTCTCTCCCCCCTTCCTTCCTTTCTCTCAGTCCCTCGCTCACTCCCTCTCTCTCTCTCTCTCTCCGTCTCCTCCAGCTCCTGCCAGGCCGCCGCCCCCTCCCCGGCGCAACCATGAGCGAGAGCCGTAGGGAGGCCCTGGTGGCCCCCCCGGCCCCCACCGCGGCCCCCACCGCGCCCCCCAACGTCACCGAGGCCCTGGGCCCCGGGGGCGCCCGGCCCAAGGACGAGGCCTTCTCCAAGCTGAAGGACAAGTTCATGAACGAGCTGAGCAAGATCCCGCGTGAGTGACCCCACCCGCTCCCCCCTCGAACCCTCAGCCCCCCTCTCACACCGCCCGTATTTACACTGAAGCCTCAGAGGAGGGGCTGCCGCCTCTTTAAACGGAAAAGAGCAAACGCGCTTGTAACTGGCTGTCACCCTTGCTCGGAACATGAAAGCCAGTTCATTTTAAAAATATATATAGATAAAATAAGTGGAAATAGCACATAGATGAGAAGCTCGCAGTTGAATAGCAGGTGCTTGATTGAAGAGTATCTTTCTGCATTTATAAGGCGGGGAATTTAGCACGGTCGCTTTCAGCCGACGACAGTCCTGAGAAGCGTCGGAGTTTGCAGCCATTGCTGCAGAACTTGTCTGAAGCGAGACGTGTGAAGCTTAGGTGTGCATTGTGATAGCCTGTGCTGTGCAGTACGGATGAGCTTGCAGGAGCTGTCCATGGTGCTGACTGCTCTGTGAGTGGATGGGCTGTCTATGGTGCTGACTGCTCTGTGAGTGGATGGGCTGTCTATGGTGCTGACTGCTCTGTGAGTGGATGGGCTGTCTATGGTGCTGACTGCTCTGTGAGTGGATGGGCTGTCCGTGGTGCTGACTGCTCTGTGAGTGGATGTGCTGTCTATGGTGCTGACTGCTCTGTGAGTGGATGGGCTGTCCGTGGTGCTGACTGCTCTGTGAGTGGATGTGCTGTCTATGGTGCTGACTGCTCTGTGAGTGGATGGGCTGTCCGTGGTACTGGCTTCTGTGTGTGTGGATGTGCTGTCTATGGTGCTGACTGCGCTGTCCATGGTGCTGACTGCTCTGTGAGTGGATGCAGCCGTGCTGAATGTGACAGCCGCCCTCGAAACCTTCTGTTTCTAATTCCACCGTTCCCCATCTCCTTGCGCGAGGACTTTCGACGAAACCGGCGCTAAGCAACGCACCACACCGCCGAGGAGCCGTCGCCCGGGAAACGGCTTTGTTTTCTTTCGTTTTTTTTTTGTCCTTTTTTTTTTTTGTTTGGCCTTCGTTTTGAACCCGGTTTTCAGAGCGGTCCTTCGGAATGTTGCGCATGTCACAAGAGCTCGCGGTCTGATGCCACGCCCCGGACCTGCCAGTCAGCTGCCGCGGAGACTGTCACCCCACCCAACCCCGCCTGAAAGTGAATGCAGATTTCCTCCAGGATGCTTTCCTGGCCTGTGAATGACAGCTCGAGCGTTCCTCAGAAACTCATCAGCGTTTCCTTTCAGCGCTCATCATGCCATTTGCATCTGATTGAGTCCACCGGCGTTATCGGGGGAAAGAGGGGAGGAGCGCCCGGCACGAAAACGACCTTCTGCGGAGGGGCGCTCGCGACCGGACTCCTCTTCCAGAAGGAAAGACGGCGGGGGCGCTCCGAAGAAAACTGGGTCAAACGAGGAGCCCAAATCCTTTAACTCTTTCGTCGCGAGTCAGGTTTTAAAATCCTGATGGATATGCGGGAGTCTTTAGCGACACGTCATCGGTCAAAATATACGCTCACGTGAAAGAGTGGGTTTTGCTCAGAACGTTGGAGAAAGGAAATTTTGTTACCTGCATGGAATTGCGCGCGTCTTTATGTGTGGGGTTTGTCATTGGTTAGGACATGTGGCGTTAACCATAGAGCCAGATTCATGGGGTTAATCATAGAAGTAGGAATGTTGGCTGAATCAAACTTAAACTTAAATATCTGTATCTGTGGGGCTTACCACAGATACAGATATTTAGGGCCAATCGTAATCAAAAAGATGCTTCCGGTTACTTATGCAGCAGCATCTGTTCGCCTACTTCATGTTTCTTAGCGACAGCCGGATTACACGGCGACATTATCGCTGTTTCACTGCCTTTGCAGCCTCTCTTACCGCCCCAAAAAAGACATTTAATTAACTTGCAAAAATGGTTCACGCTGTTAAATCGTTCTGAATGATTATCGTTCAAGGACCCTCGCTTTCCCGGCCAGCTGTGCCTACTGTCTAATAAAATCTTGTTTTAAAAAAAAAAATTTTTTAAACCGCATAAATTCGTCAGGCATGCAGTTATAATTTGGCAGGGGAAGCGTCCGATCACATGGTGTAAAGACGGAGGGGTCCTGATTGGGCAGTGCGCAGTCAGCGCTGCGGGCCTCCCGCAGCGAAGTGCGGGGCGCCCAATTAACAGCGGGTTCCTCTGCCAGCTTCCCTCTGATTGGACGGGCTCCAGAGCCTCGGCAGAGTCTGAGATTACACCCGGAGTGCTGGGAACCTTTCTTTTCTCTTGGCTTTATTTCAGTCAGGGCTTTATTTAGCCACGCACAGCTACTTAGCCGTCACGCGCGCGGTTGGGCCGCATCACAGCGTGAAGATGAAGCAGGCCCAGGGGAATTCTGGGAAACGGCTCTGTCTCTTTTAGTGAAGAAAACAATTTGTGCGGCAATACTCTTCCCAAAGACTGATTGGACATTCACTATTTGAATTGCCCAATCAAAGACCATTTAAATTGTTCGATGGCTCATACGTATATCTTAGGCCTTGTAGGAATTTCATGACAAAAAAGGATGGCGTCGAAGATAAAGATGACAAATGGCACAGTCAGGAGCTCCATTTTATAATTTAAAAAACACAGTCAGTCGGGAAGAGGCACAAGTACAAGTCTTCAAAAATACAAAGTCCAATACGTGAGTTAATATCGTTTTCAGAGACAAAGAACCATCGCCCCAGCCTATGAGATTCATTCAATGACCGTATGCAAAGATTCCATTTATGGCCAATCATAGGTTAAGATCAGGGGGTCCATGCCAAGAATGACCATGCGAGCTTCCTCCAACTTGATATGTCCTTGGATCCCTTAATGCACTTTATTTACACTGCAGCTGGAGTCTGTCTCCTCCTGCGTACATTTCAACAGACACAAAAAAAGTCATCTTTTAGGTCATGGCCCATCAGCCTCTATTACTCTATTGATTTTTTTTTTGGGGGGGGGGGGGGGGGGGGGGCAGTGCTGTTGGCATGACTGCGTTGTCATTCGTAGAACGCAAGCTAACCTTATGTGCTTATCTCTCTTGAAGTTGCCTTGCATGCATTTATCAGGCTACCAATCAGAAGAGAGCTTCCCAATATTCCCAGTACCAGAGTGGCACGCCCCTTCAGCCCTCCCACTCTCCTGTCCTGAAACGACTTTACATCAATAGGAAAATGTCATTATTTTCCCCTGTATAAATTTGCATGCGTTTTGCTCCTTGACAGCTTAATGAACACTCGAAGTGCAAGAAAGTAATTGCACAGGCGGCTCTGATTATCACCAGTAGCCTTGTATGTTATTATATATTAAGCAGATGCCACAGATCCGCAGATCCTGGAAAAATATGGTTGCCCCCCAATGAACCCTTTGAAGAGCAGGGTTTTTTTTTTCTTCAAAATTCTAAGTCAGTGTTCTAGAACTCCGCTGCTTTCAATTACCAGTAGTGATTGTGACATCAGCATTAGAATGTTCAGTTAAGAACATTCTAATGCTGATGTCATTACCAGTAGTGATTGTGACATCAGCATTAGAATGTTGGGTTAAGAACATTCTAATCACATATCTGGGTTACAGTAATGCCACTGTGGTGTTATAGATGCTGTTGGGGGGGGGGGGGGTACCCTGCATGTTGAGGGGTGTCCCGCTGTGCCTTGTTAGGGTGTCTTCCCTCTCCGCTCTTCCACTGCCCCCCCTCCCCACCCCATCCCACCCTGGGACACTCTGCCATAAGCACTGTCCCTCTCCTCTCTATCGCTCTCCATAACACAAGCCCAGTCATATCAGGAGGTAGATTAATGTTACGTGTTCAGCCCCGAAGTGTCCTTGATCTCCACACGCCCCGTTGCGGCGTGTAGTGTGTGCAGCGTGTAGCTGGGGGGGGGGGGGGGGGGGGCGTTGATACGGTTCTGAAAGCCGCGTCGACACGGTTTACGATGCGATTACCGCGCGCGGGAGGCGAGCCCGGCCTGAGCGCGCGGGGAACGAAAGGAGCTGACGCGCGCGTCGGCCGCTGGCTGGGTTTCTTTTTGTGTGTGTGTCTCTCGGTGTTTAACGGTCCGGATCCCCGGCTCACGCGGCCTGGCAGAGCTCGGGGGAAACGGCCCCGTGAATAACCGCAGCTGCACGACCAGGAGCTCACACACGGGGAGGGAGAGGGAGAGGGAGGGAGGGAGGGGGAGAGAGAGAATGAGAAAGAGAGAGGAGAGAGAGGGAGAGGGGAGAGAGTGAGAGTGAGGGAGAGAGAGGGAGAGAAAGAGTGGGAAAGGGAAAGGGAGAATGAGCAAGAGGGAGGAGAGAGAGGAGAGAGGGAGAGAGTGAGAGAGTGAGAGTGAGGGAGAGAGAGGGAGAGAGGAGAGAGGGAGAGAGTGAGAGTGAGAGAGCGTGAGGGAGGGAGAGGGAGAGAGGAGAGAGGGAGAGAGTGAGAGTGAGAGAGCGTGAGGGAGGGAGAGGGAGAGCGGGAAAGGGAGAGGGAGCAAGTAAGTAAGTGAGTTGCTCCACACTGGCTCTCTCCCCCGCTCCTTCGCGGTCCGCACGACTGACCGCGGAATTCGGAATTTTAATTTGCACATCGCGAGAGCCGCAAAGCCGGATTTCGACCGCCCGGATTCTTCAGCACGGAAAAACCCCCCCCCCCCCCCCTCCCGTTTCGTCGTGCGCGAGGGGAAATGCGAAATAGCCCAGCGTCGGACCGCACGAGCCTGGCAGCTGGAGATAATTGATGGCCGTTCGCCTTTCAATGGCCTCGGAGTGGTAATTGTATAAAAAAAAATAAAAAGTACAACCAATACAGTGTGTGCTCCCCGTTACTGGTGATGTAAAACTGTGACCCATATTCGCTGCATGAAGCTTAGCTGCCTCTGCTAAAGAAACAACCAAGTGGCTCTGTTTGCCAGGGGCGCATTTAATCTATAAGATTAAGATTAAGATTAAGGATTTAATCTGTAAGATTAAGATTAAGGATTTAATCAGGGAGATTAAGATGCGCTTTCTGCATGTTGTGCTCTGTTTTGAAGTTGAGGGCCGATGCAACGTGAGAATTATGTAAAGGAAGCCAATTTTAGAAACGCTAGAGGGCGTGTAGTCTATGCACGTTACTATACGTTATATAATTATATGAATTTTTTCCTTATCGTACTGGAACAGCAGGAAAGTGACACTGGATGCTGAACAGTAAAACATCAGTCCCCTCTAAGCAGCTCGGGCCTCTAATAGCATAGATACAGTAAAACGGAAAAAGATGAGGCTCTCTCTTGCTGTCAAATTCTGAAACTGTGAGTCAGTTTGTCACACTTTCCAGATGTCCTGGGTTTTTTTTGGTCACGTTTTTTCTAACCACTCACATTTACAAACAGAATAATCTATCCGCAGATGATTTAGCGCCCCTGTAGGATACCAACTTCATAGTTATTGTGTGGGATAATATATATACATTTTTTAAAAATGTTGTATCCGATGGCAGTGATGTCCGCACTCATAATGAGTTTGTTCAGCTCATGGTGCGTTATTGCAGTAGATCTCTGTCCGTGCTTTTTTCATTTTTAAAAGAGCAGCAGCTTCTGCAGTCAGACCAGCATTAATCACTCAGCTTTGAAGTATTAATGTGCGCCTTCTGCATCCCAGACACTTCCATTTAAAGATAGACCTGTGTGTGTGAGTGTGTGTGAGAGAGAGAGAGAGTGTGTGAGTGTGTGTGTGTGTGAGAGAGAGAGAGAGTGTGTGAGTGTGTGTGTGTGTGTGCGAGAGAGAGAGAGTGTGTGTGTGTGTGTGTGTGTATGTGTGTGTGGAACAAATGGCTTGTCACACAGTGACACATTCCCTCCATCTCCCAGGCCCCGCCCCACCGCAGCAGCAGGGTGATGAACAGTCAGGCTTCCTGCTCCTCACGTCTGTGACTGCGGGCATTGGGACATGGAGGCGGGCGGAGGAGGGGACTGTGGGCGAGGGGAACGATTTGATTGGGCACATCGCTACAGATGGCTCGCCACGATTGGACATACAAAGGTTCCCGCGTGCAAAGGTTCTAGGGTTTCAGCGGTTGATTGACAGCTTGAAGTGGCAGGCGGGTAGACATTTCTGCAGTGCAATTAATCTTTTGGCGACCCCAAAATAGCAGTCCGCTCGTCTTTGACCCTGTTTAGATTCTCAGTGATAGCTTGTGTGTGTGTGTGTGTGTGTGTGTGTTATTGTGTAGTATTCATAAGCTTATAACCTTATAGGCTCCAAAACAAATTTATGATAAGTATTTTTTTGTTGTTGCTTTATTACAACTTAATTTACAGAATTTTAATTTACAGGATTTTTTAAAAACTTTTTGTTTTATAATATTTTGTTTATTTATATTATTAGGCCTAATGTGAAACTATGTATTTTTGAGCAATCCATGTATAATCGTATTAGATATTCTAAATTTTATGAGCGCAGACTGGCACGATACAAGACCGGAATGACAAACAGAATTAAAGGCTTTTCCGGTCGGTTGGTGCGTGTGAACGAGCACAGCCCAGACATGACATCCCACGCACACACGCATACACACACACGCACACGCGCACACGCACACGCACACGCACACGCACACGCGCACACACCACACACGCACACGCACACGCACATACACGGACGTGCACACACACACACACACACAGAAACACACTGTCTGTATTAGTGTTAAATGTTGTTTGTGTGCGTTTATGCACGCCATTGTCACTATAATGAATACTTCCTGTTCTCTCACAAAGAAGAACATTAAACTGCTTTATTTTAAGATTATTTATCTTCCTCGTCACGTTTTTATTGCGTTTGTTTTTCACGCTCCCTTTTGTTCCTTGTAGATTTGTTGTTATTGCGGCTTTGTTCTTTTATTTAGAAAGCGCTTTGAGCATGGCGCATGACAGGCCATTCGCAAATAAAGTTTATTGTTATAGTGCAGGATAAACTGCAGTTGCCTCCGCATTCAATTACGAGGCTTGTTTTCAACTCCCACTCGCTCACGGATAGCTAAAGTTAAGCACCGCACAGTGGCATTCATATCATCAGTGGACTCTTCAGATCCTCTTACATTAACATCATTCAATGTCTGATTCGTTAAAAAAAAAAAATAAATAATAGAAATTTTTTTTACATTTTTTTATTATTTGGCAGCTACTGTTTGCTGTTAAACATGCCTGGCTCTACAGATTATATTCCACAGCATAGGGTGGGGCAGGGTTCCATTGTTAAGACCTTGGGAGTCAAGGATGGGCTAATATGAAATACTGAATGTTTGATATGAAGGAATGCTCATTAATTACATTGTGTTAGGCTGCATTTGTCTCCTGGTGCCAGGTTCTCACTCTGTAACTGGACAACCATGTTCCTGCTCTTTAAACTGGGGACTGTCTTCCCACTCTGTAACCCAGCAACCGTGTTCCCCCTCTTAACCCAGCAACCATGTTCCCACACTTAACCCAGCAACCATGGTCCCACTCTTAACCCAGTAACCATGGTCCCACTCTTAACCCAGCGACCATGGTCCCACTCTTAACCCAGCGACCATGTTCCCACTCATAACCCAGCGACCATGTTCCCACTCATAACCCAGCGACCATGTTCCCACTCATAACCCAGCGACCATGTTCCCACTCATAACCCAGTGACCATGTTCCCTCTCCGTAAGTGTTTCTCCATCTCTTTCTCAGTGCCGTCATGGGCCATCGTCGCCATCGCCTTCGTGGCCATCCTCCTCATCCTCACCTGCTGCTTCTGCCTCTGCAAGAAGTGCATCTTCAAGAGGAAGAACAAGAAGAAAGGCAAGGAGAAGGGCAAGAACGCCATCAACATGAAGGACGTCAACGACACGGCCAAAATGGAGGTGCAAAACTTTTGTTCCCGGCGTTTTCCCCCTGTTCTTCGGTCAGTGTATGCAGACTGCTAGCCCGTTAGCTGGTTTCCCCTGTCCTTCGGTCAGTGTGTGCAGACTGCTAGCCCGTTAGCTGGTTTCCCCTGTCCTTCGGTCAGTGTGTGCAGACTGCCAAACCGTTAGCCCGTTTGAGCTTGTTCCACCGTCTTAGGCCTTCCGTCCTTCCTGTTTTTCAGTGGCTCACAATAACTGCACGCAATGACAGTACCGAGTTTGCAAAATGTATTTCAATGGTACTCATACGAGGCAAGATATTACATGCTCTTTGTTCACCATTCACTTTTCCGTTAGTGTAGTCTTAATTTGGCATAAATTTGTTCCTCAAAAGTGGGATTGTTACCCGTGTGGCCAGGAAGAAAACAGGAAACGCAGTGATGCTTGTCTTGAATGAACAGCCGTCAACAAAAAGCTGCTTTTTTAAAATGAAAGGAGGCGTGCGGGAGGCTTGGAGTGCAGCTCACTGTACTGCATGGAGCTCTGGCATCTATTGAGCAGCCTGCTGCACCGCACTGAGCTCTGGCATCTATTGAGCAGGCTGCTGCACTGCACAGAGCTCTGGCATCGATTGAGCAGGCTGCTGCACCGTAAAGAGCTCTGGCATCGATTGAGCAGCCTACTGCACCGCACAGAGCTCTGGCATCGATTGAGCAGGCTGCTGCACCGCACGGAGCTCTGGCATCTATTGAGCAGGCTGCTGCACCGCACTGAGCTCTGGCATCTATTGAGCAGGCTGCTGCACCACACAGAGCTCTGGCATCTATTGAGCAGCCTGCTGCACCGCACAGAGCTCTGGCATCTATTGAGCAGGCTGCTGCACCGCACTGAGCTCTGGCATCTATTGAGCAGGCTGCTGAATGGCCAGGCCAGTGTAATTACCTGCACAGCTGAGAGACTCTGAAAGAGAAGAGACAGGAAGCCGCTTTTCAGTGCTTTCTGCTTCACAAATTAGTCAGCTGGGTTATTTGTGCTTGGTAATTACACACACACACACATACGCACACACACATTCCCATACACACACACACGCATTCACAAACACACACACACGCAAAATACACACACCCATACACATACTACTCACACACACACACACAGACACACACACACTCACACATGCTCACACACACACGCACACACACACACACACACACACACACACACACACTCTGCACCAGCACACACATTCAGCAGCAAAAAAAGGGTAATCAGTACAGAGTATGCCACCGGTGCTGCGGCATGTATTTTCTCTCTATTACATTATGTTACATTGTGTTTGTTATTTAAAAAAAACTCCTTGCTGTCAGCACAGAGTTCTGCATTTTCCCCTTGCTTGTTCAGTTGTCTATAAAGACCGTGTGGTTGTAGCGAGCGCGTGAGCTTGCTAAGCTACATACTGTACTGGCAACAACCCTGAGAGATGATGTCAGTTAATTACATCAGCGGGTGCAAATTAATCCATGCCTTCCTTATGAAGGCGCCGGTGAACGATTGCAACGTTCAGACTTTAACCCCTGTTAGCACGCTAATTGCATTAGCGGGGGTCTGCTCTGATAGCTAATTGGCCGAACGCATTCGTTCGAGGTTTTATTGATGCTTCGAACCGTTTCGGACGGACCGCTCCTGGCGGCAGGGCCCTGAAGCTGGGTCAGAGGATACAGCACGAGAACTGAGAATCGGAAATTATTACGCCACTTCTGACTCATTACGTTACATTACATTTATTTAGCAGACGCTTTTATCCAAAGCGACGTACAATAAGTGCATATCACGGTCATTGGACAATTACAAAACACGGGTTCGATAAGGTACAACACTCATTTCGTACAGCTATTTATAGCCAAGAACACAGTTCAGTTCACGCAATGAACTTTATTCTGACTTAACCTAATGACTCCTGTCTCAGCGCAGAATCAAGCAAGCAATCAAGAATCTACCCTCATATTTTATTATCCTGACTCTTTTGTCGAATGCTACAAACGAAGGGTTCTGTTTAAATAAAAGCAAGGAGTCGTGCTCAAACTAAACTGATGAACACACTTTTAAAAAAGCAGTAATGTGTAAATTGCGCGTACAGGAATAGAATCTAGAGAAAAGCTTTTGCGACGTCCCTGTAAAACCAGTGAGATTGAATCAGCAGCAAACGCTGACTTTACACGCACGCATGACACGATTGGCTGCTTTAACTCCTGAGGCTCAGCTCTGAGAGGAGCGCTTAGCAGGAGGCTGTGCAGCGCTCAGGTCTCCCGGCGTGCCGATGCCGTGCCGTTGCTTGGCGACGCCGCGCCGCGGTCGTTTTAACGTTGTTGTCTCTCTCCCTCTCCATGTCTGTGCTCCTTGTCTGTACTGTCCGGTGACCGTGGCGGTGGTGGATGTTGGCGGTAGGTCCCCGGTCGCTGCCGGACCCTTCACGCGCCTGCCGCTCACCAACTCCTCACCCCTCCCCAAACACCCCCCCTCCCCTCGCCACCATAACCCCCCCTCCACAGAAAGAGCCGAGCGTAGCCTTTTTTTTTTTTTACAGTGGCATGGACAGGCTCCCGCTCCCGTTCCGAAAAGGGGGTGGGGGGGCAGGGCGGGGGGGTGGGGGCGATGGGGAAGGGAGATTGGCGACAGAGCCGTCATCTCTACAGCATCGGAATGCGCTGCATGTCAAAACGAGCTGTCTGACATTCCCCACAGGCAGCTCTGCACTGAATGCACCTCCCCTCCCACCTCCCCCTTCCCCTCATCCCTGCCAAAAACATAAAGAAAGAAAAATACAAGCTGGCCGTGCCTCTTCAGTTGCATGCTTTCTGATAAACTCGCCTCCTCTCTCTCCCCCCCCCCCCCCCCCCCCCCCCCCCCCCCTCACCATTCCCTCAGAATGAGGTTAGTCAGGGACATCTCCAGCGTTCCCCGCTGCCTCGCTGGAGCCGAAACGATCCGCCTGAAACAGCACCAGGGGAACCGCCGGCTTCCGAAAATAACAGCGTGCCGACTGCGTTTTCTCTCGACCGCCTGCTCAGAGAGGCGATAAGAGAGGCCGTGCGTTATGCAGCTGTATGTTTGTGCGTCTGCGCCATTCTCACACATGCGCACGCGAGAGAGTCAGGGCGGTTTGGACGTGGGGAGGGGGCGGTCGTGCGGCCTCTGACGCGGGCCTGGCACCCGGGGCGGGGCGAGGACGGCGTCGCCGCGGGGGATTGACGGAGGGCGTGGCTCTCTCTCCCCCAGGCCCTGAAGGACGAGGACGATGCCGAGACTGGGCTGACGGACGGGGAGAAGGAGGCGGAGCCAAAGGAGCAGGAGAAGCTGGGGAAGCTGCAGTACTCCCTGGACTACAACTTCACCGAAAACCAGGTACGGGCCCCTCAACAACCCCCCTCCTCCCAACCTGGCCCCTCAGTACCCTCCCCCCCCCCCCACAACTTTACCAAAAACGAGGTACGGGCCCCTCAACACCCCCTCCCCCCCTCCTCCTCCTCCTGTCCCAACCTGGCCCCTCAGCACCCCCACCCGTCACTGTCAGCGCTGACCTACTTTTGACTTCAAACACAAGCGCGGCTGAGTTCCCTGGAGCCTCGGGGGCTCAGGCAGTGGATTACGCGCCTCGCTGGGCAGGCTGAAGCGCAGCGCCGCCTCTTGTCCCCATGCCCCCTGCCCCCCTCTCAGGGGACGACTTCGGGGAGTGGATAAGCCCCCATTTTGTTTTAAGGTAACCTGCCCTTTCCGGGCCAGTAGTGCGAGGCAGTTCCGAGCCAAAGAGAGAGTCATTTTGTGCCACTTTGTGCCTGTGTACCTTTCCCTGTATCAGCGTGTCAGTCTATGCCGTTGGCCTCTGTACTTCTGTACTAGCCTATTAGTCTATCCCATAGTCATCTGTACTTCTGTACTAGCCTGTTAGTCTATACTATAGTCATCTGTACTTCTGTACTAGCCTGTTAGTCTATACTATAGTCATCTGTACTTCTGTACTAGCCTATTAGTCAATACTATAGTCATCTGTACTTTTGTACTAGCCTGTTAGTCAATACTATAGTCCTCTGTACTTCTGTACTAGCCTGTTAGTCTATACCATAGAATTCCATTCTTCTGTACTAGCCTATTAGTCAATACTATAGTCATCTGTACTTCTGCACTGGCCTGTTAGTCTACACCATAGGATTCCACGCTTCTGTACTAGCCTATTAGTCAGTACTATGGTCATCTGTACTTCTGTACTAGCCTGTTAGTCAATACCATAGGATTCCATGCTTCTGTACTAGCCTATTAGTCAATACTATAGTCATCTGTACTTCTGCACTACCCTGTTAGTGTATACTATAGGATTCCATGCTTCTGCAGTGTATACCATAGGATCCCATGATTCTGTACTAGCCTGTTAGTCTGCATTATAGACCTCTGTGCATCTGCACTAGCCTGTTAGTCTATACCATAGGATTCCATGCTTCTGCATGCAGTCTCACTGTCGGCTTCTGGTGTTTTCCTCCATACAAAGGCAGTACCTCTTAATTTGGCCTTTTTGGAGGTGTTCCCCTAAACTTCACATCTCTGTGACTGGTTTATTATAAAGATTTATTCACACAGTTTGTTTCTTAATTGTACTTTTCATGCATACTTTTAATTAGTATTTTTCTTCCCCCGAATCTTCAGCGCTTAGCCTCAGCAGTTGCCGAACGATTAGCGATCGATTAACAGACGAAGTCGCGCGCGGAGACCCTTTTTATGTTTTAATGAGCTTTCTGTCGATAAAGCCGCATTAAAGCCGCCGCGCGCGTTTGCGCCGCTTAAAATAGAAAGCCGTTTTCTGCGCGCCCGGGAGCGGAAGACGAAGAGAAATAATTGGGAACGCTCGAGAGGACGCCCGCTTCGTCGTCGGCGGGAGTCGTCCTCCGTCGAGTTAGCGCCGAAGCTTAACCGCGCCGAAACGGCGAGCTGGCGTGACGGATAAACCCCCGTTTCCTGAGCGAGGGGGCGCGACATGGCCGGCCGCGATGGGGGGGGGGGGATGCTCCTCGGGCCGATGGCCCGGCAGTTTTTGCTTCACCCGCTCCCCTCGCTCGGAGCTCAAACTTCGTTCCTCTCTGCCCCCCCCCCTCCCCCCCTCCAGCTCATGGTGGGGATCATCCAGGCGGCCGACCTCCCCGCCATGGACATGGGCGGCACCTCGGACCCCTACGTCAAGGTGTACCTGCTGCCCGACAAGAAGAAGAAGTTCGAGACCAAGGTCCACAGGAAGACCCTCAACCCCACCTTCAACGAGCAGTTCACCTTCAAGGTACGGCCTGCCTTGCCCTAAAAGAAACAGAATATATTGCAAGTCAGTGCTAGTGTGATGAATATATTTCACAGCAGTGTATTACTTTGAAACATACATAATATTTGGGACACAGACATATTTGTACATGGTGAAACAGAAATGTATAAAAAAATGCCTTTTAATGAAATTTAAAATGCCCTTTAAGTGAGTGTGCACTTTCACCACACTTTTGTCACATAATTGTTTTATTATAAATAAAATGCTGTACAGAGTACAGAGCCAAATCAATAATGTTTGTCCCAAACATTGGGACAAACTGTATATATTGCAATACAGAAAGCAGCTATACTTTTGTCTATATGACTTATACTCCGTTCAAACACCTTAATAATATATTTCATTTCAGTGTATTGCAGGCTATTCTGCTTATATCGGGGCGCATAATTACTGTTGGGGTACGGATGTCGTTTATGTGCTTGGCACACTCACAGTATCCAGAGCGACGTGCCTAGCATCCAATAAACACGTTATCAGTCAGCACAGCTGAGCACTTATGGAAGCTGTTCAGGGCATCGCAGGTGCAGTGGCATCTCGCATTCGCACCTGCAAACGTGGCTATCCGTCTCCCTGGCTGGCCACCTTGCCACAGTGCTGATCCCTTCCGTGTTTTTCTAGAAACTTCCATGTATGTCATTGCCGTGTCCTCTATTTTGTCCTCTTTAATTAAGTCAGATATCTCCTCAAGGTGTGTTTTTTAATCGGTACATTAGCAGGCCATAAACCCAGCGATGCTGTGGGGTCTCACAAGACCAGCTCTTTAAGACTATCTCCAGCTGCATCATTAAAAAGCTTTTAACTGACTGCCTCTAAGAGACCGTTCAAGCTGCTGATGTTTCAGAAGAGTGTGTGCATGCAGTGTGCATGTGTGTGCATGCAGTGTGCATGTGTGTGCATATCTGTGCATGCAGTGTGCATGTGTGTGCATATCTGTGCATGCAGTGTGCATGTGTGCATGCAGTGCGCATGTGTGTGCATGTGTGTGTGCATGCAGTGCGCATGTGTGTGCATGTGTGTGCATGTGTGCGCATGTGTGTGCATGTGTGTGCATGTGTGTGCATGTGTGTGCATGTGTGTGCTCATTAGACTGACCGGTCAGCCGAACTACATGAAGCTAAGCGGATGACTCCCGTCAATAAAAGATTAACAGTTTTTTTAAAATGGCTGCATCTTCCTGTTAAGTTACAAATATTGTACAAGACCTGCGTTCCCAACCTCAGTTCTGCGACGTACTCCTGTACGTCCTGTGCTTAAATCCACACCAGCTGCGTCGTGCGCAGCGATGGGTAGTCTTGCCGAGCGCTCGTACCCGTGCCATATGTGGGGAGACGCCTGCCAGCTCAGCCTACAGCGCGCTGGCACGGATCCTCTCACCACATAGCGTTTCTGTCCAGAGAGCGCCAGACCTGTGAATCGGGCGCACGAGTGACATCATCATCATCATCGTCGTCGTCCCGTTCCGAGAGCCCGCGTCATCCGAGTGAAAATCGGCCAACCCTGGGCGACGTCCCGTCTGCTGACCAATCGAGCGGCTGCAAAATTAGTTTGAGCAAATCCTTGCGTGGACGGCTCCGCTCCAAGCGATCGGGAATTAAATGCTAAGCGCGCTAAGCACTCCCTCGCCCTGCCGTTTTTACATCTTTCGCGAATCAAAACCAAATAACCTGCCAGTCAAGGCCGCGTGATTCATGATTCATGATTCATGATTTGTGGTTCGTGGATTCATGATTCATGATTCGTGGATTCATGATTCATGATTCATGGATTACTGATTTATGATTCGTGGATTCATGATTCATGACTCGTGGATTCATGGTGCCATGAACCAGCCCTGGGCCTGCGCTCATGAAGCATCTCTGAGTAGGAGGGCTGATCTGGGATCAGTTTAGCCCTTGAGCTCACAGTGGATAAGTTAGGATACGGCTAGGGGGGCCACCTGACCCTAGAACAGCACTTTTACTCAGATACCTGGAGGACGGGCCCAGGTCTCCGACTGTCCTCTCCCTGTCAGCCTCCATCACTGCCAGGCATGAGCAGCTCACAGTAGTTCAGTTGCCAGCTAATATTTGATTTTGGGGAATAATTAAATGCGGGCCTCAGCTGTAATAAAAGTCGACATGCGCTCGGTTTGACTGAATCCTGCTTGTCTGACACTAGATAAAACGGGAAACTGATATAATAATTTGGAGTAGTTGCAACCTGGGTAGATCCTTCAGGAGTCTGTGTGTTTCTCTGTTGTCTGTCTAGCTTTGTAAACGATGCAATCCACCGTGATTTCTCTAAGCTGTTTACATTGGAGTAAACCGAATCATACATATTTTATGAGGTAGATATTTTGCCAACTTGTTCCCCTGCTGCATCTTATTTATGTACTTTTGCACCAAATTAAATTACTTTGCCCCGCTCCTGCTGTAAACTAAACATTTAGAGAGCGGTTAGAACCTGCAACACAACACCGCCTTCCCCTTCAGGCCAGCGAGGTCAAAGCTAGTATAAGTGACTATCTAAACGAATGGCACACAACCCTGCACTTTTCAGCGAGTGCACTGCTAGCTCTGTGCATGGGAGGAGTGCCTTGAAAAGCAATGGGCCGGTTTCGTAGCGCCGAAGCTTTTCTGTTCACCTGCACTGCTGGTGAAACGACCAGGGGTTTAGCGTTCGCTTGTGTCCATTCACTGCTTGTTTTAGTGGAGCAGATGTGCCTTCATACCGTGTCCGTCAGTCCATTTTGGTTAAGCGCAAAACCCCTGACACATTTTCAGCTCAACATGGCTGCCGGTATCTGATGGGCAGAAGCCGATCTCTTGGTGTTGGCGATGGGGTTGCCAGGGGGGAGCGTGTGGGTTCCTTGCATGCGGATCTGCTGGTGTTGGGCGAAGGGTCGAAAGCCTAACGCTGGCACTGATCTCACCGCTAACGCTGCCACCAGGTGCCCTACACCGAGCTGGGCGGGAAGACCCTGGTGATGACGGTGTACGACTTCGACCGCTTCTCCAAGCACGACGCCATCGGGGACATAAAGGTGCCCATGAACAAGGTGGACTTCAGCCGCGTGACCGAGGAGTGGCGGGACCTGGTCAGCGCCGAGAAAGAGGAGGTAAGACATCAAAATACCCTACCTATACCAGACCTATACCCAGCCTGTACCAGACCTATATCCAACTTAGACCAGACCTATACCCAGCCTCTACCAGACCTATACCCAACCAGACCTATACCCAGCCTCTACCAGACCTATACCCAACCAGACCTATACCCAGCCTCTACCAGACCTATACCCAACCAGACCTATACCCAGCCTCTACCAGACCTATACCCAACCAGACCTATACCCAGCCTCTACCAGACCTATACCCAATCTGTCAAAAACATATACCTAACCTGTACTGACTTATAACTTCATAGCTCTCACTCTGGAATTTTGAAAGAGAGTGGATTTTGTTATGTGTTTTACAGATCTTGATCCTAAATGCATAAATGAGTGCATGCACATTTGAAGGATTAAATAAGACATGAGGTTTTGAAGGTGTTTCAGCAGTACCATTGCAACGGTCCTGGATTGTCAGATCTAGGCCAATAAACTGTTAGCCATCTGCTCTGCCTATGGTATTTGGTCATGCCTGAAAATTCCTGTGCGAAGTAACATTTAGTCGGACAAAATCTTATTCATATAAAAAAAAAGAAAGACTTTAACATTCCTTTGCCGTCTTCTAAAGTACTGAAATGGAGTGACGCTACGAAAGGATTTCGGGCACAAATGTCGGTTTCTCCTGGCTTTTGTGAGGCCGCCGTGCTCCGCTTCCCGCCATTAATCAAAGCCGGGCTGCCTGAGCGGTAATTCAATTCCCACGGGAAATGTCACGGCGCGCGGGGCTTTGACACGGGTCGCCATGGAGACGCCGCTCCCCGGTCCCGGGCCGGTTAACGCAAAGGTTAATTAGAAAGTCGGTGCGGCTCGCACGAGGCGAAGGCCGCTATCTTCGGCGCCCGCCGCGGTCGGCGGGTCCGCCCGGGACTCGGGGCGAGCGGGGGAAACGTCCGTCTTATCTGGTGAATTCCGCGGACGACGAAGGATCTCGTTTTCCCATAATTCTTTTTGATCCGAGTTAAAATACGTTACTCGGCGGCTCGCTTGACCTTTCTCTTGCTGATTCTCGAACGTCACGCGTTCGCAATCTACAGTGAGCTAATTAATTTTAAAATGGCGGGTGCCATCGTTGCCATATTGGAATGAAAGGCAAAGATGCGATTTGTCCAGTGTATGATTATGTAATGGTAGTCATTTACATTTATACATTTTTTTTTTTGATTGATTGATTGATTGATTATAAATCCTTATTGAACTTTTAAAAACATATTTCTGAAATGGAGCATAAGGGTTGCAGGTCGCTGGGTGATTCAGCATTTGTGCTTACGTTGAGAATATATTTCAAGAGCTCTTATGTATGAAAATATATTTACTCAGTGTACTTTTTATGGTAAACCTGGTAATATATTGGGGTCAGCATAGTGGGGTTAAAAAACAGAAGAGGGAACACAGAGGTCAAGGGCAGGGATGAAACGAGGTTTGGGGGGGGGGGGGGGGCGCAGGGGAGGGGCTCTAGGGTTTAGTACCAAGTTGAACTATGCAGTTGTTCCCTGCACTTGGACCGGTACTTCTCTCTAGGGTTTTTCGACACACTTGTTCCTGGTTATGGTTATACACTTTGTTGTACATCGCTCTGGATAAGAGCGCCTGTAATGTAATGTAATGTAGTACGGGCAGCCCAAATCCTCATTTGACTGTTTGGAACAAACCGCCTTCCTCCCCCCTCCCCCCCCCACACCCCCTCTACACTCCAGATTTACCCTTATCATTCACACCTATCTGCAGGAAAGCCATCGATTTTTCTCTTTGGCTCATTTCTTCCGCAGAATAACCATCCCGACGCTCCTGGACGAGAGATGTATTACAAATCAGGGGCCTGCGGCTGTTATGAATGAGCAGGGTAAAAACGCATCGGCTCGGCTGAGCGGTTCGGGTTGCGAAAGCACGGCCGAGTTCTCGAAGGAATCACAGCCCCGCCGTCTGATTTCTGTCGCCGCGATCGCTTCAGCTTTCTGCATCCGCAGCACGTAACGGCCGGTCTGAGGTTGAAAAAACGGAAATGCTCGCGGGTGTCAGTTGATTTCAAATGCTGGTCGGTTCAGCGATTTTGGAAAGAATAGCCGGTCCTGCAGCATGGAAACACGGTCATCATAACCATGTTTCTGTGAAAACAAAATAAGCTTCAATTTCACATGAAAACAAGATCTTTCTGTGTCCTAGCCTGTCAAAACGTAGGTGTAACTTGAGCTATATTTATAGTTAATATTTTTATCATATATTTATACCTCACTTTTTTGGAAGCGCATGTACGTTTGTAGGGCATTCGCGGTTCTGATCGCCAGGCACGACCGCGCGTGGTTTATACGAGCGTGATCTGCACAGCGCCGCGGCCTTCTCCCTGGCCTCATAGGACAAGTGAGCGGCTCGCTGCGCGGAGAAGACTGACTGTTCTGATCGTGGCGGATCGGAGCGCTCATCTGAGAGAGGTCCAGGGAAATGAACCTCCCTTAAACGCCAGCGAGCGGGACGACCAGCCGATGATGAGGGCACCGTTTTTTTTTTTGCCCAGTGGCTGGTTTTAGGGACAGGGTTCAGGTCCAGTCACTCCCAGATATCCCGCTGCTGCCTGTCTCCCTGTTTTGTTCATGGCAGCCTCCTTGCCAAAAGCATGACACAAATAAAATGTACTTGAGCCGAAATGCGGGGTGTTATTTACTGGGCAGCGTCGGCGACCTCCGATGCCAATCGCTGTCGACTGAAGGAAAGGGGGCGGTCCCCTGTGGTCCCGCCCCCCTACTTCCCCACTCGTGACCCCTCCCCTTCCGTCTCTCAGCAGGAGAAGCTGGGCGACATCTGCTTCTCCCTGCGCTACGTGCCCACCGCCGGCAAGCTGACCGTGGTCATCCTGGAGGCCAAGAACCTGAAGAAGATGGACGTGGGCGGCCTATCAGGTGAGAGGTGGGGGGGTATCCTACGTGTATCCAGCCAATCGGGTGGTGCAGGTGGCGGGACAGAGCTGGTGAACCCAAGATACACCACACTCCCAAATCACAGATCAGAATTTAAAATATGAAAAAGAAATAGATGGATGAGAAAAAAAAACTTGTCTCGCCCCCCCCCCCCCACACTCCCACCCACCCCCACCATCCCACCCTCTCCTGAGTGGTTTCAGGACTGGAGCCTGCAGCCCCCTGTCAAAGCTGACCTTTGCTGGCCTTCAGAAAATAGAGCTGTAGTGGGGTGGGGGGGGGGGGGGGGGGGGGGGAGACAGTGAGGGAGATGGACGGGGGGGTTAATCTCGTACCCCTCTCACACGGATCCTCATCAGTCAGAGAGCAGGAAGACCGAGTCCCGGGGGGGGGGGGGGGGGGGGGGGGGGGGGACGATGTGATGGATGTGTCCCATGCTCCCATAATGCTCTGCCCCTCCCTCTGTGATCCCCATGCTGAACCCCATCTCCCTTGAAGAGCAGCCTCTTCAAATAATCACTTCAGCGCGACTCAAAGGAAGCGTTTCTCCCATCAGCCCTCGAGCGTTAATGGCACTTCGGACGATGCGTCGCTGCTCAACGTCGTGTCCCTGACGGAGCGCGCCTCCAGCTGCCGCACTACTTCCTGCCTCAGCACTCGAGTCGGATTAATCCGCCGAGCCAGAGCAAGGTTTAGGTGTGGGGCGCGACTCTTTGGCCTGGGGTTTTAGTTGGCTCGTTTTTCGCAGCCAATCAGCAGCACTCGTGTGTATTTGTACTGTAAGTCAGCATGATGGAGAGATGTTCGATCCAGGCTTGTGTCAGTCCTAGAATGTGGAACGATGGAAAAACATAAATGTGTGTATGCGCGCACACACACACACAAATATACACACACACTCCCCCCCCACCCACCCACCCGTGCAAGTCTCCAGTGACGCAAATACAACCGCACAGTTGGGTCAGCTTCAAACTGCTTCCAAAATGACCCCTTGCTTGTAGGAAAAAAACAGAGCTCCCCCATTGGTTCATCAGTAACAATCAACAGGACAATGCCGATGGTGATTGGTGGATACCTTCTGGGTCGACTTCCAGGAACCCTGTGAGCATTGCTAGGAAGTGGCCAGAAGGTGTCCATCAATCACCGGCAGCACTGTTCCATTGTCAGTATAAACGTCCACTGTGATTGGTGGAATCCCCTGTTTTTTTCTCTCTATTATTTAAGATGACATCACGGCCATCTTTTCCCTGTTTTATTACGCCCAATCACGTGACGTGAAAGCGGTGGACTCCTAACACGTCTGAGGGGAAGATGAGGTGGTTTTGAAGCACCATTGCAGAATCTGTCCGCTGCAGTGTGAAGTTCCTTTCAGAGGAAGAAGATGAGGTTTTTCCCCCACGTCCAAGCTCACTCTAGAGAGGCCGAAACAAAACATGAGCCAGCAATCCGCTACAACCGTTTTCTCCTCCGGAGAAGAACCGGAGAGGAACCGAAGAAGAACCGGAGAGGAACCGGAGAGGAACCGGAGAAGAACCGGAGAAGAACCGGAGAAGAACCGGAGAGGAACCGGAGAAGAACCGGAGAGGAACTGGAGAAGAACCGGAGAAGAACCGGAGAGGAACCGGAGAGGAACCGGAGAAGAACCGGAGAGGAACCGGAGAAGAACCGGAGAAGAACCGGAGAGGAACCGGAGAAGAACCGGAGAGGAACTGGAGAAGAACCGGAGAAGAACCGGAGAGGAACCGGAGAGGAACCGGAGAAGAACCGGAGAGGAACCGGAGAGGAACTGGAGAGGCCCTGTTACCATCCCCCGCCGCCCCCTGCGGACTCCAGACAACGGCTCGGGCGTTGTTTACCAAAACAGAACAAAATCCCGCCTTTTTTTTACGCTGCGGGCCAAGAAAACATCCACGGCCCGTTCGCTTTTCCGTCCGCCTCTCTCTCTCTCTCTCCCCGCGACCGAGTCGCCACGGCGACACTCAGAAAGCGGCCGACGGGCCGATGCAGAAATAGGCGCCGCGGCGGAGCGTAATAACAGTGATTACCGCACGCCGCCGCCTTCCCGTTTCCCAGAGGGGGAGGCGGAGTCAGCGGCGGAGTCAGCGGCGGAGCGCGGCGCCAGGGGATCCGGCCCCCTCTGGCGCTCGCTCGCGTTTTTGCGGACGTTTCAATTAAGAGGGGTGTAATTATTAACGAGGGCCTCGCGGCGAGACCGTTCCTTATGAGAGACGAGAGGAATTGTGAGCCAACGACGCCACGCGAGCCGCGGAGGGGCGGCTAGCGCTAGCACTAGTGCGGCTGGTTGCGCGCGCGCGGCGCACCTCGCCGCTAGCGCGCACGCTAACCTCTGTTTCCATTTCGATTTGTAACGCCGAACGAAACACCGTCTCCCCAGAGGTTCGGTATCCAGGCCGCACATCAGGGCTGATCTGCGGAGGCCGCTGAACACGTAAATGTCAAACGAACGGACAGTTAACGGCAAAAGGAACGGCAAATAAATTGAAAGCATCAGTTTAGCTGGCGGGCGGACTCCACGCAGGGTATCTTAACGTTCACGCTATGGCTTTGTATCGCCTGCTGTTTTGCGCAGAGATTAGGGGTCCGGACTCTGTGTGCTGAGCTTCCCTCTCTTCCCGGTTCCAGGCCTACAGTCTGGGTACAGGTCCTGTTCTCAAACCCAAACATGGGCCTGCATCCCAGGGCCTCGACAGAAAACAGACAGGTACGTGATTTAAACAGCATGCCACAGAGTCGGGAGCAGACCCTGAGGAGTAAGGTTGTGAGTAAACAAAAGCACCCCTCCTGAGACCCGCTCTGTCCCATGATGCACCTGTCGGTTACAGGCAGAAGGGGGCGGGGCCAACTGCCTGCACGCCCCTGTATCCAGGCCCCTCCCCCTCACACCCAGGCCCCTCCACCTCAGACTCCTGTATCCAGGCCCCTCCCCCTCACACCCCTGTATCCAGGCCCCTCCCTCTCTCACACCCAGGCCCCTCCCCCTCATACCCAGGCCCCTCCCTCTCTCACACCCCTGTATCCAGGCCCCTCCCTCTCTCACACCCCTGTATCCAGGCCTCTCTCTGGCTCTACCACACACACAGGGTAATGAGCTCCTCACAGCGGGCTGATAGCGCTCTGTGGAGCTCTGTGGAGCAGTTATCAGGACGCGCAGGCTTCCGTTACTAACGAGCCTCCACGCGGGACGCAGAGGCGGCCTAGCGGGCTTTCTGACGGCGGGTTCATCTGTTTTATTGTTAGCGCGCGGCGCTAGTCCCCTTCAGGCCCGGAGTGGAAGGACGTAAATAAAAGCGGGGCACACAGGGCGGAGGAGAAGAGACGGCGATGACGGCGGTCCGGGGGAAATGACATCGCGGCGGGGGGGTTCCGGGGGGGCGGGGGGGGCTTGGGCGTGGGGCGTGGAGACAAGAGCTTCACGTCGGCGTTGACAAAACCAAAATTACATCCGATAATGCGAGGAGCGTCCCGCGTGTGGAAATCCGCCAAGCTTCTCAGCGCCTGCGGCTAAAACGGCTGACAGGAAATGACACGCGCGCCTGCTCGTCTGGCGTCGAACGCCGACGCTCGACCGGCGGGCGGGAAAAAGAAGGCTACACGCGTAAACACAACGCTTCGCGAAAATTGCACCCTCGCCCGCTATTCCGAAGCCCGGCTCTCAAACAGTAAGACGCCGGTTTTCCCAATTTGCCGGTTAGAGGGGCTGTAATTTCCTCTCGAGCGACGGCGCCCGGCGAGAGGAACCGTTCGAGCCGGTGGCCGAACCCCCCCGGGGGAAAAAAATCACAAATCAAATTAATTTTCCGGCGTGTTCCGTAAGCCCTGGCATCTCCCCTGAATACGGTTCAGCACTTACGCTCTCCCTCAGAACCTCCTGGCCAGGAACAGTCAGAATCTGCACGAAGCAGACAACGAAAAAAAAATAGTGTATTTTGTGACATCGTTAAACGGCGATTCAGAGATGTAATATACAAACCAGTTTAACTGCTCGTTTTGGTTCAGTAATTTTAAAGCCTTCAACAGCGGGAGCGGTCTCAACACAAGGCCAATCAGCACAGTTTTCTGGCACTGATTTAAACACCTTGAATAGGTGAGCTCATTTTCGGTACTAAGCTCAGAAGCCAGTGTTTGGTACTGTAATAGTAAAAGCCTTCGGGGTCAGAAATCGCTTTTGACACGTTTGTTACATCGGAAATGAAATGAGCTGTATGTCGGACTGCAACCTAACAAGCGATCTGCCCGTTTTAAAGAAAAACAAGATGCAACAAACCATCGCCCCCTGCAGTCACCGTGGCGATGAACGCCCCCTTCCCCAAACCCCCCCCCCCCCCAGATAAGTCCAAATTAGCAATTTTTGGAAGTAAGAGCAATGGGAGCAATGAAAGGCTCTTGGAACCATGTCTACAACCATCAGCTAAGCCCAGTGAGGGATCAGTGCAAGTTTTTGTTTGTGTAACAGTATCTGGAGTTGGAGATCTGGGTTCGATTGAAGGCACCACGAATGCTGATAAACACAAAGAGTCATTACATTACATTACATTACATTATAGGCATTTAGCAGACGCTCTTATCCAGAGCGACGTACAACAAGTGCATTAGTTCCAGGTGCAGAGGTCCTCACATATCCCCCACAGTACCCTCTGGAGCAAATTCACGCTTCGGCAAGATAATAACCCTCAGCACGCTGCTCAAGATGGAGCTGCTGGTGCTCTCAGACCGATGACCCGGCCGCCCCAGAGTCCAGACCTCAGCATCACCGAATGTGCGTTGGGATCGCTCGCGTCGAGAGAAACAGAAAATGCAATCGACTTCTAAGCCTGAACTTTGGAGGTGTTTACAAGAAGTGTGGAAAAAGTATCCCCACAGATTTCTTTGAGAAACTCAAAGCAAGTCCCCCGAAAAGAATGGAAGCCGGAAGAAAGGCAAAGCAAATTTGTGGAGGTTTTTGTGCAATTCTTTTGTTCAATACGTTTGCCGGGCTTGAAAAATAAACAACTTGTACTTAATGGCTGTTCTTACCGGGAAGTAAATAAAAGAAAGGATGGACTCTGATGTTTGCACAGCACTCTATGCGCAGTCAAATGAATTCCTCCGCATTTTATAGAGGTTTTACGCTTTCTCTCCAACTACAGAGGGACCAGAAAGAGACCTTTTCTCTCAACTTGACTGGTCAAAAAAATACATTCACCACAATGCCTGTGCTGGAGTATTACAGCAAATAGCAGCCAGCGGCCAGTGCATGGGAGGTTTTTGAAATAACTGATGTCATTATTGTCGAAGGCAGCCCTAAATCTGCCTTCGTTGCAAGAGGAAGACTCCACATACCGTACAGTCTACCGGACATGTCCGTGTTTTTAAAAACCCAACCCCATCGCTCCCGCATTGCTGATCAATTTCCAGCTCTTTTCCCCGTCTCCCCAGTGAAACACTGTAATGTTACATGCATTCATTCTGTTTGGGTGTTTCTAGCGCCTTCTGTGGGCCATTGGGTGAATGTCACTTATTCTTGTTGTTTTGGATGTTTGCCTTCTCATTGGTTGTTTGGAGTCACATTGCTTGCCTAGTCACATGATAAGAGCAGCCATTTTCCCATTTCCCCTGTAAAACAAGCTGGAGAACAGCTTGTTTCAGGACCCTCCTTTGATCTTGTTCAATCTGCCTGTGTGATCCTGGGAGAAGCTTTGTTTGTGAGTAGATTGATTCATCTATGTGTTTTGGGAATTGTTTCTGCTCATGCTTCATTGTATTTCATGATGTTTGTTTATATTATTTCATAGTCACTTTTGTATTGTTTGCAGTTTCACACTACAACAACCTGACCAAATGAAAGTTCTATATCTTCATTAAACGGACGTACAAGTGCACGTTGATAACTCACTTTTATGCTCCTTCATCATTGAAGCTACCTAGGGCTATCTAAGTCAAGTCAGTTAAGAGTGTTTAGCTATCTGGTGATGTGTGCCTCGCTACGCGCTCAGGTTCCAGAATAGTGAAAAAACAGCATCACAGCGGGTTCTACACAGAAGATACCCTTGTGAACAAGACAAGTACTCTTCATTAGCCGTTTCAGCTGTTCCAGCCTGATCTCTCATAAGCTACAAAATGGACGCTACTCCACTCACAGAAGAACAGCAGACAGCTCCTCCAGCAGATGAGATGTTTGTTACCAGGTCGGTGGTTAGCATCTCCAGTTCAAGCACAAACAAGTCTTCTGCTAGCTTAGCTGCAGCTAAAGCACGGGCTAAAGTGTTAGCTGCACGTGCCCGCACAGCCTTCGTTCAAAAAGAAAATGAATTATTATTAGAAAAAGCTCGGATGGACGCCGCTCTTGCTACGCTAAAGCTAGACCAAGAGATTGCAGCAGCAGTGGCAGAGGCTGAAGCTCTCCAGTGTACAGCAGCAGAATTGGAGAGAGGCTCCAGGGCCTTCAACATCGCAGCTCTTCCACCCCAATCTCCACAAGAAAGAACCAGCGAGTACATTGAATGTCATTCTAAAGCAGCCCCTGAGCCTACACTCATTGACTCAACACATCGTCAGCCTCAGCAATGCAATCCTGCTGCCTCCAACAGTGCCGCTTCAGACCTCTTCGATGGTGGCCTCAACAGGACTAGGCCATATATCTCAACCAGCCAGCTAGTGAAGCCACATCCTGATGCCAACTCTCACAGCTCCAACCTCATGAGGTCACGTCAGCCACCCCACTCCACTCTCCACGAACAAGCTCCTCATACTCTCTCTGCCAACCATACAGGATTCGGTGACATTGCTAGATTCCTCGCTCGACGTGAACTGCTGAGCTCCAGTCTCACCAAATTCGACGATCAACCTGAAGGCTACTGGGCATGGAAGTCAAGCTTCCTAAACTCCCTTGAAGGAATAGGACTTACCTGCAGTGAAGAGCTCGATCTGCTAACTAAGTGGTTAGGCCCGCAGTCTTCAGCACACGTCAAGAGGATTCGAGCCGTCCATGTCAGCGACCCAGCTCTAGGCCTGAGAATGGCATGGTCTCGTCTTCAGGAGTGTTATGGGTCAGCAGAGATGATCGAGAAGGCTCTCTTAGACAGAGTGGAGAAGTTTCCGAGGATCAACAACAAAGATCCTCAGAAGCTCAGAGAGCTTGGTGACCTGCTACAGGAGCTAGTATCAGCGCGTCACGAAGGCAACCTACCTGGGCTGACTTACCTAGACACCGCTAGAGGCCTGAACCCCATAGTAGAGAAGTTGCCATTCGGCCTCCAAGAAAAATGGATCTCTCAAGGGAGTAATTACAAGCTACACTACAAGGTGCATTTTCCACCATTCGCTTACTTTGCCGACTTCGTCTGCAGAGAGGCCTACATCCGCAACGACCCAAGTTTCTTTCTGTCTTCTTCAGCTGCTACAACAATGAAGCCAGACAATGCAGTGAAGAAGATGAGAAGCTCCGGAAACTTCATCTCCTCACACAAGACAGAGGTCTTCTCTACGTCTGACTCTGACACTACAGACTCCCCCAGTGCTAGGCCGGATGTGAGTAGCCAATGTCCTATCCACAAAAAAGCCTCACCCTCTTAAACGCTGTAGAGGCTTCAGAACTAAAACCATAGAAGAACGCAAGGCATTTCTCAAAGAAGCTGGCATATGTTTTAGATGTTGTTCTTCAAGTACTCATCTCGCCAAAGATTGTAAAATCGCAGTTCAGTGTAAAGAGTGCAACAGTGACAGGCACATAGCAGCTCTTCACCCGGACCAGCTCCATGGAATAGCTGGACCCCTGAGTCAGAGAATGGTGGGGAGGAGAAGGATGAACCATCTCCTACTGTGAACTCCAAGTGTACGGAGGTCTGTGGAGAAAGCAACAGCCCACGCTCCTGCTCCAAAATCTGCCTCATCACAGTGCATCTTAATGGACAACCGGACAGGTCAGTGAGACTCTACGCTATTCTCGATGACCAGAGCAACCGGTCACTTGCCAGATCAGAGTTCTTTGACCTCTTTGGTCTTAAAGGCACAGATGCTCTTTACACACTCCGGACATGTGCTGGTCTCACTGAGATGTCTGGAAGGAGAGCCACAAGCTTCATCGCGCAACCTTTGGATGGAAGCCTCAGCATAAATCTCCCAACTCTCATAGAGTGCAACTACATCCCTGAAGACAGGTCAGAGATACCTACTCCAGAAGTGGCGAAGCATCACACTCACCTCAACTCCATCGCTAAGCACATTCCTCCACTCGACCCAGAGGCTCAGATCCTACTTCTCCTTGGGCGTGATGTCCTACAGGTCCACAAGGTGAGAGACCAGCGTAACGGACCTAATAACGCGCCATATGCCCAACGCTTGGATCTCGGCTGGGTCATCATCGGCGAAGCCTGTCTAGGCACAGCTCACAAAACCAAAGATGCAAGTGTGTTCCGTACTCATATTCTCGAGAACGGGCGCCACTCTCACTTCACGCCCTGCCTGAACCATCTTACCCTGAAAGAGAAGCTCACTGTGAACTATCAAAGGTCTCGCAGTCCCTACGACCTGCAAAGCTCACAGCTAGCTTGTGTTCCAGCTCCATGCTCTGACGATGACTCCTTGGGAAGCAAGATCTTCCAACGCACAGAAGATGACAACAAGGTTGCCCCTTCTATCGAGGACAAGCAGTTCATCAAGCTAATGGACAAGGAGATGTTCATCGATGAAGGAAACAGCTGGGTAGCCCCACTCCCCTTCCGCACCTCAAGATTACATCTGCCTAACAACAGAGAGCAAGCTCTGAGTCGCTTTAACTCTCTTTGTCGTACTTTTGAAAGAAAGGCTGAGACAAAGCAACACTTCTTCACCTTTATGCAACGGATCTTTGACCAAGATCATGCAGAACTGGCTCCACCATTGGCAGAGGGAGAAGAGTGCTGGTACCTCCCTACATTCGGAGTGTATCACCCCCACAAGCCAGGTCAAATCCGAGTCGTGTTTGACTCCAGCGCCAAACATCTTGGAGTATCTCTCAACGATGTGTTGCTGACCGGACCAGACCTGAACAACGGTTTGCTGGGAGTTCTGATGCGTTTCCGACGTGAACAGATTGCTGTCACTGCAGACATCGAACAGATGTTCCATAGCTTTATCGTGAGGGAAGATCACAGGAATTTCCTCCGATTCTTATGGTTCAAGAACAACGACCCTATGGATGAGGTTGTGGAATACCGGATGCGGGTCCATGTATTTGGCAACAGCCCCTCTCCAGCGGTAGCAATCTACGGGCTCAGACGAGCTGCTCTACATGGAGAAGATGAGTTCGGCCATGCAGCAAAGGAGTTCATACACAGAGAGTTCTATGTGGACGATGGCCTTAAATCTCTGCCCTCCGTAACTGAAGCCGTCGGCTTACTCAAAGCAGCACGAGGTATGCTGGCTATGTCCAACTTACGCCTCCACAAGATTGCATCCAACTGTCCAGCAGTCATGCAAGCATTTCCATCTTCTGAGTATGCCAAGGACTTGAAGGATCTCGACCTAGACGTTGATTCTCTTCCAGTGCAGCGCAGTCTAGGATTGAACTGGGACCTGAGCAACGATACGTTCACCTTCCGGGTCGCCAGCACAAAAAAGCCCTTCACACGCAGAGGTGTGCTTGCTACTGTGAACAGTTTGTTTGATCCACTTGGTCTAGTGGCACCGATTTCCATACAAGGAAAGTTCCTGCTGAGAGAGCTCACCCATGATACCGTTGACTGGGACGAGCCCCTCCCAGCTGAAAAGGAAGCAGAGTGGATCGCTTGGAGAGATTCACTACAAGCCCTTGAACACTTTGAGACTCCTCGTTGCTACACGAGCACATCTGTCTGTAACGGCCAGCGCATGGAGCTGCACGTATTTTCAGATGCTTCTGTGAAAGCCATCCATCGCTGCAGTGGCCTACCTGAAGGTGTTGGACAACAGCGGCGTGGACCACGTAGGATTCATCATGGGGAAGGCCAAGTTGGCTCCTATGTCAGTCCATACAGTCCCACGGCTTGAGCTAGGAGCTGCAGTCCTAGCAGTAGAGATCGCAGAACTGGTGTCCAGAGAATTGGATGTCAAACTTGACGTCATGAGGTTTTACACCGACAGCAAGGTCGTGCTGGGTTACATTCACAATGTTACCCGCAGGTTCTACGTGTATGTCAGTAACAGAGTAGAACGCATCAGGAAGTTCTCGAGCCCTGAACAGTGGCACTACGTACCCACCAGCCAGAATCCAGCAGATGTAGCAACCAGGTCAGTTCCTGCAGTGCTGCTCTCGAACACCAGCTGGCTCACCGGGCCCAAGTTTTTTTGCTGCTACCCATGAAAGAAGATGCTCCTGTGGATACATCTTACAACCTTGTAGACCCAGAGTCTGATGTAGAAGTTCGATCTCACCTCACAGCATGTACCAACACAAACCTGGGCTCTCAGCGATTTGAAAGGTTCTCAACATGGCAGTCTCTCATCAGAGCCACAGCCACTCTGATCCACATCGCCGAGACCATCAGAGCCAAGACTTCAAAGCAGAACACAGAATGTAAAGGCTGGCATCAATGTTTGAAAGCCCACATGCCTGACAATCTGTCAAAAGCGAAGCAAGTCATCATTGGATGCGCCCAAAACAAAGCGTATCAGACTGAGATGTCTTGTCTGAAGCAAGGGATGGACATCCCGAATAACAGTCCATTGAGGAAGTTGGATCCTTTCCTCGATGATGGTGGACTCCTGAGAATCGGGGGCCGGCTTCATCACTCAACTCTCATAACAGAGGAGAAACACCCTCTCATCGTCTCTGGTCGCAGCCACATCGGCACTCTACTTATCAACTACTACCACGAGAGAATCAAGCACCAAGGCCGGGTCTTCACAGAAGGAGCTATACGCTCAGATGGCATCTGGATTGTTGGAGCCAAGAGATGCATCGCGAGACATCTGCACAGGTGTGTCATATGTAACAAGCTCCGAGGCAAGACAGCCGAGCAAAAGATGGCTGACCTCCCTTCAGATCGGCTAAGCACAGAGCCGCCCTTCACCAACGTAGGCATTGATGTATTTGGCCCTTGGAGTATCTCTGCTCGACGCACCCGTGGAGGCGCTGCCAACAGCAAGAGGTGGGGAGTGATCTTCACCTGCCTCAGCGTGCGTGCTGTTCACATAGAGCTCATCGAGGCCATGGACACATCGAGCTTCATAAACGCTCTTCGTCGTTTCCTTGCCACCCGGGGTCCCGTGAAGCTGATCCGCTCCGACTGTGGCACAAATTTCAAGGGAGCCTGCTCAGAGCTGAAAGTACTCCTACAAGATGACAAGGAGCCAAATGTCTCCAGGTTCCTCAGCGAAGAAGGCTGTACATGGATCTTCAATCCGCCCCATTCCTCTCACATGGGTGGTGTGTGGGAGAGGATGATTGGGGTCTCCAGGAGGATTCTGGATTCCATGCTGTCCCAGATCCAACCGTCTCATCTTACCCACGAGGTTCTGTCTACTCTCATGGCAGAGGTGTCAGCCATAATCAATGCCAGACCTCTGACAACCATCTCAACAGATGCGAACGCTCCATCCCTTCTTACTCCAACCATGATCCTTACTCAGAAAGTCTGCAGTCCTCATCCTCCTCCAGGGTGCTTCGTTGATGCAGATCTACACCGCCAGCAATGGAGAAGAGTCCAGCACTTAGCTAACACCTTTTGGGAGAGGTGGAGGCGCGAGTATCTCTCTACACTCCAGAGTCGTTCCAAGTGGCAGAAGAGCCATCCCAACATCAAGGAAGGAGACCTAGTGCTTCTTCGTGATACCCAGGTTAAGAGAAACCAGTGGCCCATGGCTTTGGTCACGAAAGCCTTCCCTGCAAGCGATGGTAAGGTCAGGAAGTTGGAGCTCAAGGTCGCCAGAGGAGGGACCTCTAGGACCTTCCTCCGGCCCATCACTGAGGTGGTGGTGCTCATGTCCCCCTAGGATTACATAGACTCTTACTTCATCTACAGCTGTTTAGTCTTTAATAGTGGTATTGTGTTCAATACCAGGTGGGGAGTGTAATGTTACATGCATTCATTCTGTTTGGGTGTTTCTAGCGCCTTCTGTGGGCCATTGGGTGAATGTCACTTATTCTTGTTGTTTTGGATGTTTGCCTTCTCATTGGTTGTTTGGAGTCACATTGCTTGCCTAGTCACATGATAAGAGCAGCCATTTTCCAATTTCCCCTGTAAAAACAAGCTGGAGAACAGCTTGTTTCAGGACCTCCTTTGATCTTGTTCAATCTGCCTGTGTGATCCTGGGAGAAGCTTTGTTTGTGAGTAGATTGATTCATCTATGTGTTTGGGAATTGTTTCTGCTCATGCTTCATTGTATTTCATGATGTTTGTTTATATTATTTCATAGTCACTTTTGTATTGTTTGCAGTTTCACACTACAACAACCTGACCAAATGAAAGTTCTATATCTTCATTAAACGGACGTACAAGTGCACGTTGATAACTCACTTTATGCTCCTTCATCATTGAAGCTACCTAGGGCTATCTAAGTCAAGTCAGTTAAGAGTGTTTAGCTATCTGGTGATGTGTGCCTCGCTACGCGCTCAGGTTCCAGAATACGAGGTGTAACTCTTCAAAGTACGTTGAAAAATATATAGCCTTGGCCTCAGCTTTTATATGAGGACCTTTGGCTACATGCACCTGCGGGGCCTATGCCTGACAGCAGGTGGCGCTGTAATTCCACTGCAATGAAGCATGCATGTCCTCAGTGCACAGAAATGCATTGGAACACTGGTATTAGCAAAGAAGTCAAAAGGTTTCAGTGTGTGTCATGTCAGATGTAATGTGAGAAAATGTGAATCAAGATCTTTGGACAAAGAAAAGTCTCATAACGTTTGCAAAAACACTGAGTGGTAAAGCCACCGTGCTTATAAATGGCCTTGACTGAACTAGTTCTGTAGCTGTCAGCTTGAACTGGGCCTGTGGCAGTCAGCATGATTACCTGTCATTTGTGAAGAGATGAAGATTTTAACAGGCCACTGAGATGCATGGCCAATGTTCATTTGCAGCAAAAAGTTATGCGGGGCAGGAAACAAACACTCTTTTTATTTTACACTGAACACTCCCTCCTCAGGGGAGCCATAGTCATTGTCCTAAACGTGTTGCTCCGGCATTTTCCAAATCATTATGAGGAGTAGGTAGTAGGAAGTTTTTATTTATTTATTTATTTTTTTAAGTCTAAGTCACTGTTCTAGAACTCCATTTCATTCAGTTACCAGCAGTGATTGTGACATCAGCATTAGAATGTTCAGATAAGAACATTCCGATCGCATACTTTTGGTCTCACACGTCAAAGGGTTAAGGAAGAGATTCTTGTGTAAGTCGTGCAAAGCTGAGGACGGTCCAGCTGGGAAAGGGCCCGGTTTTTACACAGCATTCCCGCATTCTCCGCCGGTCCCCCCCCCCCCCATGCCTCGTAAGTCCAGGCTCCTAATACGGTCAGAACGCGGGACCTCGGGCGCGAGAATGTGAGGCGGACGCTCCTCCTCCCGCACACGGAGATTAACGAGGGGGAAAAAAGGTATTTGGAACACTGGGAATGCGAGGAAATGCCTGGGATTTTTCGGCCTGATCCCCCTGGCCCCAGCCAATCAGAGGCCTGATAGGACCGATAGAGGGCGGGGCTGCTTCATCTCTCCTCTAGCTCAGACAGTATAATTTGATGGGGGGGGGGGGGGTGCAGGCAGGAAACTGAAGGATATTTCTCAGTAAACCAATCAGGAGATTTGACTCACTTTTATATTTACTGTTTCAAGGCCCCTGAGGTGGTTGCAGCTTATTTGAACAGTATGGGGACTCTGACACCCTTTCGCAAGGTCTCTGAACTGAAATCATTTCAGCTGTCCGGCTTCGTGAAGAGACGTGTGAAATGTAACGTTTCAAGGAAACTAACTGCTCCACGAAGTGTAGCCCGCAGACGTTGGGTTTTCAGTCACGAAGCAATCAACCGCCAAGCCCCGGGGGGGGGGGGGGGGGTGGAGGTTACTTCTGCCTGTCTGTCATTTCCCCTTGAAATTTGGGGCTGACTCCCCCCCCCCCCCCCCCCCCCCCCCCCCTCGGGCTCGGGAACGAAGGCAGCTGCTGCGTGCCAGTCGAGATGGGGAGCCTTATCTGCAGTTCTCCCTTCTCCAGACCGGCTGCTTTTCCCCAGCAGAACCGCCCCAGGAGCACGGGCCCCTTTCATCCTAACGTACGCGCGCCCCGAATTAAAATGCTACGCGAGTCTGCTCTCCTTTTGATCTCGCCTCGGAACGAAGGCTCTGTCTGTAACCCTGGATACGCACCCCCTTGCCCCGTGCCCTCTCGCTCAACCTCTCGTTGGCTCTCATCGGAGCCAGAACGGCCGTCCACTCTCATCATAGCCACAATGGCCGTCCGCTCTCATCAGAGCCACAATGGCCGTCCGCTCTCATCAGAGCCACAATGGCCGTCCGCTCTCATCAGAGCCACAATGGCCGTCCGCTCTCATCAGAGCCACAATCATCAGAGCCACAATGGCCGTCCGCTCTCATCAGAGCCACGATGGCCATCCGCTCTCATCAAAGCCACAATGGCCGTCCGCTCTCATCAGAGCCACGATGGCCATCCGCTCTCATCAGAGCCCAACGGAGCCGCTCTCATCAAGCCACGATGCCGTCCGCCCTCATCAGAGCCACAATGGCCGTCCGCTCTCCTGGCCATCAGAGCCACGATGGCCGTCCGCTCTCATCATCACGAGCTCTCATCAGCCAGAACGGCCGTCCGGAGCCACAATGGCCGTCTGCTCTCATCAGAGCCACGATCTCCTCTCTCAAGCCACGAGCTCTCAATCAGGCCGTCCGTCCGCTCTCATCAGAGCCACATCATCAGAGCCACAATGGCCGTCCGCTCTCATCAGAGCCACAATGGCCGTCCGCTCTCATCAGAGCCACGATGGCCGTCCGCTCTCATCAGAGCCACAATGGCCGTCCGCTCTCATCAGAGCCACAATGGCCGTCCACATTTTTGACCAGCGGACCCCGCCTAAATGCGCAGAGCCACCCCCCCCCCCCCCCCCCGACCGCCCTTCAGAACGCGAGGGACCGTTTCTGAATGCACTCTGCTCTTAACTCCGCAGATCCGTACGTCAAAATCCACCTGATGCAGAACGGCAAGAGGCTGAAGAAGAAGAAGACGACAATCAAGAAGAACACCCTCAACCCGTACTACAACGAGTCCTTCAGCTTCGAGGTGCCCTTCGAACAAATCCAGGTGAGCCTGCCGTCGCCCCGTCCTGAAAACGCTTCCCTTTTATTACCATCTTCTGATTTGAATTGTCTTCACATGCATGTCACATACAGGTTAACTGTATTTAAACGCCATTATACAACGAAAGGTACTAGCCTAGCACTTTCCGTGATATGGCACAATGTCTGCAGGCATAAAAATGGAACATAAAATGGAAGAACTCATGTAGTGCCACTTAAGTCACTTCGTAGGGTGGTGTTGGGCCACCATTTTGATGAAAGCAGCTGGTCCCTCCTCTGGTTGAAACTTGTGGCCACCTGATTGGCTGTTCCTCTCCTGTCCGCATTTCCAAAGCTCAGATACAGCGGTGTTCTAGAACTCCATTGCTTTCGGTTACCGGTAGTGATTGTGACATCAGCACTAGAATGTTCAGTTTAAGAACATTCTAATCACACATTTGTGACCTCACACCTCAAAGGGTTTAAAGGCTTGGTCGATCCTCCCCGGTCACATGACGAGAGGGTCTCCCTCACTTGACCTCTCACCCCCCCCCCCCCCCGTCCCTCTCCGTCCCTCCGCAGAAGGTGCAGGTGGTGGTGACCGTTCTGGACTACGACAAGATCGGCAAGAACGACGCCATCGGCAAGGTGTTCGTGGGGCTCAACAGCTCGGGCACGGAGCTGCGCCATTGGTCCGACATGCTGGCCAATCCCCGGAGACCCGTCGCCCAGTGGCACGTGCTCAAGCCCGAGGAGGAGGTCGACGCCCAGCTCAGCACCAAGAAATGAGGGAAGGACTCCCCCCCCCCCCCCCCTCCGCCCCCCTGTAGTGCCCCTTGCCCCATTTGTGTAAATACCTCAGTGATTTACAGCTCAACTCACTTACCCACCGCCATTCCCCCCCCCCCACGTTACAAAAAAGAATAGTACATTCCAACCCACACCCTCGCCTTTCCAGATACTTTAACAGTCCAGGTGTGGAGGACCCCCTTCATTTCCTTGACCCCCCCCCCCCCCCCCCCACCCCCCCCAAAAAAACCCCTTCTTTTAAGCAATATGACCTGTGTAGATAGCGCATGATTGAAACGATTTATGGTATTACACAGTTGTATATATCAGTATACGCGGATGAAATGATTTCTAGTTACGTGTTTGTACGTTGTTTACCGTTTTCCTAACCCGTGCGTATCTCGGTGTTTTTAATAAGACGTTCTATTTTACATTGCTGTAAAACGGAGCTACGGGGACAGCCAATCGTATTCCCCCGTTGCGGGAAGTCAAAATTCTACCTTCCCTGCTTTCCAGAAAGACAAACAAAAAAAAAATTATAATTTTGAACCCGCAAGACCACGGAGGCTCGGTCTCGTCCTCAAAGGACGCCGTCAGCACGCTTACCTTCCGAGCCGCTGACCAATCAGAGGCGAGAAACGGAGGGGGTGAAAGAACTAGGCCATCGACCAGTGTGGGTTCCACGGAAAATCAGCTGCCGAATACAACACAAGCACATGATTAAAATGACTTTTTATACTGTTTTTTTTTTTTTTTTTTTTTAAATCAAGGACCTACGAAATTAGCTTTGATACTCGTGTTCCAAAAAATACATGAGTCTAAAGATCTAAATCCACGCAAGCCGTTTGGGTGCTGTGTCGCGTTGGGACGTGCGAGTAGGTCCCTTTTTTTAAGTCCCCGTCCGTTCCTTAAATGGTCTTTGTCTTTTGTTTTTTTTTTAAACTGCCGGTCCTTCTGGGTCTCGCCCGTCTCTCGCTCTGGCCCTCTGAACCGAGCTGCCCTCGGTGTCCCTCCAGCTCGATTAAACGCGTTTCTAACGTCCTGTCAGTCGCCTTATCGTCGGGTGCACCGTTTGGGGTTTATATTTTATAAACCCTTCCCCCCACTCAAAATGGCGGGGGGAAGGGAGTTTTGCCTTTTGAGATGAATATTTTTTAGAGATTCTGGGTATTTTTTAGTGACTGCATGATTTTTATTTATTTTTTACAATCTTTACTAAACGTTTTGAGCGTTCCGCCTTCCCTGGGGACCTTCATATATAGTCCCTTTGCCTTTAGCCAATCAGAATCGAGAGAAAGGTACACTAAGAGAAAAGGTGCACTGGCAAAAACCGCACAGTGAGCCTGTATAATAACAGCATAGTTTTAGGATAGCATGGTGTACTTCTCACTAAAAGCTGATAGGAGTTGAATCACTGCCATTTCCAGGGAGGTCACAGACCCATGGAGATCTTTAAGTCATTCCCTCGCTGTTCAGGTAGCACTTAGCATTTTTCCTGCCTGGGAACAAAATCCTCAGTCATAATGGCGCCCCGAACAACTTAGGATGTTTGGTGAAGGCCTCAAATGGTTGGGGGGTTGGGGGGGGGGGGGGGGGCATAGCCAGCCATGTTTTACTGCCAGTCCCCATTTTCCCTGTGGCTGCTGATTTGCGCCGTTGGTCTTCGCTGGCTACAGGCGCCGAGCTGAGAGGCTCGAGTCCCGACTGCGTTGAGCTGCGTGTTCAGCGCGCTGGGCTCGGTGAAGGGGGAGGAGCGTTCTCATAACGGGCCGCCATCTTTGGAGATCAAATGCGCGAGAACAAGAGTGGGCCCAGTCTACCGCAGCTGGCTGCTTTCGGTTATCTTGTCCTGTCGCCACTTTCCCACTGAGGAACACACGCGTGCGTGCACACACACACACGCACACACAGATAGAGAGAGAGAAACCGTGCGTGTCAATGGTCTGCAAAGGTTAGACATTAATCCATGTGTCCTTTACTACGGGTTAACAAGAGGGTTAAGCTACATGTTTTGGTCAATTAAGGGGGGAAAAAACTTCTTGTGTGAACTAGAAGTTAGTTTCAGGGGGAGTTTATAAGTGTTATAAATGTTATTATGTAGTTAATAGTGCTATTATAAAGCTATTCGTCATTTCATGAAGTCTATAAGGACAGCTATATGTATCACTGTGACTGCCGTCCGTACGTAGAGAGATGTAGGTTTTCCTGTAGATAGCGACCAGTCAGGTCTGTTGTGATTTCCGTGTCCGTCAAAAACACTGCCATACCTTTCTGCCACGGAGCGGAAAGCCTGCGGTTCCAACAGCGCGGACCGACGAGGAGCCGCGGGACCGCGCGCAGGAAAGCCAGGCTCGCTCGCAAGCGGGTCGACTCACACAGCATTTTTGTCGAGCACCGTGCAATATTGTATGTTCGTCCCGTAACGTCGCGCGGGCGGCGTCGGCCGAAAAAAAGACGTCCCCGTTATATTTGGACAGATTCCTTTCCGAGCAAAAGGTTAGGACGCAGCGCGCGCAGGTTCTGTGGAGGGTAGAGCTAAAGGCTTTTGCCATCTGTTAACCCTTCTGTTTGGTTTATTTATTTATTTATTTTACGAACCTTGCACACAGGTCCAACATCGGAACTTCAGGAAATGGATTTGGAAAAACCAAATTATTAGGCACGTCCCTTTATTTTTATATTCGTCCAGCTTTGTAATTATTATTATTACAGTGGAGATTAATGACTAACTTGATTAGGAAACATACTGATACTATGAAGTTATTACTGATATTTGTTATAACAAGTTATTTATAGACATGTTGTCCTACTGTCGCTATTAATATAACTAATTATGTAATCTTTGACTGTGTTATTACTTTAAGGCTCTTTTGCCAGTCCTTTTGTATTGAGTTACTGTGGACCTGAATGTGATGTTTCCTTTACTGTGGGACCAGATATATTTGGTGATTTTTTTAACTGTTGCAATAACTGTGTTATTTTCAAACCTAACTTTTTAAAAATTCCAAGTTGTATGGATTCAGTCCAGAATCTAATGTAGAACTGTTAGACTGCACATCAGGCAACATGAAAGTGTTTTTGTCCTGGGACTTGAAGTTCTATTTTTCTTTAGCAGACGCAGATTTAGTTGAAAATTCCTGAGCAAAAAAAAAAGGGGGGATAAGACTGTCTATGAATGGTTCTTCATAAGAGGTACACAACTCCATCAAAAGCACGACATGTACATTCGTAAATATTTATATCAATAACAGCCAATCACACACATGCTACATCGGTGGTGACATCACGCTACATTTGCCGTTCTTGACATAAGCATTTATAAATGTTTATGAAGCACTTACGAAGCTTGGATGGAGCTTTATAGCTGTTTTGAAGGACCATTGATGGAATGAGTTACCCAGACAAAAAAAGAGGGAAAAACAATGATTAAACAGAAGTAGCATAATTGTGGGATGAACTCCAGGGCATAAAATACCTTTTTAAATATTTGGAAGTGATATGGGGGAGTGTGTCAGGTCAGGAATTTTGCACGAGTAGATTGCAAGGTGTGTATAGTTTAACGTATTAAAAGCCATCAACCTGCAATGCTACGTGACGCCACTTCTAAGTGTCTCCAGAAAAAAAAAGAAAAGCTCGCAAGCAGCCCTACAAAATCCTTTTTGAGAAAATCACTAATTTGCTGTGAGGCCAAGGACACTCACACCTCAATGACAAAAAAAAAAAGAAAAGAAAAAAAGCCACACACATTTCAGAAGAAGCTGTGTAAAGTATTAGAATCTGATGCTGTAGGACCATCCTAGTTGCCTTTGTGTAAACCAACTGCCTGCTAGAGTATTTTTTGTGCGTGGAAAATTTTTCTCTGTGACCCTGTAGAGATGTTGGAGGTGCTTTCTGCTGCCATATTGCTCGCGCTGACCGCGGGCTAACGGTTATATTGCTGTGTATACCTTCATTTTTGACGAGGTGTTTTAACGATTCCGTTTCACTTTTGTGTAGTGATTCGCTCTGTGGAGTTTTATGATCGTTGTTATATGAGTTCACATACACGTACATTCAATAAAAAAAGGTTTTATTTCCTGTTGATACAGAACATTTCTGTTTTGCCTCTTATTTGTACATTCTGTGCTCTGTCCTTCATGTGTTGATGTGTGTGCGTGTGTGTGTGTGTGTGTCAGCTTGGGAGTGAATGAGTGAGAGTGTGTGTGCGTGTGTGTATGTGTGTTTGCTCGCAAGTGTGTGAACAAAGGGCTTTTTGTTAATACAACGCATTGTTTTTCGTCTGCTCTAAATGACACTTCTCTCTGGAGTACCCAGCGGCTCGCAGATGTAAGTGCTCGTGAAATATTGCCACTATTCATTTCCATCAGCAAAAGATCGTTTTCAGCGAGAGAGACAGCCTGTGACATTCAAGGACGGGAGGGAAATAATGTGTACGAGCGCGAGAGAGGCGGTTGTCCCATGTCGTACAAATGGAAAACTCTAGAGCTCTGCCTCTTCCCCATCGAATGGTAAGCACTTAGAATTCTTATCCTTCATGTTGAAATGATAGATTTGTGTGCTGCGGCACAATTCACCGTCTTCCTGTTAGATTGGATGAGACTCTGTTGCCGTTGGTTCCTCTGGTTCATTAGTCTTCAGCAGGAAGTCCCTGGGTTGTTCTCCTTGCATCAGAACATTTTGTGCACACTGTCAGAACATATCAGTCCAATTTTGGCTGCCTTACTTTACAGATGTATTTATGAATCTGTAACGGGATGATGTATTTATGGGTGGTGATTCACATCCAAAGCTGGCTGCAGTGCCGTGTGCGTAAATATGCAGACCGATATGTCGTACTGCTACGGCTGCCTGCAGCGTGGATGCTCAAGTCTGACCCCGGAATCCAAATCCGGCCCTGGTTTTATTTTCACGGAGTAGTTTACATATCTTTTAACACAATCTCCTTGTCTTCATATTGGGAACATAAATTTGTGTTTTACAGTTTTAAAAATAAAACAACACTCGTTAAGAGTTTTTGTGTTTAAAGTTATGAGCACAATGACTCCCGTCCTTCTCTTGTCTCGCCTTTGCCTTACAGGGAGAGCGCCTGCTCTGGATCTGTGGGGGACATTGGGGCAGATGAAATGCCATACAACAACATACAACGTGACAGTTGATGATCTTCCTTGGGCTGTGTTAATGGACCCTACAAGGCTCAGGTCTGCTCTTGTGGACACAAAACGCACCTGCAACAGAGTACCCGAATGTCCGCGCACCTGTCATCAATCGCCGTTAAAGCACGGGAAAAACACAGCTCTCGGCTAAGTTAGGAACACAAATTCGGTAGTTGTGGAAGTTGTAGAAGTTGTAAGTAATCGCCTTTTTTATTATCTTAATCGGGTATGGTAAAAATATGATAAAGCATTCAATTAATTCCAATATTTTCTGCGCAAATGTTCGATTTATTTGCGCATGTAAACATAGTAAAATCGGCTTTAAATTTCGGCCTTTTAAAACTGCGCATGCGAAAGGTCACCAAACGCAGTGAACTGGATGTTGTTTGTATATCTGAATGCGGGGAGAAAGGATCAGTACAGGTAAACCTGCAAGATTAAGTCTGAGGCACTGTGGTTTTAAGCGATGTTTAAACATGGTAGGGAAACACCCAGGTGGGTATGACAGTGGCATGGCTGCGACGATTGAACAAGTTATTATAATGTAAACTACAGGAATGTAAGATGGTATTAAATGTTATTTCAGAATTAGGAGTTTCTTTTTTCTTTTGTAACTTTGCTTGGTTCAGACAAGAAGAAGCAGTAACTATTTGAAAGGAAAGTTGGATTTGTTTGTATGCAATTACAAAAGAGAAGTAGCAGAAGCATCACGCAGAGCGGTATGAAGTAATTATTTTTGGACACAACTAATTGGCCTTACATGATTATTAAAATAATCCATGTGAAACGCAGGTATTAGATAAATCGTGTTTTTTTTAACCATGCAGATGCTTAATCAGAATTTTGTTTAAAACTGAATTTGGGGTGTTTGTGTGCACGTTGCTGTAAATCACCTGCATGTTAAGGATTAAGATTAGTCTTCACTACTCCAGGGTAGTAGACGCACACACACATTCCACTGGTTTACCTCTGTTTAGTGTGTGACTAAAAACTAAATTACACAGCCTAATATGTAGATTGTACCAAAATAGAGTATACATGCATCTCACTTTACATATGTTGGTTTGATTATCAATTTGTCTTATTTTTAAATGCTTTTAACTGGTCCCCCCCCCCTTTTTTTTTAAAGGAGCTGAGGGGAGTGCTTCAGAGGAATCGGTGCTGGGCTTCATATGTCCCCTGATTCAGAATGCTGCTCCCTGACTTTCTTCAACCTTCCCAAGTTCTCCCAAGTCACTCCTCTGCTGAGTTCACTCCACTGGCTACCGGTCGCTGCCAGGACCAGGTTCAAAGTCCAGATCCTCGCCTACCCTGCAGCCAACAGGATGGCCCCCGCCTACTTACAGGACATGATTCAATCCTACACGCCAGCTCGACCACTCCGCTCTGTGGCAACAGGGCCACTTGCACCCCTGCCATTCGGATGAATCTGGGATCATTTGAGCAATCTGGGATCATTTTTATCACTTAAATTCCCCTCTATGATGCTACACATGTACCTCCTGTGCCAATTTCATGTTGCATGTACCTCCATCCAGCACTTATACTGTACTTTGTATCATTATCTTGATGTTGTAGCTTGTCATGTCTCCTAGTTTTACTTAGCATAGGTTAGGTCAGAGTAATGTTTAATGTGTGAACTGGACTTAATGTGTTCATGGCTATGAATAACTGTTACAAAATGAGTATTGTACCTTATTGGATCTGTGTTTTGTAGTTGTTCCAATGACCTTCGGTATGCACTTATTGTACGTCACTCTGGATAAAAACGTCTGCCGAATATATGTAATGCAATGTAAGGTCAGGAGTTTGACTCCCTCTGCTGGACAGAAAACGGCATTACAGCAGAGGAAGCCCGATTTAAAAAATGTTGCAATGTACAAGTCGATTTTTTGTATGGTTATCAAATGTATGTGGATTTTAATGCTGCACACAAGTTGCCCTCTGGGGATAATAAAGATCTACTGAAACCGAAACTCACTGTTCTTATTGTGCATTATTTGTATTCAGCAATGGCAGCACAACTTTCAAGAATGAAATGTAATTGCAGAATAAAATTCCAAAACACAATTAATTTTATTTCATTATTTAAAATAAAATAAAATGCATTTACAAGCCCTGTCCCCCAATACATATCCATACTTTATAAAAACAGAATGAGTGTTCTCCATAGTACATTACTGGCTAGATTAAATCTAATTTTTCATCCTTGTGAAAGAAAACATTCAAAGGCATAAAAAAATGCAACCAACTAATCACTTTCAGGCACACCTATAAGATGCAACAACATTAAACCTTTAATTAGGTCATCTGTTTGAATGGGACTTGTCACGCACCTGTTGTTCTAATCATAAATCACAAATGCAAAGGAATTCCTTCAATGAATCAAAAGCTTTATTTAAAGAAGCCAAAATATGTTAGGGTGTCAGTTTATATTTTGCCGCAGTTTCTTAGAGTTCATTTTAGGAGAGCACCTAATCTGGATCTGTGTGATTCAAAGCTGAGCTCTTCCTGTTTATTTCTGATAGGTCTGAGAATAAGTTCACTAATGAGCACCCAGGAACTCTTGGGGGCTTCGTGGTGCAAGACAGAGTACCCCGTTCACTGCATCACGCCCAGCAGATTTGAGCCACGGCCGGGGGGTTCCAGCTTTTTTTTTTTTTGGGGAAACATTTCTGTTGTGTCATCTTCTTCTACCCACAGAAGAGCTGGCCGATTCACACAAGAGAAGGTGGCGCAACGGTATTGTCTTTGCCTACGGACGCAGAGGTTGGGGGTTCAAACCCCCCTTCATCTTTGTTTCGCACCTTATACTTGGGTTGTCTCATCATCAGGCCACTTCTGCAGCCGCGCAACCGCTAACACGACGGTGGCGCAAAGGTATTGTCCGATGCTCAGAACGTGAGGTTAAGGGTTTGAATCCCGGTTCGTCCTTTCAGTTTCTACTTCTGAGGTCTGACTGTCTTCATGTCACTGCAGGAAAGACAGACACAAGCGTCAAAGTTACAGTGGTGCAGAGGAATGGTTCTCGTTTTCCACTACCAAGGTCAGGGGTTCAATCCCTGCTTTCCCCTTTTCAGTTTGCACAGCTTTTGTCCGTTGTGCTGTGTAAGTGCACAAAAAAATGAGCTATAAATGCGAAGGAGTATGTGGTGTAGGGGGCTGAACCGATCCTCAGGAGGTAGAGGTTGATGGTTCGAGTCCCCGAGACCGCACCTGAGCAACGTCGTTGGTCCCCAAGGGCGGGGGAGGTGTGTGTGTGGAGTGTGTGGAGGGGTAGGCAATCTGGCCCCCCGAAATTTCCAAGAATACAACATGGGGGGTTATAATATTTTTTTGCAAATTTCAAAATTTTCTGAAGGTAAAAAAAAATAATTTTTTTGTCTGGGCCCCACTCTCCATTAGTGCATTACTACTGACAGTCCCCCATACTACTACGCAATCAAATGAACTCATTTGATTGCAGAAAGGTAGCAGTATGTAAGACTGGCAGTAGTAATGCACTAATATACACCAAATGTGGTGCATAGAAACAAAAAAAACAAACAAAACTCATACTCACACAGCGCCTCCATCTGGGGACTTCCTGCTTCACACCCCAGGGCCTGGAACACCGGTCACACTTCAGAACGTACACACAGGGTTTCTGCACAGATAAGCCGTGGTTGCAGACAAGCTGTCGTGAAAAAGAAGGGATGAAACATAAGTAAAATCACCAACAGTTGTTGCATATCAGCATAAAGCATGTAAATAGAAAAACAGAAACAGGAACAAAGTCTCTGAATCACCATTGTTAGTTTTAGGTGACATGCATAGTTGTGAACTCGAGATATCTTACATCATTCCATTAGTAGAACCATGCGAGCAACCAGGGATGTAAAACGTTAATCTGCGCAATGGTAACATCACAAACGCATATAACGAAAACAATACAAAGCTCATACGCACACGCGTAAAACCGTTGATTTATGCTACGGTAACATCACAAATGCACACAAAGCCTTCAGAAAACCACCACTAAATACAACAATGACAACGCTATTCATTTAAGTGCATCCTACCAAGCAAAACTACAGAGGGATGCTGCAGGATCCAAAATTCTAAGACAACTGGAAGATGGTGTTTTTGACACTCTAAAAGACTACTTGAAGGAACTGATAGCGAGGTATTCTCACAAAAAGGCACGTTTGATAAGGTGGTGCAGGTAGTAACAGGCTATACAAACTTCTGTGAGGAAAATATTGCTCCAGCAAAGACAACGAAAGCCCTCTCAAAGGACAATCAACAATCAAGGAATATTGCAAGCAACGTTGCCGTCAGTGTGCGGACACTATTAACAACTTCTACAGCAGATTTGACCACTATATCAGAAAGGGATGACATAACATCAGAAGACTTAAATGTAAACAAGAAAGAGCGAACAGACAAAATCCTTCATATTAATGACATCTGAACCGTTGTCGTTAAATTTTCCCCAACCGTGAAGAATGCCTTACTTATTTACATTTTGAACAGATGTGGCTCCTGGGTAAACAAAATCGTTGTTTACATCGCAGCACTTTCGACACAAGCAATATCGGAAGTGCTATCCTAAAATTTCTTCTTACCGTGAAGAGTGCCTGACCCGCAACCGTAGTAGCCTAATGTGTTAACACGGCGGCAGAATTATATCGAGAAATACCACTTTTGGAAAAAGACTATATGCTATAACTGCATTTAGATCAAACCTACTAGACTATGCATCACAAAAAAGAACGTTTGTGAATCTCACTCAATTTGTTTATAGTAGGCTACCTTCACGGAGTGTTTTAAACCATATTGCGCTGCACCCCCTTAGAAATAAAAGGAAAATAAAAGAAAACCTAAGCTGTAAACTGGCTGCATGTGAATTTAAAATATAAACCCACTAGTCTGACTTTGGAAACTTTGGGCCTAGACAGGCTCATGTTTTAGTTAATAAAATTCAAAGTGACTTAATTAGGCTAAACATCCAGTCAGAACTAGTGGCTTAATAGCCTACTAGCCTAAAATAAATTTTAGGATAGCGTTTTTATTTATTTTTATTTGCGTATTATTTATTTGCGTTTCATTTGTGTACAGCACTTTGGTTAACACCAGTTGTTTCAAATGTGCTTTATAAATAAAATTCACTTAGGCTACTTACTAGCTACTACTACTTACTTTGCTTGTATCGAAAGTGCTGCAACGGAAACAGCGATAGATTTACCAACTATCTACATCTGTCCAAAATGTAAACAAGTAAGCCAGTTTTTACGGTCGGGAAAAATGTGATGACACTGTAAACACCATGAAAACAGAAAGCCGTTGCTAAGACACTCGTTTACAATACCATTTACCATAACTTGATTAAAATTTTAAAATGCATATTCCTCATGTTTCCCCGAACAATAAAAGCATCTAATTCACAGCTCTCTCCGCAACATTGCTAATAAAAATGAAAATACTTACTGTTCGCGAAGGAGAAGCCAAACCGCATGTCAGCAGCTCAAAAAGGTAAACATTAGGCGTGACGAAACCGGAAGCGTGATGTGTCACCTTGAATGCGTCTCACCTGCCCCACCTGGGCAAAACTGCAGTTCTGCACAGAAAAATGGTTCAACGTCCCAGCAAGTGTTCTTCAATCGTATTAAACATGATCTTAAAAGGGCCCAGTGACACGATTTTCAACAAAATAATCCCCACAAAAATATATATATATATTTTAAATTTATTTTAATTAACCTTTATTTAACTAGGTTAGTCTCATTGAGATTAGAAATGTCTTTTTCAAGAGACCTGGCCAAGAAAGCAGCAGTCTTTATTTGACAGGATTGCAAATAATCGTGAAATCTTCTTCTTAATTATTAATGTATAACTTAAATCGTTATTTTACTGGTTTACATTAAACCAAAGCACGATATTATAACACACTTTTAGTTTAATAAACTTTATTTTCCATCCATATGAATGAAAAAATTCTACACATTTTTTAACTTTTTCGACATAAGTCTATTGTCTTATTTATTTAGCTGTTTTCCCACCAAAAAGGATGTTTCATTACAAAAGTCTCCAAACACATTTTTTGTTTGTTTGTTTTTTACTGTGGTTGTTGTAAAAAAAAAAAAAAAGATTACCGATATACCGAGTGGGAGCTTAGAAACCGGAGCTCTGGTAATGGTTCAATGCATGCTGGAGTTATTATTAACCGTGATGCACTGTGAAAGTGATTGTGTGAATTCATATCATACCCACGAATGTGATTGTGTGGTATTTCACATGTATAACAACCAGTCAAATATCAGTGTATACCGGGGTTGGTTCCTTTTAAGGGGACACTACTGGCATTGTGTACAGAAACACAGAGTATAGTGTCACCCATTATATTTTGCGAGCATGCAAACGGATGTTACGGCTTTTAGCAGGAATCGTAGCGTTGAAATTTGTAAGTCTTTAGGATCCCTTCATTGACTAATCACACTGACATCCAGAAAACAATGTTTCCCAGCGTGCTCTTTTTGAGAATATTAGGGCTATAATAATGTGCCCTTGATAAGCTGAAAACACAATATATGTAGCATTTAATATATATTCTTTAAACCATATATACCTTTTTTTATCTTGGCGATGTTACTTTGCAGATAAGGCCGTTCTTCAGATAAAACGTTCTTCATTATGTCTACCTCTTGTGGCCACATTCCATACTGTTTTATTATTGAAGTCAGTGCCTTACCTGGAAGAAGGTTGCACGTGGCAAGCAGTGTAACTTCAGCTTCAGACTGGTTGTAATCGTTCCATGTTGTCATTCGATATAGAGCATGGGAATACCATTGCAAAGCCAATGTGTGTGCTCATAATTATCTGCTATTTGTGGACAGCAACATTTTAATATTATATGTAGCATAAGGGCTGATCCTCTTTAAGCTTTGCGTACAGACATTCTGTGTACAATAACTGAAAAAATGAGTTTAGGTTTTTATTGTGTCTCATGAATACAGCCTACTGATGAGCAAACACAAACCTCAGCTATGCAAATGAATAAATGCTAAAAAGTACACAATTCTTTCTATTGGCAACTGTGACCATTGCTGGGACCATACAAATTGCACCTGATAGTTTCATGTCAACTGTGAATTGCTACTTTTTCTTGGGAGAAATAATGACAAAAGTCAAGTTAAATAAATATAAACAAAGTATATGTTTGGTTTTGTAAATGCACAAATCATTTCATAGATATTTTAAATTTAATTTTACAAATAGATGTTCTTGTTATTTCTGAATTTATCGTGTGCAGTGAGGGATTTGGAGTAAAAAAACAACTGCTGTGTATCACCCAGGAGGTGGCTGAGGTGAGTTTTTTCCTTTCATTGTGATGCATTTGAGAATGTGGAAAGTGCTATTTAAATGCCATCCTGGAATATCACCACCGCTATTAACTGGTGCACACTCTTAGCTACACCATTAACTTCAGGCCCGATTATTTCTCCACCATGTTGGGCCTCATCAGAATATGGCCCTCCTCGGGGCTCAAGGCCTGACTCAGAACATTTGATTTGGCCCCCTGCCACTGCAGAGGACCCACAAATTACAGCATGAAGGGGTTTATTACAAAATCAAACGCGTGTTCTTCGGGATTTTCCATTCCAGTCAATCGTTATGGGTGGCTTCAAAAAAACAAAACAAAAAAGCAACAAGTTTTAAAGTTTAATCTGACCCCACCCCGCCAAATAATTGCGATTCGTGTTCCCCTTGTGCGTGCGGACCAATGAGATGTAGCCACACGCCGGGATGGAGTTCCTGTCAAGACCCAGGTAGTGAAAAGATTGACAGCAAAATATGACATCCTTCCAGAAGAAGGTCTGGTTTTAAAGAAACAAGACCAGGTTAAAACCTGGTATATGGCTGGACCTAACACACGTGATCCGGCCGACCAATGGCGAAACTTCATAACTCGGTCGACCAATGGTGTAACTTCATCACTCAGTCACTCACTCAGCCACAGACATTCGCGTTTGTAGGGCTGGCCCCGCTGTTGCGTTCCAGCCAAAAATTAAAAAAAATTTAAACAGACTCTGCACTGCTGGGTAAAAATGCTTTTCAGTCTGCTCATCCCAAACCGCTCCGTCCACAGCGTTCCCCTGCCGTCGGCATCTCTGGCGGATCTCCGGGGACTCGATCGGAACGCTGAATAAGGAATGCCGATATGGGGGACCCCTGCAATCACCGCACGAACAGCCCATTTCCGAACGCACTTCGGCATGTATTCCTAGGGCCATTCCAATCACATCATCCGTGACCCTTTATTTAAAATGTATCCATTTTTCCCTCTTCCACTGAAAAACGCCAGACAGTTTCCTCTCGTTTTTCAAAGGGGGGATTGCCGGAGCAAACGCATGCTTCAGTGACTGCACTCACACGGCTGATTACTGCATGCTTTAAGTGAATAATGACTCAAAGTCAAAACAAGCTCAGGTCTTACTTTTGAATGATTCATCGCAGAATTTTTTTTGTGTGTGTGTGTGGTTATGTGGATGTTTTACACAGATAGAAAGACTCGCACACACACACACACAGTCACACACACACACACACACAAAACACACACACTCGAACAGTCACACACACACACACACAGTCACAGAGTTGTGAGCTGAGTACAACGTATTTTAATCCACCGGTGATATTTTAATCCTGCTTGAGAGGCTGTGTTAAGAATTTGTGAAGCTTGGAACTCCTCCCTACATGCATATGCACACACGCACGCATGCGCACACACACGCACGCACACACACACACACGGACGCGCACGCAAGCACACACGCGCACATACACACGCACGCACACACGTGGGTTGGGCACCATTCCCGGGATTAAAGCTCCTGTAAATCCCATGAGAGAATTAGGCGTGGCCAGCCTTGGCATCACGGCGGCCACACCACTGACACACCCGCAAATCCGGGAACTCCAACTCCTGAGGAACCCAGAGGAAATAAAAAGGGGGATGCTAAAAAGAAAGACAAAACGGAGAAGCGGCAAAAAAAAAGAAAAAAAAAAGAAAATGGAAAAACCAACCGAGTCTCAGCATAATCCACCACTGCGCCACACATCATTCCGTTTCCCTATAAAAATGCTAATGTTAAATTAAGGGCCCCAGTTTGCGCGCGGATGAAACAATCACTTCTACATTATAGTCCTCATATTCCCGGACCGGGCTCCTTCTGCGGACAAGGTCGCCGATGACGGCGGCAGTGCGTTTATTAGCCCGCAGCCAGATACCGAGGTAACCTGACGTCGCTGAAATACCCCGGCTTTTCAGTCCTGATGGGCGCGTAATGAACTGCCGATCCCAGGCGAGTTTATCGCGCGCGAGGAGAGAATGATGATGGCAGGAACACCACGTCGAATCGCCGCTTTGGCGCGGCATCAAACCATCGCAGGATATGAGCCCCAATGAACAGGAAACGAGTCAATAGCAAAGGAGAAAATCAGACTTTTATTAAATGAATTCCACTTTTGTACACGTGTAGGGGGGCCAGGGATGCAGTCCATCAAGATCTTTCCGTTATAATTGAAACAAAACGTATGCACTGACACATCGTAGTTTCAAGAAATATATAGCATTTTTCTGTAGGTTATGATGACTTGGAAATGTGTTTTTATTACAAAACAAGCCCAAGGATAACAACAAATACCTAAATCAGCCAAAATAAAACAGTTTGTTACAGTAATGTACCAGCTGTAAGATAGGGCTGCTTTAAATAAAAGCAAAATAAGCCGACTGCAGTGAATTCTAAAAATCTTCAAAAGAACATATTCTTTTGATCAACAGTTATAAAATGCTCTATATAAATTGCTCGCCTTATAAATGGATTATAATCAGACAGCTCTGGTTATATTGCAGTCAAAAGCCTTAAACCGTTGAATTAAAAAATCTTTGCTTTTTTAACATTCAAAATGCATGATATAAAATGCTTGCATATTTTCGGAGGCCATTTTAATGTCGTTAAGAATGGTATGTTTCCAGGATTAAATTTTTTAAACTTTCTAATCTGAACACAAAAGGTTCATGACAAAAATGACAAGGCATAATTCTCTCCATTGCAAATAACAAAACATCATTGTAAACCACAGTTAACGTAACATGCACCCTTCTGGATGATGGTATTTCTTAAAATTGTGATACAGGCAAAGTTTTTGGCATGAAAACAAGATCCAAAGTAGAGCGAGCCCTTCGATCGGTTAGAACACAGAAGCAGGAGACACTCACGAAACGACACTTGTGCCATCCTCCCAAACGTTGCCGTAACGTTAATAAAACGCTGCATCAATGCTGACGGGCTGCGTTACTGGTTAGCTCGGCGAGTTAGCGTTGGTCGAGAAATAAATTCAACATGCAAACCCCTTCTTAGGAAGGAGGGGCTGAAGCTCGGGGGGATAAACACCTCATGTTCGGTGGTGGACCACGTCCATTCCACATCCGTTCTTATTTTATTTTTCAGACTCATCAAAATAAACTAACTCAAAGGCCTATTTACAACAAATGTACATTAAATATAGAATCAGCCAATTTATTATTTATATATATATTTTTTGGGACATCCATGCATCCTTTGTCTGCAACACCCCAGCTACAAAAAGCTTGTTAAGGTACAAGGCTTGAGTCTGGCCTTTGAGGCTTTCAGCTAAGACAAGTTATCCTCTTCCACTACACACAAGACACAGACAGACAGACGGACAGACAGACAGACAGAACAGGAAGGAAAAGAGACAGGGGGGTGGAGTTTGGAGGGGGCACCGGGCGATCCATGGTGGTCACCTCTGGTCTCTCAGCCTGGGACTTTTTTTTACATCCGGGGGGAGGGGGGGGGGGGCGGTGGGCGTGGCTCTACCTGGTCAGCTGACCCACCACCTTGAGGAGGGTCTTGTTCTCCTGCTTCAGCTGCTCGTTCTCCTCCTCGATGTCGTCCAGGTCCTGAAACAGACGCAGCATGGACAGTTTTCCAAACCCGTCGCCATAAACAATGGACCAAAAGTTTGACGTTCAGATTGCAGAGAAGGAGAAAAAAAAAAAAACACCATCCGTGTCAAATGAAACATGGTGTCTGAGGGCTCTTCTGAGAGGGTGATAAGATGGGGCTGGTTCTCTCTTTAGGAAAGTTGGGAACACTCATTTTTAAAAAAATGAATGGTCCTTCATAAGCGCTGTTCAACGACTTCGTATGCAGTGCTAAGAACCCAAACAAGCACCACATACATATTCATAAATGCTAATGTCAATAACAGCAAATAGGCACATCAGTGTGACATACCATGCAACACACACACACACACACACAAACACACACATTTCTTTTGTTTGTTTGTTCCTGTCTAATGTGTTTTTTGATTATCTTTCAAAGGGGAAGATCTGGCAAGGCTCTCTCCCAGTACCCCTGACAGTAAAACACAAAATGAAGGCCCGTGTCAGAGTCCCAGATCCCCTTAGCCGACTCCCACCGACAGTGGAAGTCCCTTAATGGCGAGCAAATTGAACATTAGCAGCCCCAATTAAGCCGCCAGCGAGTGTTCCCTCTGCCGTCGAGGCTCATCAGAGCCCTAATGGCCGATATGACAGTACTCATTTTCGTCCTTCCTCCATCACCACAACCAAGCCAGCCAATCACAATTAGCCATGCTACGCTTGTCCAGAAAACTTTAGGGAAGGATTCCATTTTTTTTTTTTGGGAAATCGCACGTTAAAAAAATGACGGTTTCAGACAAGGGGTCGAGAAACGTTCCAGCAAAGGACTGGCGTGTTGCCAAGGACGCCGTTTAGAGAAAGCGCGATCCTGACGCGAGGAGAGGAAGCGTTTCGATGATCTGTGGCGGGGCGCAGGAGGGGAGGGGGCGAGGCTTTAAGCGGCTCTGACGGGGGGGGGGGCTTCGCCTCGAAACGCGTATCACAGTCAGCTGGCTGTCAGCAAACTTAGCGCTGAATTTTAATCGTCTCTTTTTCTTCAAGCTGAGATTAAAGAAAACCAGCCGTTAAAAAGGCGGGGGGGGGGGGGGGGTCTCCTGAGAGGTAATGATAAACTTGACTATTAACCATTCAATAGCCCCAAAAATGATTATTGTATCTATGGTAGTGTAGCTTGTGTATTGGTAGACGTTCCCTTATGATATGAACCATACTGTCTGGAGTCACTGTCTGGGGTGTATCTGGCAACCCACTCCCCTCTACTGTGCGGCGGCTGAACCTAGAGCCCCCCCCTCTGCGGAAAGCCACACCCAGGGATGAGCCACTTGGGTGGAATTAGCACAGAGACTCTCGGCTGTCGGCCATGTGAAGCGATAGCCATTAACGAGTCCGTGAGTAGACATGCATAAACGAGATCTTCGATCTACCACTGACATACTGCACCAGACATGCAATCCGGCTGAGTGGGGTGATTATACGCATGAATGTACGCAAGACAGAAATAACAAGATACACTTACAAACTGAGCCCAAAAAAGGAAATCTGCCTTTAGCGCGAATGCTGCCGCACTGTGCGAGATGAACACTTTAAGGTGTGACATCACAAATGTGTGATTAGAATGTTCTGAACTGAACATTCTAACGCTGATGTCACAATCACTGCTGGTAATTGAAAGCAGCGGAGTTCTAGAACACTGACTGAAAAAAAACATTTAAAAAAACCTATTCTTCAAAGGTTTAAAATAAAGAGACACACACACACACACACACACAGACACACACTGCAGGCTTTACCCTGTTCAGCAGGTCGATCTCCTCCTTCAGCTTGGCTATCAGATCGTCTTTGTCCTGATGGGCATTCAGCAGTCGTGTGTTCTCCTGCCTCTCTTTGGCCAGCTCCTGTGGAGTCACACACAACAACCAGCGTCCTCCGGTGAGCACCAATCCAGCTACAGCCTGGGTCCCTTCAACAAGGGGTCCTTAAAATACTCTAACAACGTCCTGGCCAGACTTCATATGCAATGACTACATATAGATTTGGGAAATGCAGAACCTTAGTTTTATTGACCCTTTTTTTAAAAAATAAAAAAAACATGACCCTTTTTAACTTATGATGAAGGTTCCCTGTGTGCCTTTGAGTCTGGGTGGGGGTCTTTGGATTAGAAAAGTTTGGAAACCCCCCCTGAACTAGAATATTCAGAGAGGTTTTGTCCTTGAGTGAGAGAGAGAGAGAGAGTGAGAAAGAGCAGAGAGAGAGAGAGAGAGAGAGAGAGAGAGTGAGTGAGTGAGTGAGTGTGTATGCCTGTGTGTGTGTGTGTGTGTGTGTGTGAGTGGTACATCAGCGTTTCCCCACAGAAATGAGCTTTGTGATTGTGGTGACACAGGGGGTCAGTCAGATTTACAGTGTGTTAGGCTTTAGGGCTGAGTGGTCACAGTGTTTGCTGTATATACACAAGCCCAACCAGCAAGAATTTGCGATCCGTTTAAACAGTTAAACAGCGTTTAAGCTGGATGAATTGCTTATAGGGTTTAACAAAAGCAGTGCGATGCACAGCGCTGTAGGCCTTCGGCCGATGGCAGAGAAATGACGGCGTAGAGTCGATGTACAGGAAAGAGGAGTTTGGGTTCAGGCCCAGTGAGGAGGAGATTGTGAATGTGCCTGAATCTGAAGGTTGAGGCGAGACAAGGCCTTTGCCAGATTCCTGAAAATGACGAGGCGCGCCATTTATGTGCAGCTCATTGGAATTTCTAGAATGATGAATTTCTGAACCCTGGAGTGTAAGTGATGAAGCAGGAAAAGCTGCTGAGGTGTTCAGGGCTAAATGCTTTCGGGGAAGCGGTCGGGGTAAAAGCAGGACCTAGCTGAACCAGGAAGCGAGACGCGTCCTTCTCTGCGAAGCGGCGCGAGATTCCCTGAAGCGCGATGAAAGGCGCTATACAGGCGATCCCCCCGTACCTTTTCCAGTTCCTCAATCCGCCTCTCCAGGCCACTCCCCCCCGCGGCGCTGGAATCCCTGCCGTGACGACCGTATCCCAGGCGATGCCTGCTGGCGCCGCCCCCCTCCTCTTCGGAACCTGGAGCGCCCGCACTGCACAGGACACACACACACACACACACACACACAGAATCAGCACCACTATACATTGTAGAAGTTAAAATGCGCACACACAAACACACACACTCAGCATTAGCAGCATTACACAATGTAGATGCAGAAGCGCACACACACACTGAGTGAGAGAGAGAGAGAGAGAGAGAGCTCTTCTGTCACAATCACACTCAAGTAAATGTGTTATTTACAACTTTCTTCACACAAGACAAATTTAGGATGTCGTGGTTCACACAAATGGAGTTTTAGGAGTTCTCCAAAAAGAGATGCTTCTCACAGAGTTTTGCGAAACATGTATCCAGACTAATATTAAGTCTGAGCAATGGCAGAATGACTTGGATAAATTTAATACATTCGGGAAGCTTTCAGAACAGCCCAATCCCTCAATCATAATGTGTGCCTTAGTCCGAAGCTTGTGCTATCTCTCTCTCTCTCTCTCTCTCTCTCTCTCTCTCTCTCTCTCTCTCTCTCTCTCTCTCTCTCTCTGCACAGCCCCCGAGAACCGCAACTGTTTGGGGGAGTCTGAGGGGGCGATACATTTTTTTAAAAGAACAGCTGTGAAATGTTTGTTTCAATAACATCATAAAATGATATTATATTTAATAATTTTTCTCATCATCAGTCTGTATTATATTAGGGATTATTTGGCCCGTTTTGTAATATTGGAGGGGGGGGGGTGGGTAATGAAGTACAAGTGCAGTGCGTACAGTGCGTACGTACGCAAGCGCAAGAACAGGTTTCTGCAGCTACGCTTAGTCTGGCTACGCAGCACCGCAACACGGAACGTTCCAGAAAACCAGACGAGCGAGGAGAGCGGAGCGGCTAAAGGTTCGGGCGGCTGCGTGAACTCCGCCGGCACGCTGCACGCACGGCGTTCGGAGCTCGGCGTGTTCGTTGGGCACACGGGAGGAGCGGGCCGAGCGACGACAAACCGGTCCGGCCGCACGCAGACGTTTACGGAGCCGCCGCCGGGAACCGATGCGTCCCGAAGGCCGAGAGGAGCGGCCCGCTGAAGTTAAATCCGCCGCTCTGAGGCGAACCCTCGTTGTTTTTCGGGTTTCGGGGACCGGGGCGACGGACACCTCGCGCCAGGCGGTCACTCACGGCGGACGCAGCGCCGTCAGCCCGCCTGCGACTTTCGCCGCGTTCGCGCCCGAGGCGCGCGAACGGCTCTCTCTCTCGCCGTGTCCCGGAACAGAATCCCTCCCTCCCCCCCCCCCAGCCAGACCCCCCTTTGCGGAGCTCTTACCTTCTCTGGCGTCCCGGCGCAGCTCTTGGCGTTTCCTAAATTGGAAAAGAGGGGGAGAAATAACCCGGTTACTGGCCAGCGGGCGTGAAAGCCGTCGTAAGCAGCATCAAATACTCAATTCGATTCGGTTTTAGGAAACAGAGACGGGAAATTGGATTGAGACTGGATTTTGGTTTAGGGGACCCAGACTTGTTTTGTAACCTGTAGTCCCCCCCCTTCCCAGCACTACAAGGTCACCACGGTTTCCTTTGTACCAATCATCTCATTACGGAACATTAATCATCCCAATTAATCATCCAATTACCACACTAAAGCTGATTGCAATAAGCCTGCGCCCACACACTGCCACCCACCACTCTTATCAGCAGTTAGGACAAACAAGTCATCTAATTAAAATCAGGGCTGATAAAATGGCGCACTTGTTTTTGGAAATTCAGGAGCTGGCTGAAAGAAGGGTATTTTATTTTTTAGTGGGGGGCACTGAAGCCTGGTATATGCGTTGACAACCTTGTGAATACTTTTTTAAGTTTCGTTTTTTTCTGTTTTGTTTTTAGCAGAACGTCAGACTTGGTAAAATTGTGATTCGGTTACTGATGACTCTCATTCCTGAATGCTCCATTCATCCAGCCCCAAACCGTGCGTGTGTGTGTGTGTGTGTGTGTGCGGCACGTGTGTGTGTGTGTGTGTGCGTGCGTGTGCGTGCGGCATGTGTGTGTGTGTGTGTGTGTGTGTGTGTGTTTTTGCTTGAATGTGTGTCGGTGTGCATGTGTAGGGGTGTGTATGGTAGGTGTGTGTAGGTGTGTGTGCGTGTCTGTGTGTGTGTGTGTGTGTTTGTGTGTGTGCACGGCTCAACCCCATCAACAATAAGCTCCAAACTACCTCCAGACAGCCCTCTGTAGCCCCTCTCAGGTGATAAAGCAATTCCTCAAAGAGACTCAGGGCCCGGAGCAGCATAACTGTAAGGGCTCAGCCGCGGCTATCAGCTCAAACCCATAAGACCAGCCCACCAGCCTCCTCCTCCTCGCACAGTTACAGCCGACAAGCGTAAAACAACATTCCTGCGTCCAAAACCACCAGCGCCCGGGAGCATTCCTCTCTTTAAGGGAGCGCAAGGTACGAGGCCATAGCGCAGCCAGACGCGCGGGCTTTTATGGGGCCCGACAGTGCGAAACGTTTTTTTCCTCAAAGCGACATCCAAGGCCAGAGTGTTTCCCAGCACTGGGTTTGGACCTGACTTTAAGCAAAACACATTTCGCGCAGTTGGGGCCCATGAAAGCCTGCATATCGGGCTTTATTACGGCCCTGTGTGTTATTATAACCGGCTTTGTGACCCCGAGGCGTAGGCCAGCTCCCGATGCAGATCGTAGGCCCGCCTCCTCCTACCGTAACTCATCCTCCCCGCCCTGACCCCCTCTAGCACTTTTTGATTTGATTTGATTTGATTTAGCACAATTAAAATACAAAAACAGAAACTGAGGAGACACAAAAACAGTGAAATAGTGCAGGGAGAGGCAAGAAACCCGAGGGGTTTATACATGGCCTCACCCTAAATAAAACGACAAATCGACAAAAACGTACAAAACATACTTTTAACTGCTCCTAACTCCTGAGTAGGCGTCGTTTTCAGAGTTTTTGGTTCAGCTGATGCTCATTCAGGTGGTTTTGCTTGTGTAACGTAAGGTTTAAAAGGCGACAGGTTCTCAATGATGGAGTTTGTGCTTCTTGAACTCGCAACCTCGCAACCATTACTGAACTTCACCCCCTGATCTTTGCACTTGTGTTTTGTTTGAATGCTCTGGTATAAGACTGTGTGCTAAATTCCCGTTAAGTAAAGCAAAGACAGGAAACGTCTTAGCCCGGAGGATGGCAGCGATGCTAAACTATTTAAGATGGAAATCGCCGAGCCTAAACAGTGAATGAACCCAGGCGATACCAGTGCTCCAGGTCCTGGTTTTGCAGGTACATGTTTTTTGGAATCCGCGTGCCTCCCAGCTGAAGTTGTTTTAAGCATTCCACACCCCCCCACCCCCCACCCCCTCAAAAAAAAAGAATTAATAAATCTTTAGCTAAGATAACAGTGTCAGCAGGCGTTTATGGATTCCACTGCTTTCTTGCCCGGGTCGGCACATGAAATGAGGCCGCGCAGGCCTTCTCCCCAACAGACACGAAAGGCAGAGCTCCAAACGCACGCAGCGGACAGAGCCGCTGGCTGGGGTTTCCTGAGGCTGCAGAAGGTGGAGGTGAGGTGTTTGTGTGTGTGTGTGTGTGCGCGTGTGTGTGCGTGTGTCTGAAATAAGGTTCAAACCGTCACATCGCTTCAGTGGTGTAATGTAATGGTTGCGGAACTGAACTGGTACCCTTGAGCGAGGTTCTTAACCTGAACTGTTTTGAGTAAAACTCTGGCTGTACAAACGAAACCATATGTAAATTCAGCAAGCTCTGTAATTTGCCCTGGATAAGAGCGTCTGCTAAATGCAACGCAATTAAGATCCTGAGCCAGACAAGGGAGGCTACGCCAAGTTGACGATCGTTATCAGGAGGCCCTTTCATAGTTCGAGTGCGAAGTAAAAAATGTGACCCCCTGTGAATCGCGCTCTCTCCGAGGGCGTGTCTCCAGAAGGCCTGGGTGCTGCAGCAGGGGGCAATGGAGAGCAGGACAGAGCCTGCCTGACCAGAGAGGACTCAGGCCCAAACTGGGACATTTACGAGCCGCCTAAAACATGCATTTAACCCATTGAAGAGCAGGTTTTCTGGAATGTTTTTTTAAAGAATTATAAGTCAGCGTTCTAGAACTTTATTGCTACCAGTAGCGATTGTGACATCAGCATTAGAATGTTCAGTTAAGAGCATTTCTAGTGATTGTGACATCAGCATTAGAATGTTCAGTTAAGAGCATTTCTAGTGATTGTGACATCAGCATTAGAACGTTCAGTTAAGAGCATTTCTAGTGATTGTGACATCAGCATCAGAATGTTCAGTTAAGAACATTCTATTCAAATCTCACACAATAATAAGATATAGCAGAGAATGGTTGGTGATGATACAGGCCTATGAGTACAACTGGCAACCCAAAATGGGGAAAATCGGGTGAGAAAAGTGCACAGAAAGCACAGGAAGGAAGCGATGCGTTTAGGACAAGGCTCCGCCTACCTGAAAGGAGTGAGGCGCCGCGGGGTCGGGGGTCAGGGCCTCGTTCTGAGCCGTGTTGTGCTGCGTGAGCGCCTCCTCCCTCTTCCTCTCCTTCTCCCCGCCCTCGTCATCCTCCAGCTCGTCCAGGCTCTGCGTGCAGGCCACACAGGAAACGTTAGCCTCCGCATCATTTAGGAAATTAGGGTATAATCGCACGGGCCCGAAGGGGATGCTGACACACCCCTCCGCTGAACGCCAGGAAAAGCAGAAGAGCCTCGAGCATCGATCAATTATACATTGTTCTCATTATCTTTCATTGTTCGATTATCTTTGCTTCGTTATGCACAGTTTGCACACGGTACTTCTTGCAGCCTGCCATTGCAAAAAAAATAAAAAAAAAAACAAACTGTTTTTACTGTGCCAGCTCCCAAATAAAACTGGGCAGCTACCACATGTGAAAGGTAAAAATAACCTTACAAGGGCAACGCAGGAATGAAAAAATGTCCTGGTACTTCCCTGCCAAAGTGTGTATTAGCCTAGGGAGACAGAGCCAATATTCCCCTTCCCTCTAACAGGTTTCTGCCAGGTTAACAACGCTCTTCTCCTCTGTTCCTCAGGCCAGATCCCAACACGCTAGGGCTAGGCTAACGATGCTCTGTCCCTCTATTCCTTGAGCCTAATCTCAACATGCTACGGTTAGGCTAACAATATTGTTCTCTATGATTCTTCAGGCCAGATTACAACAGGCTACAGCTAGGCTAACGATGCTCTGTCCCTCTATTCCTCAGGCTAGATCCCAACAGGCTACAGCTAGGCTAACGATGCTCTGTCCCTCTATTCCTTGAGCCTAATCTCAACACGCTACGGTTAGGCTAACAATACTGTTCTCTATGATTCTTCAGGCCAGATTACAACAGGCTACAGCTAGGCTAACGATGCTCTGTCCCTCTATTCCTCAGGCTAGATCCCAACAGGCTACAGCTAGGCTAACGATGCTCTGTCCCTCTATTTCTTGAGCCTAATCTCAACATGCTATGGCTAGGCCAACGACAGCATCCCTTCCTCCAGGCCAGATTCTCACAGCCCCCCCCCCCTCCCCCCCCGCCCCTCCCCCCAGGGGCCTGACCGCAGGGGCGCATGCCGAGCGTCCCCGCGGACAGTAGCGCAAACAGCCCCCCGAATTCCGTCGGGCTGAGCACTGAGACGTGGCGCGTACGGAAACAGCCAAAGCGGGCCTACATAAACAGCCTCGCTGCGGCTCACTGCCGAATAGCCATTGAATCGGGCTTCCATCCACAAGCCCACAGAGAGGGCGGGAATAACAGTGAGAAATCAATCTCGGCTTTAATGGGCACCGAATATGGCGAACAGCACACTGCAAAAAACATTCAGCTCTTGTACCTCTCAGCTCCAACAAAGTACGTGTCATCTCCGCTGGACCTATACAAACAACGTTAGAGTTGAATAAACAACCAAGACCTTTTTTTCCTGTGTAACGTCGGCTAAAGACAACCGATGTAAAGTTAAGTTCAGTTAAGTTTAAGTTTATTGTCATTCCTTCTCCTTACAGGTTGTGCAAAAAGCATGAACAAAATATAGTGCCTCCGGGGCCACAGTGCAATACACGAAAACAGAACGTATGAAAACACTCCGGGTTTGAATTCTCAAACTTTACGAGCGCGTGCGACAACAAACGATCGTCGTTCTGTCATCGCCCGCCGGCGCAGTCGCTCAGTCGCTCGCTTCCGGACGGCGGTTTTTATTCGAACGTGGGCGCAAATTCGCCGCCATTTATAGCGGGCGGAAAAAACCATACCTCACATACATGTGGTACTATTCACTGATCTATTAAAGGTCGGTGAATACTTGGAGCGCATTAATCTTCCCTACTCAAACTGTTCAAAGCAATTGGTTTGGTCAAACCATTTTTATACACTGTATGTTCAGTCATAAAACCTTTTAAAGAGTGGTCTGTATAGGTATATTTAAGCATTAAGTGTATAGTCATTTTTATGGAAACTTTTAGAACTTTATTACAGACTCCATTCTACTCAAATATAGTCTATCATTGACAGCAAGGACAGGAGTCAGAATAAATGTAACAGAATGAATCACACTTTGTCATTAATATCTTAGATGCACTGAAAACCAGGAGCCATCCGACATAACAGGACTAAACCGGACCACTACCAGTCAGGAGATCCCCGGCCATGAGACCCCCCTCGCGACTTCCAACAGAAGAAGCTGACTCAAGATCCCGGCTGCTTCCTGTTTACATTCCGCACCACGCCCACACCCCCCCCACCCCCCACCCCCCCCCCCCCACCCCCAACCCCCAAAGCCAACAAACCCATGGAACCCTGTTTACTTTAAGCTTTACTTTAAGTTTACTTTTGTGTGATTCCAGCGTCAGATATCCTGCTGGCTTTTCCCTGAAGGACGCGGCCTTCACAAAATCCCCAGATGGGCTGGGTCTGTCCCAGGCTATTAAAGCCGAGAGCGCCAGCGCCGTCCCCTGACCTTCTGGAAACAAAATCCTCCTTTTTTCATTTTAATGCGACGGACTGGCAACCCGTCTGTAGTGTAAGATAAGATAAAAGCGCTGTGATGCTTGGAATCTCGGCCCCGCCCCCTTCCAGAGCCTAATAACCCTGCTGTCTAATAACCCTGTTGCCTCGGGACTAAAGATAAGAATCCACGTTACAGTACAATACTCTTTTACAAATGGACTGGCAGGTCTATTCTGTTCTTAAAACCACAGCATAAATAAATAAAAGGCTACCTCTACACAACAACATGCTATATGAATAGCCCCTTTTTGGAGTGTCCATACTATTGCGATTCCATTCAATTTGACGACAACAAAAAAAAACAACAAACAAAAAATGCAGTAGAGAATCCTTCCATTATAATGGCTCTTCGAAGCAGGGCTTGGTTGACTTGGAGCAATTCCGGTTGGAATTTTGGGAGGAAATGGCATGTCGGAAGTGGCTCTACGAGTCTCAACGGGAAGCCCGCCGTGAAAAGCCTACTGGATTCCGCTAATCTTCGAGGAACAGGGCTGGTCGCACTGAGGTTTATGCGTGTTACAGGCTCTTAACATCCCGCATGTTTCAAATCTAACAGGGCTCGTTTGCTGGGAACACAGTTAATACAGCGAGCTGGTTCGCTGTGCGGTGACCTTTTCTACGCGATCCCCACCGTCCTGTCGGTTCAGCCAATCGACGTGCACCTGTCAGGCCTACCCCCACTCAGGGAGCAGTCAGCTTCTTCTTCTTTAAAAGCTTTCAGGAAAAAAAAAATGCAGAACAAACTCTTATCAGAGTAGCTCCAGCTTGTCAGAATTAGGTGAGGTTTCCTTGCTGGAAAAGGCAGGAGTAACGCAATCCGCATCTACAGGACACACTCCTCAAAACACAGCAACGAGCAACATCAGGAGATACCGGATATTTATCCTACGATACCCACAATACCTATCAACCGTAAGTCAGTGGACGTTAGCAGGTGGACATTACCGGAGCCAAGAACCTCTCTCCAGCTTCTCTCCTGAGTGCTGTATTTGGATGAATGAAACGGAAGGTTATAAGTGTGTTTTGTTGCCCGCGGTCTCGGTGGGCATGCGCCAGGTTGGCCGCCGGTCGCCATGGCGCAGGTGGCGAGCAGGCCCGTGTTCCGGAACCTTCTCCCCGGTGTCACGGGCTACGCGGGGCCAATCGGAAGCCAAGCGTTCCCCCAGGCCCCAGAAAGGTGGCTCTACGCTCGCTGTCCTTTTACTGGCTGCAGTAAGTTTAGCGCTGGTGTTTAGCGCGGTGTTTAGCGCTGGTGTTTAGCACTGGTGTTTAGCACTGGGAGAACGAGGGGCGTGGGATGTAGGATGCCATGTAAACGCAAGGCAGAGCGGACTGCTGCTGATTTGGGGGGGGGTGAATTCTTTATTGGTTTTCACAGTTTTATGACAATGCTGCCTCCCACCTAGGAGCAAGGAAAATCGCTGCCCCACCCAAAGCAGAGAGAGAGAGAGAGAGAGAGGAAAAAGAGACAGGCAGAGAAAGAGAGAGGGACAAAAAGAAAGAGACAGAGAGGAGACAGAGACACATAGACAGAGAGAGAGACAGACAGAGGAGAGAAATGGACACACAGACAGAGAGAGAGAGAGAGAGAGAGAGAGAGAGAGGGAGGAAGGCAGACAGAGAGAGATGTTCAGCTTTTGCGCGTGTCCCTCCAAAAAAACCTCAGTAAATGTGCAGTTTTGGAGCGGGGAGACGTGGCGAGAGAGAGAGAGAGAGAGAGAGAGAGAGAGGGGGTCCAGAGCAGTTTTGAGGCTGCAGTGGAATGTTTTCTCGGGCAGGGTAAATATCCACAGCTCCGGGGCTCCACTTTCCCTTAAAAGGAAGCCGCCGGCCCTCCGACCGCACACGCCTCCCCAGACGCCCCGCCGCGCCGCCCCGCCCGTCTCTCGCCGCCCCGCCGGAGGTCACCTGGCAACAGGGCGCGAGGAGAGCCAGGCCGAGGAGCGGCCTACGGGGCCCTCTCCCCGCTCGGCCGCTTCTCCAGCGTGGAGAGAGAGCGGGCGGCTTCCTGTTCCCCCGACGGCGCGCTCCCCTGAGGGGGCTCTGGCAGTAAAGCGCGCGGTCGCCGCGGATACCCGCGTCCGAGCAGCCGCAAGCAGACGGGGAGCGAAGGAAGGGAAAAGCAGCTGAGAGGAGAGAGAGAGACCGCGCTCAGGGTCGCCTTCCCTCCTTGCAAGCGGAGCCAGACGATCGCGGCCGAAGAGCCGGCCAATCGCAGCCAAGGAGCAGGCCAATCGCAGCAAAAGAGCAAGCCAATCTCAGCCAAGGAGCAAGCCAATCGCAGCAAAGGAGCAAGCCAATCGCAGCACAGGAGCAAGCCAATCACAGCTAAGGAGTCAGCCAATCACAGCTAAGAGAGCTCTTAACTACCTTTACAGGAAGCTATATTGTAATGGGTTCCAATCCAATCAGTTATAAAGGAAGGTATGACTGGGGCGACTCTGACAAAAAACAGGGTTCAGGATTCAGAACCATTCCCGCCAAGAGATGCCGATCCTCTGGAACGAAGCGTGACCTCAAAAATCCAGAGAGCGACCAATCACGAGCTGCAAAAATTGCTTCCTTTTCCTTTTGCTTTTGCTTTTCAGTTTTGAGAAAAGGCTGAGGTTTGAGGTTTGTTTGCAAACACGTGGAGCAATGCACCATGGGATCGCTGGATCTTTTTTATGACAGGGCCGTTGGTATCCAGGGGAATGAGGATCACAGAAGAGCCCGTTTGCAACAGGAACCAAAATGAGAAATGCTCTTTATTTACCGCTCTCTGAATACCGAGTCCGTGTTTTGTTCTCGTTAACACCGGCAACTTCCACCGCTGTGAAGCCTAGGGCTCTTCGCTACGGTTCATTTAACGCGGTTTAATGCTCCTTACGGCAGACTGGTTCTTGTTTGCATAACTTTATTGTTCAATAGGGAGGGTGACAAGTTGTCAGAAGAGGCTTCGCTTCCGGTCTCTCTTGGGATTATACTCAACTCCACCCTCCGCCCCCCTCCCCCCCTCCCCCCCGAGGGAATTGCTGCACTGCGATCCCTGACCTTTGCATTTGTGTTTGCTAGCCAGTCCAGGGTGAGAGTGCAAATAAAAGGCTGTGTTGGGTATTTTTCTAACTGTCTCCCCCGCAGTCAGAGCCTGAGTTAAAACTGTTTGAGAGTCAAACTGAACCCGTCGCTCGGCGGTGCAGGGGGGGGTACGCCGGCCAGGCGTGGCGGGTTGGCGCTGGGCGGGTCGAGCCGGCGGGCGCAGCTGGCCGGGCGGGCGGGCGGTGCCAGGCTGGATCTCCGTGCGTTTGGGCACACGCCCCGGGTGAACAGGGCCCGCCGGGGCCCGGGTGCAGGTGCGTGCCACTGGCAGGTTACTGTTTACGAGTCGGCTGTTCACACACACGCGTGTTTGACCAGGGAACAGTGTACACATGCTCTGCAAATGTGTGTGTGCGCACAATTAACGGGCCTGTGTGTGCGCACATAATGCACACACGCACACACACACAAACACACACCCACACACACACACACAATGCAAACGTATGCGGACACACATACACTGAAACACACATACACACACGCACACACACAATGCAAACGTATGTGGACACACATACACTCACACACACACACACACACACACACACTCACACGCAGATGCACACACGCACACATTCGTGCACGAATGTTTAAATAACGTTTACATAACATTACCGGCCCAGAAGCAAATCGAAGCGGAGGTCTCCACGTAAACGCGCGGGCAAAAAACGATGCAGCCGCAGTTCTAAAATAATAACCGTAACATCTAAACCCCACTTCAGCTCGCGTAGATTCAGACTCACGCACGAGGAATGCACAGCTGCATCAGACGAAGGGCGAACGGGCCTCGAACCCGCAGCCCTCCACATTAAAGGCAAAGCCACGGTAAAGCGATCCCCGCCAGGTCAGTGCGGGCGAGCGCTCCCACCGGCAGGCTCTCTGGCACCGCTTTAAAGGGCCATTTCAACAGCGAGAGCCTCAGAACAAACCTTCTCCGGAACGAGTTCCTGTCTCCCAGGAAGCCAGCAGGTGCCGCGCCCGACCGAGCGAGCCACCGCAACGCGCCATCTCTCTGAGACGTAGAATCTTTTTTTTAAAAATTTTTTTTTATGAGGGCCAGGGGGGCAGCTCAATACATGCAGAAACGTCTTCAGTAACGGACATCGCCGACACGCAGTTAAAGAAAAAGATCGCCAACAGCTGAGAGAAACAGCTACGCGGCTCCAGCGCTGCTTCCCTAGTTTCCGAGTTTAAGTTCCATCGGTTCCACATGAAAGGGGCTAGCGGATTAGCTAGCAGCCGGGCGGCATTAGCGCTCGAACCCGCCACGGGCCTCGGGGTCTCCGAGCAACTGCGGTTTACACGGGGGGGAGGGGGGATTTGGGGGGACAGCAGATGGGGCTCCTGGTCTAAGAGTCTTTTTTTGGGGGGGGGGGGCGGGGGCGGTTGGGGTGCAGATAAGGACAGCGCCACGTCTCCAGCTCCCGCAGGCACGCACAGGCCCGGACTGAATCAACACTTCCTCTAAGCTCTATTTACCCTGTCCCAGAATGAAGTCCAAATCCAAAGTTTTTTTTTTCTCCCTCTGCACAAACACAGTTCGGCTATTCTGGCAATCTCTAAAATTAACACACTAAAACTTTGTTTGTGAGGGGGGGGGGAAAAAAAGCCACAACATTTGTACTTGCATGCAAAGGACAAACAAAGAAGCAGTGAGAGGTAAACGTTCGCCGGATGAAGGCTAGTCTTTCTGGAGGCAAAAGGCAGCAGAAAGGCCCACAATTATCCTAGGGAAAGAATGCTGTGGTTTGAACGAGCTGGCGGCTTGTGGTTCAGCCTCGATCTTGAAGTCGGCTGTCGACACGCTCCCGTGCTTTAACAGGGGAAGAGCGTGCACACGTACGCACAAACGCGTAGGAGCTGATATGACCGGCTGAGCGCTACCAGGAGGCAGCCGGGAGATGGCAGGTCAAAGGTCGGGTTCAACAGACTCCCGCTCGCTCCCTCTGTGGGAGCGGCACGTCGCCGTCTGCTGCACTGGCCGACGGATTATTCACGGACGCTACGTCACCTGTTCCGACGTGTTCTGTGTTCGGAGTGCATCACAGGAGATCTCAAACGATCGGACGCCCCTCTTTCTCTCAGCCCTCCAGAGCAGGGTTGCCAGGTTGCCAAAACTCCGCGATTAACGAGGAGTTGTCTCATGAACATGTGGACAGACAAACACGCACAGCACAACACACACACACACACACACACACAGATACCCTCTTTTTCTCTCTGTCATTCTAACACACACACACACACACACACACAGATACCCTCTTTTTCTTTCACTTTCTTTCTCTCACACACACGAGCACACATGCACGTGCACACACACACACACACACACACACACGCACATGCGCACACACACACACACACACAGTACCGCTGTGTGCAAATACCAGTGGCATATAACACCGGAGCCAGTGAAGCCCGTGGGCTGCAACACTGCTCATATCTGAGAGCTCACACACGGGTCTGCGGAATGATCCAGAAAAGCGGTCCCCCGGCCGAAAGCAGCGCGTCGACGTAACCGCCGCCCGTCTGGAGGCCGCCGCCGAAACCTCACGGGCCGCGGCGTCCCAAAGCGCGGGGGGGGGGACAGCGCCCCCCCCCCGCCCCCTTTCCGTTTCGTACGCCTTCAGAGGGATCAGGCGGGGAACCTCGAGCTGCCGCCTTCGCCGCCGCAGTTTCCCGCCCGCAATACGGCCCGGGGACTCTGAGGGAAACGAGCCGAGCACCCGCGCGCCGCCGCCGCCAGGGTTCAGGACGCGATCCAAACCCACCCGGGTTCGCCGAACGCCCGCTGACCCCTCTGTGAACGCAACCCAGACACCGGGCGACCCAAAACGGGGGTTGAACCTCTGAAGACAGAACTTTCTTTGTCCAAGAAACGTCAGCGCACGTATAATACACACACACACACACACACACATCTACACACTCACACACACACACACACATTTACACACATATTTGTCTCTGCCACGTTAGCCCCTGGGAGCAGGAAATACCACAGAGATATAAATGTAAAGAGAGCGCCGCTCCGGAGCGGTTTCTCAGGAATTCTCTCCGCGGTGGAGGACAAACACGGGCGGCGGTGTTTAGACAGGAGGGCCGCGTGAGGAGAGGCACTCAGACAGGAGGGAAAACAAACTCCGTCTCTCTCTCTCTCTCTCTCTCTCTCTCTCTCTCTCTCTCTCTCTCTCTCCCTCTCTCTCTCTCTCCAGCTGCTTCTCCCAACGTGAACCAGCAGCTCAGAGCGTTCAGGGTCCTGGGGAACAGGGAGGGTGGGGGGGTGGGGGGTCTGCAGGAGGTCAGATCACCTCTAACGGACTCTGGTGCGGACCCCTCCCGCACACCAGCCCCAGCTTGGCGACAGACGCATCGAGCGTCTCTCTTTTTCTCGGTGTTGGGAGAATGAAATAGTTATTTCCCGGCTGGTCTCACTGCTGCCTCCGTCTCTCAGTTCGGGAGGGAACGGGCAGCTGACGCCCTGTGCAGCGCTTGGCTGGGCCTAAAGGGCGGCGCTAGCGAGCCAGGTACAGAACTACAGAGTGCAGGACCGGGACCGTGCTGAACGAACGCGCTAGCATTTACATCCCTGCCCTCGCAACTTAATGAGCAAAAAAAAAAAAAAAAAGACAATGAGAAGCGCTCTAGCCAATCAGATTGCTTTCCTCACACTTTCCCCGTGTCCTTGAGCTGGGGCCGCTTCGTCCTGATTGGCTCCAGCAGCAGAGTGTGTAACTGCAGGACGCGACACGAGTAGAGCTCCACCTCCGAGATGAGCAGTAACAGCCAAGCCCGAAGCTGAGGGGCGGAGACTCGGGGCGAGAGCAATCATTGGTTGAGTTTGGCAGGAATGCATATTGTTTTTTAATGAACGCCTTCGTCATGTGACCCACTCTGGTATGCCAGATGTCTTTGAAGGGCATGCATTTTTTCAAGTGGAGTCAGAGAGCTGATTTCAAAACACACTGCGGATAATAAATATCATATCTGTTTATATATTCATATGTAGACAATTCAGGTCATTATTGGTATTTTTAGAACTTGTGTCAGATGTTGCCTGTATGTATTGGAGATCTGCACTGTGGCTGTAGGTTAACATAGTGAACTTGAGTGAAGTTACATATAAACTCGCTGGCCTGGGATGGCTGTTGGGAAGGTCCGGCCCTGCTGTCACTCAGAATGTGTAATAAACACAACAGCGACAAACACAGAATGTGTAACAAACACCACAGCTACAAACACAGAATGTGTAATAAACACAACAGTGACAAACACAGAATGTGTAATAAACACAACAGTGACAAACAGAGAATGTGTAATAAACACAACAGCGACAAACACAGAATGTGTAATAAACACAACAGCCACAAACAGAATGTGTAATGAACACAACAGCGACAAGCACAGAATGTGTAATAAACACAACAGCGACAAATACAGAATGTGTAATAAACACAGCATTGACAAACAGAATGTGTAATAAACAGAACAGTGAAAAACACAGAATGTGTAATAAACACAAAAGTGTCAAACACAGAATGTAGTGTTGTAACTATGGGAACAGCAGCAATGCATCCATCCATTATCTAACCCACTTAATTCCTGGTCAGTGTTGCGGGGGGGTGCTGGAGCTTATCCCAGCATGCATTAGGTGAGAGGCCCGAACACACTCTGGACAGGTGGCCAGTCCATCGCAAGGCACACTCACCATTCACTCAGTGAACTGCCAAAACCCGCATGTCATTTTTAGGCTGCAGTTCAATCAACTTCCATCCTCAGCTTTGACCATTTCCTTGAAGAAGACAAAAACTATTTAGCGATTAGGAGCCGTCAGGTAGGGAAACACCGATGGGAAATATCGGGCCAACCGCAGCTTTGGGTCATACGGCAACACTGTCACACTGGAGAACCCAATACCACATCCCGCATCCTGTAAATAAGCTCTTCTCCCCTCCCCCACCCACCGCAATATGAAAATAAATTTATAAAAGTGACATATGAGGCAAACGCAACACAAGACTATTACAGATGGTAACAGCGCTACACATTATTTCCTTGCTTCTTAACGCATGGAAAATCTCATACATACGGACTGTCTAAATCGTGTCTCAACAGCCTGCTGCAATATCAATATAATGCCTGCTGGTATCAAAATGACAGAAAGAATCAAACTCACTGAACCGTTCGAGGGTGGCAGCAAACGTCTTTTTCCCCAACCCTCTGAAAGGGGGTTTTATTAACAGGCTGTCACATCTGTCATTATCATCCTTTACTGAGTAATTCTTCTGACGCATAGAAAAAAAAAAGCATCTTTCAGTAGCCGGGTGGAAGAACAAACACTGTGCAGGAAACGTATGGAGCCCCCTGTCGATTGAATGCACCTCAGTGAGCTTGCGGTTGTTCGAGCAGTGACAGAAACTGAGTCAATCCCACTGTGCTTCACAAATATATAGCGCCCGTCACAACGGCTCAGCTGCGTGCTAACGCCAGGGCTCAGCTACGTGCTAACACCAGGGCTCAGCTACGTGCTAACGCCAGGGCTCAGCTACGTGCTAACGCCAGGGCTCAGCTACGTGCTAACGCCAGGGCTCAGCTACGTGCTAACGCCAGGGCTCAGCTACGTGCTAACGCCAGGGCTCTGCTACGTGCTAACGCCAGGGCTCTGCGGCTAGCGGAGAGACGGCCCCTCTTCCTGCGACCCGGTTTGTGGGCGTCAGAAACCCCCCGACCTCCACGCAGGGCCGTCCTCCAAAAGGAGCTTACACATTCTGGGGGTTTTCGAGACTAGGCTTGATGCAGTGTTAGATGCCATCTAAGTAGGTAGGTAATCAGAGCACTAATTTAGTCAGCAAAATGGGGAGCATTGTTGGGCTGAATGGCCTGTTCTCGTCATCATGTTATGTTATGTTATCTTATGTTATGTTATCTTATGTTATCTTATCTTATGTTATCTTATCTTATGTTATGTTATGCTACGCTATGCTATGTTATTAAAACCAGTTTGGAAATGAGTGTAAAACTGTAAGAGGCTTGAGCCCGGGCCTAATGGCTGGAGCAGCGGAGGAGTTTCCACAGGCCAGGCTAGGCCCTGAGTGACAGCTCTGCGTGGGCGGAGAAGGCCACACCCTCTTTGGGTGTCATTGACTGTGAATAAACCTTTTGTTCAGGATGGGAAAAGGTGAGGGTGGGGCTCTGTGGGGGGGTGAGGGAGGGGCAGGACGGCGGGTCCCTCCTGACGGGGCAAGCCGAAACACAGCACCCGCACTTTCCCACATGTGGCAGTCAAGGCTGGCCGGGGGCCCTGGGACTTTTATTTTGAAGTGAGGATGAGGACGTCTGCCACAGGAAGGATTTTGGGATTAACAAACCAGCACACACACACACACACAGCCACACACACGCACACGCATAGCCACACGAACAGGCACAGGCACAGGCACACACAAATTACATTATTACGCAAGGACGGGATCACACCTGTCTGACGGACAAGGTAGTTGACCCACCCCCCCTCTATTTACACATAAACGACAAAGGGACAAAAGACAAATTAAAACAGGATAAAAGCATTGAATAAAGGTGAAGAAGGGGAGGAGGGGGAGCGACACAAGACAGAGGAACTGGGCCATTCATACCCAGGAGAATACCCAGAATCGCTCCGTTCCTCCAGAATCCATAATCAGCCAATAACAACAGCCCCACGCAGAGGTACACGTCTACAACACGACATCCTGAAAACAGGGACCAGAATACCAAGGCCCCAAAAAACATTAGCCTTCCAGCGTAAAGAAAACTCATCCATCCCCGTGGCCTGTTATATAGTCCACACAGCCACACAGTCCAGACCGTGCCTACAGCCACAGGACAGCTCGTAACCGTCGTAAAGCTGACAAATATTTTTTTTAAATCGGGAGCGAGCGCTTTCCCGCGGAGATACGATATCTCCAAGCCGCGGCGCCACATGACAAATTACCGCGTTTAATTGGCTGCGTCTCATTTCGGGGCCAAAGTAATCTTTCAGCGCGCTTCAGAGTGCCACATCAGCAGAATTTAAAAAATAATGAGCACGGGGCGTGATTTTTCAAATTTTATCAGTCAGCGGACGGCGAACGCGTTCGTCGGTTTAGTGTGCTTCAGGACCGGTGGAGCCACAGCAGTGGATGTCATTAGGAGGTAAGGCTGCTGTCTTTAGACCCACCTGCACATCGCTCCCAACCCACGGCCCAGGTAACGCAGAGTCCTTCATCTCAGGAACATGAGGAGTCTTTAAAGACCCCGTACAATTAAAGCCACTCTTTATTAAGGTGATATTGAACATTCAGAGAGGTTTAATCTTTAGATTAAAGAACGCCAAACTCTGATATTAAGCCTGCTTTACTTTGTTATAAAAAATTAAGTGAGTTTTTTTTTAAATGCTTAACCAAAGCAAGACAGTTTACATACTGGCCAACACATGAGGATTTGGTATTGGCCGTTTCTTTTTTTAATTTTATTTTCACCAGCCAATCAGAAGTGAACCTGAAGCGAATATGCCTACAGAACTGCCAAGGCTGTGGCAGACATCCAGCACTCTAATTTAGAAATGACCCGCTATACAGGAAAAGGAGGATTTGCTATTTTTTGATTAGTAAGTTCTGAGAACAAGAAAGAGAAATACATTAACCGTGCATTAACTTATCCTTTCTGCTCGCATCATTCCATATGCAAGAAAAGGCGCTTTTTGTTTATTTAATCAAGGAGACTGACGACAAATCAATTGCAAACGAATGATTAAACAGCTTCGTCTGGAGGAACTACGACACAGAGAATAACTACAGTTTTACATCACAATATGGCCACAGTCCTTACTTTGTCAACAAAACTAATCACATTACAACGTTTGAAAACAATAAAATCGCTTGACTGACTGACTGACTGACTGGCTGGCTTCTCCAGCTCCTGTTTAAGTTAATCCTGCTTATGACGGACCATAAAAAATCAGTCAGTCAGTCAATCAATCAATCAATCAGTCCAGGTACAGCACTGTAAGTCCAGGGCTCCCAATCCTGCAGAGCGAACACAGAGAGAGGGAGGATTCCCCGTGCGTGTTACGACACGCAGGATCCCCGGCTGTTAGAGGCTGGGAGCCTCAGCTGGCGCAGGTGTCCCGCTCCCCAGTGATTATCCCAAAAGGTGGGGAGCCCGCGGGCCTCCAGAGGGGGAGCGCCCCGCCCCACCCCCGCCCAACCCCGCCCCACCCCACCCCCCCTCTCTGCCGAAGCCGCTTATCACCCGCCATTAACTCCAGGTGCGCTTGAATTCCGCCTGCTCAGCGAACGAGGGCTGTGCGCTCCCGGGGGGGGGGGGGGGTCATCTCTGCGCGTCGGCTGCAGCCCGCCGCCGTCTCCACGGCGATCCGTGGTTCCTTTTTTCTCCGCTCGCGCCGGCCTCCGCAACCCGCTGCACCGTGGGTATTTTTCCACCGGGAGTTCGAATCCTTTGTGAGGCACAGCCGTGTCCATTTCCGCACGCAACAGAACGGAGAGGGTAGCAAAGTGTGATGTCATAAGCGGTCAGTGTCATAATAAACCCCAATGCGTTTCTGTCCACCGAAGGAAGCACAGACGCTACCATTACTAGCATTAAGCATCGTAACTATTGCAGTAGGTATGATTACACAAGTGTGCCTCGATGTACTGTAGCCAGGTCAGGGTATTGCACATTCTCTGGCCCTATTGTTCTACTGTTGAGCTGTTATCCAAGCTTAAAAAGCCCCACATAAAGTATGTTGTGAAAGGTGTCTATATTTAGCAGGCTCCTTTGTCGGGACCCAGGAGCAGACGGTGAGTCACGCGTGCCTCAGAGTCTCGGTGCTTTCGCCCGGATCCGCGCGCGGCAGCGGCGGCGCGTCTGCAACAGCGGGAACAATGGGATTAATGGTTCCCCACCACAAGCTCACTTTAGCATTGGAGCTACGATAGCTAGCGTCCGAGCACGCTAGTTCACTTTAACACTGGCGCAATGATAGCTAAAGTCCGAGCACATGAAGTTCACTTTAACACTGGCGCTATGATAGCTAGCGTCCAAGCACACAAAGTTCACTTTAGCACTGGCGCTACGATAGCTAGCGTCCAAGCACATAAAGTTCACTTTAACACTGGCGCTACGATAGCTAGCGTCCGAGCACACAGAGTTCACTTTAGCATCGGCGCTATGATAGCTAGCATCCATACACACAGAGTTCACTTTAGCATTGGAGCTATGATAGCTAGCGTCCGAGCACACAGAGTTCACTTTAGCATCAACGCTACGATAGCTAGCCTCCGAGCACACGAAGTTCACTTTAGCATTGGCGCTACGATAGCTAGCGTCCAGGCGGCACGCGGTGCCCGCGGCGAAGACGGCGGACGCAATGGTGGCAGTGCCCCCGTCTCTCAGGCCTGGGGGGGGGGGGGGGCGGGGGGGGGCGCAGGGCTGCGTTGTTCTACCGTAACGAGCAGGAACAGACAGGCCCGGTGCTTAATCACGCGGAGATGACCCGGGTCCCTGTGACTCACTGATCTCCGCGCGCTGGACGGACGAGCAGCATTACGCTCCGGCCCACGGACTAGAGCAGCTGTGGCAGACCGGTCCCATTCAGCAGGTCAGCGCCCTGGCTCTTATCCCACCCCCAACCCCCATTAGGGCGTGTGAGAGTGCGTGTGTGTGTGTGTGTGTGTGTGTGTGTGTGTGTGTGTGTGTGTATGTGCGTGCGAGTGCGTCTGTGTGTCCCTCCCAGTTAACCAGTCTCAACAGAGAGAGAGAGAGAGAGACATTGAGAAAGAATGGGAGAGAGAGAGAGAGAGAGAGAGAGAGAGAGAGAGAAGAAAGCGCAGCAAAGTTGTGGAGATGGATATTCATTTGTGCCCATGATGAACTGAAACCATGTATTTAGTCAGCAATAAAGTGCCGTTTGGTCTGACAGCAACCAGAAAACCGACTGAAAGAGTTTGCTCTGGACCGCTGCACAGCCTTCAACATCCAGTTCTGCACCAATGAGCCGAGTCTCTTCCCAGGAAGCCAGCTTCCGTTAAACAAAGTCAGAAAAAGCGCATTTCGCCAAACGCCTCGAACCCGTGAGCCGCCGCGTCTCTGTAATCGGGAGAGCTCCCACGATGCACCTGTGAAACGGCCCGTCTACGTTCGCGCAGGGCGCCTCCCCGTCGGGCTGTGAGCGCGGCGCTCTCTGGGCAAACCGGACGCCCGGAGCGCTCCGTAGGTCACGCTAACTTCGATCCTCCCACGGGGCGAACTGCTAGCCCGTTAGCGAACTGACGGCGCGAGCGGAAGCGAGCCTCCGCCCGAGCTCGCAGCGTTTCCTCCGGAGAGGAACTTCACGCTAATTCCCCCCCCTGTCGTGCATCGCATGGGGATTCGGGCTTTGAAGAGACTGAGGCTTACACGGTTTTCACAAAACACCGCGCACTTTATGAAATTACAAAACGTCCAACAAGCGGGCTAAACATATGTATATATATATATACAAACACGCACGCACAAACATGCACGCGACACATGCTCCCTTAAAAGGACCGTTTTGGAGCCAAAATGGCGGAACGCAATGCGGGATGTTGCTCTTGGCTTAGTTGCGTGTCGAGGCACCCGCTGCATATTCCACAGCCCTGAAGGAGCAGCTGTTTGCGGCGGCTCGAAACGTTCCGGAACTTCGGCCACCTCGGCAGCGGCCCAGCCGCGGCACCAGAGATAGAGCAGCGAACAGCTTCCTGCTCAAACCACATACGCCTACGGACCGGGTCGCAAAGGTCTATTTTTAGCATCTCGCCATCTTTAGATAACGCTCGGTCCCCATGGAAACGGGCGTCGCACAGCAGCGCTGGCTTCCGGAGCTCCGTGACTGTCCCGCAGAGAACATTCCACTCCATATTACCCAGAATTCCTAGGGAGCCGAAAAATCCCCACAGTTTCAGTTCAAAGCCATTTCAGGAAAAGGGTTTTTCAAGTATTCAGTCCTAGTTTTTCTTACATACCGGCAGATGTGGCAGTCACCTTTATCCAGGGTGAATTATATGGCCAACAAATTAGCATAAAATCTGCATTAAAAAAGATGAGGCAATGAAAGTCAAGCTTTCATTGGTGATTCAGTGGTGGAACCACACGGTTATCAAACCTACACCTGCGCCTATATGAATATGCAAATGAGTCTGGAGCGCGTAAGTCTACAGGCAGAGCTGTGTGTGGAGCATGCAGAAAAGGCGCCGCAGTGATGGGGCACAGCGGGTGAAGGCAGGCATCAAACTCGTAACCCCTCGCGTACAGAGCCCAGTTCCGGAGAGCCGACGTCAGAGCAGGAGGCGTTTTCGTTGGTCACTCTGACTCAGCAGAACTGCGCCTTCCTCCTCCTCCTTCCTCCTCCCTGAAGCCCGCTCCCTCCATCGCCCGCAAGCCCCCGTTTCCTGTCCGCCCCGCGGCCCCGAAGGCCCGCCGTTTCCTCCCAGAACACCGCCGTGTGCAGGACGGGGGAGGAAACAAAACGCGGGGGGGGGGCGGGGATCCCACGAGGGTCAGTGAACCAGTTCCAAAGGGTTCTCAACAAAAAAATCTTTTCCCCATTTAAATATTTCAGAAATTACATACGTCTTAGACTTTACATAAAAATAAACCTCCCGAATATTGTGATCGCCATAAACACATTATGAGAATTGTTACACGTTTAATATTGTCACGAATAGCAAAATAGTCTTTCATAGATTAGATCCGTGTGTATCCGGCTTGAAGATTAACAGATCACTGTTAAAGGGGGGGGGGGGGGGGGGTAAAGGGGCGGGAGGGAGTGGGTGTTCCCTAGAATGAGAAAGCAGAAGCACAGGGAAATACGAAAGAAAGCGTCTGCCGATTTTGTCCCAGCCCATTCATTGATCAATTTAAGTTGCTGAAAAAAAGTGTTTTAACTTCTTTGAATGTCTCGTGACCCAGAGCAGGTTTGGTTCGGTTATCGAGTCCCAGTGACTGAGCGTGCACATTTAGGACCTCAGCCAGTTCACCCCGCCAGTCTATAATACAGCCAATCAAAAGAAGAAACTTTTTAATAAAGGAACCGTTTACCGTGAAGCACTGAAGTCACAGAAAACACAACAAAGCTCTGAGAAATAAATATGCAGCATTCATCCTTCTTGCGTAGCCATTTCCGACATCGTGTAGCCTTAAGAGAAGGAGAGCGCAAGTCATCCAGCAGCAGACATTAATGGTATATAATGCAGATAATTGACGATTAGCAGCTTGCTGTGATTCAGGGGGTTGTGAATGTGGTCGTAGCAAAAGCCAGCTTCCACAGACAAGACACCCCCCCCCCCCCCCACAACATCTAGGCCATTAGAGCTGGAGGAAGCCTTCAGAAACTGAATACATAAACAAAGGGATGTGAAGAGGGGGAGAGGGAGAGGGAGAGAGAGAGAGAGAGATAGTACTCTAAACAGAGAGAGAGAGAGAGAGAGAGAGAGAGAGAGAGAGACCCAGTTTGGCTCCTAGCCCAATCCCTCAGGGAGCCAGCCTGACCCAGGTCCTGATGGAGAGGCTGTTTTCATAGCAGGACCCAGAGACTCGGCTTCCAACAACATCAGTGCCATGACATCTGCGGCAAACAGCCATGTTGAAAAGGCCAGGTCAGAGGGGACAAGGCAGCGCTCACAGACAGAGACTCACAGCAAGCAGACTTCACAGACAGAGTCTCACAGCAAGCAGACTTCACAGACAGAGTCTCACAGCAAGCAGCGCTCACAGACACAGAGTCTCACAGCAAGCAGCGCTCACAGACACAGTCTCACACAGCAAGCAGCACTCACAGACACAGAGTCTCACACAGCAAGCAGACTTCACAGACAGAGTCTCACAGCAAGCAGCACTCACAGACACAGAGTCTCACACAGCAAGCAGACTTCACAGACAGAGTCTCACAGCAAGCAGCTCACAGACAGAGTCTCACAGAGCAGCTCACACACAGACACAGAGTCTCACACAGCAAGCAGCGCTCACAGACAGAGTCTCACAGCAAGCAGCACTCACAGACAGAGTCTCACACAGCAATGAGCACTCACAGACACAGAGTCTCACACAGCAAGCAGCACTCACAGACAGTCACACAGCAAGCAGCACTCACAGACACAGAGTCTCACACAGCAAGCAGCACTCACAGACAGTCACACAGCAAGCAGCGCTCACAGACACAGAGTCTCACAGCAAGCAGCGCTCACAGACACAGCCTCACAGAAAGAAGCACTCACAGACACAGAGTCTCACAGCAATGAGCACTCACAGACATTGAGTCACACTGTGTTATTTGCAAATGATTGCATTAAGAGGTAAAAAACATTTTAACTGATCAAATTAAAGACTGGATCAGTGGCTACTAATTGGTGAACACCTGGACACTAAAACTTTAACCATCTGGCAGATAAAGAAGAATTTCTTTTTTTTTTTTCTTTTAAAGCAAATGATAACAAGCCAAACCCACATTGTGTTAATAAATTAAGGGAAAATTACGAAAGAACTTTAACACGCGCTTAAGACAACCTTATTTAAGCGACGATGGGCCGTACCAAAAACCAGCATACGCGGGGGTGGCCAGGATGGAGTCTGAGAGCCGCTGCTTCAAAGCACCCCCGCTTGCCGGATCCACCGGGCCCCTCTCAGCAACTCTGCCCAGACGGGCGCTCTTGCTCGGGACAGAAAAGACGACATCCCATAATACAAGCCCATTCCGTTGCCAAAGAAGATGGAAAAAAGGGGCGTACGCCATCACAGACAGTAAACAGACCTCCCTACCTAATAATCAAAACCAACAGTTGACTCTAGTGCACTTTCCTCAAAGAAAAAATCACACTATTAAAAAACATTTTTGATCTTTTAACATAAATATATCACTCTTGACCTGCTTGCATTGTTTTCATCAGCACCAGGCGAACGGAAAACTCCTGTTTTGGTACAGATGCGATGGGAGAACGGGGTATCGTGACACCAGAACGGGAGGGGCTCCAGGATGCCATCAGCAGCGCACCGATTTGAACTCAGAACTTTGTTCTTCCGTCTTCTCTGTGATTGGTTCGTGCCAGTACATGATTGGCAGATTGTCGTAGCTCCACCCATCTGCCCAGGGTTTATCAAGGGTCACTATCCAATCACAGTGCTGGCAGTCAGCTTTTAGAGGCCTGCGAGACTGAGATAGTGAACAGGAGGCTGATATCAGGAATGCCCAGACCAGGGGTATGAATGTTCTCACACACACGTGCACACACGCACACGCACACACACACACACACTCTCACACACACACCAAACAATGGCACCCATAAATCAGGCCTTCGGCTTCAGGAACTCACACTCACGGCTGCGCTGCAGAAACAGGAAGCGCACCTTGCAGCGGGCTGGACACCGACCGGCCCGCCCGCAGGAGGGAATCGGGAGGGAGTCTTTAGAGCCGTCCGCATTCTTCTGCGGGTCAAAGGTCGCCAACGGAACAGACGCATCTGTCTCTCTCCGCGGGGAGGAGAGACAAGAATGTAAAGGAGACCCTTTCCTGGAATGTCTACCGTCTGAAAACTGAGCAGGCAACGCGTTCGCCTGACTTAACCGCGCTTTAGCCTAACATAACCGCGCAGCAATTATCTGCACTATGTGTCGGGGAAACCAGCCGGCTACCTGCAGCTTCTAACGCGCTCGAGGAAGCATAGACGTTCACATTCGCACGTACGGTTTGTGGCTTCCCTCAGAGAGCAGGTCAAAAGTGCACTCATTTTTGACACTATTCCTGTGCGATTGGAAACTATTTTAATTTTTTTTCCAGTTTCTACCTCAAACAACTTCGGAAATAACATATTTCACCCGCACATTTACACATGTGCACATTTTACATGTCTGACAGCAACAAAAAAAAAAAAGAAAGAAAACTGGGCATGTCCACGCATTCTTTGGCCCAAAGCGTCCCAAAGCTTGGAACCCAGCCTGAGTTCCCAGTTATTACAGCCTGGATGAAGCCCAGTTTGCAGCTACTCCAGTCAGTCGGGGTGGACGGCCTCGGGAAAAGATATTATAGCCAACCAAGATCCCCCCCTTAGCAAGCGAAAAAAAAGGCTTCAGCTCAATTAATGTGCGCAGTGTGCCATAAAGGCCACAAGTACTGCGCACATTTTCATCAGAGGATTCTTTTAAACCGCCCCCAAATCAACAAGCACCGAGCCCGAGCAGAAATAAGGCTATAATGCCTCTGCTGACTTGGCAGCCTATTCAATTGAGGAAAGTGGCAATATTTACGCACAACAACAGAAACAAGCTGTCACGCACTAGCTGTTCGTTAATTCGGTCTTTGCAGTCATTGCGAGAGAAAGGTTAAATAAGACAAGCAACTAATGTGTCTGTCATAATGCAACGTTTTTCATTCCTAGTGCACACCAGAAAGCAGTGATTCAGCGAGATCTGCTGCAGTACTAATTACTTGTTTGTTTCAGTAGGCCTACGTGCACAATTTTTGGAGAGATAAATGAATCAGGATTTTGGTACGTTTGGGTGTTCCCATATAATTACATACAGCATAGACTAGAAGTAATAGGGCGCGTGAGCTTGACACTTGCTTTTTTATTTAGCATGTATAGCCTATTTGTTTTCACAGACCAAATAGATTTACTATTTGTTATCCTCCGTTTTTTAATATTATATTTATTTTAAATATGTAATCGGGCCTGTGATTCGAATACACTATCAACATCCACATAGGCTACTTCCGACATACATGCCACTGCAGCAGTTTAGGCGTAACTACTGGCGACACGTAAACAAACAATTGTCAACTGACGGGAACTTGGGACTTACCTCGTTAGATGGTATACTGACAACACCTGTTGACCTCCGCTTCTCCCTCAGTTTTCTCCGCTCGATCTGCCCTTTCCCTTTCCGAGCGCTCGGACCCGAGCTCTTCTTCTCCTTGCCTTTGCTCGAGCCCGTTACAGGGCTGGGGCTCTCCTTCCCGCTCTCGCTGCACTCCGATTGTGGGGTGCCGACCACTTTCTCCGGCTGAGGGGTCTTCTTCAGGTTACCGCCGGGAGGATCGGCTCCCCGCCCGACCGGTGTCTGGTGCTGGTCATCCTCCGGCCTCCGGCTTAGGGCAGTGGAGGACGAAGACCGAACCACAGGATAGGATGACACGCAATTGATAGTCGAGGAGCCCCCGCTACCTGCGTTGCCGTTGTTGTTGTTGTTTAATTCGCTGTTGGTAGTTTTGTTATTTATTCCAAGAGAAGGGGTCCCGGTGGTGACGCTGCACCCACCGGTAGATGCGGCAATATCCCCCAGCATTTTAGCCCTCATTTTTTCCCGTTTCGCTTTCCATTCTTCCAGAAAGTCTGTCGTTGCATTTGGTCTATATCCAGTCGCCATGTTTTCTTTTTATGTTTAATAACTACCTGTTGCAAGCCAAGGTCTTAGTGAAGGGCTCTTGCCGTTTCAAAATTACACGGTGAAGGGTCTCGTAGCAATGTCTCTTTGCGGCTCTGAGCACCGCATTCCATTGAAGACCGTTTCTGCAACCAAATATGTAGGGGATCAGGGGAAATAAACGAATAGACAAAACCAGTTAATTTAATAGTAAAACAGCATATAGTGCAAGTGAAATTGCGCGTTGCTGTTAAAGTATATTTCTTCACGAAGAGCCAAGTTGTAACAAGTTTCACTCGTCTGTCAAAACCAAGGAAGTCGAAATTCTGCACTGACGTGGTTCCACCTGAGTACGCTGTTCCCCCCACGCGCTGCCGTGCGCAGGTCGGCGCAAGTTCTACACTTTTCAAACGCTCACGCAAAACTTCCACCAAAGTTTTCTCAAAAGAAAAATGTCTAAAATTTCCTCTATCATAGGCTATAACCTTTTACAAGTCTACAAAGTTAAGACGGATAGAAAACTTGCGTTTTCGATACGGCTTACCTGTATTTCGTACGGTTTTCTCTGTCGCCAGGTGAGCGGTCGGGTGTACTCCTCAACTGCCAGTTTGATTTGTCACACGCATGCTGGGAGCTGCGCTCGCTCTGCCCAGTCTCTCGCGCACCACGAGAATGTCGACACACCGAATGCGCACGAGCTCGCACGAATGAAATCGAGGGATTACAGGACATAGCAATTGTTGCGGGGCAGGGCTGCCCAGCCCTGTTCCTGGAGATCTATCGTTCTGTAGGTTTTCATTTCAACACTAATTTGACACACCTAATTCTATTAATTATCAGCTCAACGAGATGTCTGACAGTTGAATGAGGTGAGCTTTGTTACGGTTTGAGCGAAAACCTACCGGACGATCTCAAGGAAAAGAGTTGGGCAGCCCTGTTCCGTGGGTTGGCGAGTGGCCAGGATGCCTAATATGGACATATTCTTCAATAGTAAGCAACTGTATGCAAATGAAACACCTTAAAACTGTGTTAAAACAAAATGTTCACTTCAGTAAAGGGGGTGTGCAATCATTAGAGACTGTGTAAAGAGCAGAGTCTCTATTATTTATACCAAACAATCTTCCCTGAACTGACAACAGTTTTATGGTGTTGAAGTTGCATATGCTACAATTACAAAACCTCTGTAGATTGCATTCACATCTCTTTAACTGAAATGGCAACCATTTCTTCAGATAGTTTTATGGTATTAAAGTCGTATGTAGAGCTTTTGGAGAAAATACCCATTCTATGTTTGTTGACCACTCGCCAACCCCAGTAACAACTGCAATGTCCTAAATCTGATACAAATAAGAGCTCTAATTTTACACATGCTCACAAAACTACAATCATATTTAAATATTAATAAATCTACATTCCACAAGATATTAAATTAGTATGCTGATTTATCATGATTTCTGTCATGACAGCTGTAGTAAAGTACATGAAACATAAATAATCAATGAACTCAATCTAAATAATGAATCCAAATAATCAATTAACCTTATTTCCTTTCACCACATTGAGTATCGATGAATTTGATTCAATATGTACACAAAATATCAAGTTATACTCATAAAAGCGATCATTTTCCTGTGTTTACAAATCCGATATAAAAACACAAACAACTAAATCATGACTTTTATGAGAATAATTTGGTATTTTGAGTACACCCTGTGTGATGAATAGAAATAGATTAGGTTAACTCCTCCAAATGACTTGTGGTCTTGTGTGGTGCATGTACAGCCAGCTGAAGACCTGAATTTCATATCTCAAAAAATCTTATATTCATAGCTATTTATTTTACATGAAACGCCTTGGTATATGATTATGTACATTGCATTTAAACACATGCATTCATATTTTAAAACTGCTTTACCTGTAAGGATGTAAACTGGATGGCAGTGAATATACATGGTCATATTAATGTTCAGACCACATTTAACCAGAATAAGAGTACAGGGATTTGCATTTCATAATCAAAAACATTTTGTCATTGTATCATTGTATCATGTGGATCCACATCTCTTTGTGTGGATCCACATTTGACATGAGCTTATACATTTGTAAGCCCTCTTCAAATGAATGAAAGGTTTATTTATAGAAATTTATTTTTAAGATTTTACTTTCACTGAGTTACTGCACAGATTTAAATGAAAATGCACTATGAAAATATCACGTTGCAAAACTTTTAAAATATGCCAGTTTTTATGAACCCTTACAAGGCAAACTATATACAGAGAAACTACACAGCATATGAATATGTAATTTTTAATATAAATACTGTTAAAAATATTAATTTCAGCTTTTATTTTATTCAAACAAAAATATTATAATTAACAATGATACACTAATCTATTTGTATCTACGATGTAAATTCATTCCCAGTTTTGGAGTGGAGTGAACATGCACACTTTCAAATCAGATAATTTACCATTGCGTCGCTGTACACATTTCAGACAGAATATATTTTTTAAAAATGTAAGAGTCTTTGAAAGCACAAAATGGACAATAGATCTTATGTTCTGCCATTATAATTAGTGCCACTGGTGTACTTCAGCTGCTTTTATTTTTGTAAATGGATAAATTCTCACCGGCAGTTTCCACCGAAGTTTAAACACCAGAAGTGTAATTATCACTCACCTCACAGAGCTCTTACCCACCAAAACCTTCTCCAAACATCAGAGAGAGGTTTGCCAGAATGAGAGCAGGACTTCCACCAGTGTGGGTGCTGCCCCCTGAAGGTGAGGAGGAGAACTGATGGGTGTGTCGCAGCAAGCGAGGAGAGTGAAGGGGGCACATTTTAATATATTTTCATACATAAATATATATATTTTTTAAAAATGATATGTACTGCAGTTCTATTCTAAGTTCACCGTCTCCAGTCAATGACACCCTGGCAAGTGTTAAGGCCACTGTGGCCTAATAGCATCGTCTCAGTCTCCAAACACAGAGCTTCAGGTTTTAAAGTCCATTCTTAATCTTTCTTGTGTTTCTGTGGTCTCATGTCCACTGAAGCATTCTGGGAAGTGCCAAGCGGACCTTGGGGATTGTTTAGTCTGGGAACAGTGCTTCAGGGTTCAAAGTTCATATGCAGTAAATACACTTAAATGTTCTCGTTCCTTGTTCCATTTGACTAATGCAAAAAATCTAATTAACATGGATACTAGTTATTATCCCTGACTTACGGTGCGAAGAAACAAGTGCTTTTCTGTAGTTCAGGTGTGGCACAGAGTTCAAGTCATAAAGCTGTTTAAGGCTACTTGTACAGTACACAAGTATGTAATTCTTGTACGGAATTGATTCACATGCACTAATAGCGCTGGACTGCTCATCTCAAAAAGGTCATTTTTGTAGTCCGTGCCTTTTGCAAATGCCAATGCCCTGCTGACGTCATTGAGATTTGCTTTAGTGAGAGCAACGATGTGTACAAATTACAGAAGTGCACAGAGCTTCCAGGCCTCTTGTGACCACTTTGGTCTCCCATAGTAACTCTGCACATAGACACATAGCGTCACACATAGCATTCGTTGCTCCCGTTTATTTAACGATTTGCACAAGGCTTTGACCCACGGGTTTTTGGAGGCAAGGACCGACAAAAAATAAATGGCTGGTACGTGCGTATAGGTCTTTTGTCTTTCGCCTCAGGATGCCATTTCCACCGCGCCGATGTTCCCTCGGCGTTTCTGCGGCAGACCAACAATTTTGCGAGATTGTGCTGTCTGTCGGTCGAAGCCGGCTCTTTAAGCGTTGCCACGGGAACGAAAGCACCTGTTTTGCGCTGGCAGACCGGATCGCGATCGGCACATCATCATACAAAACGGACAAAAGGACCAGGCGGGCGTGGCCCAGAGAACTAAAAATAGCACCTTCTGCAAGCGCTGAGGTCATTAAAAAAAAAAAAACCCTGCTGCATATTTGGGATTTTTGTGCCTCAGAAGGCGAAGTACAAAAGAGCAAACCGGTCTTCCGTAGCTTTTTACTTCTTCAGCAAGCTTCTCCACTAAATCCTTCTGTGCATTTCAATATCTCTAAACAAAATAGGCCCGGCCATTACAGAAGTGGCATTCTGCTTAATGCTATACGTCTGCATGAAATAACTTCCCTAAAAGAGGCTTGTGTTATTTTCTCAGTTAGTTACGCCAAGATATCAGTTTTCCCCTTTATATAACATGATGCGTGCAACCGAGTTTTTTGGGAATTGGGTAATGTAGTTTACAGTAAGGTTTAGAAAGTCATTTGGGGTCACAGAGCTCTAGGCCTACCTAGAGTCAGGTTTTCATGATAAGATGTTCATGTTGAGCTCTGCCAATAGAATAAGAGGATAAGAGGATAAGCAGAAGGCAGTATACCCACCTTGTTCTACTGGGTATCAGGAAGTTGGATATTAGGATGCTGCCAAACCATGGATGAGCTTTCTTGTGGATGTAGTAGAAGCAGAGCAACAGGGTAGTCCAGGCTCAATGCAAAACAGGGCCCTGTTTCACGACGGAAGATTACAGAGTTAGCTGGATAACTGCTCTGAGTAAAACCCGGAACAGCTCCTTTTACTTCAGTCCATGTTGCAGACGTAGGCCAGTTCCGGGTTTTACTCAGTGCACTTGTCCAACCAACTCAGCAATCCTGCTTGCTGAAACAGGGCTCCAGATAAGATCGAATCTCAAATGAAGTAGTGTGGCTAGGGCAGGGGTGCACAACTCCGGTCCTGGAGGGCCGATCTGTGTGCTGGTTTTTGTTCCAACCGATTACCGTTTCTTACAGCTCTATAAACTACACTGCTTCACTCCTGTTCTTGAGCACAGTACAATCTCTAGGATACACTTGCAGTCTGCGGCTGTAGCTGGTGCTTAAACACATCAGATCAAGATATGACTGGGCTAAATAAATGTTGGCACAAAATCCTGAAATGGATTGGCCCTTGTTGTGCACCCCTGGGCTAGGGGGACTGAATGGCCTGTTCTCATCACTAACCATTTTAGTGTTCTTAAATTCATTGGCACATCCTTACCTGTTGTTGACATTCTTCTTGCCATTATGGACATGAATAAATCGCAATTTCTTTGGAAGACGGACTTAAACTCATGGCTTGCACAATTTTTTCTTCGAAACCTTTAGTGTCGGACAAAACCCGCAAAAAATATATCCAATAAAATTAAGAAAATGGAAGGAGGAATATTCTGCAAAGGCCTCACTTAAGTGCAGGGTAACCGCTGGGCCTTTGATCACATGATAGGTTCGTTGCTGATGACAGGCCGTCTGCCGTAACATGCAGCGATGTGCTAAAGAGAACATTCCCTGGGCTGGCGCTGACCTCATTAACGTCACCCCCAGCGAGCCTCACAGGGCCTGGCTCTCCCCCCCCCCCCCCCATGAGAGAGCGGAATGGAATGCACGGGGAGTGAATCAGCCGTCGCAGGGAGAAAGAGCGGAAGGAAGCGGAGCGGAGAGGGACAGCGGGGGGGGGGGCCGTTTCCTCCCGCGGAGCGCAGCGAGCGGAGGGAAAGTGGGCGGAGCCGGACTCCGCGTCGGGGAATAATAACGCAGGCGGTGTGGTTCCGATTTACACCGACGCAATTAGCCTGATGCGTCGCAGCGCGGCTACGCTAAATGGTAAATGGTAAATGGACTGCATTTATATAGCGCTTTTATCCAAAGCGCTTTACAATTGATGCCTCTCATTCGCCAGAGCAGTTAGGGATTAGGGGTTAGGTGTCTTGCTCAAGGACACTTCGACACGCCCAGGGTGGGGTTTTGAACGGGCAATCCTCCGACTGCCAGACAATCGGTCTTACCTCCTGAGCTATGTCGCCCCATAGATGACATTCGCTGCTACGTCGCCCTTGCGTGTCCGCAACATCACAACCGGGCGCATTTTTATTATTTTTTTTAAAAACACATCAGACAAGAAGTCGTCGAATGGGAAGCAGGTTACTTTAAAACATGTTGCAGGACAAAAAAAAAAAAAAACTTCATACAGAAATATAAACAAGTTTTAAAGCGGACGGGTGCTTTCCGTCAATAGGAGCGATTGCGGGAATAGGTTTTCCCACTGTTGCTGTGTCACCGTTATCTCGTAGGCCGCAACATTCGAAAGATAAGCGGTGAGCAGATTAGAGCAGAGTAAGTAATGGGGGGGGGGGGGGGGGGGGGGGGGGGGGTCTCTTTTTTTTATTTTTTTTTTGGGCGATGGGGACGGAGATATCAAACACTTAACGGGAGCTCTGGAGAAGTCATTCCCTTTTCCGACCGGGAAGTCATCAGCTGCTCCCAGGAAAGTGCAGGAGTTGCGGATTCCAGGAGCTCGGCTTCGGTCACCTGGACGTCATCGCGCATTAACTCTGCGCCTAGCTGAGAGCTCGCTTTGCGATACAGGCCCCTAGTCTCACCACAGGCACTGCTCAGTTTCGGCAAAAAAAAAAAAAATCCCCAAAAAAAAAAAACAAATTCCAATTGCAGGTTTGAGTCCAATCCATGCCTCATTCCCAAGGCATTCAAGGAATTAATCACCAGGCAAAACAAACCAATACATTCCTGTTAAACTGACTGACTAAACAATAGCAGATCCAGATGAAGCCAATGGATGAGAACACACATGGGTAAGTAGGACACAGCCACAAGTGAAGGAGGTTGATGGTAGAAGATGAGAACACACAAATGGGATGGTAAGACAGGTCACAAGTGAAGGAGTTGATGGTAGAAGATGAGAGCACACAAATGGGATGGTAGGACACAGCTACAAGTGAAGGAGTTGCACACAAGTGAACCACCAACCCGCCCCCTCCTCCTCTCCGCCCCCCAAAAAGAACTGCTGCAGGACTGCGTGTAATTATAGAACATGCTGTCACTTAGCCACAATGCTTTATTTCAGCATACTTAGGAGACATAACAGGAACAAGCTGTTCTCTGCCAAGCCTATTTATTCACAGAGCTTTCTAAAATTCAGCATTTCAGAACCGGCTCGCGCACAAACGCGAAGACACGTTTCGCTGCGGGCCCAACTCCTGGGAAAAAAAACAAAACACTTTTGGCTTTTTCGGAGGAGGAGCGCACGCTCTCAAACTCGACCGGAGTGCGGCTGCAGAAGGGGGAACATTCCATTGTTGCGCGACCCGAGAGCCAAGAAAAAGACGGCGGGAACGGCACGCACGACACGCGCTCGCGGATGTGGTTTCCGATTCCAAGGAAGGCAAAAAAAAAAAAAAAAAAAAAAAAAAAAAAAAGGGCCAATGCGGCCATAACTCCGTATCAAACTTGTTTCAGGTACACAAATTGGCGCTTTAATTATTTATAGTCACTAATTTAGAGGGCTGTCGGAGCTCCGCAGGTCATTAACACAGAACCAGCCGCATGCGCGCAGGCAGTCATTTAGTTCTGCCATTTACCAGCATGCAAAGCATTTACCGATTCAAATAAATCAATGGGAACTCCGATTTCAGTAGAAATGGCTGATTACTTATTTAAAACAACAAACCGGTTCTCAAATTAGGTTCTGGGGTACCCCTGTGTATGCTGGTTTTCATTAATTTAATTCAATTTTTATTAATTGCAGCATTCCTATTTTGAGGGATTATTTACCCTCTTACGACACATTACGCCAAAACGGTTAGGTATGTCATGAAGAATAAAAGTCGCACATTCACGTTGTTCTTATTGCAAATGATTACACTAAGATTAAAATAATAATAATAATTTTAACTGATTAATTTAAAGACTGGGATGAACCAGCAGGCTCCTAATTGGTGACAGTGTGAACACTGGTTTCTAAAACTAACCATTTGGTAGATAGGCTAATTTGAAGGCAACGCAAATGATAACGATTCAAACTTGCATTGCGTTAATAAGTTGAGGGGGGAAATGAGAAAGAACTGAAAATCGAGCAAGAGATTGGCTCTAACAAAAGCCAGTATACTGTGAGAAGCACTACTGCAACAGAACAGTTAAAAAATGGCTGGTAAATAAATAGAATACTATCAAATTGGCAGAGTAAATGTCCTTGGCGCTGGGGACAATAACTGTTCTCGCGGTGCGCACCACCCTCCACCGATTAGCATTAACTTGTAGTCTCAGTGCTATTGCCACAACAGGCAGTGATGGCATTAGTAAGAACGTTCTCTATAGTGAATGCCATCACTACCTGGTGTTTATGCACAAGGAGCCGTCGCCTGATTTGAAAGCAGTTGAACGCGCACTGAGTTTATCTTTCACCTTTCTATTGAAGGCTTTTGGTCGGGCTGTGTTCAACTCCTTTGCTTTGCGCACGTGTATCGATCCAACCCCTAATTGAGTCTGTTGTGACATCACAATACTCGGCAGGGTCTCGGGGTCGCGTCCTCTCTGAGCAGCGCTGCAGAGAGCTCACTGTTGCTCTCGTGCTTTTGCTCTTCAGCGTGTATATTCCGCGGCAGCAGAAGCACACGGATAAATATGCATAAGTATAAACAGGTTAAATCTCATCCAATCCCAAAATCTCATCCATTTTGATACTCAAAAGTTACATAAGTGATAAGCAGCAGACTTATGACTTATTCAAACGTTCATGCAGGAGACTTGAACAGGTGCCATTAACCTTAAAATAAAAAGCCTCAAGACCTCCCAGCAAATGTAATGAGAAACACAGTTTTGGCTTGCGCAGTCACCTTGGACCGCGCAGTCCATAAAAGACATCTTTCAGATCTGGAATTTAGTTCAGTTTCCCTGCAAGTCTGTCGCTTTCGCGCCAACAGAGTTCAGGACTCATTAGAGGCTAAAATTGGAACCAGATTCGCAGAATATGAACGTCAGTTCAAAGCAAGATACGCGAGGAATGCAGTTATTATTGTTTAGAGGAGGCGCCCTTACCTTTGATTTCCCACGTACCTTAACACGCGAGAAGAACTGGGACAACAAAGCTGCTGTCAAACAAATCAGGGCAGATTAGCAATGAAGTGCGCCATCTAGTGGCACGTCACTGCATAACACGTTTATAATATACATACAATTTAGCATATCCTCCTGAGTCCCAGCACAACATAAGCTAAGTCTTCTTTTGATATAATGCAAGTGTCATGTCGCAGTGAAAATATTTTTAAAAAATATTATTTTACTTTTACTGAATTTCCCTTGTGTAGTGTAGGTTTCTACACAGTACAAAATGTTTTTTGAGATTAAGACCACAGACTCATGCCCCCTACAGGGGATAGCAATGAATTGCCAGATCTTAGATATTTATGAGAACAGGGTAAGGAAAATTAAAGGAGTTCACAACTATGAGATAAGAAATGCTACAGAACAAAAACTTACCTTTTTCAATACAGCAGAAGACAAAAACAAATTTATACATTTTTATTTGTACGAGTCAAAATACAGTTGTTTTTTTTCTTTGCAAAATAACTTTAGCGACTGGTTCCACGCGGACACAAGGCCAGCTTTGAACTAGGAATAAAACCATTTGAGAGCTGCAGCCACTTAAACCATCTTACGAATAAATAATCTAAATATAAAACACTCAAAAAATATAGCAGAAAATAAGCATTTATGCCAAGACTGCACACACGCTCACAGTTAAAGGAATCCATTTGGCCTGTCTGCGCACTCATTCAAACATTAGTTAAAACATCCTCCATGTAAATATGTCGACAGTCGCCCAACCGATAGGTCAATCCAATCCGTCAATCAAATAATCAGCCAACCAAATCACGCAGGATCGGTACAAGGAACATTCAAACTGTACCATTATGGAATTTCAATCAAGAGATCTTGAGCCTGCTGGTAGGAGCCCCGCCTCAAAGCACAAAAAAAACCAGCCACCCAAAAGAACAAAGAAAAAAAAGTTTTTATAAAAAATAAAAGACGATGGCCCATAATTTGAAAACTGAAATATTTCACAGAGCACGAGGACCGCTTTTTCTCTCCCTCTCAATCAGCTCTTTTATTAAGGGGTATAAATTCACATTTACGTGTATGTATGTGTATATATATATATATATATATATATATATATATATATATATAGTCGATGACGGTACAACAGCTAACACAAGCTTTGCGATGTACAATTGTCTTTTTAAGCAACTCTTCCAGTGGTCATCACAGCACGGCGGGCCAAGTAACAAAGTCACTCTCGCGTTTTTCACAAAATGGCGGGAAGGCAATAAAAATTAAAATAAAAACGAGAAAAAAAAAAACTGTTGGCTAAAAGGCTAGACTTGTTTTGTTTTTTTTTTTTTTTTTAACTATAGCAAATTTTAAAAGGCCACTGAAAATGTTTCTGAAAAGGAATGGTCCGGGCAGTACTCCTCGTGCACCCCCCCCCACCCCCCCCCCCTGCCCCCCCTTGTGGACAGTGTGAACAGACTCGCTCCAAAACACCTGGGATTTCATTACAATACCTACGAACACCAAAGACTACACAAAGGTAACAAAACAAAACAAAACAAAAAAAAACTTCACAAAGGGTACTGCTTACAAGGTGTGAAATGTTGTGAAGCAATTATATTATTCTTTCATAATTATCATTGACTTTTTAAAAACTGAAGGGGGGGGGGGAATGAACTGGCATTGATTACTACTAGCCACTCCCCCCTGGAGAAACTCTACTGCAGTTCAAAACGTCATCAAACTATGAAAAAAAAAAAGTTAAAACACACTTTTTTCGTCCTCTGGAGTTTGTATATTTTAATAGTAACAGACAGAGTATTGTCATAGGGAACCATAATCCATGCCATTTCGCTGGTCGCAAACAATACATATATACATACAGCATTCACTCAGTACCTGCTAAAACGAAACGAACCAGGTCAGGTATGAACCGACAACTACACTGCAAAAACTAAAAAAATTACAAAAAAAAAAACAAAACAAACAAGGAGGGGGCGGTGAGGGGGGGGGGCAGAGAAGTCTTTCGATGGACTCGTTAAAGCATTTTTATAAGAAACAAATGCATATTGCACATACAGTGAAAGCTTAAAACTCCACCTAGTCCATTACAACATTAACTCACTTTCCTTCAACTGCGGAAGAAAAAAACTGGAGATGGTAAGGCATTGTACACGGGCACGCGTGTGTGTGTGTGTGTGTGCATGCATTTTTTCTTGTTTGAGTGTGTGCGAGCGTGTGTGTGTGTGTGTGTGTGTGTGTGTGTGTGCGTGAGCGTTTGTGCAGGGTCACGGATACAGCAGGGTTCAGCGATCGCGCCCAACAATCGCTGGGCGATACAGGAAGTGACACGGTTCCCGTGTGGGGGCGGGACTTCCGGCAGGATGTGGGGGCGTGGCCAGAAAGCAACAACACAGCAAACGGCACTTCCGAGCGGTTGCGGAACACACACAAAAAAGGGGAGGGGCGGAAAAAAAAAAAATAGTATAGTGGCACAAATAAAAACGGGTCGCCGGGTGAATTGTTCGATGGCGGCTGCGAGCCGGACTAGGGCGTTTTGCGCGCGAACTAAGGCTTATGGGTAAACGTTTCGTTTCTCGCGTCGCTCCTCTTTGTTCTGTAAACTCCGCCTTCCGCGCGGACGTCGTCGGCAGCGAGGGGCAGGACGCGAACCTAAGCGTGGACCCGCGGCGCGAGAGGATGCCGTTTTTGGCGGGGGGGGGGGGGGGGGGGGGGGGGGGGGGGGCTGATGTCTGCTGCAATTAATATCTAAATGTGCAATACCGTTAGTCGCTGCTGACGGGCAGGGGGGGGCGGGGGGCGCGGGGGGGGGGGGGGGAAGGGGGTCTACTTTGAAAGTTTGCTAATGACTCGGATCAGGGCTCCGTTCTCGTCCTTTAGCCTCTGGTTGTCCGCTTTCAAGTCCGGAAGCATCTGGAAGGAGAGAGAGAGGGGGAGAGAGAGAGAGAGAGAGAGAGAGAGAGAGAGAGAGAGAGAGAGAAAGCGTGTGAAAGACAGACAGAGAGAGAGGGGGGGGGGGGGGGGGGAGAGAGGGAGGGAGAGAGAGAGAGAGAGAGAGAGAGAGAGAGAGAGGGGAGTTAGTCTCTCGGCCCATGGCCTCCGGTCCTCCCTCGCTCGCCCGCTCGCCCGCCCGCCACAGCGGGGCCATTTTACAACTCTGGCGAACTTTCGGCGAAAAGCCGCAGGGCCGAAAGGCCCACCGGCTCCCCTCCCCTCTCCTCCACCAAAGCGTTCCCATGCTGCACCACTGCAACACTGACACTCGCACGCACGTACGGTACGCGCCGCGCACGCTGCAGATGCATGCTGGGTAGTCAAACCACGCCACGGCGGCGGCGACCATCCGGCCGTCAAAGCCGTCCGAAGCCGTGCCGGAGGGGGGCAGGGCCCGGTGAAGGTGGGCGTGGCACGGCCTCCCCCTGGCCAATGAGGTTAAACTCCGCCCACCTTTCTAATCTTATTTATCAAAAACCGCACACCGTAAACAAGCACGCACGCGCACACCCCAAACTCATCCTGCGCCCCCTCAAAGGAGTAGGATGATGTCACATTAAAAGTCCGATTGGAGAGGGAGGGGGAATTTGTAGACGGTGCCTAAGCTTGTCATGCACAGAAGCCAGACTGGGCAAATTTGCCTGATGGAAAAAACCACTCGGGGAGGGGGGGGGACTCAGGCCGCACACGGGGGTCAGAAGGGGGGGGGGGGAACGCCCACACAGAGGCCAGCACCTGGGGGGGGTGGGGGGGTGGGGGGAGTGGGCGTGGCCGGGGGGGCGGGGCTTGTCTAGGGGCCGGGGGCGGGCAGCCGGCCGCAGGACTGCGACAGCTTGGCCACCACGCGGGCCAGGGCCCGGTTCTCCGCCTGCAGCCTCTCGTTGAGCTGCCGCAGCGCCCGCACCTGCTTTACCTGCGGGAGCGTCTGCAAGGGAAACAGCACACCCAGAGAGGGAGAGAGAGAGAGAGGGTGAGTCTGCAGGGAAACAGCACACCCAGAGAGAGGGAGAGAGAGAGAGGGTGAGTCTGCAGGGAAACAGCACACCCAGAGAGGAGAGAGAGAGAGAGGGTGAGTCTGCAGGGAAACAGCACACCCAGAGAGGGGAGAGAGAGAGAGAGGGTGAGTCTGCAGGGAAACAGCACACCCAGAGAGGGAGAGAGAGAGAGGGTGAGTCTGCAGGGAAACAGCACACCCAGAGAGGGAGGGAGAGAGAGAGAGGGTGAGTCTGCAGGGAAACAGCACACCCAGAGAGGGAGAGAGAGAGAGAGGGTGAGTCTGCAGGGAAACAGCACACCCAGAGAGGGAGAGAGAGAGAGGGTGAGTCTGCAGGGAAACAGCACACCCAGAGAGGGAGAGAGAGAGAGGGTGAGTCTGCAGGGAAACAGCACACCCAGAGAGGGAGAGAGAGGGTGAGTCTGCAGGAGAACAGCACACCCAGAGAGAGGGAGAGAGAGAGAGGGTGAGTCTGCAGGGAAACAGCACACCCAGAGAGAGGGAGAGAGAGAGAGGGTGAGTCTGCAGGGAAACAGCACACCCAGAGAGAGAGGGAGAGGGTGAGTCTGCAAGGGAAACAGCACACCCAGAGAGGGAGAGAGAGAGAGGGAGAGAGGGTGAGTCTGCAGGAGAACAGCACACCCAGAGAGAGGGAGAGAGAGAGAGAGAGACGGGGAGCGGACACCGTGGCACTCCACATCACCCAAAAAACCAACGTGGAGGGAAATAACTTTAAATAAAGAGAAACAGCTAAATGTGACCTACTCAGAAAGTCTGCATCAGGGCACGAGACAGACAGACAGACAGAGAGTGAGACAGAGACAGAGTCAGACAGAGAGAGAGACAGAGACAGAGAGAGAGAGAGAGACAGAGAGGGAGGGAGCTGCCAGTTGGAGGTTCAGTGATGGTTCAGGTCCAGTGTACCCTTTAAAAGCCCCACACTGCTGTGCTAATGCCCAAGTCTGCTGGTTTTCATCTAAACCACAGCTGCAATCCCCAGCATTTTAACAAGCCGTACATTTTTATTAATTACGCTTTTCAAGTTGAGGGATTATTTACCCTCTTGAAGCCACATCATGCCAGAAACAGTCACATTCACATTCTGCTATATAATGGTAACAATGAGGGGGGAAAAAAGATTAACTGATCGAATTAAATACTGAGGTGAATCACTAGGCTCTTAATTGCTTTGCAAATTGTAACGAGCCAAACCTGCAAGGGGCGTAGTGATTCGCCTCAGTATTTAATTGCTTTTGGAATTTATGGAATGTAATGTAGCACAATGCGAGAATGGGACTTGTTCTTCATAGCAACGTACAGCCATCTCACACATAATGTGGCTTAAGAGGGTGAATAATGCCTCAGAACTGAAGAGTGCAATTAAGAAGAATTCTGAGATTGCAACTGTGGTTTGAAAGCAGATCAGCATACACAGTGGTCCCGCACACGCACAGACATACAGACACACACACACACACACACACACACACGCACAAGTGAAGAGGTCAGTACCTTAAGGTCTTCCTCCATCTCAGTGATCTTCCGTTCTAGAGCCCTTTTTTCCTGAGGAGGGGGCGGGGAGAAAAAAGTGTCCGTTATTCCGTTTCCAAAGCAACGTGCTTCCGAGAGCAAGCGCATGCAGGCCACTGAGAGAGCCCACAGACTGCACCTGTTACAGCCCCCCACAGAGCTCACATCCCCACACAACTCACATCCCCCAGAGCTCACATCCCCACACAGCTCACATCCCCCAGAGCTCACATCCCCACAGAGCTCACATCCCCCAGAGCTCACATCCCCACACAACTCACATCCCACAGAGCTCACATCCCACAGAGCACACATCCCCCAGAGCTCACATCCCCACACAACTCACATCCCACAGAGCTCACATCCCCAGACAACTCAAATCCCCCAGAGCTCACATCCCACACAACTCACATCCCCCAGAGCTCACATCCCCACACAACTCACATCCCCCAGAGCTCACATTCCCACACAACTCACATCCCCCAGAGCTCACATCCCCACACAACTCACATCCCCCAGAGCTCACATCCCCACAACTCACATCCCCCAGAGCTCACATCCCACAGGGCTCACATCCTCCACAGAGCTCACATCCCACAGGTTCACATCCCCCAGAACTCACATCCTACAGAGCTCACATCCCACAGATCCCCCCCCTCCACTGTTCAGCACAGCTCCAAATACATATTTACTTATTTTCAAACTGTATTTTTTTAAAGGAATTTTAAAGCCTGTGCACAAAGCTAACTAAAACGGACCATCGGATGCAGTGTGCGTAGAGCCCTGTGGCGGAGGAGCCGGTGTTTCCGTCACATAACGCTGTCGTGACCCAAAGGAAACGTCGTGGAGCCGCAGGTACGGGGGCAGGGGCCCCAAAGGTGAGAGCAGAGCTTCCGGAACTTTCCACCAGGTGGCCGCACACGTCTCTCCGCGTCGCCCATCCCGGTCACCGCGTCTGGAAGCCGCGAGCTCGGCGCGGCCTCTCCACAGAACCAGACGCGGTCTCCCCTCCAGGGGTAATGGCGGGTGAAAATAACCCAAACCAAACGCTCAAACTGGGGTGGGGGGAAGAAAGGCCAACGGCGGGCGAAGTAAACATCCTTTCGGACTGAACAGGAAGTGGCGCATGCGATCGCCCCCGGCGACAGGAAAAATCGATGTGTGTTTTTTGGCGGGTGTTTTTTTTGAAAGGAAAGGCTCAGCGGGGGGGGGGCTGAAGCGCAGCCGGGCGCGGGAGGGGGGCACTGGTGACTCGGGTTCGACCGTACCGCCCAGATGCAGCCGGCTCTTTCTCGTCACCTTAAATCATAAAGCAGCTGGTTACCACACAGCAGGGAGGGGGCGAGGGGTGGGGGGGGGGGGGGGGGGGGGGGGCACTGACCAGACTGAGACAGCACAAGGTTAAAAACTCTGGGGGGGGGGGGGGGGGGCGTTCAGAGGGGCGTCCACCCCAAAGGGGCTAACAGTGTGCGCTCCTTCCCAAAGAGGACATATCGCACGCGAGAAGGAACGAAGTACCCTAACCCTAACCCCTTCTCAAAAAGAAAAAAAGAACAAAAAAAACCCCAATGACTGATTGCCATTAGTTAAAATTAAATAAGCATGTAATGAATAAGCAGTGCGTGAATAAGACTCGGATCATTACCCTTCTCTCCATTTCCAACTGCGACCTGTCAGAGATCCGCTCCTGCCTCTGAAACAACAGAAGTGTTGATTGGTTAACTGGCAATGGGGGGGGCAGGACTGAAACCACAGCTGAACCTGCAGTGCTCAACATTCACCTATCTGAAGCTGAATTAAGTGCTTTGCATGCTGAGGCTGGATTAAGTACTTGCTGAGGTCGATTTTGGCATTTTGCAGACTATGAGGCTGATTTTGGTGTTTTGCAGGCTGAGGCTGATTTTGGTGTTTTGCAGGCTGAGGCTGATTTTGGTGTTTTGCAGGCTGAGGATGATTTTGCTGTTTTGCAGGCTGAGGCTGATTTTGCTGTTTTGCAGGCTGAGGCTGATTTTGGTGTTTTGCAGGCTGAGGCTGATCTTGGTGTTTTGCAGCCTGAGGCTGATTTTGCCATTTTGCATGCTGAGGCTGATCTTGGTGTTTTGCAGGCTGAGGCTGATTTTGGTGTTTTGCATGCTGAGGCTGATTTTGCCGTTTTGCAGGCTGAGGCTGATTCTGGTGTTTTGCATGCTGAGGCTGATTTTGCCGTTTTGCAGGCTGAGGCTGATTTCGGTGTTTTGCATGCTGAGGCTGATTTTGCCGTTTTGCATGCTGAGGCTGATTTTGGTGTTTTGCATGCTGAGGCTGATTTGGCCGTTTTGCATGCTGAGGCTGATTTGGCTGGCCGGGCCCAGGACACTCACCTGCGTGGCCTTCTCTAGCTGTAGCTTCAGGTCGGCCAGCTCCAGGTCCGTGTCGCGTATCTGCACCTTCAGCTTCTCGTTCTCCGCTAGGATCTGTTCATAAAGCTGGGACAACAAACCACACAAAACTCAGACGCGCCCACAGTTTGGGGAATTGCAGCCCTTAACAGTCAGATACTGACACAGGCCCTTAACACAGTCAGACACTGACAGGCCCTTAACACAGTCAGACACTGACAGGCCCTTAACACAGTCAGATACTGACACAGGCCCTTAACACAGTCAGATACTGACACAGCCTTTAACACAGTCAGACACTGACACAGCCCTTAACACAGTCAGACACTGACACAGGCCCTTAACACAGTCAGATACTGACACAGGCCCTTAACACAGTCAGATACTGACACAGCCCTTAACACAGTCAGATACTGACACAGGCCCTTAACACAGTCAGACACTGACAGGCCCTTAACACAGTCAGACACTGACACAGCCCTTAACACAGTCACAGGCCCTTAACACAGTCAGATACTGACAGGCCCTTAACACAGTCAGACACTGACAGGCCCTTAACACAGTCACATACTGACACAGCCCTTCACACAGTCAGATACTGACACAGCCCTTAACACAGTCACAGGCCCTTAACACAGTCAGACACTGACAGGCCCTTAACACAGTCAGACACTGACAGGCCCTTAACACAGTCAGACACTGACAGGCCCTTAACACAGTCACATACTGACACAGCCCTTAACACAGTAAGATACTGACACCGCTCTTAACCGTCAGATACTGACACAGCCCTTAACACAGTCAGACACTGACACAGCCCTTAACACAGTCAGACACTAACAGGCCCTTAAAACAGTCAGACACTGACACAGCCCTTAACACAGTCAGACACTGACAGGCCCTTAAAACAGTCAGACACTGACACAGCCCTTAACACAGTCAGACACTGACAGGCCCTTAACACAGTCACATACTGACACAGCCCTTAACACAGTCAGACACTGACAGGCCCTTAACACAGTCACATACTGACACAGCCCTTAACACAGTCAGACACTGACACAGCCCTTAACACAGTCAGACACTGACAGGCCCTTAACACAGTCAGACACTGACAGGCCCTTAACACAGTCAGACACTGACAGGCCCTTAACACAGTCAGACACAGTCACAGGCCCTTAACACAGTGGGCTTGGCGCACACGTTGCGCGGGCGGGGCCGGTACCTTTCTGTAGTCCGTGGAGTCCTCCCGCTCCGCCCGGCTGGAGTACGGCCGCCGCCTGTCGCCATGGCCACGCTCCCAGCGCTCAGTAGTGCTCGACGGCCCCAGGTCGTTCCTGGGGAAGCGCCGCCCAGGTCTTAGCACGTTTTAGCACGTTTTAGCACGTTTTAGCACGTTTTAGCACGTTTTAGCACGCCAGATAGCAAACGCAAACGCGCACACACACGCACTCTCTCTTTATCTCTCTGTCTCTCTCTCTTTGAAGCAAAGAATGAAAGGCACACATACCTTGTTAGCCTGTCGCTCTGTAAAAAAAAAAAAATAAAACAGGTGGTTACTTTACAGCCTTCAAAGGGTGTTAAAGCAATGTGTTTTTAGTTTACTTCCTGCAAGTGAAAGCCTTCCTTCAGAGCGAGTGCGTGGGGCTAAGGTGCGTGTGGGGTGGGCGGGACTCCGGGCCGGGGTGGGAGGAGCTAACCTGGGGGGTGGTCCGGTCGCTGCCCTTCCTCCGTGTCCGACAGCTGCTCCGGGTCGTTCTCGTCGCTCTGACACACGGGAGAAACGGTTACTCCCCCCTTCCCACGATGCACCTCACCCAAAAGCCCACTTCCTGCCGCGCCTGCTCGCGGCACGTCAAAGGATCGACTATCTAATGGCCACACGATGCGAAGTAAACCCACTGACTCGCATTCCATTTGATATTATGAAGGTACAACGTAAAGCAACATTGGCATGGTCTATGCTCGACACGTTTGACACCTGGGGCCCACTGCCAAATGCTAACTGGCTAAGAAATCGTTCATATTCCAACGATACTACTGTTAACCGATAACATAAACATTGAGAAAGAGGTTCTTCTTCCCTGTTACATTACATTACATTACAGGCATTTAGCAGACGCTCTTATCCAGAGCGACTTACACAACGTTTACATAGCATTTTACATTGTATCCATTTATACAGCTGGATATATACTGAAGCAATTCAGGTTAAGTGCCTTGCTCAAGGGTACAACGGCAGTGTCCTACCTGGGAATCGAACCTGCGACCTTTCGGTTACAAGCCCAGTTCCTTACCCACTGTACTACACTCCGTCCATAATTACATTCTTCGCTTATGGCAGCCACGTACATTAAGAGTGTGTTCACAGTAATGACTCGCACGGCACCTGCGCCTCTGTGTGTGTGTGTGTGTGTGTGTGTGTGTGCGCGCGCGAGTGTCTCTCACATCTTGAGTCAAGAAGGGCACGCCCGTGGAGCGCCTCTTCTCCCTCGGCCTCCTCCGCTCCCGTATGGAGCGGGGCTGGGACCGGTCGTCCCCGTCCCTGTCCTCCTCCTTCCTGTCCGACTCTGCGGTGCATCGTGGGAAAAGGGAGAGGAGCCAGGTCACAGCTCCCCCCAAACTGAACCACACACACAAATAACTGAACCCCACACACACCCATATCCAAAATACATGCTCAAAGACACACACAGACATGCGCACACACACACACGTACGCACACACACACACACACACACACATACACACACACACAAAGAACAGCTTCCACAGTCTGCATGCTCTGCAACAGTGCCCCACCGGTGTCCTCCTCCCTGGGGGTCCTGCCCTGGCTGGAGTAGGCCGACGTGATGCCCGTCAGGCTGTTGGGCCGGCTGAGGGGTCCGGACTGGGACGGCGCGGTCGAGCCGCTGGACGGCCGGTAACGCTGGTACGTCTGCGGGAGAGGAGGGAAGGGGGTCGGGGGTCGGAGGTCAGAGCGTCGCCGGGCTTTGCAGCGAAGCCCGGAGCGTGGGCTAGCCGGGTAAGGCTAACGGGGGCCCGGAGCGCGGGCTAGCCGGGTACAGCTAACGGGGGACCGGAGCGCGGGCTAGCCGGATACGGCTAACGGGGGCCCGGAGCGCGGGCTAGCCGGGTATGGCTAACGGGGGCCCGGAGCGCGGGCTAGCCGGGTACGGCTAACGGGGGCCCGGAGCGCGGGCTAGCCGGGTATGGCTAACGGGGCCCGGAGCGCGGGCTCGGGGGGGAGCGCCTAGGGTACGCTAACGGGGGGGCTAGCCGGGGCTAACGGGGGACCGGAGCGCGGGCTAGCCGGGTCCGGAGTCGGGGGGGGGGGGCCCGGGGCCCGGGGACTGACCTCCTCAGAGCCGCGGTAGCGCGACCCGGTCTCCTCCTCCTCCTTGGCCTCCGCCTCCTTCCTCTCCTCCTGCTGCTGCTGCTTCTCCTTGTCCTGCTTCTCCCTCTCCTCCTCCTCCAGGGTCCGAGGCGGACGGCTCCGGCCTATGGTCTTTTCCGCCTCTTGGAGGTCGGTCAGGGTCACGCCCTGTCAGGTCAAAGGTCACAAGCTTACAGGTTAGCGTACAGTGAAACAGAGTCAAAGGTCACAGCTCAACAGGGACCTGCAGACTGTTTACCTTTCATATCACTGACATATTTGCAGTAGGCAACAAACTTAATTTTTGTTACGGAATGGGCTTATGTAACTTAAAAACAAGCTCTACAGCAAATGGCGTGTCTTTTGTGAGCATGAAAGCGGAGAAGGGGGATGTTCTGGAGTTAGGACGTGCCTGCGTGGAGCGTCTGGACTGCCGGGCCTGTCTCGAACGTGCTTTCCTCCGCGACTCCGACTCCTCGTCCCGCACCGGAGTGAGGTACGACCTGCACCCCCCCCCCCCCCGCAACCAAACACAGACAGTCAATACAGAACTCTCTCACCGGGGTGAGGTACGACCCGCACCCCACACCGGACACAGACACTCGATACACAACAGCCTTTCACACACACGCCCAAACGCTCGTACGTGTGCACGGTGTGTGCGTCTCCGCGCACACCGACGCGCCTGCATGCGCGTGCCGACGCGTGCGAGCGTGAGCGCGTTAGCGCACGTGCGTTTGGCCCACCTGCGTTTCTCCCTGCCGTCGAAGGTCAGCGCGGTGCCCAAGGTGGTGGTGGTGGTGGTGCCGCCGGACACCGGGCCCACCACGGTAGGAATGACGGCCGGCGGACTCCCTCTCCGTGCTGTCCTCCGACCACAGCCTGCGGGGGGGTGGGGGGGAAGAGGACGGCGAGCGTTACAGCATAGAACCCTCAGGCCCTCAGGAAAAAACCCGCGTGACATGATAGAGTAAACCAATAAAGCGTGCTTATGAAAGTTTAGGAAACATAGAACCCATCCAATTTTCATGTGCAGAGCTGGGGGGGGGGGCGGGGTAAGTCGCTGTAGAGGCGGGGCCATGGAACAGGGGGGCGGGGCCACAGAACAAGGGGCGGGGCCACGGCACAGGGGGCGGGGCCTGCAGTACCTGCTGCTCACGCTGGAGGGCGTGGAGGAGGAGGAGCTGGAGCGGGTGGAGGAGGGGCCTGAGCCCGTCGGCAGGCCCCGGTGCCCGGTGGGAGAGGTGACGGACGGGGAGGTGGCGGAGCTCTGCGCCTCCTCCTGCCTCCTGCCGAAGGAGCTGCTGAGGGGCGGGGGGGGGGGGGGGGGGGGGGGGGGGGGGGGAAAGGGATTGGAGCAAAGAGGAAGAGAGGAAAAAAAGACTCCCTTTCACAATGAGCTTCTCTTCAGTAAAAGGGAGGTCCCTTCATACCATATACAGCTGGAGATATTCTGAAGCAACTGCAGTGTCCCACAGGGGGAATCGAACCTGCGACCTTTAGGTCACAAGACCAGTTCCTTACCCATTATACTACACTGCCCATACACTACAGCTATCTAACATCAAAACTGATATTAATTAAAAAACATGAAGAAAAATTAAACAACATGTCTATCTACCTAAAGCCACCATGCTGGCTCAATGCGAGGAGGACAAACAGTCAGGACAGGACAGACACGAGCGTGACCCGAACTTGGCATGCAGTCAGAGGGGTGAGGGAAGGGGGCGGCGAGGGGGGTCAGGGAGGGGGGGCGGGGGGGGCAGCGAGGGGGGGCGGGGCTAAGCAGCGGGGGCGGTACCTTCGGTGCACGCTGTAGGACTGGCCGGGCTTAGCGTTGCAGGAGAGCGGCTCCAGGCTGCCGGCCGAGGGCGACTTGGCGGGGAACGTCTCGGACGCCGCCGCTGCTCCGCCCGAGCGCCAGCGACTGGGACGTGCTGGCGGGGCGGGGCGGGGCGAGAGAGGCGCGTTAGCGGGCGCAGCACACGCAAAAAGCACACGAGCACACAAGCACTTTCAAGCGCACTTTGGAAGCTGGCTACTGTGGAAAGTATGGAGTAAGATGCTCTGATACTCCACACACTCCAGAGGACCAACCGAAGCCCAGTCACCAGCAAGACACACACACACACACACACACACACACACACACACACACACACACACGATAATGGAACGACCAGGGGACGTCGGTAAGCAAGCGGTATTAAAATTAGCCGTTGGCTCTGTATATCATTTGCAGCTCGTGGCTTTCAGAGGGAAGATTAGGTTTGGGCTAAGTTTCCGCTCTGCTACCGAGCGCCCCCTGGTGGCGGGGCTGAGCGAAGCGGCCAACCTGCGCTGGTAGCCGGGCGGCTTGCCCTGGGGGGCGGGGCCCTCGCTGTTCCGCGTCTCCTCGTCCCAGCGCCTCCTGCCGTACGAGCCGCTGCGCACCAGGCTCGCCGCAGAGTCCCTGGGAACCAGAACCTGAGATAGCACCCCGTGACCTGCACACACCCCTACATCTACCCAACACGCCCGACCCAACGCCCCTGCGACGCCCCTGAGATAGCACTCCTGTAACGCCCCTGCACACAGCCCTACATCAACACCCACGCCTACCCAACGCCCCCGACCCAATCCCCACGTCTACCCAACACCCCTGACCCAATGTCCCTAACCCAACACAGCCGACCCAACACCCCTGCGCCTACCCAACGCCTCTGACCCAACACCCCGACTCAACACCCACGCGCCTACCCAACGCCCCTGACCCAAAACCCACGCGCCTACCCAACGCCCCTGACCCAACGCCCTTCCTACAAGCCACAGATGAGCCGCAGGCAAATCTGCTCCAGAGTAGAAAGGCATCTCGAACAAAATCGGTTTCTGTAAAACGCTGCATTCTGATTGGTTCGGGCCAGCATTAGCCTTGTGGCCCGGTTGGCGCAAAACTCGTCCTCCATTTAAAACCCCGCCCACATAAGGCTGCCATTCTCCACAGGAAACAAATGGGCCATTTACCTAAGGAAGGGGTCAGGCCACACTCATCTCACCCCCGCCCCGCTGGGCTCGGGACGCCCTCCGGCAGCCGGCCTAAATTCAGGATCACGGCACAGCCCCCCTCTCTGCCTACAGGCACGGGACAGACTCCTCACAGGAGCCTCTCAGACACCCTTGCCCCCCTGCTCTACCGGACGTCCTGCCCCCTGAAAGACCTCACAAAATCACCGAAAACTCGACTGACACTCACCTACAAATGAAAAAGAACCTACGGAAATTTTGACCGTTTTTCCAAATTTCGCTTGGTTTTCCTCGTGTGTGTATATACTGATGAAACGCATGACAGTTTGAGACGCAAGCGAGGCAGCTTAAGCCCACGCAACAAGCAGAGCGGCGCAGACAGATAGCGCCCCCCCCCCCCCCCCACACACGCACTGACAGGACCTGGATCAGTTAAATGGTCGAATGAACCAGTCAGTAGGTTCTCGATTGAAGGCGTACGAACTGATCCGGGGTCAGCGCATGGTGACGCTACGCGTCCAGAGCGCTCGAGCTCGAGCCCTTCTCCCGTCGGGCAGCGGGGGGCGCACTTGGGCCAGGTCTGGGTGCATCGTTTTTTTTTAAAACTTTAAAAAAATTTTTTTTACCTGTTCTCCTTCTCGTCCGCGTCCGATGCGCTGCCCAGCCTGCGGGAGGAGGGGATGGTGGGAGCGACGTACGCCAGCCTGGTCAACCTATCCCTTTCCTGCGGGAACCGGGACACGCACACGCACACCGAAGTTTACACGCTCGATCTGAGCAGGATCTAGGCTGCTGCGACACTGTGATCCTTTTTGTTACGTGGAAAGAAATGAAAATCATTTCAGAGGTGGAAAGTCCAGGGGGTCGGACAGTAAAAGTCCTGCCGTGTGTTTCTTCTACCCATGAACTCAGCCGGCCGATTTCACTGAGTAGCTCCACCACCTGGCTGAAGGATTGTGGCTCACTAGCAAACCCAGGTGACAGGAACAAAATACCGGGGAGGACTTTTACTTTTTTTTAATCTTAATTTTACATTTTACTTTTTACGCTGAACCTGGATTTTCCACTCTCTTTTCCAACTGAAAAGGCTGGCCTTGAAGCCTTCCCTTGACCGTAAATGGGGGGGTGAAGGGCGCGACCTCTGACCTTGTCCTTGTTCTCCAGGGTGGAGGACAGGCGGGGGCTGGAGGCGGAGCGCGTCACGCCCGACGGCTCCCTCTCCCTCTGTGCCTCCTTGGCGGCGGCGACCTCGGGCAGCGTCCCGTAGCTGCCCGTCTTCCGCAGGCCCTGCCTCCAGGAGGACGGGCGCTCGTCCCTGCCCTCCTCCTCTTTCGGGGAGAGGGTCTCGGTGGGAGGGGCCTGCTGAGGGGAAAAAAAAAAAAAAAAAAAAAAGGGCGAGGCGGGGCAAGTTAGCACGTTAGCACGTTAGCGCTCACGGTTAGCCATCGGTCCTACGCGGTTACCGAACTAGAACTAGCACCCAAAAAACTTATTAAAAAAGAAATAAACGTTAAACTGGCTGTTGCTGGCCGAGATGTTTTTCAAAATTCTAACCACGGGAGTGAAACAGGAAACGGCTAACTTTAGCGGTAGCCTGCCTGAGGCAGCAGAGCTGTGTAGGACAGGAACACACTGGGAGAAGGTCTACTAGAAAAGGTCAGGCTGGAGAACAGACATTGGGTAAGGGGGCGTGGCCAGGCCTGACCACAAGCTTTTCCAGCCAATGAACCGACGGCTGTAGTCTTTCACCCGTATTACCTACTGAAAAACGCATGTACAGTACATCAACTTTGAAAAACAGCTGCAACAGACACCACTAGTTTTAAATATTGTCGCGTTAGTGCTGTGGACAACACAAAGCTGGGTTCGGTCAAAAAGCTGGTAGCCTGAACTCGAGGTGTAAGTCTCAAACGGATCAGCTGGATTGATTTTAAAAGCATTTTTTTTTTCCGCTTAAAAAATCGCTTTGTTCTGTTAAGAAAAAAAAGACACAACCGCACACAATGACTACAAATATGGAGACTGTACTTCCGATGGTGTAAACACACAGGTCACAGGTCACAGCAGGCCGAAGCAGTCCCCATCGCTGCGTTAGACTCATGCACACAAACAGTTAGCGGAAAGGCATTTTGGGTTAGTACCAGGGATGTGATTTTTCAAACCGGTTACCATGAGAACAATAACAAAATGGGCAAACCTACAGGAAAAATTACTGAAACAAAACAAAACAAAAATTTTTTTTTTTTTAAAATACTGCTCTCTGTCTGAACATCACATAACCAAAAAAATTAAAAATCGCAACGCATCACCGAAACGTCAAAGGTAACGAACGAAACGTCGAACGTAGCGTCCTAATGGTAAACCGTAAGAACTGGCCCCGCCTAACCAATAAGCAATCCCGAGCCAGAAGCACATCCCTAGTAGGCGTGGTCTGGGGATTTGGTCACATATTTTGACGCGAGGGTTTGGTGGGGGACTCGGGTTGGGGGGGGGGGGGGGAGGGGGGCACACCAAAGCCTCACCGTCGCTTTTTCGGGGAGGAGAGCGACGCCGGTTTTGCGCAAGCCCTGACGCCACAAGGCAGGACCGCCGGCCTCCGACACGGGCAAGACGGGGGTAACAAAATCAGACTAAACCAATCGAGACAAGAGCGGTGATGAGAGAGAGAGGGGGCGGAGACAGAGAAAGAGACAGGAGCACAGATAAAACACACAGTTCAAGGGCCACAGAACAAGAGAGAGAGAAAGAGAAGAGAAAGAGAGAGAATGAGACAGCACTGCAGAAGCTGAAGTCAAGCGCACAATATCTTCCACTCAGAATACCCTTGGCGACCCTTTGAAAGGTTCACAGTGTGTATTGCCAGGGGGAAAGACCTGCATGTCATATTTATAATAGTATCTCAGGCATTTAATTCCCGGAATGTTCTGGAAGAAAGGTTATCAAACAAGAGGTTATCCTGGGCACGTCTTTGCTCAATTAAGGCTTTTAGGCTTTCGAGACACGTACTTAAGTTCCGTCTTATCTATTTCCCTTGATTAACAGGAAGCAGGGCTTGGGCTCATGGCCATTTTTTTTGTCATTTAATTTCTCATTTTCCACAAACAATCTATGCTCAATCCCAATAAAAGGTGAATACCCTCTAAGCAATTATTATCCCACGGAATTCACCTGTCTGACTGTCTTTCAATCAACTTTGTAAAAATTAACCCCTTTCTAAAGGAATAATTTGTAACAACAGCACGTTACACAGAACTGAAGCATCGGACGATCTAAAAGTGATGTGAATCTGGATATCATTTATTCTTTATGGCATTCATAGCAACTTCTGACGTAAAGCAAGGACAAGTCATCGCTCGATCGACGCAAGTGTCATTACTAACCGTTAAGAGCTCCTTACAATGTAGGGGTTGTAATAATGGTTGGAATGAAGAGCAGAGCATGTAAAGAATAAGCTGCGAATCCCAGCACTAAATTCCCTCCGTCAGAGGAAAGGCGGCCATTTTGGCTCTCCTCGGAAAGTGCCGTTTCGCGAGCTCCCTAATGGTAGCAAAGTGTCGTTGGTGACGCCACGATTTCAAACCATTCGAAGCGTTTTGGCCCAGGGAGAGAGAGGGTTCCGGATTGGTTGGAACGAGCCAATGACAGGCATCATTACGTAGTTCCTCCAATGATAAATTACCTTTCAAATCCCGCACAAACTGACGCAACTATTTCTCTGCAAGTGTGGCCGGGAGAAAGAGGCAACGCCGGCAGTCAGGTATGATCTAGGTTAGTTTTTCCTCTCAGTACTTAGGCTGACTGCAAGGTCACTGGACAAAAATAAAAGACACTGAATACACATTTCAGCAAATCTAACACAAAGAGGAAAGTGCTCATCTGCGTCGGACACTTAAAAGCTACCATTTTGTACAAGGCCAGCGTTTGTTCAGAAGCCCTGCGATTATAAGATATTAATTTACTGGAGATGCCCGCAGTATATAGAGTTACAGTCCAAGAATTTTCTCAGCTGCAGTGCCAGATCTGTCCTGCAGAGGGCAGACGCACGGAACGGAACAGGCAAAACGCCGTTAAATTTGGCCCGATCACGAAACCGATCAAGCCAACAGCGAGGTGCATTTCAAGAATCTTCAAGCGATGTCTTAATCAATTATTGTGACACAAGATGCTCCTGGCTTTTTGAGGACAGATTTTAAGTCGGAAATTTCACAGAGGACTACAATTCCAGGTCAGGGCACTGTGTGATGTCATAATGAGATGCGCTCCACAGTCGCCGTGACGATCGGAGACCTCTGCGTGGCTAGCTCCGCCAGGCCTCCCAGGCAAAATCATTCCGCTCCCCTAACAGGCCGCACGCGCTGTCAATCACAAGCATTACAAGCAACGGGCGCAAGGACATCGCATCCAAGCACGCTAAACTCCGCCCCCGGGGGGTAGGCTTCGCTGAAGGTGACCTCACCTTCTTGCTTGGCGAGGTGGGGGAGGTGAGGGAGGTGGGCGTGGCGGGCAGGGACACGGTCCCGCTGACCGGGGCGGGTGCCGGGGCGGAGCTGCTGTTCACGGTCGCGGTAGGCTTCTTCTTTTCTGGAGAGAGGAGAGAGGCCTCAGTCACAGCCAAGGCCTCACGCTATTCCACATAAACTTACATTCTGATTAAAACTGGGGGGGGGGCTCCCAAAATTTGGGGTTTGAGACCACTGGGGGTCCACAAATGAGGCATAGTCCTCAGCAAAATATTCATCCCCAGTGTTACCATGGGTAAATGGAATGGACTGCATTTATATAGCACTAGCTCCTGTAACACTGATCATATGTAATCATGTAAAACTAGTCCTATTACTGTTTTGGGCATCAGGAAGTGCAAGGTTAAAAACCACACACGCGATTCTAACATTAGCATTCTACATGTGGACAGTGTTTATTAGACTTAATAAATGTTATTAGGGCCTTAATAAATGTTATTAAATGTCATATAGTGCATATGCTGACATTGTTCCTTTGAGAGTGGCCATGTTGAGGCCAGAAAGTTGCGAACCTGCTTCAGTTTCAGACTCGAGTCTTCCTCCTCTTCCTCCTCGCTGGAGCTGCTGGACTCGTCCTCCCCGTCCTCCCCCTCGGCCTTCTCGGGCTTCTCGGGCTCCGGGGGCTCGATGCGCGGCGCCGGTTTCTCCGGCTCCAGCACGACCGTCTCTTTGCTGCGAGGGAGCACAAACGGCGCTAGCTCAGTTCTGTACAGCGCTAGTGATGCAGTGCTAGCCCAGTTCTGTATAGCGCTAGGGATGCAGTGCTAGCTCAGTTCTGTACAGCGCTAGTGATGCAGTGCTAGCCCAGTTCTGTATAGCGCTAGGGATGCAGTGCTAGCTCAGTTCTGTACAGCGCTAGTGATGCAGTGCTAGCCCAGTTCTGTATAGCGCTAGTGATGCAGTGCTAGCCCAGTTCTGTATAGCGCTAGTGATGCAGTGCTAGCCCAGTTCTGTATAGCGCTAGTGATGCAGTGCTAGCTCAGTTCTGTATAGCGCTAGTGATGCAGTGCTAGCCCAGTTCTGTATAGCGCTAGTGATGCAGTGCTAGCCCAGTTCTGTATAGCGCTAGTGATGCAGTGCTAGCCCAGTTCTGTATAGCGCTAGGGATGCAGTGCTAGCTCAGTTCTGTACAGCGCTAGGGATGCAGTGCTAGCCCAGTTCTGTATAGCGCTAGTGATGCAGTGCTAGCCCAGTTCTGTATAGTGCTAGTCATGCAGTGCTAGCCCAGTTCTGCATAGTGCTAGTGATGCAGTGCTAGCCCAGTTCTGTATAGTGCTAGTGATGCAGTTCTAGCCCAGTTCTGTATAGCGCTAGTGATGCAGTGCTAGCCCAGTTCTGCATAGCGCTAGATAGGCAGTGCTAGCGATGCAGCGCTAGCCCTGTTCTGCATAGTGCTAGCGATGCAGCGCTAGCCCTGTTCTGCATAGTGCTAGCGATGCAGAGCTAGCCCAGTTCTGCATAGTGCTAGCGATGCAGCGCTAGCCTGTTCTGCATAGTGCTAGTGATGCAGTGCTAGCCCAGTTCTGCATAGTGCTAGCGATGCAGTGCTAGCCCTGTTCTGCATAGTGCTAGCGATGAAGCGCTAGCCCAGTTCTGCATAGCGCTAGGCAGGCAGCGCTAGCCCAGTTCTGCATAGCGCTAGGCAGGCAGCGCTAGCCCAGTTCTGCATAGCGCTAGGCAGGCAGCGCTAGCCCAGTTCTGCATAGCGCTAGGCAGGCAGCGCTAGCCCAGTTCTGCATAGCGCTAGGCAGGCAGTGCTAGCCCAGTTCTGTATAGTGCTAGGGATGCAGTGTTATCCCAGTTCTGTATAGCACTAGCGATGCAGCGCTAGCCCTGTTCTGCATAGCGCTAGGCAGGCAGCGCTAGCCCAGTTCTGCCTGCCCCTGGAGGTGGTCCAAACAGACAGCCACCCTCTCAGACTCTGACCTGTACAAAACAGTCAGGAGCATAAGACCTGAGCGGGCAGAGTGAATGCAGTGCAAAACCTCAGCTTTACAAGCGGCACGCTACCTGTCAGCGGGTGCGGGCTACTCACTTATTGACAGATTTAGGCAGCTGATTGTTGTCCCCTGTCGTGGTTTCAATCACAGGGGACTTCTTCACGTCTCGTTTCTCGCTCAACATCTAAAAATGCAAATACATTAAAAAAATCTGATTTAATTAGCAGTTAACCATGGTACACAGAGTTCACATCATGCCCATAAAAATAAGCATTTAATAACAGAATTTTTAGCGAACGTGCGTTTTCCTGTTGAACGAGACAGCGGAAGATTTGATTACCAGGTTCTGCTTCTTTTGCAGTTCTTCCAAGTACCCGAGGATGTCTTCATCTGCTACATCAAACGCTGTCTGGCCCTGATAGAGAAAGAGAGATGACAGAGAGAGAGAGAATATGAATTTTAAACCTCCTTTGTTGCCACAGTTCCACAATATATAGAGGCGGATATGGATATAGATAGAAAGAGAATGAGAGGGATAGACACTGAGAATGAAAGAGGAAGAGAGAGAGATAGAGAAAGTGACAGGGGGAATGAGAGGGAGAGAGATCAGATAAATGGCAGTACCCCATGTTCCACAGAGCATCACAAGTCTCCATCTTTAATTCTGAAACATTCAGAACTCGAAGGGGGGTACGGATGGAGGAGAAAGGGGGGGGTGGGCGGAGGAGAAGGGGGGATGGGTGGAGGAGAAGGGGGGATGGGCGGAGGAGAAGGGGGGATGCGGGGAGGAGAAGGGGGGGGTGGGGCAGGAGGAGAAGGGGGGGTGGGGCAGAGGAGAGGGGGGATGGGCGGAGGAGAAGGGGGGGGGGGCGGAGGAGAAGGGGGCGGGGCAGGGAAGAAGGGGGGGTGGGGCGGAGGAGAAGGGGGGGGGGGCGGAGGAGAAGGGGGGGTGGGCGGAGGAGGGGGGGGCGGGGCGGAGAAGAAGGGGGGAGGAGAAGGGGGCGGGGCGGAGTAGAAAGGGGGGCGGGCGGAGGAGAAGGCGGTGGCGGGCGGAGGAGAAGGGGGGACGCACCACTTTGTTGACGGCGTCCATGTCGCAGAGGTTCTCCACCAGGATCCGGCAGGCCTCCTCCTTCGCCCAGTGGCCCGCGGCGTGGAGCGGGGTCCAGCCGTCAAAATCTTTAATATTTACATCATACCCTGCCTGGATTAAAAGCCTAAAGGCACACAAGGGGGGGGGGAAAGACAAACAGGAAATGTGATAGTGTTGGAAAGCAGCAATCAACTGCAACAATCTCCCCCCTCACACAACATAGACCCATCTTGCGCTTAAGGTCCCATTTGATCTGCCTAGTATCCTCTACAGACAGAACTGCAGCCTCTATCGATAAAAGCTATGATTTTCTTACGATAGATGAATAGACAGATAATGTGGTCTCCCCCTGTCTAGTACCACAGCGCTGAGCTCCGTCACAACAGTGCGTGGGATGGAGTGTGAGGGCTCTTGGCCTGGTTCCCGGGAGCAGGTGGTCAGGCCGCCGTTGTCCCCTGAGCAGTGGCTTGACTACACTGATGACGCAGGGCAGGGCACTAACGGGACAGGTCCCATAGCCTGGGTCTAGAGGCGCTGTGCTTCATGGATGGATTTGAAAAAATTACAATGCATATTGGTAAGGGAGATAGGTCTATACTTTTGCAGTTTGGTTCCCTTGATTATAACGTAAATCGGTAAGGGAGATGGGCCTGTACCTCTGCAGTATGGTTCAGATGATTATATTCTATATCGGTAAGGGAGATGGGCCTGTACCTCTGCAGTATGGTTCAGATGATTATATTCTATATCGGTAAGGGAGATGGGCCTGTACCTCTGCAGTATGGTTCAGATGATTATATTCTATATCGGTAAGGGAGATGGGCCTGTACCTCTGCAGTATAGTTCCCATGATTATTAAGGGATATGGGCTGGTATTCTTGCGATATGGTACTTAGGATTATAATCTGCGTTGGTAAGGGAGATGGGCCGGTGGTTCCGCAGAGAGACTCACTTTAAAACCTCGGCGTAGCCCTTGGCGGCGGCGACGTGCAGCGCCGTCCCGCCGGACTTGGAGTGGCGCACGTCGTTGATCTGGCCGCTGTTGAGCCACTGCCGCACGTCCCGCAGCATGATCCGCTCCTCCTCCTTACGGGCCGCCTCGATGTCCACCCCTGGGGGAGCGAGAGAGAGAGAGAGGAGAGGGTAAACGCACGCCCCCCTCCGCACGTTTCCTCCAACCAGCCCCGCCTCCGGAAGACGACTTATTCACCTAATCGGAACCGGATCGCCCCCCCCCCCCTTTCTTTGACTAATCGCCAAGCTTGCAAAAGGCGGAGAGGAGGACTCTTTGAAAACGGGGTGTGGGGAAAGTCTTCGGCATTGAAATAAACGGAACGCGAGGCGGGAGCGGAGCAAAAAAAAGAGTGTTTTAAAAAGCAGTCATCTGGTTAAAAGGTCAGAAGAGATGCTCTGAAATAAGCACGCGAGAGCATCATAACCGAAACGCTACTGCTAACATGATACAGTGATCAGAAGAAGGAGAAATCAGTAATGTATGTTCGTTAATTGTGCTTTTTATACATTTTGCTGCGTTGGTATATCGTAACTCGAACTTTAATATAATGTAATCCAAATGCTTCAATTATCAATTTCCAGTCTCTCACTGAGATCAGACTTGCATTTTCTAAAAGGTTTTGTCCAATTTCTTCTCTCTGAGGGATTGTGATATCAGTTATAGAGTGACGACACAAGCATGCACGTGCAAAAGCAAGAAAAGCACCGCTGCCACACGCAATCAGCTCACACCCAGATCTCCCCTTTTACATGTCATCTTCATTCACTCACCAAACAAACCAGGCAACCAAGGGAATATGATCCAGGGTTAAGAAACCAACAAAAAAAAAAAGAACGATGCACCAAACTGACTGTACACCAGAGGGCGACGTTGAACGTCGAAGCCGTGACCCAATTAAAGATTCAGATCCCCGCAGTTAGAAAGGGATTCACTGACACCATTACAGCTATCGGTCGTTTTCTCAATTGTAGCCTAAAACGACGCACGGCACGGATAAGGGAATGCCCTCAGGACACACAGGCGCTTTCCGTCTCACACAAGAGACACACACAGTCAGTGGGCAATATGGCGGACGGAAGGGGGGGCGGGAAGAAATCGGGAGATCCGTACAGCGGCCGGCGGCCCGGGGACGAGGGGTAACGGCGCGGGCCGACGCTCGTATCGACCGCGCGCCGGAGCGCCAGGTCCCGAAATAAACGCGCCCCGCCCGGGTTTCTTTCAACCGTGAGGGGCGAGGGCCTTTCGGGCCAGCCAATCAAAGACAAGATCAAAAGGGAGCGTGCGACTCCGCGTTAAACGAGCTCGAGACCGCGCCGGTAAGCGCACCTCGGGTTGCCTTAGGGCAGGGGGAACCAACCCTGTTCCTGGAGATCTACCGTCCTGTAGGTTTTCGCTCCAACCATAACAAAGCACACGCCTCACTCAAACAGCCAGAGATCTCACTCGACTGCTAATTATGAAGTCAGGTGTGCCAAATTAGTGTCGGAATGAAAACCTACAGGATGCTAGATCTCCAGGAACAGGGTTGGTTACCGCGCGCGAGGAGAAAACGAAACACTGCAGCGTTCAAACAAACGCTCATCGGGACCCAGCGAGGAGCCACTAGCCCAGTGTGTTCGTGGGCCCCGAAACAAACAAAGTCACTTTCCAAGTGCTCTGAACCTGTCTGCAGCTCCATTGGCGCTGGGCTGTATGGACCAGCACAGTTCAGTGCCGGTTAGCGTCCAGATGCTACGTGCAGCACGGAATGCTACAGTTTAGTGGCCGGGGGGGGGGGGGGGGAAATCTAATGGGAAAAAAATTTGGTTCCCAGAACAGGAAGTTATCCACACTGAGGCTTTTCAGTAGAATTAATTCAGATGTACACCAAGTAAAATCAATACATTAACTCTTACTTGACCTACAGGCTGCTAACAGACCGATGCTACCGACTGCTAGCATAGTCCCAGATCCAAAGGCCCAATGGGGCTGTGCTGTAAAGAGGGACTGGTCCGTGTGCTGGCCACAGATCTGCCTGCTCAAAATTCCTCAGCAAACTGACAGGGGGCCCAAATGTTCGGAGATTAGAGGGAGAGGCCCCCCTCTGTACTATAACCCGGCCTCCCAGAGACGAGCGTTCCTTCGCTTCAGAGGACTGGGATGCCTTTTAAGGGAGGGCTGCGGCAGTCTCACCTTCAGCTCGGCAAGGGGGCCTCTTACTCCTCGATCAGGCAGAGCCGCGGACAGCTAAAACCCGAGCCGAGGAGCGGTGGCTACGCGCTGGGCGCGCCCCTCTCACCCGCAAACGCTCAGAGTTTGCACACTTCCTCCCAGAACGGAAGTCGGTCTGCGGCGCCGCGGGGGCTGCAGGCTCGATTCCACGGCGGGGGCACTGCCGAGGCACCTAGCCTGAACTGCGTGGGTAAATACCGAAATGACTAGGCCATGCTGCAGTTACCTTTATACACAGTCTGTCAGACTGCCAGTCAAGAAGAAACCGCCATAGGTTTTGCTAACAAAATTGCTAACCAAACTAGCATTAGTATAATAAAGCCCTCAAAACACATGTATATGCACATAATATAATAAAGCTCTACATGTTCATTGCACTGTAACGTATACTGTATTTGTAATAGAAAACCATTGCACTGTAATGTATATTGTATTTGTAATAGAAAACCATTGCACTGTAATGTATATTGTATTTGTAATAGAAAACCACTGCACTGTAATGTATATTGTAATGTACTTTTAAGGGCGATATAGCTCAGGAGGTAAGAGCGATTGTCTGGCAGTCGGAGGGTTGCCGGTTCAAACCCCACCCTGGGCATGTCGAAGTGTCCTTGAGCAAGACACCTAACCCCTGACCTCTAACTGCTCTGGTGAATGAGAGGCATCAATTGTAAAGCGCTTTGGATAAAAGCGCTATATAAATGCAGTCCATTTACCATTTAATAGAAAAGCATTAGGTGTCCTTAGAGATAAAAGCTCATTGCATGCTACAGCCTAATAATGTAGCAATCCAATCTGCAGGTTCAGGAGGGGTCAGCAACTGAGAGAACGAACGGGCGTAATCAGAACAGTGTGCATTTAAACAGGGCGTCACCGGAGATGTACCCACGTAAAAAGGGCGTGGCTCGGCTGCAGCCGAGCCACGCCCCTTACGAACACCGGCATGATGTCACAGCTGCGAGACAAATTCCAGCACCCGCACGACACAGCACCCAGTACCACTCCAGGGACAAACGGCTAAAAATAGAGTACTATGCAAAAAAAAAACCACCCAAGGCTTAATCTCTGAAAATGGTGCTTTTTACGTGATGAACACGGGCCCCCCGGCTCGGAGAAAGCAGCTTTCAGCGCAGGCAAACCGCTTCTGAAAACAGTTTGTTCAATTTCAGCGAGACGATAATCCGCTTTGCCAGCGCAGATTCACAATTGCGGCTGAGCGTTTTGAGTCTGCAACTGAAAAGGAAACCGTCTGCTAGAAAAGGAAGAAAATACTTTTTCAGCCTTTGTGACCGAAGGGGAACTTTAAACCGCAATAACTTCCTTAAATCAAAGGAGTGTGGAACGATAATATTGTTCGCTATATTTTAAGGCAGCATTTTTTTAAAACCATTGTCACCTGACTAGTAAAACCTGAAAAAGAAGTCACCAGATGTGCACATCACTGGTTAGGTGGAGAGTACCACTTGTTAGCACCCTCCAGCATGTAAACGCAACATCCATGCCTTTTGCACTACGGCTACGCTAAGCACCTCCCCCCAACATTCACCCCTGCAGCTAGGCTAAACACAGCTCCCATACCGTTCACAACATGGCTATGCTAAGCAGGCTAAACACAGCTCCTGTACCGTTCACACCATGGCTACGCTAACCAGGCTAAACACAGCTCCTGTACCGTTCACACCATGGCTATGCTAAGCAGGCTAAACACAGCTCCCATACCATTCACAACATGGCTATGCTAAGCAGGCTAAACACAGCTCCTGTACCGTTCACACCATGGCTACGCTAACCAGGCTAAACACAGCTCCTGTACCGTTCACACCATGGCTATGCTAAGCAGGCTAAACACAGCTCCCATACCATTCACACTATGGCTATGCTAAGCAGGCTAAGCACAGCTCCCATACCATTCACACCATGGCTATGCTAAGCAGGCTAAACACAGCTCCCATACCATTCACACCAAGGCTATGCTAAGCAGGCTAAACACAGCTCCCATACCCTTCACACCATTGGTACACTAAGCAGGCTAAACACAGCTCCCATACCGTTCACAACATGGCTATGCTAAGCAGGCTAAACACAGCTCCTGTACCGTTCACACCATGGCTACGCTAACCAGGCTAAACACAAACACCAGCTCCTGTACCGCTCCCACACCACACCATGGCTATGCTAAGCAGGCTAAACACAGCTCCCATACCATTCACAACATGGCTATGCTAAGCAGGCTAAACACAGCTCCTGTACCGTTCACACCATGGCTACGCTAACCAGGCTAAACACAGCTCCTGTACCGTTCACACCATGGCTATGCTAAGCAGGCTAAACACAGCTCCCATACCATTCACACTATGGCTATGCTAAGCAGGCTAAGCACAGCTCCCATACCATTCACACCATGGCTATGCTAAGCAGGCTAAACACAGCTCCCATACCATTCACAACATGGCTATGCTAAGCAGGCTAAACACAGCTCCTGTACCGTTCACACCATGGCTACGCTAGCCAGGCTAAACACAGCTCCTGTACCGTTCACACCATGGCTATGCTAAGCAGGCTAAGCACAGCTCCCATACCCTTCACACCATGGCTATGCTAAGCAGGCTAAACACAGCTCCCACAACGTTCACACCATGGCTATGCTAAGCAGGCTAAACACAGCTCCCACACCGTTCACACCATGGCTATGCTAAGCAGGCTAAACACAGCTCCCACACCGTTCACACCATGGCTATGCTAAGCAGGCTAAACACAGGTCCCACACCGTTCACACCATGGCTATGCTAAGCAGGCTAAACACAGCTCCCATACCCTTCACACCATTGGTACACTAAGCAGGCTAAACACAGCTCCCATACTGTTCACACCATGGCTATGCTAAGCAGGCTAAACACAGCTCCCATACCATTCACACCAAGGCTATGCTAAGCAGGCTAAACACAGCTCCCATACCCTTCACACCATTGGTACACTAAGCAGGCTAAACACAGCTCCCATACTGTTCACACCATGGCTATGCTAAGCAGGCTAAACACAGCTCCCATACCATTCACACCAAGGCTATGCTAAGCAGGCTAAACACAGCTCCCATACCATTCACACCATGGCTATGCTAAGCGGAGAACAGAACCCAGAAGGCTTGGCGCCGTTACCCTGCCGGTTGATCTCGTTCTGCAGGAGCTCTTCCATGGCCTCCTCCTCGGCGATGTCCAGGGGGGTCTCGCCCTCGCTGTTGACCACGCCCACGCTGGCCCCCTGGCTGATCAGGTACCTGCAGACGCACAGCGGAGCGGGGTCAACTCCCAGGCACTGGTCATGTGACTGCACGTAAGCTCGGCAGTTTCGGCACGACGTCGAACGGCGCTATCGTGACTGAGCGAGAAGGGCAGGAGGCAATAGCACGCTTTAGCACGAACGTGGAGACACGGACGTTAACCAGTCACTTCGGTAAGTAAGGACGTGAGAAGCCGGTTTAACCCTACTGCGCTGTGATGTCACAGCCTTGCCAAGCTGATCTCACAGAATTACAAGCCTGAGTAGCCTTAGGGTACATTGAGCCTGACCAGGTTAATCTTACAGTGCTAGGAGTCTGACAACATTAGCCTCACAGTACTGCAAGCCTAGCCAAGTTAACCTTATAAAACCTTCAGCTTGGCTTGAGGTTAAACCATCAACAGTTAAAAGCCGGCAAAAGTTCTTGATTACGTACTCACGATATACCTCCACCTACCTACATACCTCTAAGTCCACTACCACTGGTTCCTACATTTAGGGTCTGCAAATCTGACTTTTGCTTGTTGAATAAGGAAAAATAAGGAGAAGTTACATTCCTATCAGCGATCGGAGGGAAAGTAATGCTTGCAGGACAAAGCCGTTATTCTCAACAGGAGAAAATAAAGAAGTAAACGTGACCAGGCCGCCTAGTACAGAAGTAAACGTGAGTCAGGGCCAACGGCGCTAAGCTAAACCGCCTCAGCTAACTTCCCCTTCTGAAGGGGCGGCGACAGCGCGGCGCGTAAGGGCTAACGGATCGGCGCGCTAAACAGGAAGCGAGCGTGCATTAGCCCGCCGCGGCTGCTTCCTGCAGAATTACGGCGCGACGGCTCCTTTCAGAGCGCGCTCGTAGCCAGGAAGCGCTTCTGTCTGTAATTTGCCCGCTCTAGATACCATCAGGGGGCACATCCTGCCATCCTGTCCTCGGCGATAAGTGTGCGGCGGCCTGCGCCGTTCCCCGCGCATCCACACTCCCGAGCCCGCCCCCTGCTGGACAGCGTGGGCCACTGCGGGCGCGGGAGGCGGGCGGGCGGGTGTCGAATCGTAACCGATCACCCCAGCAGATCGCACTGTACGGTAACTTGAGGTGGAGAATCACTCTGCTATAGATGTGAGTTTAGCAGGTGGAGACTCACTCTGCTATAGATGTGAGTTTAGCGGGTGGAGACTGTGCTATAGATGTGAGTTTAGCAGGTGGAGACTGTGCTATAGATGTGAGTTTAGCGGGAGGAGACTCACTCTGCTATAGATGTGAGTTCAGCGGGTGGAGACTCACTCTGCTATGGATGTGAGTTTAGCGGGTGGAGACTGTGCTATAGATGTGAGTTTAGCGGGTGGAGACTCACTCTGCTATAGATGTGAGTTTAGCGGGTGGAGACTGTGCTATAGATGTGAGTTTTTAGCGGGTGGAGACTGTGCTATAGATGTGAGTTTAGCGGGTGGAGACTGTGCTATAGATGTGAGTTTAGCGGGTGGAGACTGTGCTATAGATGTGAGTTTAGCGGGTGGAGACTCACTCTGCTATAGATGTGAGTTTAGCGCGTGGAGACTCACTCTGCTATAGATGTGAGTTCAGCGGGTGGAGACTCACTCTGCTATGGATGTGAGTTTAGCGGGTGGAGACTGTGCTATAGATGTGAGTTTAGCGGGTGGAGACTCACTCTGCTATAGATGTGAGTTTAGCGGGTGGAGACTGTGCTATAGATGTGAGTTTAGCGGGTGGAGACTGTGCTATAGATGTGAGTTTAGCGGGTGGAGACTGTGCTATAGATGTGAGTTTAGCGGGTGGAGACTCACTCTGCTATAGATGTGAGTTCAGCGGGTGGAGACTGTGCTATAGATGTGAGTTTAGCGGGTGGAGACTCACTCTGCTATAGATGTGAGTTTAGCGGGTGGAGACTGTGCTACAGATGTGAGTTTAGCGGGTGGAGACTGTGCTACAGATGTGAGTTTAGCGGGTGGAGACTGTGCTATAGATGTGAGTTTAGCAGGTGGAGACTGTGCTATAGATGGGAGTTTAGAGGGTGGAGACTGTGCTATAGATGGGAGTTTAGAGGGTGGAGACTGTGCTATAGATGTGAGTTTAGCGGGTGGAGACTGTGCTATAGATGTGAGTTTAGAGGGTGGAGACTGCACTATAGATGTGAGTTTAGCGGGAGGAGACTCACTCTGCTATGTCCATGTAGCCGCAGGAGGCGGCGGCGTGCAGCGGGATCCAGCCCTCGTTGTCGGCTGGTTGATTCCGGCGCCGTGCTCCACCAGGAAGGTCACCATGTCCAGGTTATCGTCTATGCAGGCCTGGGGGCGGAGGGAGAGAGCCGTGAGACCAGCGGAGAACACAAGGATGGCTGCCCCTGAGGGGCACCACAGACCCCACTGGACAGGGCTCCTTGGACCTGCTCCTGGAGAGCAGCTGGGAGAATGTGTACCTGGGTAATGGAGGCTAGGCCCCTGCTACAGGATGACCTGATGGGCAACAGGGATATTTGGTGCTACAAAACTGAATATTCAGGAAGAGGCGTGCCCCAGGACAGAACATCCATTGGCTGGTAGCAGTACCCTTGGTCAGGCCCCTTTATGAATATTCAAATTAGATTAATTACATTTTTCAGTTTCAGTGGTGGACAAGCCGCACTTCTTGAACTGTCGAGAGTAGACAAACGTGCACGCGCACACACACACAATTGTGCTTTGAAGGGTGCATCTACATTTTCAACTGGATGTAAAACATACTGAAAGTCCATTAAGAACAACAATCAATACAACTGAGCAACGCATTGCAAAAGCAATCTATATCCTCACACCACGTGATTTACTGGGACCAAACATGCAGTTTCAATGCTTGTGAAGTGGAGAATAAAAAATGTACTTTAATGTGCCCACTCATTACCAGGAAGAAAAAAAAAGTTAAATTTAACATATTTTGTTTTTATTTCTCCTTTAGGATACTTGCCAGAACCCAGTCACCTGGTTCACATCACCTTGACCACACTCCTCACTCCGTACGTCTCCCAGGAACCACAACAGCCTCTGAGGTAAAGTCAGCCCCAAGGGTTGCCAGTTCAAATCCCACATGAGCAGCTGTAACTCCGCCCGCAAGCGAGGTTATGCAAGCATCTACAAAAACGTACATAGGGAATCCACCCAGCCACCAAAACGACCTCGTGCGCGCACTGGCATCCGCGTGGAATGCAAGCACCATAAATCATAGCGGATCACAGAGCAGCCTGATTGTTCCTGGAAGGAACGAAAACAATATGCAAATCATACGCAAATGACGGAAGCTGCCTAAACGGGAAGGAGAAGATGCTTTCAGCTGCAGCGTTGCTAGCTCGCGCATCTGAAGGCTCGAAGGGTGTCACCTGCTCTCCACGCCCGGACTTCCTAATTAGAAACATCCGCCTCTCATCTCAGCACAGAGCCAGCGATTAGAGCGATGACATCACCGCCGAGAGAACAGAAGGGACCTCCACCAATCACGGAATACGATGGTAGCAGCAAATAACTGACTGGGGGATATTTTCTGGCTATAATTCCTGGGTGCCTATGGGTATTCGCAGGAATTAGTCCCCACCAATCACAGTCAGCATTGTTCTCTCGGCCGTCAGCAGCGTATTCGGTGATTGGTGGAGCTCCCGCGCGTTTTACACCGATAAGGTGGAGTCACGACTATCCTTTGCCTGGGTCATTACCCCTGTAAGGCAGAGAGGAACACACACACTGGGTGACCATCCAACTGGAACACCAAACATGGCTGCTTTATTCAGTCATTTGTGGGCGGAGTTGAGTGCTCATATATAGGGTGTGCTCTGACATCACTGCCCCCGAATGAGCACGCTCACAAACGGCATCCTCTGGTCTAACCGGAGCCATGCTACTTGCCATTTCCCCCCCATTACATTCATTTTTAACCCTCCCGTTTTACTTTTGTTCCTCCTGGAATGGGGGCATCTGAGGACATGGTGATTGCGGCCCCTTCTTTTTCACTGTGTAGAGTCTGCTATGAGCGACACTGCCTCAAATATGGGCACCCTTAAAAGCCCACTGCCGATTGGCTCCCTGAAAGACAGGCACCCTTAAAGCTCAGTGAACACTGGCCAGAGAGGGGCACGATTAAACATCAGTGTGGACTGACCAGAGCCTAGCCCCCTTAAAGCCCAGAACTTTACACAGCTGAAACCCATAAACGCATTACAAGAGCAAGAACCTCTATCCAATGACTGTGCATTCTCAAGGCTACGGACACCTCTCCCTCTCCCACTCTCCCTTTCCCACTCTCCTTACTGACTCCTCTCTCCTCCTCTCCTTACTGACTCCTCTCCCTCTCTCCTCACTGACACCTCTCTCCCTCTCCTCCTCTCCTTACAGACTCCTCTCTCCCTCTCTCCTTACTGACACCTCTCTCCTTACTGGAATCTCTCAACAGTCTGCGGAACACACGTGTGATCCTGCGTGTCGGTAGGTCACATGGTACACGCCGATCATCCCCAGGCCCGCGATCGACGCGGGGGGGGAAACCGACAAGTCCCCACGGCGACAGGGCTCCACACACACTGCGGGAGACCGCTCCGAGAACGTGGCTTGCGGGGACGTCGTGGAAAACGCGCACTGGATTCCGGCTCCTGGACTGGATTCCCTGGGTCTACCATCTACCGAAGGCCAAGAACACAGCTGATCCTATTAATGTGTTGTGTGTGTGTGTGTGTGTGTGTGTGTGGTGCCTGTGTTTGTATGTGCGCACGCGCATGTACAAGTGCGCACACGCACATTTCCTCAAGCTAGTTCAAGTCTATCGCTTGCCGGCTGCGGTTCCTGTTTTCCAGGAAAGCCGTTTTTAATCGCAGCTGTGAGCTAAAGCAGGGGCAGGCTTACCCAGCACAGCCCAAGTCCCCGAGCGCGAGGCCGCAACAGCACACCGTTCAGAAGTAGCAAAGTGAAGAACAAAACACACAAAAAAACGCACTCGCCATGTTGTTGCCACGCAGGGGTGAACACTCACAAGACATTGTGGTAACACTGTGAGGACATTTTGTGTTCAGACTGGGTTTAGACTAAAAATGCACCTTCTCAGACCAGCAAAAAATTGAAATGGAAATGGCTCAGGCCAGAACCAGACCATTTGTCTAACAGTGCCATTCTAATCCAACAATGGCCACAATGAAATTTAAATCAAGTCAAGAAGCCAGGAGAGGAGTTCATAAACACACAATCTGTTTACACAACTGGATATTTTCCTGTAGCATTTTGGGTTAAGTGCCTGGGGGGGAAAGGGGGGGGTGCAGGGAAACAGCATGTAGCATGTAGCCATGGTTTTTTCCAATGGCCCAATGGGATGCATGGTAGAGAGGTCAGGTGGGACCAAGGGATTTCACGTCTCCTAATCTGGGTCGTCGCTTGTTGCACAGTCTACATTAGGCACTTAGCAAAGAAGTCTCCCACTTCGCTACGCTAACACAAGTAGCACGACAACCTAGCATTAATGCTAACGTGCTAACAGAATTCGCACGGCGGAATTTTCTGCAAGTGGAACACGTCTACGGCTAGGGACTCTGGCCAGCCAGCAGGCCTGGCCACACACACACACACACACACACACACACAGACACACACAGACATAGACAGTGCGGCCACATCGGTCACCTTGGAACTTAACGAAGCTGCTAAACTGTCATAAAAAGATCAGAGCGCAGAAGCGCTGCTGAGAGCACTCTCGGTACGAGTCAGCAGAAGTGCAACTTCCTTTTTTTGCTGTTAATTTTGCGCTCCGCGCTCACCGTCCTTGCATCACCTCTGATGAAAAGGGGCACTATTTCAAAAGGCCCAGGGCGTTTGGGCTCTAGAAATTTCTCCGCTCTCAAACTCCGGTTCTCAGCACATCAGCTCAGAGCTGTCGGCCATGTTTCACCGAGCCCAACACACCGACCCGAAACCGCCAACAGCTTCATAAACTCAACACCCGCGCAAACCCAAACGGCCTGAAACTCTATTCAGTCTGCAATCCAAGAGAGAGAAATTCTGGATGTAAAAATACAAAATGGAGAACAGTTTCTGATCCAGAACGGCACCAGATACTACAGCAAAAGCCCTTGTCTGTTCGCATGATTGAGCTTTAGCGCAGTAGCATCCATCACGCCTCCGCAGCATCCTCTCTCAGTTGGGAGAGGGCGCAGCACAGAGGTCGCGCGGCTGTCAAGATGGAGGCCGACGCACGCAGGTCGGCCTATCGGAAGGAGGCCACAGGCGCTTGACGACGCCCCCGACCGCGGCGGCTTTCGCAGCAAGGCCACGACCGTTCTCGCGCCTCCCTGCGGGGCTACCTGCCGTAGCCGGCGCCGGCTCGGTCTGGACTCGACACCGGGTCGTGGTATCCAGACCACTCGAGAATTAAGGAACACTCCAGAACAGCGCCTTAAAAGGACAAGCCACCCAACTCCACGGGCCTTTAAGGCAGAACCTTCACAACACCAGTAGTGTCCTTCACATCAAGGAGAGGGTCCTCCACCCCTCCCTTCCCTGCAAGGAGAGGGTCCTCCACCCCTCCCTTCCCTGCAAGGAGAGGGTCCTCCACCCCTCCCTTCCCTGCAAGGAGAGGGTGCTCCACCCCTCCCTTCCCTGCAAGGAGAAGGTCCTCCACCCCTCCCTTCCCTGAAAGGAGAGGGTCCTCCACCCCTCCCTCCCCCGCAAGGAGAGGGTCCTCCACCCCTCCCTTCCCTGCAAGGAGAGGGTCCTCCACCCCTCCCTTCCCTGAAAGGAGAGGGTCCTCCACCCCTCCCTTCCCTGCAAGGAGAGGGTCCTCCACCCCTCCCTTCCCTGCAAGGAGAGGGTGCTCCACCCCTCCCTTCCCTGCAAGGAGAGGGTGCTCCACTCCTCCCTCCCCTGCAAGGAGAGGGTGCTCCACCCCTCCCTTCCCCGAAAGGAGAGGGTCCTCCACTCCTCCCTTCCCTGCAAGGAGAGGGTCCTCCACCCCTCCCTCCCCTGCAAGGAGAGGGTCCTCCACCCCTCCCTCCCCTGCAAGGAGAGGGTGCTCCACCCCTCCCTTCCCAGCAAGGAGAGGGGCCTCCACCCCTCCCTTCCCTGAAAGGAGAGGGTCCTCCACCCCTCCCTCCCCTGCAAGGAGAGGGTGCTCCACCCCTCCCTTCCCAGCAAGGAGAGGGGCCTCCACCCCTCCCTTCCCTGAAAGGAGAGGGTCCTCCACCCCTCCCTCCCCTGCAAGGAGAGGGTCCTCCACCCCTCCCTTCCCTGCAAGGAGAGGGTGCTCCACCCCTCCCTTCCCTGCAAGGAGAGGGTGCTCCACCCCTCCCTTCCCTGCAAGGAGAGGGTCCTCCACCCCTTCCTACCCTGCAAGGACAGGGTCCTCCACCCCTTCCTACCCTGCAAGAAGAGGGTCCTCCACCCCTCCCTTCCCTCAAAGCAGCAGGAAGAGCAGACAAACGCCCCCCCCCCCCCCCCCCCCCAGCCAAACCTCACACTGACGGATCAGGGCCCAGGAGGAGCCTCACCACTCCGGGGCCTGGAGGCCTAGCGCGGCGCTAGCAAGCATTAGCGCCCCACCTCTGACACCGGAGCACGTGGCGGGGGGGGGGGGGGGAATGTACCCCGCCCCGGCGCACAAGGGGGAGAGGGCTCAAATACCCAGCATTCCCCGGGCCTGCATTCCAAACCCAACCCCCGAGCGTCCGGGGGGAGGGGCCCCCCGCTCCTGGGCTCGGTGGCCGCCCTGGGTCGATCACCCTTAAGACTTAGTTATGCAACAGAAGACGTGCACACAAACACATTATTTGACTTAAAAAACCCAAATCCTTAAACTCCCCTGGGCACCTACCACAGCACTTTGCACATTGTTATTACCATTATTATTATCATCATCATCATCATCATTGTTATTATTATTAGCAAACTTTATGAGTATTATGCACACAATATTTTTAAAGCACTTTCCAAATAACTGAACAAAGTAAAACTAGACAAATACAAATAGGCCAGTAAGGCTACTTATGCTCGTTGACATTTAGTATGCACTTGCTAAGCAGCTCTGGCTAAGATGACCTGCTGAACGGCCGAACGCAGTTGCAGATGTTTGGGATGACACGCGTTCGGTGGGATCACACGTCTGTGGCCCTGAGGCCCCCAGCTTTCCTCCGAAATGGCACCCAGAGGAGGAAACTTCAACCGCACACACACATGCACACAGGCGCACACACACGTACGGGCACATGCATACACACACACTTTCCTAGTCATGAGGGCATTACTAACTTCCCGGTTTCCCAGCTCGAATTGTAAAAGGAAAAAAAAAAAATCTTTTTTTGTCAGTCTAGCACAGTCACCCTTCCAATAAAAAAGGAAATTAAATTAAGGCGCTCATAAAAAGAAATAACCCGGAAAGTTAGTGCAGTACCCTCCACCAGAGAGCCTGCAGAGTTCCGCTAGGATACGGCCAGTAACGGTAACAGGACATTAGCACGTTCGCTAACGAGGTGTTTTAGCTCGTTAGCGGCTACCTTCCTTGGCGCGGGGCAGCGGTTATGTGATTCACGCTGAGCTAAGCTAGCGTCTGCAGCCGAGCCGAGCCGAGCCGAGCCGAGCCGAGCCGAGCCGAGCCAGGCTGGGCCAGGCCGAGCCGAGCCAAGCCAAGCCGAGACAGGCCGAGCCAGGCCGAGCCGAGCCAAGCCAGGCTGGGCCAGGCCGAGCCGAGCCAAGCCAAGCCAAGCCGAGACAGGCCGAGCCAGGCCGAGCCGAGCCGAGCCAAGCCAGGCTGGGCCAGGCCGAGCCGAGCCAAGCCAAGCCAAGCCGAGACAGGCCGAGCCAGGCCGAGCCGAGCCGAAGCCAACGACAGGCCACATGATGAAGCCCACAGGCTAACGGAGCGAGGGCGCCCCTCCCTCACCACCGCAGAGAGCCTGTCAAACAAAACAAGATAATCAACTCACAGCCACCCATCGGCCGCTGCACCAATGCAGTGATTGGTCCCGGGAAATCACAGGGGCTCATGAATATTAATGACCGATATTTCAGCATCACGTCGAAGAGACTTTCACACAGGCCACGTTAAAGCACGATTCTGCATTTTTTACGCAGAAATTCGGCCGTCGAATAAATCCCAGAAGCATACGGGAAGTTCACTCGGCTACAGTGCTCACAAGACTTCAACTCCCACAATTCCTCATGTCAGTCCGGCTACTCTGACTGGACGTGCCCGCGGTCTGCTTTCATCGCCTGTCATAACACGTGATTGAGTGGCACCTCACGTCAGCGGTTTCTGTGAAATAGCCACAGCCACAATCATCCAACATCAGTCAGCCGTCAAACAAAGATTACACATCGCTGGGACAAAAAAAACCCTGTCGAAAAATGAGGAAGACAATGATGTCTTAGAAGAACAAAGGAAGGTGGAAAAAAAAAAAGAAACTGTAGGCCTGGCATTGATGGTTGGCATTGAACTCGAACTGGCGTAACCTTAGCTCAGCTTCCTTTAGTTAGTTGCAGCACGATCAACTGCAAACAATAACTCGGACCAGAAGCTTAAATCAAATAAAACTTTAAAGCAACAACCTTTATAAATAACATTTACTTTAAAAATGAGCATAAACAAATAAAGCGTAATGGGCTAATAAATGCATATGAACACTTGGGGGGAGGGGAAAACAAACGTTAAACAAAAGCATCAACGTTTAAATAACGTAACGTGACATCAAATCAAACAATGCTACACTCGCTAAATAACATTTTTCGAAATCGTTCGAAACGCCGACCACTCGGACGTTTTCTGTGTCTCTTCTCGTTTTTACGCGTCGTCGGCCAGGAAAACGACCGCGGCGGCTCCCTCAGGTTTTGAGGAAGTTACGCAACAGAGAGGCAGCGCTTCCTGCGGTGCTACTCCACACTCGCTCCTGTGATGTTCCAGCAGCACAAGCAGGCCTACGCGAGCACTTCCTGGTGTGACTTTCACCAACAGGGGACCATCACGTTACTTACCAATACGAGGATCCCCTTCTCCGTTACAGAGATCAGATCAAAATAACTGAGCATCAGATGATTGCCACCGTTAATATGCCAATATGCAAATAATAATAACCAAATATTTTTTAAAAAAACAAAGCATACAAACACTGTTGCAAGGCGGAACTTAAATGGAAAAGATTGTGGGGAAAAGATGCTCCACCCAGACTTGACACAATGCATGCAAAGATTTTTCAGATTATTAAATATTAACCCACCCATTTATTTCTAAGAAATGCTATATTTTAGGCTATATTTTATCCTTAAAATAATAACAATAATGACTTTAATATCGTAGCCACAGGCAAACATATCAGTGATTGGCAGTCATATTGCTTTCAGTTACCGGTAGGGATCGTGACATCAGCATTAGAAAGCTCAGTTAAGAACATTCTAATCGCGTGCTTGCGATGTCACACCACAAAGGGTTAAATGTGCAGAGAAGCAGTAGAGGGACGTTAGCAAAGAGGAAATAAGACCCAGGCTGGGCGAGTCTTTCAACAGCCACTAAGCCTCACGTGAGCCCCGATCTGTTGATTTTTACAAGAAGCGCATCTTCCTGTTGAACGTCAAGATTAGAGAAGACATTTTGAAAGTGGCCCGTCGCCGCGGTTACACGGGCCTCAACCCCCCCCCGTCAGCTTGCCTTTTTTTTGGCCTTTCTTAAAGGAAGGAAGTGGCTTTGAGAGAAGCTCTTCTGAAGCCGCAGGTAGGCTTCCACACGGCCAACGGTTTGGGCGTTTCTGCACACGCGTGTGTGTGTGTAACCGTGCCCCGTGACACCACACAAACCGCCATGTTATTGGATTTAAAAAAATGAGAATAACGATAAAGAAATAAAACCCTGCTGTGGGTGTTCATTGAAGCTGCACAGGTAACTGAGGCCTGACATAAACCTTCAGACTTACGGAGGTGGTCAACACGTCCAATGAAAGCTAATAATGGCCCGGGGGAAGGGTTGATACGTGGGCCAACCGAAACCTTTCCCCGGGTTCCGACGTTAGAGCGGCGCTCGCCGAAGCCTCGCCGTCCGCGGCCGACCGGACGACGCGAGAACGGGGCCCGGCCGTTTCGAAATGCCGCGACGGGACGGAACGGCGAAACCTCCTCAAAAGCGCGCCAGAGAGGTTACGCGGGCTTAATGTTACCGTTAAGCGGCTCCCCAAAATATCGCAAAAGGCCTATTCCCGAAACCATACAAGGCCACACCGCCTAATCGAGCCTGCGTGGATTAACGAGCACGGGGAGAAAGCTCACTGCGTCTTTGCGAATAGCCCAGCGAGCAGCGCTTAAGTCTTGTGAGCTCAGAACGTTCTATAGCTAAGTCCGTTTTCCGGTTTTGGGGAAACTGGGTTGGGGGGGGGGGGGGGGTTGAGGATGATCCAGAATTTGCTCATATGTTTTCATACCACTTACTGCCATTTGTTTTACTGGGGAGGGTGGAGGAGGGGGGGGGGGGGGGACGACGGGTTTCGCCATCCGAGCGGTCATCACAGAAAACCGTCAAGCGGCCGGGGTTTCAAAAAGACTAGGGGGGCAAACCGGAGCCTGGCTGCAGGTCTCTGTGAGTCAGCAGTGTGGTCTGATGGGACTATGAGGCCAAGCACATACGGAGGGGGAAAATTCGACAACGAGGGTCCCGTGCTCTCTGGGGAAGGGCAGACCTCCATCCCGAATAGAGAGGAGGACGCTCCACCTGGCTGGCCCGCGGCCAAGCCCCGGTCCGTCGGAGGAATTCCCGTGTAAATAAAGGCTCCGGGCCCCGCCCCCCCCCCCGTGATGTCACAGGTGTGAGCTAAGCAGGCACCGCAGCAACCGCGAAAGGAATTTCTTTTTTTTTTTTTTGCGGTCTGTGCGTGCACAAGTTCCTCTGTTTGTGTGCGTGTGTGTGTTTGTGTGTGTGTGTGTGAAAGTGTGTGAGAGAGAGTGTGTGTGTTTGTGAGTGTGTGTGTGAGTGTGAGTGTGAGTGCGTGTGTACATGTGTGTGTGTGTGAGAGTGTGTGTATGTGTGTGCATGTGTGAGAATGTGTGTGTGTGTGTGTGCGTGCGTGTGAGTGTGTGTGTGTGAGAGTGCGTGTGTGTGTGTGTCTGTGTGAGAGAGTGTGTGTGTGTGTGTGTGTATGTGCTCCAGGGCTGAAGCAGTGGAGGGCCTCTGCAGCACAGGCCCGACCCTCAGCGCTCTCCAGCACACCCAGCTGCAGCTGCCCATATAAGGGCGTGGGATTCCCGTGGAGGAAGCAGCCCTGTGCCGGGCTTCTGTTAGCAAAGTGAAGCATTGCACTCTGAGCTTCAGAGGGGAGAAACAAACATGCCTCGAGCCCCCCCACCCCCTCACAGAGCACACACACACGTACGTTTACTTGAACACGCACACTGACTCACATGTGCAATGAGACTTCACTACCCATAATCCCACGCTCTCTCTCTGCCGCCATGGCATCTGAACCACAAGCTGAACCACAGGCTCCTTCAGGTCAAACCTAAAGGACCGTGGACCGAAATGCAGAAGAAATAGCCGAAACATGGGGGGGGGGGAGGGGGGCCTATAGCAGCTGCCTCGGCACGGAAACCAAGGAAGTAAACACACACTTCCTGTCCATCTCTGCCTCAGAACGCATTTCCCACAATTCCCCCAGGGGAGGCAAAAAAAAACAACAAAAAGCTAGCCCACACGTGAGAGCGCGTCTTCTGAGGGCGATGACGCCGCTCGCAGTCGCAGCCCAACGAAACGCGGAAAGCAGACAGCGGAGACGAGCGGCGGCGGCGGAAAAACACGGAAGCCGCCGCGCGGAAAGCCCCGGGGTGGAAAAGGGGGCCGGCCCGTTTTTTTTTGGCGCATGCGAAAACTCGCCCTGCTCTCCGGGGACGCCGGCCCGGTTCTGCGAGTCCGTCCCGTCTGTCCACGGACCCATCTGTCAGAGAGGCAAACCGGGCGCAATTATAAAACCTGGCGACGACAATGACGGCGTAATTAAAAAAAAGAAAACCAACCACAAAAGAAAAACAAAGAAAAAAACAAGATGCTCCACACAAAAGACCGCGTGGCCTGACGTAAGAGGAAGAAAAAAAAAAACAGCGAGGGCGCCCGGCCCGAAATTAACCGGGGGCCCGGAATCCGCAGGGTGGCATCGTCTGGGCAGGGCGCCCGCCGGGGCGGGTTGCTTTGAACCGCGTCCAAAAAGCCCGGGGACGTTCAAATCCGTCAGCCGGGAAGAGCCGAGCCCTGGGCGAGCTCCAAGCGCTTCCTCAGCGCTCCCCGAGGCCCGCCGGTCCTTTCCTCCAATTGGCCGGCGTCGCGCCGCGTCGTAACGTCGGGGAGAGTCCGTGTTATAATAGACAACCGAGAAGCCCCGCCCCCAACCGCAGCGCTCCTTCCGCGGGCGAATTGGGCTGGCGTAGGTCACACGCGAACATCAACTCGCTCCGTGCTCCGACACTTCTGACGCGCTCACGACTGTCGAACGCGACGCTGCGCAAGCCGCGCGCAGCACTAGCTGGTAACCATGGCAACCTGACGGCCATCGCCGGGCCGTGGCTGACCGTCCGATTCAGCGTCCGGGGTCCAGTGTGGAAAATGCGCCGGATCTCACCAGCAGCACCACCTCAAGAGTGCTCAATGATTCTCACCCCCTATCACAATCCCTCAAGAATATTTTTTGTCATTTAAAAAATAACCATGCAAGATAAACTCACCTCAGTAACACCTTAAATCTGACCTGTGGTCCACACATCCTAACGGTTAAGAGAGATATATAAAGAAGGCTTTATCACACAACTGCGACAGCTGCAGAGTCACTCTTTTCACGTTTAGAAATAACGACGGCCACATTTTGCCAGTCCGCGGTCGAACCCGCGTTTCGTAAACGAGGCGCCGGGCGAGGGCACCTGACCGCGCTTTAATTCAGCGGCTAACCGACCGCTTTGACCGAAAATGGCGCCGAGCACAGCGGGCCCCACGTACTGTACCAAACGCTTCACGCGTTCCTTAGCAGAGAGCCGGGGGTTAGTCAGGGGCTTTTTTTAAATCAGATATATGGTTATCACACTTTTCACACGCTCGCAGCAGCGCGGACCGAACACGCTATAGAGCGGGGGGAGAGAGAGAGAGAGCGAGAGAGAGAGAGAGAGAGAGAGAGAGAGGGAGAGGGAGAGAGAGAGAGGAGAGAGAGAGAGAGAGAGGAGAGAGAGGAGAGAGAGAGAGAGAGAGAGAGACGGAGAGAGAGAGAGAGAGAGAGAGGGAGAGATAGACAGAGAGAGAGAGAGTGATTATGTTCCTAGAGTGCTGTTATTGTTTTTTTGCTGAGTCTTCTTTTTTTTTTTCTCTTTTTGATCATACTTACTGTAGTTGAGTCACTGCGCTTTGGCAATATGTATTTTTTAAATATGTCATGCCAATAAAGCAATTGAATTTGAATTTGAATTTGAGTGAGAGAGAGAGAGAGAGAGAGAGAGAGGGGGAGAGAGAGAGAGAGAGAGAGAGAGAGAGAGAGAGAGAGAGAGAGAGAGGAGAGAGAGAGAGAGAGAGAGGAGAGAGAGAGAGAGAGAGAGAGAGAGACAGAGAGAGAGAGAGAGGGAGAGAGAGGCGAAAGCGTTTGAAGGCGACAGTCACGCCACAGGAAACGCCTCGCCTGTGTTGGCCTTTCCACTCTTGTGTTTGACAGAAGTGCACAGAAATGTATGCCTGTCAGAGAAATGGTTTGGGTGGGTTAAGGGAGGAGGGGGGAGGGGGTGGGGGGTGACAAGAGCAACGTTCCGCACTGACCACACAGCCGTAACAAAACGGTGAGTCAGACAAATCCACGTTCCACAGACCAGGAGCATCACACAGACCCAGGTACATAACAGTATATGCTGACACATGACAGACCAGGAGCAGCACACAGACCCAGGTACATATTACATAATAGTATATACTGACACATGACAGACCGGGAGCAGTACACAGACCCAGGTACATAACAGCATATACTGACACATGACAGACAAGGAGCAGTACACAGACCCAGGTACATATTAGCCTACATAACAGTATATACTGACACATGACAGACCAGGATCAGCACACAGACCGAGGTACATAACAGTATATACTGACACGACAGACCAGGTGCATCACACTGACCCAGGAACATAACAGTATATACTGACACACGACAGACCAGGTGCATCACACAGACCCAGGTACATAACAGTATATACTGACACATGAAGCACTGAAGTCTCCCAACAGCCCAATATCCAAGGGGAACTAAAATGGCAGCCAGAACTTCTCTGTTTGACACACAGTATCAAACCCCATCAAACAAGACCAGGTCAAAACCTAGTATATGGCTGGACCTCTCTCCGGCCAACCAATGGTGTAACTCCATCACTCACTCAGTCACTCAGTCACAGACATTCACGTTTGTAGGGCTGGCCCCGCTGCTGCGGTCCAGCCAAAAAACACCATCGGAATCAAATCTCTGTCTGAGAGCTAGACTTCCTGTCACTGAGGACGGGTCATCGCAGCACGTCCCGTCCGACGCCACGAAACCTACAATTACAAGCAAAATGCAGGCTGCGCCGGGTAAAGAGAGGGAAATTATCAGGGCGAATCGAGCTGTGCCGAGAGCCGTCCAGGCCCCGCTCGCCCGTTCGCTCGTGCCGTGAATCACCGGTAGCCCTAGCACGCCTCGGGAGGTCAGACGCTAACCGGAACGTCAAAAAACCTGCCTTCGGTTACAAACGCCGTTAGCCTCTCAACCGAAAAAGACCAGGGCTCAGTACCAGGGCCCGGCCCAGAGCCTAAAAACCAAAAACGCCGCATTTTCGGTCAAGTTTTGGTAGCGAGGGGTACTGAAAGACCTGCGATCGCATGCGAAGAGGTGGAAGGTAAAATGAACGTAGCGTCCTGGCTAACTAAACCGATGAATAGGGCTATTTCAACTAACTGGAAGGCAGCTAGGCTGGGTCCGGTGCACGGGACTCAAAACTTCAAAATAAAAGTTGCTTCTGACCCCCTCCGTGGCCCCTGCTCGTCTACGCACACCTGCGTCTCCGAATCGACACGCAGCTTAAACAAGGTGTGAATATCGCGAAAAGAAGAGATCGTGAACCGGGGAATAAATATAGCGAGGAATGGCTTCATTTAAAACTCGCCAAGGAAAAACACAAAAAGTTTTACTTTTTTTTTTTTTTTTTAAAGTTTAAGACTGTAAAGGCATCAAAAAAAATAAATAAATGAAATAAGAAAAACAACAACACCATACAGCTTGGGCCCTGCTATGTCATTCAGTGTCATTCAGCAGTGAGTATCCCATAAGAACCCCACAGCCCTGCCACAAATACACCACCTCGATACAGGCCGACGGATCACAAACTCCCAGTCCAGACCAGGTCGAGACGGACGAGGCTGAAAACAGAAAGGCGGGTGCGGGATTTCGACATCACCTCGACCGCATTCTCCGAATTTTTTGAAGAGCGCCCCGAAGGAAGTCCTCCGCGCGTTTCGAAGGAGCACGGAGCGGGGCCCGGGTCCCAGGCCAACCGTTTCAAACGCGAACCGTATTCGGAAAAAAAGTTCCTGCGTTGAAAAATCCCGGAAAGACGTGAAGGTCAGGGAAGAACAGGACATAGACGATAACGCTAAGTCTGAAATGGTCCACGTTAAACTGTTTAAAGTTAAAACCCTGCAACTTTGAGGTCCTAAATAAAACGGCCGCGGAAGCTTGTTAGCCAGCACGGGTCCGATACGAACATCCCAAGCCAGCCAGTCCACGCGGACCTCATATGATACCTTTAAAAACCAACAGCTGCTGGGCTAATACTCAGCGGAAATCTGTCAAAGCATTCAGTACGGGTGGGAAGCAATACACCTTCATGTTGACAGCTGACGACCAGACACACCGCATACAGAGCGAGGACTTCCTGGCGCTGCCTAGACACAAAAATAAAACTCCCCCCTCTTCTGATGGAGGATTCCAACGACCAAGCAGGAAAATAAATGGAAATGAGCTCGAAACTCAGATGGGTGCGAGGCGACTGAGCTAACACCAAACTCACACGAACGTCCCCTAAAAGAGGAAGCGGGGGGGGCCTACTGGAGAGGCTGACCGGCCAGCCCAAGACCCAGCAGCAGCTGCTGCTCCCACCGACACACATAGCCTGAAGAGCTCACAGCTGTGAAACAAGCATTCATATTCACGTGTCCAGCCTCATGCCCTCTAACTTGCAAAGCATTAGATGCTAGCGGAGAATATCAAGGAAACATGTAGCATACTGCTAGCTAAACGGTATTGGACATTAATGTTAATTAGGTATGAATTACCCCAAGAGGCTGCATGTTACTGCAAGCTAAACCAGGATCTTAGCCAGCAATGGAACACACGGCTTTAAAAAAAACTACAATTCCCATAACTCTCTGCAGAACGCGTGCTGGTCCCAGGTCAGTTCCTGCTTTCTTGCGCGCGCCAGCTGGGTTGCCTTCTCCAAGCACGTTCGGCCCACGAACGGACAGGAAGTGCCTCCCGCCGACCCGCCTGTGGGCCCCACGTCGTTGCCGTGACAACTGAATGAGGAAGCGCACCCAGAAGATGCGTGCATGTCAAGTTTTTTTTTTTCTGGTTATCGCGCATTTCTGTGCTAAGAGTGTGAAATAAGCCAGACAGACACCACCCACCTCCAAAAAAAAAACATGAGTGTAAAATAGCCATCACAGCCTCACAGAAACCGTAGGCTGAGAATGATTTAGCAGGTGAAAAACTCATTGGAAAAACGCAAAGAAGCCCACCGGCTCTTAGCTTACTGAGCTAGCGAGGCTCACACGCTTTTTGAAACCAAGCCGCTAACGTTGCAGCAACGCTGGGAGAACTTTGTGTTCTCAGCCGGGTATACGGCCCCCCCGCATCTCCTTCAGACTGTTCCAGAAGGAAGGAGGAATCTCACTGTTCAGATATTCTGCAAGCACCACGAGCTGTGGATGATGCAAGGAACTTGAAAACGAGGGGGGAAGAAAAGGATTCGGAGCGAACGGCTCTCGATGAACGAGAGGAGCCGTAGCGCGAGGGCGGCCGCGGACAGAGCAGAGAGGCGTTTTACGAAAGGGACTGATTAACTCGAACCTTCAGCCAGCCGGCCAGTTCGCTGCGAGCTAGAGGCGGGCAGTTAGACAGAGCCAGAGAGCACAATGAACGCGTGTAGCAGCAGGCTAACGCAGAGCCAGCTTTAAACTGCAGGTGCTGCCCCCAAGAGGCGTTTAACCCCGCCTCCGGGGGGGGGGGGGGGGGGGGGGGGGGGGGGGGGGAGGGGGAACGACTCCAGCGGCGAGCGGTCGGAGCGAAACCCCAAATGGTAACGAGCTGACTGCTGACCTCAATTACTTCTAATGCTTATTGAAGGACGCACTTTCTTATGTCACAGTATGACTGAAATGACTACGCACCCCATACAGAACAGCCCAGGACTTTTCATCAGTCAGATAAACCTAGATGCCTCCATGGCAAAAGAGAAACGGGTTAAATTTTTTTACCGTTTAAGGCTGACCTGTAAAATGAATGAGATCCAAACTGTGTTGATTGACACCTGGTCACTGTCATCAATGAGCCAAACCTGTGTGCAATTAAGATGAGTTTCGGGGGGGGGGGGGGGGGGGCATTCTGAAAGAACTTGCACACCTGTTTTCAACAGCTTCAATTGACCAAGAGATCAGCTGGAACAAAAACCAGCAAACACAGCCGTCCCCATGCCTTGTGCAGCACATGTGTATAAGCAAACACGTCCACAGACATGTGTGCAGATGCACATACAGAGATAAGCACACAGACAGAGACAGACATGCACAGACAGAGGGACACAGAGAGACAGACAGACAGGGAGAGAGAGAGAAAGAGAGAGACAGACAGACAGGGAGAGAGAGAGAGAGAGAGACAGGCAGATGGAGAGAGAGAGAGATGAGAGAGACTGAGAGAGAAGCTGCTCCAGACATGGTTTGCCAGTGTCTGCAGTGTCTGCAGTGTGTGTGTGTGTGTGTGTGTGTATACTTCCCCTGTCCTCCAGACGCACGGGCCCAAAAAAAGGCAAATGCTCTCAGTCAGCAGGTCCGTCTGTTCGGCTCCAAACGGACGCAAACCGCTCGCCGCGAAGCAGCTGCCATTTTATCTGGGGGACGAGCGGGGACAGAATGACCCGTCTTCCCGCTTTCAAAACAAACTTCCGACGGCACCGCTCCCGATAAAAAGGGCCTGGAATCTGGCTCGGGATCACAATGCACGCACGCACGCACGCACGCACGCACGCGCACGCGCACACGCACACACGCACGTATGCACAAGACCATCAGCCCAGCTTCACTGCGTTTCACTGCAACATGACCCCAAATCTCACTGCATTTTTAGTGCACTTTGGGACAGACCGACACAGGCAAAGCCAGACAGTCTGTTCAAGGGGACCAGGTCAGAGATGTAGGGCAGTTAAAGACAGTGGCTGTTCCAGAACTAAGGACCAGCAGCCAGCCTGACAGACACTCTGCTGCACTGCAACTGCAAACCGCCAACAGCTTCGGTTTTACGCCTCTTCCTTTAACCGCTAAGCCACACCAGGCCCACCTCAAGGCCTACGCGCCCCGCAACCAAGACCAAGACCTCACCGCTACGTCTCCACGACGCGGCTTTTCGAAACGAAGCTCGCTTCTCGTCCCTTTTTGCGCCCAGCCGGGGCGCAAGACAGTCCCGTAGGACGCTGCGCCGGGCGCACCAAAAGCACCGCCCCCAAACCTGCTGACTCCTCCCATCCACAGCGCGCGAACCGGTTAGCGGCCTGCACCTAGCCTAAACTCTCAGGCTGCATTTTCCCTGTGCATTAGACACGATTACCCAGGTTACTGAGAGCGAGGTTCCTGTAATGCACTGGCTATGCCACGCTTCAATACTAAGCTACATCTTAGCGCCAATCTACCCCCGACAGAGCTCTACAGTGCTCCCAATTTAGGAGCATTTTCAGAACTGATGTGTTCTAAATGGAAAAATTATTTAGCAGCAGATCTACTGCTGCTAATGTAATGTAATCTAGTAACTGGGGTGCATTAAGCGTGCTTGTAAATTTTTCAACTCAGGAGCACATGCGCGTTCTAAAATCAAATGTTAGCGTAGAGCCCAATCCATCAGATTATCAAGCCCATTGTACCTGGTCACAAAACGATACAATGCAACTGAGAACAGGTTTGGCTTTTGCAAGATGTTCAGTTGCGCTATAGGCTACATTTACTCTGTATTGATTCTTGGAATATTTAGTCTCAGTGTAATTCTGGACCTTGTATACAAACCTCCGAAAGGCTTTTCAAAACAATTGCTGTTCTAATGCTATCATCTACCACAGAAGTTATCTGAAAGATAATCAAAAACATTTATTGGTTTGAAATATTTTCTGCACATTATTGCAAATCTTACATGATGTTTAGCAGGTTTAGTCCAAATAGATATTCTACACCACCTAAGCTTTGAATTGGTTAGAACACACCAGCGACAAAACCGACATGTAAAGCCATTAACTCCCAGTAAACATTACTCCTATAAGTAGCCGGTCTCAAACTCTGTGAGTGACTGTGGTTTCCTCTGGAGATTAAACCCCTAGACCACAGAAAGGCATTACAACTGGAACAACCAGGCTAGTCCTTGTGTCACAAATTCATATAGCTGTTCTAGTTCTCATGCAATTCCATGGCCTGGCAGTTTCAACCCGAGTGAGCTCAAATTAAGTACACAGCAACTGACTCCAATACGTTCAAACTGCTGTCTCTAGCTGGTATAACAGACGACAACAAACGACCACCATTTAATTCCGCAAAACTTTCCCAAAAGGGCAAAGTGACTGGTGAGAGACCTGGCCATCCAATCAGCCGCAGTAGATACACATCCGTGTCTGCACAGCTGATGTCAAATGCGCAGCTGGTGATTCCCATCTAATTTAGCAAGCACGCGGGCCTCTGCTAGCCTTTGGACGACGTCCATGAACTTGTCAACTGTGGACGTTCTAAAAAAAAATCCGAATTAAGTCAAATCAAAGGCGCAATTCTGTGTCTGAAAAGCATCTTGACATTTAGCTGTCGGTGCAGAAGAATACAATAAACCAATACATTGGCATAGAGGCTCAAGTTACGCATGGAAAATTCGGAGACAATGTCACATTTATCCTTAACTTGTGACTGTTCCTCCGAAATATTACTCACAACTTCTGCCCCTTCAACTTGCGCGGAGCACAGGCTGAATATTAGTTTGCTCGCCAAATATATTACATCAGGGAATGCGCTCGTCCCAGATAGCCAAGTAATTTCAGCGCTCGGGTTTCCAAATAAACGGAACAGGAACAAGGATGAACAATCTTTATTCTACATAGTTTATTTTTTCCTGTAATGTTAGGTCACATTGGTGCTATGCTATCAAAACAAACACTCAACACAACAAATACAGTTACGTTACATACCTTGTCAAGTAAGCTTGCTAGCTTTATCGTTGCTTGATTAGCAATAGCTAAATCGGTAGCTATTTCGAATACAATTAGAGAAACAACAAAAACAAAAACTTAATACCAGCCAGCCGCACCAGACATCCCTAGACCGCTAGCTAAATATATATATGGACGTTTGACATAGCGCTAAGTAATCATGTAATATCAATTTCCTAACAAGCTTGCTAGCCAATGTTACAGCCAAGACCTCAGGGGTCTTGCAAGCTCGGTCTGAGGCCATAAGTTCATACTGGTTTTCACTCCAATCCTAAGTGCAACGCCAGAGTTGCATCGTTCTCCACATCATTAGAGGCGTGATTTAGGCTTTAGGCCACAATATGCCAGATAGCTACAGCCTTGCCTGACCTGAAGAATTCATGTTTCATGCTCGCAACCCAGGATTTTCAATCAGTCTGATCAACTTTCATTTCTCTACAGTGCCATACGGCAAAAGATTTGTTTAGAAAGGAGTTTCTTTTAAAAACGCATTAGCCAGAACTACAGAATGGCACCATGACAGGTGATATCAGTGGCTAACATCCGAACACGGCGATACCTGTACATGCAATTAAAATTGTCTTATTTCAAATGCGAAGCAAATGGTAACTAGTAAAACCAACACTGTGTTAAAAACAAGATTATGGGAATAATTATGGGAAACGTTAACCGAAAGTCTAGAACACAAACATGGGGTGGGGGTGGCAACACCAATTTTGAAAGCCCCTGGCCTAACGATAGCTAGCTATTTAGCCAGCCAACACGCCCATCTTTGCCAATGAAACGTCATTGAAAACACACAACATCAGCGAAGTTAAATCAATCCACGAACCTTTTTGTGGTTGTCCTGTTTAGTCCCCGTGTTCAATTCAAACCGAGAGAGCGACAACACAGCTTCACGGTCGGCCCTGCCTGTACGAGTGTGTCGGCGCGCCGTGTAAACATAAACGACCCGGGCTTTGGTTCACCTGCAAACACAGGTCACTGAGATCCGACACCTCATTAGCCGCGTAACTGCAAAAACCTAAAACGAGCAGAACAGACCTGATGGAGCGCGGTAAGACCGTCCACATTGGCGTAGTTGATGTCGGCACCTCGGTCCAGCATTCTCAGCACCTCTTCTGTGTCGCCGCTCGAGCAGGCGGCCAAAAACACCGCGCCGTTGTCGAACTTCACTTTCGTCTTCTTCTTTTTTAGCACGGGCGGCTCGAGGTCCGTCTCCGAGCCCAGCCATCGCTTCAACTGCTCGTTCCGCTTCTGCTTGGCGTCCGCCATCTTCATCCCCTCTCCTGCCTTGGTTTCTTATCTGTCTGTGAGGACAGGATATACTTTATACTATCCCACAGCGCACTGGGGCGTGGGGAGGGGGGCAGAGAGCTGTATCTCGGGCTAGTTTGGAATCGCTTTCCATAAACTCGCGAGATGAGGGTGACGTCATCTGAGGATCTGCAGTATAGCGTCATCATCAGCAGATAAACAAAACAGTGTGCTACAGTAATGGAGGCGGGAGGACTATCTAGTGGCTGGCATGCCAATCAATCAATAACCGGGCGCAGAGCTTCGTGCAGCCGCTTATTGTTTTGTTGTTTCCGGGCACAGGTTTATCTAGTTCCGCCACTTTAAAAGTTGACGTTGGGTTTTTAAGTAAACAGATTGCATAAATATCATCAATACATACTTTAAATAAGCCAATAGAAACCCCAAGGGTGTGCAATGTACATTTTGATTCTTTCCTCAGACATATAATTTGAGCAAGCAAGCTCAATTAAGACAATTTAAAATGAAGTTTAAAATAAGTTTACAATATAGCAGACTGCTGGTCCTGCTTAAATCATTATTTAGTGTATGGACAAAGAAGAACAGCTGCCAGATGCATTGTAAAATCATTTTAACCGCTGGTTTTAAATTATCTTAAATGAGCCTTCTTGCTCAAATTATGTGTCTTCAAACCTTTTGTACACCATTGGACACAGTAACAGCACAACCATAAATAAATGTTGACAGCATGAAATTCACACAGCACAAAAGTATAGACCTGTCACCAGGGTAGCCAGGTAGATACTGTGTTTTACTACTTTTTTGTCACTCTAAGGCTCTCACTTTTCCCTCAAGCATGGTTCGAAAGCTCAAGAGGGAGAAGTGCTTGGTCAGAAAGTGGGGAAATTGAGCCGTCTACTTTTTTTGCAGGCTAAACGCACTGGAAAACAAGAAGTGAAATAAATACAGAGTGGAACCGATACATCCAGAGACACAGACGGAAAATAAGGGGACAAAAATTTGTCATCTCGTTCAAACCAACGTTGTTTACATGCCCCAACCGCTGCCCTCGGGCACACAGGTTACGACCACACTGCCGTTAATCGGACGTCTCTCGAAAGCATTTAGCAAGAAGACCACGCTGCTAGTCTGACATCTGGATGCCCTGTTACCGTCTGGCTGGCTACTTTATTCAGGGGGTTAAAAAACATAATGTCCGACTCATTCTGGCCCAGGTACGTCACATTCTTAAGTATGTGCCACGTTACCTCTTGCAAAGAGCTTCATTAATCAGTGTCATTAACCTTTACATTTAAGGCCAGGGGTGCACGACAAGGGCCAATCCATTTCAGGATCTTGTGCGGACATTTGCCAACATTTATTTGATTAGCCCAATCATATCTTGATCTGACATGTGTATAAGCACCAGCTACAACCGCAGACTGCAAGTGTATCCTAGAGATTGTACTGTGATCAAGTACAGGAATGAAGCAGTGTAGTTTATAGAGCTGTAAGAAATGGTAATCGGTTGGAACAAAAACCAGCACGCAGATCGGCCCTCCAGGACCGGAGTTGTGCACCCCTGATTTAGGCATTGAGCAGACATACAGTACTCATTCAGAGAAACTACAAAAATGGACACATGAAAGCTGAGGCAATGAGCAGGGTCATATGACCCCCAAGTCATCAGCATCACCACCTATATGAGTAGTCAGTACATAACCCTATAACATAATTGTCATAGTAAGAGCACAATTGACATTGAGAATTTAATGATTTAAGTGGGTTTGACTGTGTAGTGAGTTCAGCGTTAGTTGAGCCAAAATTCAATGCAAACAGATGTGTTTTCAGTCTGCGATGGTAGATCGACTCGACTGTCATTTTTGGCTGGACCGCAACAGCGGGGCCAGCCCTACAAACGCGAATGTCTGTGACTGAGTCACTGAGCGATGAAGTTACACCATTGGTCGGCCGAATTATGAAGTTACACCATTGGTCGCCCGGTCCAGCCATGTACTAGGTTTTGACCTGGTCTTGTTTATGACCATATATTTCCAAGAAATTTGAACTCAGCACATATTATTTTAATACATTTTTCAGAGAGCTGGCCTGTAGGCTACATATTAAATGTTTGATTTCTAAAATGTGTTGACTTCTTAGAGGCAGGAGAAAGAACAGGGATAAATTAATTAATGATTAATAATTTCATTGTTCATTAAAAAAATGGCATTTAAATTGCTGTCCCAATAATGCACTTCGGAGTAACAGCTCCGGTTAATGCTAATGCATTAGCGCGTTTATACATCCGCTTCTGCAGAAAGGCTGGTCTGTTAAAAGCCATTAGACAAACAGCGTTTAGTAGCGTGATGTGAAGAGGAAGCTGAGCAGTCTGCGCGGCCAATCGGATTAGAGGGAAATGTGACGCGCTGAGCTCGCCCGTCATGGCGTGTACGCGACGTCGCCGCGGCAACCCGAAGCGGCCTGAACGCGCGGCCTCCCCCATCCGACTGCGCTCTCAAAAAAATGACGTTGTAATGTATCTAACACCCTTTTTGTGTTGCTGCCTTTGTGTCACTTTCAGTGCATTGTGTGACAAAGTTGCTACTTGTGCACTTCAAATGTGTGTTACAAACACAGGAAGACTTAGACATGGACTGTGTTGGAAGTCGTGCAAAATGAGTTGTCCTTAACAAGACGTGGAGGCGTGTTAAAAAGTACGTTGAGAGTGTGGCTGGCCAAGGAGTATTGCTCATCCCAGAGAAGGTGTATCACCCATGAACAGCTTTGTATTTGAAAACAAACACGTTCTATCCGCAGAAACATCACCTTGAATATGCGGCGAGTGGTAATATTATATGGACAGAGACATCAATTTCACGGCAGACTATGCCACACTTGTAATATGAGCACGCGTTTCCTGAAATGAAAAGAGCAGCATTTATTTTACATCTGCAGTGGACAATATTCCGCTGTACGCCGTCCCTGTGCCATGGTAAATGGTAAATGGACTGCATTTATATAGCGCTTTTATCCAAAGCGCTTTACAATTGATGCCTCTCATTCGCCAGAGCAGTTAGAGGTTAGGGGTTAGGTGTCTTGCTCAAGGACACTTCGACGTGCCCAGGGCGGGGTTTGAACCGGCAACCCTCCGACTGCCAGACAATCGGTCTTACCTCCTGAGCTATATCGCCCCATCTTTTATGTCCTCAAGTAAGCAGAAAGCACATTAGTGACAAAGGTTCAATGTGTGAGAAATGAATCATCACATTACCATATTTCCCCTGAAGGTACTTATGAAGATATGGAGCGCATGTTTGATTATCGGTAAAAGCCCATGTGTAGACAGTGTGGTGGGGATATACCTCTGTGGGGGGGGGGGGGGGGGGGGGGGGGGTGGTGGGTTACCAGGAAGCCTGTAAGGGCACTGTGGAGATGGGGGCACCATTGTCACCAACGATGGCATTTAACTGCAGTGATTGTAAGCATATGGGTGTTGGTAGTAGATCTTTGAACACCTCCAAAATTTTTAAGCCTTTGGAAATCATTGGAAATTGATGTTCTGCAAAGGCTGAGCTCCATAGAAAACCTTCACCAGGAAGCAAGTTAGCGTTAGCATTCAGTCTGACTGGAGTCTGTGCTCCCGCCCCCCCTTCCTCCTAGCCTGATTTCACTTCCTGCCTGTTTCTGCCCGCCGCTGCCAGCACTGCCTGACCCACGTGGTCACGTGACCCTCAGCCAGAGTCTGTCACGCATTGTGATGCAACAGGTCCAAGCCCACAACATTCCAATGGGTCAGCCCATCGCTGGCCCTAATGTTTGGGTGTCTCGATCGCATGCATATTAGATTCATAGATTGTCAGCGGCCGTCCACTGGCTGCAGTCAAAATGGCGAGGAATCAAACGTAGCTCTAGCTTTGTGTAATTTAACTTTGATCTCCGGCTGTTTGCTGTCCTTTCAGTTGGACGGGCGGATCAAAGAGGACGAAACGAAACGCCTGTCGAGCCAGTCGCATGTGTCCTCTCGTCACTGCCGTGTCGCCCGTAGCGCTGACGAAAGGCAGCCCTGAAAGGAGGTCACTTGATCGAATGTAATCCGGCCACCCCACCTTGGCCTTTTCGTTCGTTATTCTGCCGCCTCACTCGTTCTTCTTCGTTGGTTTTTTCCCCTGTTGCCAACGGACCAGTTTCCCATCATGCCTGAATGTCCCTCGCTAACGCTAATGTCCCTACAGGTGACCTGTAATGGCGTCTAGGTGACTGTTTAAAGTCCCATAGTAATCTGTGATGTGTGCGGGAGTCACCTGCAATCCAGCCCTGCGACAGTGAGCCCTCAAAGATACAGTGCAGAGATAGCATTGCGGTTTGGACAAGGCAAAACCACAGTTTGTTGTTCGAGGAGAGGGTATTTTGAGAACCCTACCCCCAATGCATCTTCCAGTGTTTAAATCATTCAGTATCCCAGAATGCTTTCTTATTTGTCACGTGATAAACTAAATTGAGTTGTGAGATTTTCATGTAATCTTGGCTGGCCAGTGGAGGATGGGCTGCCCCTCTATTGCTGGGTTCCTCTCAAGATTTCTTCCCATTGGGGAGTTTTTTCTTGCTGCTGTTTGAGGGTTTTCTCCCCATTGGGAGTTTTTTTTTTAACCTTTTGTACTTGCTATTTGGGGGTTCAGGCCTGATGTTTGCTCTGTTTGCTTTTTTTTTGTTGCTCTGTTTCTTGCCTTGCTACTCTGTTAAGTGTCTTTGTGACAGTTCTCAGTAAAAAAAAACGCTATACAAATAAAATTGAATTGAATTGAATTGAATTGAATTGAATTTTAAAATGCATTACTCTCCTCCCTGTCAATTTGCCTGGTTTATAGTTCTGTTCCAATATCAAAATGTTTTAAAGATTTTTTTTCTCCCAATTTCTAATTACTTTTTATATGGAGCTGTTTCTGGAACTTGACTTGTATTGTTACGAGGACAGGATCAGACCAATCACAGCCAGCCGACCGGTGTTGACAAGCAGGTACCATCTGAGTGGAGCCACAGACGATGCCTGTCACCCAGGCTGTCGCCCGGCAGCTGTCACCACGGCAACATCTGACACACTCACCTCCCCCAAGATCTGAAAGTCCGGGAGCTGAGCACTATCGTGCTGATAAAAGCAGTGTGCTTTGGCTGAGCACTATCGTGCTGATAAAGGCAGTGTGCTTTGATGTTATCGGGATATAAAAAGCAACAGGGAATATAAAAGCTTCCACACACAGGTCTGTTATTCGCTTTGTATTTTAGGCTCTCACAGGCTGTTGTTATCAGTCACAAGAAGGCTTCCACACAGACGGTGTAACTAGAGTGACATCTTTTTGATGGACAAGTCTCAGTTCACCAATCGCCTTTGTTCTTGCAGGCCGGTCAGCAGAATTTAGGTAAGGGCATCATTTTAGCCTCCCGTTTGTGTGTGTACATGGCGCCTTCCACCTGTCCTCCCATCTGTCAAAAACTCACCCATGACTTTCACAGAGAGGGTGGGGTGAAGGAGAGGGGGGGGGGGGGGGGGGGGAGTGGAGCTGGCCAGGGTGTGATAGAGAAGGCAGACCAGATGAGGTGGACGGGGAGGTTTTTGAAGGGCACTTGAGCTCCAAAATAATGGTATGGCCCATGGTAAAGAATGGAAAAATGCTACAAATTTAAGGGGCTGACAGATAAATATTGGAAGTCAGTCCACCACGCAATGCTACATGGTTGAGACCCAGTGTAAATGGTTTAACTTCTCCCTACTGTAATATAACGCTAGCATCTTCTGCTATCAACCAGAATCTCCTGAAAGGAAGATAGGATCATTGGAGCTGGGTATCTGGTTTGTGTAAAGAATCTTGGGTAGCATGTAATGCAAACCTCAATAAGGTGCTATGGGCCAGTCTGTGTAAGAGTGTCTGCCACGCCTGGCTGTATATAAAAGGAAGTCCAAACGCAACAGAGGGTTTTTAATACCAAGATCACAGTTTTCCTCCATTCCTTTTACACATTAGCAAAGCTCCTGGGCTGAGAGTGGCACACAGTGGTTGGGTTTGACAGAGTGGGGTCGGAGGTCAAGGGTCAGACAGACCTATGATGTCACTGGGCCCTCTCCAGGCAGCTGCTCTGAAGTTCCCCTTCCATATCCCAAGCTGTGTCTTGCCCTCCACCGCCCCCCTCGCCCCCCAACAGCCTGTTCTCGCCTGCTTGAGATGTGTAACTCCCGCGCCCCTATATATACAACAACGGGCGTGTGTTTTCTGCTCCTTAAAGTGTGTGCTATTGCTCCGCTGGGACAGGACCTGTGGCTCAAGCCGTTAGCGTGGGTCACGCGCCGCTAGCTCCCTTAGCTCGTAATGAGACTCAGCTCGACGAGGGAACTGTCACCAGAACGAATGCCCCCTGCCCCGCCCCCGCCCCCTCCCCCAGACGTGCACATAGCAAGCTCGTGGGCCCCCCCCCCCTCCCTCCCCAAACTCTTCAGCAGGCGACAGCTGAGGAGGGCCCGGAATGGGAATAGCGTGAGCCCCTGTCCGTCTCCCACACCGATGCTACGCAGCTCGTTAGCCCCCGTGTCCACAAGGGCTGACCTACGGCTCTCTGGCGGCGCTGGGCTGGGCGAGGGTCGACCCGTTAAAGCCAGGGGGGGGACCCGCAAACTTTGGGTTGGGACCTCCGGCGGGTAACTGTGTGGGTCGAGAGGGGGGGTTCGTGAGGCGAATATATTAAAAGACCTGACTAAATATCGCGGATTTTTCCGGTGACATTCGTAGCAGGTCAAATGAAAAGCTACTCTGGTTATGCGCGTTATGCGCAGAGCCGTTTTCGGCATGCGCCAGAGACATTTTAACATTCCGTGCGTGAGCGAGTGTTAGCCTACGTTTCACTCACGTGATAGCTGCTACGGCCAGAAAGCGCTAGCGACAGAATGCTAACCTCAGACAGACCGGGAGCCCCTCATTATGACATCACAGAACTACAGGCAGGGGGAGGTGTCTGATTATAATGATCCTTGTTGAGGCATTTCATTTTATGTCTGCTTAATATAGTAGGCTATGTTCCTTCACAGCAAACAACTCTGCTGTTCATTTTGAAATAGGTTTTGACCTTTTTCCAGGACACCTTTCTTTTATTTCTCATGATAATTAGACATACCGCATCAATTCCTAATTCCTACATGAGGAAACCGAAATGTATAAAAAATACCCTTTAATAAAAGCTGAGAATCTGCACTTTAACCACATGTGAATTGCTCGATTACAAATCTCAAATCTGTACAGTACAAAAAAAGTCAAATAAGAAGAAAAAAGAAAGTATTTGTCCCAAACATTATGGAGCTCACTGTACACAGCAGGCAGAGAGGACAGAAACATATCATGATATCATGACAGATTCTGTATGTATATCAATGTATGTCATGATATATCTGTCATGACATACGTTTCTGTCCTCTCTGCTTGCTGCATACAGCACTATTGTAGCCGGAGTTGAATATAAGGAAGGTTTTTAAAGTGACCCAGTTTCAGAAGAAAAGAAGCTAATTATAGGACAAATCTAGAATGGGGCATCCACTTGTGATTGGTCTGACCTGCTAGCTAAAATGAGTCACAAGTCAAGCAGGACTCAGGGGGAAAGTACCACAGAGTCCATGTTAGTTAACCATAATGCATTGTGTGCGCGTGTGTGCGTGCGTGTGTGCAGGCACCATCGCACAACCGCAAATGTGATTGAATGTCTTTTCATCCACACGCCAAGCAGTCACATTGGACTGAGGAACACTAGTATTCCTTCGAAAGGAAGGAAACAGGTGTACAGTGGGAACTTAGGACTGACTCGTTAGCATACACATGAAATACCATCCAGTCACGTTCACGGTTGTGTCATAATGCAGGCAACACACTGCCGGTAATCAAAAGGAATAATCCCCCCAAAGGTGGGAAGGATGAAGGTCGGGGGTGCTGGAGCAAGGGAGGAGATGGATGGGGGCCCTTGCATTTATTTTTGGCAGGCATTGCAAATGGCCACAACAAAGAAGCAGCATTTGCTTAATAAGGTGTCTTAGTGCTTCTGTTTTAGCCCAGTACTAAGACATCTTATTCTACCGTTCCAGGTCTTGTTTGAAGACCACGATTAGTTACGATGAGTGCCAAAAGGCAAGGGAAGGAACGGTAGGCATCGTTCTTATAGCTTTAAGCGCAAAAACCGAGAAAGCGAAAAAATTCTAATATCGTTGACGTTTTACGTTCAGGCATTTCAAAAATGTCAACGCTCAGACCGCGTTCCCAAAGTGAGCCCAACGAAGAGCGGGTGGGCAGCCTTCGTCCCGGTGTTGAGGCGCGCTCAAGCGCGTTCAGTCTCTCCGCCTCTTTCAGCCCTCTCTTCTCCAAGACACTCGCTGCTCCGCTCGAAGCTGAGAAGACCGTCGCCATGGCGACACTTAACGCCCACTTCCAGGTCGAGGAGGACTTGCGGTGAGAGGCGGGCGGCGTCTTATTTACCTCTATCAGCGAGGGACGCCTGGTTAATGTGCCTTTGACTACTTTGGGACTGCTCATCGTCTGCGAGCGGTTCCCCTCCATCTTGGTGTGGTCGTTGGCTTCTGTTTAAGTAGTGCTTCTGTTATCATTTTTTTTAAAAAAAACACATCAGCTATGAGGGAATTGTCTGGTGATGCATCAAAAGTGTCTCTCAGCTTTCAAGTACTTCTCCCAGCAGACTCTACTCATGGCTGACTGATGACTTCCTGTCAGAATTAGTCATTTCCACAAGAGAGAGGACTGAAAATAGACCAGGGTGTCAGTGAAAACACATTTCTCTTCTCATTAAGGTGATAATTTAAGCAATAAAATGTGATTTTGCACCTTTGTATATTTACGGGAGCAATTCAGAGTACATCCCAAATCTCGAGGGGTAAGGGGAAGTGCTCACTGGGTCTGAAACCTGCAGCCTCCTGAGTATAGTTCTCTGACCACATCGCCCATAATTTTCTGGCTTCAGGATATTCTGTTTCCTAGCAAAAATTTATGGTCCTCTCAGTTTTCTGTTACATCAATCAATCAATCAATAAATCATTCAAACAATCAATTTATTCTTACATAGTGCTCTTCATGGCCATGGTATCGCAGGTGGTTAAACACTTACAAACAGCACTCGTGCAAAAATAAACACAGGCGGGCGGTGGGTTTGTGGTTGCGAGGTGTATCATTTTTGGGGTCAAGTGTCAAGTGTCATGACCCTTTTATCAGCTGACCTTCAAGCTCTAACTGCTACGGAAAATGGATGAATTTGACAAGGGAATCTTTTGCAAATAGATGAGATGTTCACCTCAGACTTGTTTTGCTTGAATAATAATTGCTGGAATTATTATTTAAACATTTAAACATGGATCAGTACTTCCTTGTGCATTCATTTATTGAGATATAAAGGATGTTGATTTCAGGAGTGTTGATAAAATGGTGATTCTTGCTCTGAGCTAGGGAAGACAATATTCCAGATAGGTATTCTACATGTCTTCTGTGTGCTTCATATATTACTGTGGGGGTGTTAAAAGGACTATGGATGAGGAAGTAACAACTGGACTGTACTCTGAGCTTTGACTGTAGCGTTAGCGCCGTTCGGCTACCTTACAGGCAGACATGCCCTCATTAAACAAACGCAACCAAATACTCTCATCCTGCCACTCAAATTCCACTCACATACCCTCTATTGGCATTACCCCCTTCCTCCCTGCCTACTAAAGGTCAAAGGTCGGCTAAAGCGATTTCAGCTGTGGATTCGGGGATCACGAGGAGCTGATGTCGGGGGGCGAGCCGCGGCCGGGGCGAGGCTGGGAGGTTTTTTTTGGGATCCGGTTAAATTTAGAGCGGGAGTTTTAACTGGGCCAAGGTCGCTGGTGTGTGCGCGCACGCGCATCGCCGCGGCAACAGTCGCCGCTTCCCTCGCTCCACTTACCGCCGTGCCTCTCCTTAACCGTTCAGCCGCGGGTCGGACCGATTCGGAACAGAAGCACCCGCGGCTGGTTTCAGTGGCATGACCGCGTTGCGGCAACGTTGTGGGAATGTTATATGCTTGTAGAAGTTAGCGCCGTACAAGTAAAAGTCACCTTGACCGCTGAGAATGTTTTCTAAGGGCTGGTTTTGGGGAATTATCTGTGTGATGGCCGTTCCAGTGAAACGGCTAAACTCTGCGTGCACTCTTTGTGTGTTTTATTAGCTGAAATGTTATAACGCGGTTTGATCTACAGTAGAACTCGGCATGGAACTGTAATCATGGCAGGCTCCCAAAATCTGGTGCAGCATACGTCCAGTGAACTTGGGCGTCGCTGAAAACTTGCATGAACACTACCTCAGTTAGCCTCAAAGCTAAAAAAAAAAGACCCCAAGGTTTGGATACCCTAGTGCCACAGCTGGCTAAGTCAGTGTTAAGTTTCACGCTATAATGCCGACTCCATCCTGACCGCATCGGCGCCCCCTGTGGCCTGGAGGTCCCCTGAGGTGCATTAAGGGCTGAGCCTCTGCCTGCAGCGGCTGCATTAGCTACTCATTCCTGTTGTGCAGTAACTGCACCTGCGCAGCTAGGACTGGTAGCTCATCGCATGCATGCATCGCATGCAGTTTGTAAAACTGGCTGTTATTACAAAAATAGTTGTTACAGCATTCAGAGAACTATAGAGAACAAATATATAAACAGAAGGGGTTGCATCATTTTGTTGTATGCATGATAGTTTATCAAGCTATTTAGAACGAAAATGCACTGTTGTACACTAATTATATCACTAGACGTGCTGATATTTTTTACACACTTACAATAAATTGTATTTGTATAATTGCATATACATTAGCATCACATTTTGATTAGGGATGGTTCACAGAAAATCAGCCCACCTATGATGTGGCTCGTGGGCTTACAAAATACAGAAGCGCTTGTTCTCAGTCGTGCCAGTTTTAAAATGATTTCAAACAAAGTCCTCGAGTTTACTCGGCGTGGAGAAAGGGAGCGGGTCAGTATTTGATCTTGACGACAGGCGTCCCTTCGAGAAAAGATATAAACGGATTAAAGACAAACACGCGTAAACGTAAGCAAGCGCTGCATCGGAGTACAAATGGCATGTGACCTCACCGAAAGCAACTTATTTAGAGAGGGTGACGTCACGGCGAACCGGGTCTGAAAATAGCCGAGTCGCCGATTGGACGCCCGTGGAGCGTGCGGAACGTTCTTTCGGTATCTGCTAACGGCCCTCTGATTGGTGCTCTGGGAAAACCGTAGCGGCCTGTGGCTTTTGAAGCAACGCCGCTCGCACCAGCGTTGGGAAGGCCTTCCCCGCAGGCCTCCGCGAGCTTTCCTAGTCCTGTTGGGCTCGTGACAGGCCTGCAATTGGGGTATAATGGCATTTATTACGGTCTTATTTTCAGTATATAATTTCTGCATCAGTGCATGTGCACAAACCCACACCCCCCCCAACCCCCCCCCCCCCCCCCCCCCCCCCAGCAAATTGTCTTTGTCGAGGGTCCCGTGTAGCCGAGAGCAGAACAGCTGTTGTTTGAGGAAGTCCCCCAGTTATCATCACGACCTTCGTGGGCTTTTTTATTTATTATTGGATCATTGGTGTCAGATTGAGGTCAGGTCATACAATGACAGCTGAGAAAGCATTTCCCGTGTCGAAACGCAAAACAAGTCTCCGCTCCTGACATCACGACCATAACGAATGTGCGTTGTAGCTACATGTGCGCAGTCGAACGAAGCACAGCTTTAAAAGAACCTTTGAAAGCGTCGACGAAAATGCGACAATTCCGTGTTGTGACATCGCTTTGAGTAGGGATGTGAACCACTACAGCTGTGACATCACAGCACAACTCTGACTCTCTGTCATTCTCCATGAGTCTTAAAGGTTCTCATTTCACGGTACACTCCCTGACCCCGATTGTGCATACGGTCTGTACCTTCCGCTTATAATAGAAACACATTTAAATGGCTGACAGTTGAATGACAGGCATCTTACAAGCGTTCAGCCTGCAAGAAAAATAAATAAATAAACAGGCTCGAACTTTTACCCACTTTTTTCTACGTATCTGAGAGCACAGTGATTCCTGAGAGGCCAAACTAAGAAAAAAATGAATGCAAACACTGGATAATTAATGCATGTGAAAATCTGGATTAGGCCAATAAAATTAATGGCAATGCAATCTGAGCACTTTGTTTGAAAGGGAGGTCACATTATTCACCGGCAGCTGTTAGGCACCAACAAAATAAAATATTAAATATATACAAATGTGACAAGGAAATAGAAGTTAAACCTTAAAATGAATCCAGTTTTCTGAAAGTGTATAAGGCAGGCTAATATGATCCAAATGCAGAACTACAGAAAACACAGGCAATAACCTGGATGTAAGAAAACAGGAAAAAAAAAATCAGGTTTTAAAGAAATGAGTTGTGCGTGAAGAACGCCGTGGTTTGATTGGCTGTGGTGTGGAATCCAGCTGTCCCTGGGTCCATCCGCCCCTTGTGGTGAGCGTTAGGCTCGTTCCCTGGGAAGAAGGGGTGTGGGGTGTGTGGTGTGGGGGTTGGGGGGGGGGGGGGGGGGGGTAGGGTAGCGCTGGGAGATCTCCTGGGCCCGATCCATCCCGGCCTTTTAAGGAGCTGTGGAGCAGCGGCAAGATCTCTGGCCCGCCTCTCCTGCACGGCCTCCCCAAGGAGCACAGCTCACAGACAGGAACTCATCCCGGACTCCATTTCCCATCAACCCCCTCTCTCTCTGCCTCGCTCTCTCTCTCTCTCTCTGGCTCTTTCTCTCTTTCTCTGGTTCTCTCTCTCTCTGGCTCTCTCTCTCTCTCTCTCTCTCTCTCTGGCTCTCTCTCACTTTCTAACAACAGTAATACAATGGAAATGAATAATACATTTGCAAGCTCTGGAATATGTCAAGTAGTTCCCGAAAATTGTACGTTATATATTATATTATACATTTTTTTAAAAATCTTGAAATCAGTTCAGGCCTCATATATGGCACTTGACCTGAACTTGTAAAAAGGTTTTTTTTTAAAAAGAAAAAGAAATAATATACATCTATATAGGTATATATATTTACCAATATGGTTTTAAACTTTAAAATATGAACTCTTGTGACTGCTGTGTATAGTTAGCTGTAATAAAATGCAATTCTTAATTTGGTATGTTGCCTTTCAAAGAACAATATTTGTAGATGTGTCTTGCAGCTCTTTTGATTAATGAAAGCAAAGCTTTTAAAGAGGCCTGGTGTGTGTTGAGCTATAAATATCGCAAGTTCATAACAATCTGCAGCTGTTGCTTTGGTGTGTCTGTATCAATGCTGTGCTCTGCCCCAGTGCATATGATAATGTCCACCACTACCACAGCCACGAACAAGCGCAGCTACAGCTACAGCCCATAGCCAAATATGGTCTGTCCTCTCTGTGTGTATCTCTTATGACATAGATTAGCTTCAGATCAAAGTGCTAATATAACATTTCCATGACATTTCAGGAGTTTTTCTGGGGAATTTTAGCATGAGGGCATGTCAGGACATATGCAGATCTGTGGGAAAATGGACTTTGAAGAGTTCCTTCAGTTTTTATTCAAAATGAATTCTGTTCTGCTCGTAATATTTACATGTCTTACAGAATTACACAAGAACAGTGCCATTCTATCATCATTTAAAAGACCTAAAACTGAAAATGAAATGCACATAAACAATCATTTTATTTCAAGTTTACCATTTTGTAAAAATAATTCTGTCTGTGTTTCTCACGTTGTCTTCCTGTTTGATGAGAGGACCGTGATGTGCATGCGTAGGGCATGAGGGAGGTTCATCCTATTTCACTTGTGAAGAAACGCCCCTGTTTTCAGTACTTCCTGTCAGCTGACCACCGATGGGCTTGGATTACATCACTACAGTACCTGTCCAGTGAATTATGAGTAAATAATACCATAAAAGAGGAAAAGGAAAGTTGTGTGAAGTACTGCAATGTAACTGATACAGCAGTGGAATTAGGGATCATCCTGCTTTTTTCCTACCATCTGAATCATGGCAGCTGTGCTGTGGGTCCCTGAGTACCTGGAAGTAGCAGCAGTGAGTCCCTGCCCTGCTTGGGAGAGCAGGCCCTTTTCCCACGCCCCCTCAGCCCACTTCCTGTGGCAAACTGCCACGTAACCCCTGCACCCCCCCCCCCCACCCCTCTACCCCCAACCCCCCATGGCTCCCCATCTCCCCCGCTGAGAGCGAACATTTCCCATCAGCCCCTGCTCTACCGACAGGCTGCCCTAGCGCCAACTTTTTTTTTTGGGCCGTTTCTCTTCAACGGCGCGATGAAAATGCGGGAAAGATCCGGTCTATTCCGTCGGTAAGCCATTATCGCGGTTCTCCTGCCCGCGGCGGGCGCCGGGCGCTTCTTCACGCGTCCCAGAAAGCGGCCGTCCCCCCCCCGGCTGTTCTTATCCTCTGCTTTTCCGACGTCCTCCATTTTCTCAAGTCTGACGTCCTTCAAAAGTTCACATCCTGTAACCCGTCCGAAGACTACACTGGGTCCGGCGGTTAAATAGTTCCCACAGCGCGCGACGCTAAACGGTCCCCCCGGCCCCTCTCTCTCCCTCCGCCTCTCTCTCCCTCCACCTCTCTCTCCCTCCTCTCTCTCTCCCTCCACCTCTCTCTCCCTCCTCTCTCTCTCCCTCCGCCTCTCTCTCTCTCTCTAGCAAGCAGCTCGTTTTGGATCCTGGTGAACCTCCGGTCCCGGGCTGGTTTTCGAGGGGAGGGACGCACCCGCGGAGCGGCTGGCCGCCCCCCGGTCCCCGGCTGAACGTCGGCTGAAGCGGTGGCTGCGGTAACAGCAGGAGCCGAACGGCGAGCCTGGAATTACGCGGTCATGGCGGATGCTAATTAGCCGGCTAACTCAAAACGTCCTCACAGTGTTGCTCCCATGCAGGGGCAAAATGTTATAACATTGACAAACTTTCCAGCCACATTGTGAGCACATTTTGTGTTGCCTGGATACCTGAATGATGGGGAGGGGGGGGGGGGGGGGGGGGGGGGGGTTACAGGGCATTGGATGGAAGAAGGTTGGCTCCACTTTTAATCCAGTGGAATACGTTTCCCTCAGACTAATATGCATGACAGGGGTTTATAAAGACACACTGTCAATTGCATTAGTACATTTAGTGTGTTTATGTTTACTGTGCATTTATTTTTTTATCTGGCCTTGGAGTTTGAGGACTGGATCTCACCTGCCCAATAGGGTAGATGAGGCTGTTTTGACCCCCCCACCACCACCCCAATTTGGACATGAATGACAAAGGGATGGAGGACAAATTAACACATTGGATAAAAACATGGAAAACGGTAGAGATAGGACAGGGGGGGTGCTATAAGCAGCTGGCTGAAGTGAAAGTTAAAAGTACAAGGCCATTTATATCCATGAGCAAAACCACTATCATATAAGGGATTGTCTGGAAATTACTCTTCTCACTCTTAGTGTAAAAATAAATGAATAAATCAATAAATGGTCTGTGGATAAGTCAAAAACAGAGGCACAAGGGGCAAACAGAGATGGGTTATAAAAAGAAACCTCGCAGGTTGGCATCATTTCCTTTGACGTGCGGACGAAACAGTGGTTCTTCTTTTTTCTTTCCTGTTCTTTTTTCTTTCTCGTTTAATAAGCTGCCCTCAAAGAGTGCCTCCCCGTTACTCCACATCAGCAAAACCTACTGCCAAACATGCCAAGAAGAACACATTTATCATATTCACAACCTAGGCTTTTAATCAGAAAATTCAATTAAAGCCTTAACGTAGCTTAATGGCAAATCAATTTTCGGAAATGTGAAGTTCTTTGGTTTTTTAAAACTGTGTGAAATGGACATTGTGTGTGTTATTCAGAACTGGTGGCCCCACCCACTGACATCTGGGGCCCCGCCCACTGGCACCAGGCTGGCCGTGTGCGGGAGGCGTGGCTCTAGCTCGGTTGTGGGCGGGGCCAGGCTGGCCAGAGAGGGATGCCTCTTTAAACTCTGAAAAACTCAGTCCTGAGCTCGCCTGCGTTTGCTGGTTTTCATTGCAACCTTAATTAAAGCCCCTGAACTGTAACGAGCTGCTAATTGATCTTAATTAGATGCTATTAAAGTCAATCGAGGGATAATTTGCCCTTTTAATGCCACATTATGTTGAAAACAGTTATACATGCAATTAATAACCCTGGTCTTTTAATCACTCAGTCCATTAATACCTCCTTTTATGTATTGTCTGGCAAATGATTGCTTTAGAAAGAGGTTACAAGCTTTAATTGATTAAATTATAGGCTGATGGGGGGGGGGGGGAATCAGTGGGGTTCTAATTGTGGACACCTGGTCACTGAAGACACTCCTTTTGAAGAGTTCAAAGCAAAAGCAAAGTTTAAGGAAAACATTTTTTTGAGGAACTTAAACACATTTTTCACAACTTTATTTGATCAAAGGGCGAAGGCGAAACAAAAGCCAGCCAACACAGAGGTGCCCCAAGTTCAAGTTTGAGGACCCCTGATATCGAGTCTCAACAGAGAAGGAACAGACAGCGTCATCGGGTAATCGTTTTTAAGTTATTGTTTTTAAATTGTCGTACACATGACAACCAGACATTCTGTTCAGTGTGTACCAAATAACTCCCCACGCTCGACACAGGAGAATCAAACGTACTAAAAACATGTTGGTGCTCTTGAACATGTGATCTGAATGTTTTAAAATGTGAACAGGACTGAACGGATTGTAGAACGAAACCAACAACAGCCTTTATACTGTGGCCAGGTACAGACCTTGTCAGACAAACCAACTTTTCTAAGGAGCTCTGTAAAAAATGTAGTAATCCGTTGTGAGTGAGCTTCCTGTTCGATAGATGGACGTTCAAAACGTGACTGAATGTTGTGTCTCTTGACTGAGCCTGGAGTCATACAAACGGTGTGTGCGTGTGTGTGTCATCTGGAGAGTCACAGTCTGCTGGTTTTTGATCTTTACTTAAGATCAGCGGCCAGTTGTGACCCGAGAAACCAGGTGACCTGAGTTAGCTGTGTAATCAACTCCTTTAATTGATCGGTTGCTGTGCTGCTCAAGTTCTGAGCAACAACAGAAAGCCAGCAGACCCAGCAGCTCTCCAGGATCAGGAGTGAGGACCACCGGCTCAAAGACCTGCTTTTTATAGCATTTAGGCTTGGGCGTCCATGTTCACTTTTGTTCCTGACTCTCCTAGGATTAGATCAACTGGTTGGCTATAAATGTCTCAATTAGAAACTCAGTATGCACAATCACTTAACTGTACAGTTGGAGTGCTGTGGGGGACCCCTTGAGGATAACCATTGAAATACAAGTTTAAATCCCTGCAGGTCACATGGTGGAGACAAACTTGTGGCCCTACATATACATCCACTTGTGGCTCTACGTATACCTCCGTAGCAAACAAAATTGGCCTGGAACTTAATTCTGGAACTTTGTTCAGATTACCTGAGGGTTAATTACTGCATGAAGTCGTTCTGTTGATGGACCAGGTGTGCTCCGGGCATTTCTTGATTCTGATAGGTTTATGGTGTGCTCTGTCAGCTCCATCTGGAACAGTAGTTTGGACCGCGTCTGAAGCGTACACGATTCAACATGAGAGAGGCTGAGCACTCCCTCTAGTGGCAGAACGTATAAAATACAATGGGCGCGATTTGTAGGAGGGCTTGTGAAATGAGTCGGATATACTCGGACTCCACCTAGTGGAGAAATTGTGGAAGAACAACACATTTTGACGGTCTACACAAGCTTTTTACAAATTTTCATTTTCCACCGTGAACGCTGGGAATAAAAAATTTGGGACGCTCAGGGGCCGCAAATGAATGAACAAATGCAAGAAAATCTAAAATGGAAACCGTTACATCACATAATTTACTCAATACTTTTATTCAGGGCTGTGAGCTCGAGGCCTTATTTAGATGTATTTGTAAATCCTACCTTGTCCTGTTCAAAATGCAAACTGCGACACATTTCCATTATAAATTCTTTTATACCGTAGATTATTGTGCTTTGTGGGTTATATTTCATATCATTTGAGAATTCATAAAATGTTGTGGGCTGTTTTAAATCTATTCGGTGTAGTGATTTGCCTGACACGGTTCTCAACTGTTGGTAATTTTGTATGACATACTTTTTTTTTTTTTTTTTTTACATTGAATGCCTTTAAATTTCCCAGGGGGATTATTTGCCCATGTTAATCAAATTTCAATTATTCATTCAGATTATTTATTTATTTATTTATTTATTTGTGGATTTATCATATTACATTTTCCTATCCAGACAAATTAACTAAATTTGGTGTCTATGACGATATAATTCCCTGAACGTAAACTCAAAGTCATTTAACATTCTCTAATCACCCCCCCCACCCCCCCCCCCCCCACAAGTGAACAAGGATAGAAAACAACAAGGTTTATAATGTCAGCATTTATTCACTGAGAGACAGTAATCTTATGATAAATGTAAAAATGAACAACACAATGAATATGAACACTGAGATTCATCATCCTAATTATTGATATAACTAAAAACAATCATATTTGTTCCTTGATTCGATAAATATCTCCCAAGAAGAGTGCTGTCCTCAAGTCTTACAGCTTTGTATTCTTAACCTATGTTGTCCTTTAATCGTATTAATTCTTAGCCTGAAAAAAAAAAAACTAGACCATAGCTGAGTATCTCCCACAAAAGGTTTATTTCCCACTAAATACGTATACAATAGCATTAATATACAAGTTTCATGTGTGCAAATTTCAATGTTTTATTTTTGCTTGTTTGGAGAAAAATATAACCCTTACTGAAGTGACAAGTTGAAAAACATACTAAGGCAACACCGCAATTATGCATGCTATTATACACAATATATTCCTATATGAAGATAGTCCTTTATATATAAAATGGGTGAAATATATTGCAGTTTTGTATATGTACAGTACTTGTTCAAGACAGATAAGTCAGCCTATCAATACATAAGTGCACAGAACTTGACACATTATTACAAAATGATTGAAATATAAGCTAATGCAAAGACATCTTATTTACAAACAGGACACAGTTCTCTCCATACTTTACACCTAAAAGTGCTGTCTATTCTAATACTGGATAATGTCGAACCCACAGCAGGTTGTCACTGACTAGTCACGATCAGTGGGAGACGTTGTTTGTGTGGTATTGATTGGGAATACTTTCTGTACAACAAGGTACATTCCAAGTCTTACTGCTTACTGAACATTCATGGTTTTGGAGGCAGAGGTGTAGTCACAGGGGGGAGGATGGGAATGGGAACAGAGAGTAGCGTGTCTTGTCGGTGAATAGAGAGTCTTTGGTGTGCATGGTGCTTCACAGCGGCTGTGAAGGAGGTCTTGATTGGACGGGAGGTAGCCTCCTGACGTCGCCTTGGCGATGACCTTTTGTAAGAGCACGGGTGAAGAGCTGCCGCTCGGACTCCAGGTCCTGGGCCTGACGGGGGGTGGGGGGGGGGGGGGGGGCGGCGCACTGCATGATGGGAAGTGTCCAGGAAGGGCGGGGCTCAGAAGAGACGGGGAGGGTTCGCCCCGCAAGGCTGTGTGTCTCTTCAGACTTGGTAAGCACATTCCCCATCGTCCTTTCAGTTCCGGGTCATAGTCCTTTCAGTTCCGGGGTTGTAGTCCTTTCAGTTCCAGGGTCGTAGTCCTTTCTGTTCTGGGATTGTAGTCCTTCCAGTTTCGTGTTTGTAGTCCTTTCAGTTCCAGGGTCGTAGTTCTTTCAGTTCCCGTGGTTAAATGCAGCCGTGTGGTGTTCTGTGAGTGGATTCGTTCTTGCGGCAGACGCATGTACATGGTCATGGCCTGGCTTCGTGCACAAACCCTCCCCCCCCCCCCCGCCCCCCCCCCCCCCCCCCCCCATCAACAACACGGCTTTAATCAACACCACAACGCACACTGCAGAGTGTTGGGCCAACACCCTTTGATACATGCTGATTCACTAGAATGCACACCCAACAGCAACCGCACACTTACACACACTCACAGCTCACACAGTACTGATTAAATCAACCCAAACCCCCCCCCCCCAAAAAAAAAGAAGTCGAGAGTTTGAGAAATTATTCTACAGAGAAAATTCTGTTGCCCTTTGAAAATGTTTCTCGAGCGTCTTATTAGATTCCTTACCGTATTGCCTACAACTTCAAACTTTAATATCCTAAAGTACATCAATGGGAAATCAAGATTTACTCAAAGGATTGAACATGCAAATAGACTCCAAAATGAAATTCTCGCTTTTGACCTAACCGAAGACAAAAATGCATTCCGATTCATTGAAAACAATAATGCCCCAATATTCACTATTTTGAAATCTTGTGTCGCTACCTTACTAATATCAACGGCGTCGTTGATAAATTAACGTTATTATTAATGTGATTTTTAAACACTTACACTATAATAAACAAGTGCATTAAGGGACTCAAGTGTACCCCAATTATTTCGGAAGAGCTATAACCATCATCACAGCCTCGACCAGCAACAAAAAAGTCAGTTAGCCTGTTTTGTACTGCACATCTATCGTGACTAACATTCGTCACGGAAAGCGACATCACTCGTTATCGTTACATTCAAAGCCACGTTCTGAACAGTCAGAGTGCAAAGTGCTCGCGCGCGGCGGGAAGTCTAGGCGCCAAGGACACTGGTCTTGACCCCCGCCCGGTGCTGATGACATCACGCGGGTTGACCCCGCCCTCTGCCCCCGCCGCAGGTGCCGAGACTCCGCCCGCCCGGGCGGCCGCGCTGTGGCGCCCCCCCCCCGCTGGACGCTTAGCGCATCTTGTAGTCGTGGGAAATGGCGGCTTCGCATAGCTGGCCTTTGAAATCCAGCTCGAAGGTGAAGTCCAGGTCACGCTGACGGGGTGGGGGAAAAACGCATCATTTCAAAAGGGTAGGGGTACATTTTTTTTTATCACTTTTATCCGTCCATACATTATCTATACCCGCTTATTCTGGGTGCTGGAGCCTATCCCAGCATGCTTTGGGGAGAGTGAGAAACACACTCTGGACAGGTCACATTTATCAAGTAAAACAAGTCTAAATAATAGTTTCTATTCTGTCAGGACCAATGAAGCTTGCAGGACAGTGCTTTTCCCCTTTATATAATTTAATTATTTTAAGGCATTTTCCTTTTAATTATTGTATTTTTTCCCCCCTATATAATACTGTTTCCCTTTTAATAACAATTCATCAGCTAGCACGGGATCTCGGAAAAATGGTTCACGTTATGCGTTTTGTTTCGATATTCACTTTTAGTGTGTGGTTTTGGTTTACCCAGACTGTCTTTGTGTCTGATTAAAGGATATTTTTCATGTTTAGACGAGGGAGAGGTTTGCGGTTCTAAAGCAATAAAACGCTCTTCATTTAGCTCCAAAGCAGCTTGTGCGACTGAGGTAGCTGCTCCGCCTGTCGCTGAATAAATATGACAAATAATACCATAGAAAAAGTCCGAATGACAGCTCTAAGTGGCGTTGACAGACTGCTGGCTGTGTGTAAAATGGAAATAGTGGAAAAGCATTACTGAGACAGCTGAACATTTTGCAATAACATGAGAATGCAAGAAATGTTCATAGAATCGGGGTGTTTTCAGCACCATGAGGGCCAAGCTCGGAAACAGCGTTCTTTGATTTATAAGACCCAGAATGTATTTGCTAAAAATGGAGAACGCCTCATACCGCACGGCGCACTACAGCTGGGCCGTGTTTTTCGAGAAGCGGTTCAGGTCAACCCCAAACTCAGCCATGGGGCTAAACCTGGAGCCCCTGCCTTTGACTGGAACCCATGACCTTCCGGTTCAGAGCCCGGGGAACGAACCCCCGGACGCGGGACGGGAACCCACCACGTTCTTCTCGTTGGGCTTCATGGAGATGCTGCCGACGATCTCCTCGCCCCTGCGGACGGTGAGGTACTCCTCCAGGTAGAAGACGGTCTGCTTCCAGTGCGTGTAGGGGGCGTCCGGGGCTTTGGAGAGAGAGAGAGAGAGAGAGAGACACACCACAGAGTTCAGACCCGCCAGATACTCAGCTCCCCCCCCTCTGTCATCACTTCCTCCTTGGCTGAAGGAGGTCGCGATTGGCCAAAGAGCGTTGCCGTGGTGTTGCATGCAGCCACGCCCCCTGAACACATTTCCAGGAGATGAATCACAATTGGAATCTTTTAAACGTCTATGGTGGAGGTACGGATCTTGGGACGTTCAGAATGCAGAGCTGAGCATCTGCTGATTTGAAGATCTGTACAGGCACGCGTTCAACGGCAGCATGGCTTCAACTCCAGACGTAAATTCCGTCGCTCTACTTACTCTTTTCGTTTGACAGGAACCGTTTGCAATTTGTGATGCGGAAGTCTGAAAGGCATCCGCCACGGCGCCGGACGCGCCGCGCTAGATTTAGCTCGGAACCTCAGCGCTAACGACGCTCTCGACTTAGCGCCGGAGCCGGTCCCTTTACGACCGTCTCCCCCCCGGTTCCCGAGCTCCAGCCCTCAGTTAAAATCAGCCGCAAAAGTCCATAAAAGTATACGAGCGTTGGTCTGCCGAAGGTTTACGGCTCGGAGGCTTCGACGCGCCCCTGCGTGGGTTTTAAACAGAGGCCTTCGCCAATAAAAAACGAAAGAGAACGATTTTCGATTTTTTAATTAACGCCCGTAGTCTGGTGCGAGGATTCATTTGTTCGGCTCGACCGACTTGCTTTTTAAAAAAAAAAAAAACGAAATATGATTAATGTCCTAAATATAAAATGATGGAATCTCATCTCGCTCGTTTATCTGTGTACGTTCTTCTGTCTATATATCTGGGCCTGTCAGAAACGTCGCTTTCAAATTATGGTTCCCGGGAGTGATTTATGCCGATGGCCTTATTGAAACTCCGCACTGCTCTGGCCGTATGGATTTCTCCGCTGGTTTCGCAGGCCGACGCTCGGTCTTCGTTATTCTAGACGGGTTTTTATTATCGGGACCCCCCCCACGCGATTTACGTCTGTTTACAAGAACATCGATTACAAAGGCTTTGCGGAACATCAGTCAATCAAGGGGACTACGGTTGGTTCGGCCAATAGAAGTGCTAGCTGAGCCACAGGCCTTTGGTTAGCATTTCAAACCCGTCATTAACGACTGTACTTATCCGATGGATCATAACACCGATACCTTCACCCTCGCCGGGGGTAGGGTGGATTTTTAGTCGTTCCGGGGTTACTCCGGTTACCGCTGCGGTAGTTGCTCCCGGCAACAAGCCTGGGTGCTCACGAGCTGTAATGACTGAGAGGTGTAGCTCCCTTCTGACCGGCGCTAGCTCTCCTGTAGTGCCGTGTAGTCTGTGGAGTGTGAAGCGGTCAGAGGAATTCTGGGTGTGTATGCGACACAGCGAGGACTCTGAAGTACAGAACAGCGATTGGGATTGAAACTCTTTCCGTTTCTGTTGACGCCTCTGAGCTTCCAGACTTGACGGATACGTGCAGGTAAACCACGCCAAGGTGGAATAACCAACGTCATGTCTGCAGGAGCTCCATAGACTACAGCGTGGTCGAGGTAGAGGGAGGCTGTCGGCTTCCTGTGCATGTCCTCATAAGACCACTAGATCCATTCAGGCTGCTGAACGATGCCAAAGATTGTGGAGGACCGAACAAGATGCACGTTTCGAAGGAAGCCGGCTCACTCGAGAGCAAGCTTGCTCGCTACACGCTAAAACGTACAGTGTCAATTCAACTCTGACAGAGTTTATATGAGTCCAATAGGGACCACGTGTACACTGTAAGAGTTAATTTAACACCGAACACCTTACTGTGTCTGTTTGTGGACAGAACGTGATGGCATGAACAGGCTGATTAAGTTATTCGATCTGGGGAGATAACGTTCTTCTCCGCGGTGGTTTTTTAGCGCATAAAAGCGTTTTTAAAAGCGGTTCGCTAGGTCGTCCGTCGCTAACGAGCTTTTCTCAGCGGGAGAGGTACCGCGGCGGTCAGTCGGGGGGGGAGTGCAGCTCCGCGCCGCTGCACCGCCCTGCAAATATCACGCGCTCCATCGCCAGCTCAAATTAGCTTTACCGCCATTGCAAGCATGCTAGCGCGCTCGCGTCGCCAAATACGGCCCTGTTCCTCGCCATTGCAAGCATACGGGCGTGCTCGCGTTGCCAAATATCGCCCTGTTCCTCTCCATTACAAGCATACGAGCGTGCTCGCGTCGCCAAATACGGCCCTGTTCCTCGCCATTGCAAGCATACGGACGTGCTCGCGTTGCCAAATACCGCCCTGTTCCTCTCCATTACAAGCATGCTAGCGCGCTCGCGTCGCCAAATACGGCCCTGTTCCTCGCCATTGCAAGCATACGGACGTGCTCGCGTTGCCAAATACCGCCCTGTTCCTCTCCATTACAAGCATGCTAGCGCGCTCGCGTCGCCAAATATCGCCCTGTTCCTCTCCATTGCAAGCATACGGGCGTGCTCGCGTTGCCAAATACGGCCCTGTTCCTCTCCATTGCAAGCATACGGGCGTGCTCGCATTGCCAAATACGGCCCTGTTCCTCTCCATTGCAAGCATACGGGCGTGCTCGCATTGCCAAATACGGCCCTGTTCCTTGCCATTACAAGCATACGAGCGCGCTCGCATCGCCAAATACCGCCCTGTTCCTGGCCATTACAAGCATGCTAGCGTGCTCGCGTTGCCAAATATCGCCCTGTTCCTCTCCATTGCAAGCACAAGGGCCTGCTCGCGTCGCCAAATACGGCCCTGTTCCCCATTCTCTCCAGTCTCTGACCACGGCTCTTTCGCGGCCTTATAAAAGTTCGGGGGATTCAGACCGCGCGGACGGGCTCGGGGAGCGAGCAGCCCCCCCCCGCCCCTCCCCTCCCCCGTCGGCCTGCCCGCCCGCGGTCTGCAGATCGCCGCCGTGGCGATCCGACAAGGGGCGGGGCCGCTCGCGGACTATTTCGCGCTCTTAAGACAGCTGCCCCTCGTCCCGGGCCAACTGGCGTCCCGGCGTCCCCTCGGGGGTCACCGTGGGGACGCAGTGACGGACAGCCGGACCGGCGGCGGGTCGCTGTCAGTCAGCGATGGCCCTCTGTACGCTTGCCGTACAGCCCCCTACGGTGTCTTACTCCTCAACGTAGTGTGTGGTGCAGTGTATTATTACATTCTATGGCTTTCAATCGATGAGGTGTTTTTGCCTTGGGGACATCTGGTGCGAGTGTAAAAACGCCCGCAGCTTGGAATATTTCCTGTCATCTCCGAAATGACCACTAGGGGCCGCTGTTGGACCAGTTTAACACAGTAAAAGCGTAAAAGTGCCCTAGTCCCTGCTGCACGCGTATCTGCGGTCTGCCAGCTGGAAAAAAAACGGGCCGCATCTTTCCGAAGCGATGACATGAGGAGGTTTCTCTTCTGAGAACAGCTGACCCCTTAGAAGGCATGCCAGGATCCCCCCCCCCACAACCCCCCCCCCCCCCCCCCACCGCCGACGGCCCACAATGCAGTGCTCGCGCTGATCCGCGTGTGAAATCGCGGACCCGCGGAGACCGTCTATCCCGGCAGAGAACGCCGGCCCGACCTCTTCCCCCCCATCCGACGAAAGCTTGGCGCCGTTTTTCGTTTACGGGGAAGTGCAGAAATCCGTGACTGAGACGGCAGCTCTCTCTGCAGTTGCCGTATTATCCCCCTTTTATAAGGTAACTGAAGAGCCAGCGGGATGCCAGGGTTCACATTCCACCGAGGAACATCTTTTTCTGGGATAAAACTTTGACCTGCCGTAAAACCTGTTCCTGTTCCCTCCCCCGATAACGGCCAGCCAATGGCAGGGGAGCAGTGCAAACGAATAAAGACACATCACCCGGGAAAAGTCCGAGGACGTCAACTAGAATCACTTTTAACACGAGGAGTTTATAATGCTGCTTGCTTTTATATCTGACTGGCAAATCAATTACATGGGTCTTGATTGTTGTTGAGAGATAAATTATTGTGTTTGATTCAACTTTTTAAACGCATTGTTAAACGGTCTAAGGGAAAACAAAATCAAGCATTTTATTACATTACGTTTCGTAGTACTTGGACTAGGCTCAGTGTTGATCCTTTTTTTACATCCTCCTGTTTAACGCTCCTGGAAACAGACCTGAACACTTCAGACAGCTGTTAACTGGACGCTTTTAACAGGAAGTCATTAGGAAGTTAATTAGCACCGTGTTCAGTGGCAAGAAATGTGTTGGGGCGCAGCGTCCCAGCAACGTCGCAATCTGTGTCGCGGGCTGAAGGGCCAGATTCGATGCTTAACGCACGCCCGACAGCGTGTTCAGTGCCGGTGAGTCACCCGCAGCATGTTCAGCGCTTAACACAGACACGCCAGTATGTTTGATACTGAACACTCACTCAATTGCAGAGGTGGAAAATCCGGGTTCAGAGAGTAAAAGTCCTCCCCGGTATTTTGTTCCAACCAGCTGGATTTGATCATTAAGCCACAATTCTTCAGCCAGGTGGCGGAACTAATTAGTGAAATCAGCCGGCTGGAGTTCACGGGTGGAAGAAACACACGGCAGGACTTTTACTGCCTGACCCCCCGGGCTAAAAATAGCGTTTCCAGCGACAGATTTCGCGGTTAAACAGGGGCGAGGGAGGGAGTTCCTTGCCTGTGGAGAAGCCGGTCTTCTTGTGACACTTGGTGAACTCGATGTTGAAGTAGGTGACCAGCGCGTGCACGTAGTCGTTGCGCTGGATCTGCAGGCAGAAGGCCGAGGTGAAGGACAGGTCCTCCGGCTTCACCGTGTAGATGTCCACTTCCTGTACGACACAGAGGGCGAGAGCCCCGTCAGCGCTCACGTCGCCCCCTGCAGGGCCGGAGCAGCAACGCAACCCCTGGACTGATACACACACTGCCTGAGCAGGATGAAATAGTCACTTCAGTTTCTTTGACCTTCAGCTGCCAATATAATTCCTGCAGATTACTGGAAATTAGTTACAGACATGCATTTTCGTCAATATTCGAACAAACATTTTCCGTTCATAACAATGTTTTAGTAAACTGTTTCCTTAAATTCTTAAGGATCTGCTGGGGGAAAAAAATAAAAGAAAAAAAGATTTCAAGTAATGATTTCAAATTTGACCCAGGTCTTCAGCCGTGAAACCCAGCTATTTATCTCGACAGAACGGAATAGATTTTCCCTTTAGAAACGGCGGGGTACAAAAGCCTGAATAATGGCGATGACAGAGGGACTTTGAGCTCAGGGACATGCGCTGTAACTTAGTTTTATTTGGCCTATCGTTCCGTCGTCCACCGACCCATTAGTAACCATGGCGATGATTAACCAGGCATTTCTCACGCATGCATGCACCCGTGCAACCTGAAATTGACACGCACGGCACTTTATTTCAATACTGTATTTTACTTTTCTCAGATTCTCCCCGTAGTTTAATTGCATCCCCTTAGCTATTTTATTGCATCAATTAAATCCAGTGTTTTATCTTCCTTTTCAGTATTTTTTAAGCACTCGTACGCTCTGTTTGTCGGAAATGCGCTGCGTAAAGGACGTTTGCTGTTACGCCGTTAGCCACGGCTTTGTGATTCGGTCCTGAGCTTCCAGAGCCCACTCGAATGCACCACGCAGACACTTAAACTGACACACATGGGCGGGCATGCACACGCACACACAGACATGCAAACCTGCAGACATGCAAACACACGCACACACAGACATGCAAACCTGCAGACATGCAAACACACGCACACACAGACATGCAAACCTGCAGACATGCAAACACACGCACACACAGACATGCAAACCTGCAGACATGCAAACACACGCACACACAGACATGCAAACCTGCAGACATGCAAACACACGCACATACTTTACACACACACACACACACACAGACACAAGTACATGCACACGCACACACACTATACACACACACACACACACACACACACACACACACACAGACACAAGTACATGCACACGCACACATGCATGCACACACGCATACTGTACACACACACACACACACACACACACAGACTGACACACGCATGTCGGAGGATACCAGACCTTTATCAGGCAGGAGTTGGTCACCACCTGCTTGGAGTCCACGATGTCCACCAGAGGCTCTTTGATGGCCACGTTGCGGATGCAGGTCATGTCAAAGCCGTACACGTTCTCCCACCCTGGAGAGAGAGAGAGAGAGAGATACAAAAGCGACACACAAAAATGCATATCAAGGTCATTGGAACAACTACAAAACACAGGTTTTAGCCCAGAACTAACAAGCCTACATATCGAGGTCTTGACCGAAGACCATGATTAGCTAATAAGTTTTGTCGCAGTTCTGGGCTAACACAAAAAACCTGCACCCACACCGGCCCCTTTCGGATAAGAATGGATGCTAAGCGAACATTCATAGAAAATAAATGGAATATGCAACCTAGTTGTGACGGTTTGATTAGCTATGTGTGGGGGGGGGGTTGGTGTGTGTGTGTGTGTGTGTGTGTGGTGGGGGGGGGTGTGTGTGTGTGTGTGCGTGGGGGGGAGGGTATGTCAGGTGGGGAGGGTCTGTGTGTGTGGGGGGGAGGGGGGGGGGGTGTGTGTGTGTGTGTGTGTGTGTGTGGAGAGTGTGGGGGGGGGAGGATGTGTGTGTGTTGGGGGGGGGAGCGCATGTGTGTGTGTGTGTGTGTCTGGGGGGGGGGGGGGGTTGTCAGGGGAACAAGAGCTGTTGAATAGTTGTTCTGGTTCCTGATGGGAATCGGGTAATGAATGGCTTTAGCCTGCCTTTGCTTTCCTGTGAAAAACGATAAAAGTCCCGGGCTCCCGAAGCAGCGTTCGGGCTCCAGTGATGAGGCGCTTGTTCTTTCACCGCCTCTATTGATCATTTGGCCGAGTCTCCATCAAACTGCCCTTATGAGACAAATCGCACACATCGCTGAGAATATAATGTGTGTGTGTGTGTGTGTGTGTGTGTGTGTGAGTGAGAACATGTATGATTATTTTTACTGGAGAAATATAAGCAATGACTGCAGGTGGCGACCCATTTGATAGATGTGCATGTGCATTGAGAATTGTGTTCTGCTCTCCAAACAGTGCGCGCATGCATACACACACACACACACGCACACACACACAAACGCACATGTGTGCACACATACAAACACGCACACACACGGACACAAACACACACACACATAAACACAGGTGTACACACACACAAACATGCACACACATGGACACACACACACACAAACACACACGTGTGCACACACAAACGTGCACTCGCACACGTGTACACATGTAAACGTACGCGTGCACACACACACACACAGGCGCGCACACACACACACACACACACACACACACACACGCGGCAGCCTTACAGTGGATTTTGAAGTCCTTGTACTGCCTGTCCTCGATGGCCACCACATAGAGCGCAGCTCGGTCGGGGAACATGAGTCCTCCGGGCTTCTGTTGATGGATGGGGGGAGGGGGGGGACAGGATGGGAGGGGGGGGACAGGGGCGGGCAGTCAATTTGCCCGACAACAGAGATGTCACATTTCTCAGCTGCTCGCGCTGAAAATCACACACAGCCCTGGAGAACCAGGCTTGGCACGCAGTCAAGGGCTCACAGCTGCCATGTGCTGGGAGGCCACATCAGCCAAACGAGGAGTTCTGCAGCTACTGCAGCCACTGCATCACTACAGCCGCTGCATCACCGCAGCCACTGCACATCACTGCGCATCACTGCAGCCACTGCATTAATACAGCCACTGCGCATCACTGCAGCCACTGCATTACTACAGCCACAGCGCATCACTGCAGCCACTGAATTACTACAGCCACTGCACATCACTGCATCGCTGCACTGCATTACGACAGCCACTGCACATCACTGCAGCCACTGCATTACTACAGCCACTGCACATCACTGCAGCCACTGCATTACTACAGCCACTGCGCATCACTGCAGCCACTGCATTACTACAGCCACTGCGCATCACTGCAGCCACTGCATTACTACAGCCACTGCGCATCACTGCATCCACTGCATTACTACAGCCACTGCGCATCACTGCAGCCACTGCATTACTACAGCCACTGCACATCACTGCAGCCACTGCATTACTACAGCCACTGCACATCACTGCAGCCACTGCATTACTACAGCCACTGCGCATCACTGCAGCCACTGCATTACTACAGCCACTGCGCATCACTGCAGCCACTGCATCACTGCAGCCACTGCATCACTGCAGAGCACAGCTGTGCATGCAGGAGAGCATCTCAGAGAGCCACTTCCCAGAAATAGTCTCACAGCCAATAAACACACACACATTAACAGCCCCCCCCCCCCCCCCCCACACACACACACACACACACACATCCACACACTCACACACACGCACACACAAACACAACCACCACCCAGAAATTTTGGACCTCACACTGCAGGCACAACAGACTCAATCTTACGCACACACACACACACACGTGACTCCTACCAGCCACTTGTCCCTGGCGAAGATGACGGTGTTGAGCATGGACTCGTAGAACAGACAGTAGCCCATCCACTCCGATATGATGATGTCCACCTGCTCCACCGGCAGCTCCACCTCCTCCACCTTCCCCTTAAAGATGGTGATCACTGCGAAAGGCGTGTTATAATAGGTGGGGAAGCAGCTTTGTGTTTCAGAGGTTGCCCGTTTGATTCCTAAGGTCGGCCACTGCTGTTGTACCTTTGAGCAAAATTTTCTTAGCCTGCATTGCTTCAGGAACTACCCCGCTGTATAGATGGATTGTATGTTAAATAAAAACTATCCATCCTCTACATATGCGTGTAAGACACACAGTAATATGTCCAGTGTTAATTCAACTCTAACAGTGCTGATGTAACTCTTAACAGGTAACATTTGGTCCCGCTCTGGATTGTGGGACCGAATGTTATCTATTAAGAGTTGAATTAACACTGGACATTTTACTGCGCATGTATTCCGGTATTCCTAGCACGTGCGAATACGTTACTCTGTGCCACCGGCATTTGCCTTTCCGCACAGTAGCCTAAGCAGCGGTGTTAAAATCAGAAGCGTTTGTTTCCATGGAAACTGCATTTCTTTCAGATTCGTTTCAATTTGATCACACTAGGCTTTGTCCTTAATTTAACTGAACGTGTCATTTAAGCAAGTGTCCTTTCTTATTTTCTCACTTTCAGTATCTGCAACTGTCATATTGCTGGATGAGAAATAAAAATGTCACGCCGGATTAAATTGGTTCCTCGGTCTTGGCTCGCCCAAACTCGATAGCCCCAACCAGTTCTGTGCTCATTAAGCCTCGCTCTCCGGTAAATATTAACTAACTCTCCTTGTGGGATGGACATTCTAAATTGGACATGTTAAAACATTTTGCTCATAGCCGTGCAAACACTCATAGAAAATAAATGGAATATGCGACCTAGTTGTAACGGTTTGATTAGCTATACCCAGACAGCCGATGTGTTGGAAATGCAACGCATGAATCGCGGCAGAGGAATTCGGCTCGTGCCCTGGCGCTGCACGTCAATAAGGTTTATCCACTTGTGCACCGTGGCTTTGATATTTGAGGGTATAAGAGATGTATATATATATATATATATATATATATATATATATATATATATATATATATATATATATATATATTTTCTTTTTCTTTTTCTTTTTCTCGTAATACATTTTCTGATATTAAATTAAGGTGTCGTGATTTCACCGTATTCAAATATATTGGAATATTCTCGGATTCTTAACCATTGGTGACATCTCCTAGCTGTTTTTATTTTTATTTAAAAAAAATAATTTAAAAAAAACTTTAATATCGCATGAACATTATTTTGAGTATACTTTAACTTCGCTCAGTTCTTCTGAATCGCAGGGTAGAATCAATGCTCCGAATAGCTGCGCGCGCCGGATAATTGCGTGCTGATTGGCGGCTTGGTTTATCTTACTTCTACCACCAGCGCCCAGAATAAACCGTGAACAAAAGTTCTCCAAAATAACGGTCACGCGGTGAAGTGATTCCACATGGCGCCACCAGCTGCCTCTCCCTCCGACGCGTCTGCGCGCTAATCAGCTTTCCCCGTTTCCGTTCCAGCAGCATCCTCCTCAAAAAAGCCCTTGAGTTTGAAACAACACTTTCCCCCACTCTCCGTTAAGTCAGGAGATGCTGTACATTTGCTGTTTGCTGCATGCAGAAAATTATTTTCAAGGAAACATAATGCCTCCCTTAACACAAAAAGCGCGCATTGATGATGTAACAATGGAACAGAGTGCAGGAGCGCGAGGCGCACTTATGTTGTATTACTGGACCGTCTATATCAGGGGTGCCGGATCTTATCCGAAAAGGGCCGATGTGGGTGCAGGTTTTCGTATTACCCCAGCACTCGAACATCTGATCCAACTGAGTAACTAATGGTCTTCAGTCGAGACCTTGATAAGTAGATTTGGGCTAAAACTAAAATTGGCACTAACACCAACCCTATTCAGATAAGACTAGACAGGCAGCCCTGGTCTATAGTTTATGGCCCTTAAATGCTGCTATTTGTTGGGACTTTGATCATTATCAGCTGGCAGCTGGTGCTGGATGCTTTGGTAATGCACTTTGAATGGGCTTTCATCCATTTCAGTTAAGTGAGCTCCCTTATTGTCAGAGGACAGGTGCTGCAAACTACGCATATCAAAATTCAGTGTTACATCGACTCTAACAGAATTGATGTATCTAGTAGGGACTAAAAGTACATCCGGGCTCTACAACTATATCAGAGTTGATTTTACACTGACAATTTTAGCTGTAGAAAGTGTGCTCTGGGAACAAAGTACAGTCACTAAATGTAACTACAGTAAGTGTAACTAACGACATGTGCGTGTAGTAGTCCATTCCCGCCCACCCAAGCCACAGTTAGCCAGTCCCAACGGCCTCTCAGTCGGCTAGGCAACAGTCTCCTAGGCAGCACAGTGGCTTGCAGAGCAGAGGTATGGAGCAGTTCTTACCACTGTCCAGGGCGTTGGACTTGATGATCTTCTCCGAGTATTCTGATATACTAGAGCACTCGATCTGTCGGAAAGAAGGAAAAGACAAAGTGCGATGCATTATGGGTACGGAAGTGAGAACGGTACTCTGTGACAAGACCAGAGAATTTCTGCTGCACAGGTTAGTTGGTGACCAGCAGATCTAGGTCAAATAACTGTTTGAAATCACTGAAATTATAATTTAAGGTAAAGACCAGTAAAATTACTACAGATTATGGATTATTCTTTCAAATAAACACAGTTCAGAACAAAAAAAAATGTTTTCATGCTGTTGTAAAGCGTTTTGAAGACCCTCAAGGATCTGTGCTAGTGTTTTCGTATTTTCCCAGCATCTATGATGTTAAAGTAACGGTAACTAAGTGACAGAGATTCTGGAATGCATATATCTCCCATGTCTACTCAGTCTTTGTATTAAGCTCCCAGTGTCTGGCCATTAATGATGCATTATTAAACATTTATTAACTTCATGAATAGCAATACATTGCTTTGGTGTCTGTTATTCACAAGACTGAGCAGCTCTGAGACCGCTGTTCTCAAATGAACGCTGCTCACCTCTCCGTAAATTACCTGTAGATCCGTTAGTTATACCAGGAATGTCTTCTCCTTGTCAGTCCTTAAATTATAGGACCAACACCTTGGAATATGGTTTTGGTTATTTCGGGATTATCGAAGGCGAGGCCAGGGTTTACAATCTAGAAAATTCCATGGACAAATTTACAATCTTGAAAATTCCATGGACAACAGTACTGCTAGTTGCTATGCTACGATACAAATACTTTAATCTCCGCTGTACATTTCCTGACCTTCTGTAAGGTTGCCTGAGCTTGGCCACTGTCTGGCCAGTCTTTAATTAAATAAATGTATTAACTGTTATGAATGCTGACTAATCATCGCCAAGGTATTTTTAAAAGATGTATTATGGTGAACTGAATAATTAATTTGCCCTTTGTCACTGTGGCGTATTGGGCAGTGACACCGTCATTTGTAAGGGACGATGTCAAATTCAGGACACTTGCGTAATAAATCGGGCCGCAATAAATGTTCATAACATTTTAATAATGCATTAACGGATAATTAATCGAAATTGAATGTACGGTTTTAGAAGTTTCACTTTCTCAGACCTGTTGAAACTACAGTTGGTGGACTGGATTCTTCTGGAAAGGTGTACTATCGGGTGATCTAAGGCTTTGTGTGCTTTTTTCGGGTCAAGATCAGGCTTCCGGAAGTTTCTTTTCCATTCCGCAGCCTTGTTTCAGTCCGCTACAGAGTCAGAACTGGGTAAGATGCTCACGCTTTGTCAAGCAGTGCACTTTCTATAACCCAAAGCTGCTCCGGTTAAAGATACAGTATTACTGAAACAATAGCCTTGATTAGCGTGGTTAAAATGTGTGGTAACAGTTAGCGTGGCGATTGTCAGTGAGTTTTAGTAGTGTTTTATTTGGGGGGGTCAGGGGGTCACATATATCACCACAGACCTGCGGGCATTAACCCAGGTGAATTATGTTTCAGTTGAATTCCCGCTGGAGCCATTGGAGTTAAGTCCAAAGCGATGGAGTAATGCTTCAGAGACCATCTGTTCCTAATCAGATGTTCTTAATTTAACAAGCTCTCTTTGTTCCAGAAATGGAGGAGTGGGGACATAATTAGAGTACCTGATTTTTAATCCCATTCTGAGCCAATATCAGCCTGACGCTACCTACAGGAGCCTCAGACATTAGTCTTTAGCCTCCCAGTTAAACACAGGGCAACATTAGCCTCCCTAACTAAGCCCAGGTCAACATTAGCCGCCCTAACTAAGCCCAGGTCACCATTAGCCTCCCTAACTAAGCCCAGACCAACATTAGCCTCTCTAACTAAGCCCAGGTCACCATTAGCCTCCCTAACTAAATCCTGCTCAACATTAGCT
>CM045901.1:5990796-6038296 GCA_025169545.1 Anguilla japonica | reverse complement strand
ATTGATAGAGAGAGGTAGTGGAAGATGGAGATTGACAAGGACATGGAGAGATGAGATTGAGAGAGAGAGGGAGAGAGAGAGATGGAGATTGACAAAGAAATGGAGAGATGAGATTGATAGAGAGAGGGAGAGAGAGATGGAAGGAGAGAGCGAGAGAGAGAGATTGACAGAGGGTGGGGGGAGAAGGGGGAGACAGAAGGTAATGGATAGCACTTCAGAAAGGGTGTGAAGCCGTCCACTTCCTCTCACACGCACTACAGATCCCCCCCCCCCCCCTCCCCGTCAATGTCACTTCCTGTTCCAACTGTCAGTGGCACTCTCACAGACGCACCGTTCTCCGACAGCTCCGTTTGTCATACAGTGAACTTGCTCAGCCCGCATACTGAGTACCAGAATGTGACCTCCATTGGTTCAGCGAGAAAAGCACCAGAATGTCAGTTTCTCGCAGAACGAGAGCGCGGCGCTTGTCGAAACGTCCGTTTGTCAAAAGCGGGGAATGTTCTGGAAGGAATTCAGCGTGGCGGAGGGGCTTCTGGAACTCTGTGGTGTTCGAACACAGAGGACTGTCCCTCATACAAGCTGTCCCGACCGGCGCCAAACACCATAGAAAGTCTGGCCCGGTCCCCTGTTTTGACGAGTGTGACCCAAAGACTGATGGGTTGCATTACCCTGAGGTAAACCTGCAGCTAATTTAACCTGCTAACATACACAAGAACACAGATGCATCATTCACATCATGACCTGCACAAGCGTGGATATATGACTTGCACACAGGCCCACACACACGTACTACTAAGCTCTCTCGCTCTCTCTCACACACACGCAGGGTTATATTTATCACCACTCGCCTATCCCATAGACTTAATATTCAGGAGAGTTATTACATTTTTGCTTTCAAGCTCTTGATCTGTGTAAAACAAGGAAATGTATTCACACGCACTTAAACGTTAAATTGGTCGAGTGGATGAGAGACGAGTTGTAGTGGGTACTTCTAACGTAATTGTCACTGGGGGACTGTTTGTCAGAACTGATTCACGCTGTTACAGAATACGGAAAGTCTCTTTCGGATTATAAAAGTGCCAAGTTTCTTGTAACACGTGTCTTCCAAAAAAAGTTGACTCGCCATAGTGACTTGACTCAGGTCCAGCTGTGCTCACAGAAATGAAAACAGGAAAAATACCTGCACAGCAACGCTCCAAAACAAATACACGCAATCACCCCCGAAAAAAATGAAAAATGCATGTTTTCAGATGGGGGAATGGCTATGCTTAACTAATTCAGAGCTTGCCAGCAAGGTTAAAGCAAGGTTATGACAATCAGTCAGTTAACGTTCAGTACAGCTGTAACAGCAAGGTCTTGAACAAGGTGGGGTGAAATATTTATTTTCGTGGGAAAGTTCGAAGACCGTCGTTACATCTTGATAAAGAACCCAATTTTAAAGTCTGCGCAAGTTCATTTCCGCAAGGAGCGGCTTTCACTGATGATTCTACCTCCCCCCCAAAAAAAATCTAATCTAAATGGGAAGGTTATTTTGAACGAGTTGATAATTAGATAGCTACAAATACATAATATATCTGAGCGCTGAAATAATTTGAAGAGAGCGCTAATGTGGAAATCACCCCGTGCGCAAATTTATTGCCTCGCTAACATTGTGTTTTTTCAGCCGTGCAAGACGCATAATTAGCGGAAGGTTATATAAATGTTGTGCATTGTGAGACCGTTAGGCGCGAGACGTCCTTTCGGAGGAGCGCTGCTAAGCGGGCGACTGAAGCTCTGCGGTCCAGGTGGCCCGGTGATTGGTCCAGGTGGCCTTTTGATCGGGGGACGGGCTGAATAATTAGCATTGGCCGCGGGACGCGTCCGGTTCCACCGGGATTAGCTCGCGAACGCGCCGCACGCATCGGACAGGACCGACGAGGCGGACGAAGCCCCAGCGATGGGGGGGTATTTCCGTATTTCTCCTCAGTCCTCTCCGGGGGGTTACGGAAGGAATTGTAACGAGGTCCGTCGCCGAAACAAAATTAAAAAAGCAATTTCATTGTCAGAGTGCTTCTCGGACTAAATGGAAAAAAGTATAATTGAGTCCCTGAGGGTTTCGTTTTGTTATTACGAGGAGGAAAGGGATAATTTTGCTCGTTAAAAGGTATCGAAACCAGGTCAGCTTCAAAAGCCGTTTGGACGATGAAAAAGCTACATTTTCTCCCCTTTCTAGCCCAGAAACGCCTTAAGCTCAAAATGTCCGTCGCCTCTCTGACCGTGAGATGTTGGAAACTTGTAAAGATGAAAGTCTGGAATGAGGATTCATTTGGGCAGGACATGGAGAGAAATGCATCATGGGATCTTGGTCCAGTTGCCTATCAAAACGGGACGAGCAGAACCGATGTTCTCCACAATGTCACTGAAATGCTTTTTTTTTCAATGTTATAACGTTGCCGCAACATTGCAGCGACATTGTGAGAACGTTCTGTGTTAGCAGGGAGGGGCAGGTGAACTGCAGGTCAAACTTGAGGTTCAGAATAGTTCCAATGATGCAGTCGATGGAGGCGGGCACTGCTTTCATCATACACCGAGGAACTGGCTGGCGCAGCTCAAACAGTCTTCCTGATCTAGTTCGAGGGGAGAGCGTTAATGGGGAAAGGAACTGTTCTTTCTCTCCCCGGGACCCCTTTCCGGTACCTTGTTAAAAAGAACGCACTCGGCGCGCGCCGACGGCCCCGCCCCCCCGGCGGAGTCGAGCGCCGACAGATCCCGCGCTTTCATCGCCGCGGGGTGGGGGGGGGACGATCGGAAGCCGCCGCGGTGTTGTGTCACGTCGAAACGCCCTCCCGCCAACTACAGAGAGGAGACGGTCCGCCCCCCTCCCCAACCGAACCCGCCCACCCGCACCCCTTATACCTCTCTCGTCCGCTTCCAACGCCGCCGCGGCTCAATTAGCATTGAAGTCCTGGGTCTGTAGGCGTAGCGGCCCACGGAGAGGCACAGTAGATGAATCAGCGGTGATGGGACGGGGGGGATAGGCGTGTGCTAGCGTGCTAACGTGCTAACGGTAGCGCTGCCCTTCAGTCCAGATGTATCAGTGAACCTTCAGCCTCGTGACAACGGCTAATTAGAGGACCCAGAAACTCTCCCCTGGTGTTTAATGTGGAGCCGCTTGGACGTAATAAGCTTAGAAAGCGCGGAGCTTCTCGTCGTTCGGATCCTGAAACCGGGGTGCTGGGGGAGGGTGGGAGAAAGTGTGGGGTGGGGGGGGGGGGGGCAGTGGGGGGGGGGGGTCTCCTCTTACGCACCCAAGGTTTTTTTTGTATCCCCCCGGGCGACGCAGTGAAACAGATCAGTCGCTTTTCTCACGCGCCTCTCTCCGAATCGCTTCTTTTTTTTTCTTTTCTTTTTTTTCTCTTCTCCCCGCCGGTTCTATTTTTAGCCGGGCCCACCGCCCACTCTCCCAGGCCCCCGCCCCTGAGGCTGCGCTTGGCACGTCGGGCTCTGCCCCCCCCCCCCAACCCCCCCCCGCTCACAGGATTCCCCAAATTCACATCGCGCCCTCTCATTTACCACAGGCTCTGATCTCCAGGGACTCACAATGTGAGAGAATACGGGTTCGTCCACCTGAGTAGCATGAGCAACGGTGCTAGACCCAACTACCTGCATTCTAATGCCAGAGAGTGTATTGGCACGATCAGTAGAGCGCTGAATGCAAGCTAACTACGCTAACTGGCCTCCAAAATGCATGCAGTGATGCATGTACCACGAGGGGATGTCCCTTAATCTGTTCTTGGAGAGATACGGGAGATGCAGGGTTTCGATTCTCACATTTAAATCGGTGACTAATTCAGACCAATGAGACCAGGGAACCAATCAACTGCTCTGGTGAACCGTTTGAAGAGAAGGTTTTTTTTTGGAATGTTTCTTCAGAATTCTAGAACTCCACTGCTTTCTATTACCAGCGGCGATTGTGACATCAGCATTAGAATGTTCAGTTAAGAACAGTCACATATTTGTGACCTCACACCTTTAAAAAGGATTGAGCGCTGAGTGGCCATGGAAACCAGCAGGCCGGACATCCCCCCAGGAGCGGGGTGGAGGGCCCCCGATCCACAGCGCAACACGGTGATGATGAATGCGCACTGGTCATCCCGGGTCACATATAATGGCACCTTCTGGCATGCCTGGAAGAGGCTCAATTATGGTGGGTCCCGCAAGGCAAGCAAGGCCCCCCCCCCCCCCCCCCCCTTCTCTAATGCTTGGTCTTTGTGAACCCCGGTCGAGGACAGTTTCACACCACGGGCCCGAGCGTAAGCTCCGTCTGCCATTATAATTGTGCGCACGCAACACCCATACCGATAGCGCATCTTTGCCAGCAGACCATCTCCAGGCACCTTCTTCGGAAAGAACCAATGGAGCGTATCGGGAATAAGGCTCCCCCCAGAAAGCCGGCGCCGGTCTGCCCGTGAATTATGCGCGAAATGTTGGCAAACTCTTTTATTGCTTTATGTGGCAGCCTCTCTAATGCAAATCGGCGTTTTTTTTTTTGTATTTTTTATTTAAAAATCCTTGCCTCGGTTGAGAGCTGAACTGAGGATGGCCCACTTGAATTTCAGAGGCTCTCCAGGGATTTCACGCAGGCAGTCAAGTGTCCATAATTGCACGGTGGATACATAATTTCGCACTCTGTTTTATTGCATAATATTCTGCTGGTCCCAGTTTAACCCTTAACTCTAGGAATATGTGGTTATCAGGAGCTACATCTATACAGGCCAGTATGCTAATTTCCAGATACATAGAGATGTCTATGAAGGTTCTAATAATAATAATAATAATAATAATAATAATACATTTTAATGCCTAATGACATTGAGCTTTTCCTGACAGCAGTCTCCATGTAGTCTCCATGTTTCTGTGCAGTTAATAAATATTTTGACGTTTGGTGTTTTCAGGATTTCCGATTAAAGAGTTTATTCAGATTAAAGAGTTCGGCCTATACGCAACACATCCTCATTTTAATACGCTAAGTACTGTAAAACAATTTATTCGGCCACCCGTATGCTACGTGATATTTATGCAGCCAACCTTGGGTAAGACCACCACTGGCCTATAAATATACATATGCGGAAAGATCCCGGAAAGATCCAGATCTCCTCCCTCGAGATCGGTGTTACTGAGTAGTGGAGGATGAAAAAAGCTCCGAACTGCACGCGCTGATAGTCTATTTTGGTGACACTGCGCTCTGAAGTATAGGCTACTCTGAGCGAAGGCGAGCTCTGCAGCACCAAGGACAGCGCACCTACACAGTCCCGCCGTTAAATGTCAAGTTACCTTCGACCCAGCGGGCTAAGATTTATTTTTGGAATTTCAGCTTAAGCACGTCATTCATCAAACCCAACTTGAAAGACAGAGGCACACAAGCACACTAATTATTATCGTGCACATATTTCATTTCGACATCGGCTCTCTGTCTTAGCTTTTCAGTATATCGGTTTCATTCATGACGAACGCATACAACTACATTCACTACAATAATCATATTCAAATACGATTATTGTATAAATGGAGGTGATTTTCCCCAGACACACATCGTTCATGAGAGATATTCATTTTTTCCATCACTTGCTCCATATGACAGACGGCGCCAAGTGAATGATCTTGAGATAATCGCAAACCCAAAGCATCGTTCTAAATATAACCCCGAATCGCTGTGCGGTCTGCAGCGCATTTCCGCAAGACGTTATCACAGGCAAGCATGCAGGCGGAAGATTCGGGGCCAGCCACATTCTTGTAGGGAATTATTTTACCGAAGCTTCTCTTACCTACCTCCGAGCTCTCGGTTTCCGCCATTTTTCTCCTTAGAAGCAAACAGCGGGAGGAGTGTTTTATTCCCATAAGAGCCAACGAGATTTAACTCAGCGAGAGGGGAAAATATGAAAAAGAAATTTAGGTAAATGCCGTTTTTATAGTTTTGTATCAATCAGATGCTCATTTCTTCTTGTCTCAAATTATTTAATAAAATAACGATAGAAAGGAATTTGCCTTTGCAAAATGAGAAAAACAAGAAATTAGAACTTGCTAAAGTCCCCGAATATGTGCGATTTCTAATTGAAAGGATCCGAGAATCCATAGTGCAAAAGTTATCTACATTGTTGCTCAGTGTAGTAGCTTAGATGGCACCGCGCATCACTTGGCAACATCTGTGAAAAGAGTCGAAAGAATCCCATTTTCCTTCTATTGTATGAGGTAATATGCACAAGTACAAACTTCATGACCGCCGGAAAAAAAATCCTATGTTACCACATCTGCGTACGGTAGACTTGTTACTTCATATTCTGCAACAGTCATGAAAAGTAGCATTTAAGCGAATAGCCGTGCTTGATGTTTTCTGGTATAACACGAAAAAAAGGCAGGCTATTTGTCGTATAATACCACGTTCGTTGCCTTTAGATGTGAAATCTCCCGTTATCTGACATATTTTCCTTGTTGGTAGCAACTACGCCTGGAACAACGATGAGCGAATCTTGCCGGCATTACGGAGACGAGGCTATTAAAATGTGTCCCACGAACTTGGCCGGGTAATTGATGCCTAGTTCAGAAAGGCGCTTTTCCCCGCTACGGTATTCTTGGAATTTCTCTGTTCTGTTCTTATAGTGTTTGATCATACATGTCCGCTTGATGTCGAAAGTTAAACTTCACTCGGCGCCGAAAGGGGAATTTGAGCTGCCGGGAATATTGGCATAGGGAAGTAATCCTGCGGGCGACCTTCACATGTGAGAAAATGCTGTTTAAATCGCTGCCTCCCACGTTCCGACCGGCGTTCCGCCTTCGCAGCAGATCTTTGCATCGGGGAATGTGGTAGTCGGAGTATTTTTTTTTTTTTTTGTAGAGCAACAGGAACCAATCGGATCCTTGGCTTATCTCTTTTCTGCGCGACTCGCGTCGGCTGTTCGCTCTGCTGAAAGACTGCAGACGTCCGGTGGACTGCGGTTCAGGAACCCCCAAAAGTGACTCTCTTCGCCTGAACGAAATAGTCTGTCCTACATCTTTTTAATCTAAATGATCGTCACGGTAGCCTATGTAGCCGCCAACATTGGTTTAAGGTCAAGTGATAAAACACATCAAATGAACAGCCTACAAGTATAGGCTTATGTATTGTGTCATGCTTTATTTGTGACGATACATAAAAATGACCATAACGACGTGTTTTTGTGAGTTAAGTAAAACACAGACTTACGCATAATCCTAAAATCGGACAGTTACCTGTTTTGTTTGATTTTCATATAGACGGTACCGGGTGATATTTTCATTAACCGAGTGGCCGTTTTAACGAATGGAGTGGGAAATTAACACCCTAAAACCATTTTTTCGTTGTTTCATTTCAAATGGCTGATTTTACTCAGACGATAATTTGCGACAAAGTGACATGTACGCTCTCTAATTGTTTATTTTGTTTTTGTTCGTTTCATGGGATAGGCCTGTTCATCCATGTCACATTTATGCTCTAAACATTAGTGGTTTGTTATTAGCCATCTGTTGCCAGTCAGTTCAGCCAGTTTCCATTTCAAATGCTTATTTGATGTGTAATTAGTTTCAGTTTCTGTCAACTGTCATTATTCCAGTGACAGAAATGATTATATCGAGGATTCACCACCTCGGTCACTCTAGTTATGCAGATGATCCACACGTATAGAAAGCTGAAGTGTCTTGGGTCGAAAGTCTCCATTGTATTGAAATGAATGCACCCCGCAGCTACCGTGGGAGCTCGTTCGAGGCGGCATACGGTATGATGCAGGTTCCGCATATATTTCCAGGGGACACCTACCCCCGCGGCTGCCTACACTCATCGTTGCATAACTTGCCACTCAGGGCAGCGAGCGCGCGCGGTGAGTGAATCGACAGCGAAGCGCAGGCGCTGAGATCAAACCCACGTAAATGTGGAAGCCGCCCCGCATCGCCCCCGGCGCTCAGCCATTTTTCCGGGAGGAGCTGAGGCGCAGTCAGATGCGGTTTTATTTATCTGTTTTATTCATTTTGCCCCTCGAATTTGCTCTCTATGCAATTGTCGAATTTCAAAGGGTTGCGATTTCATGGCTCATTACGAATACTCACGGAGAGTTTGAATGTAGGCCTATAACGTCGGTAGCACGAGCAGCACCAGAATGGAACCCTCTTGAATCAGGTTTTAAAAAAAAAAAAAAAAAAAAACTAATAATAGGGTGAAGTGACAAATTCACTAGCTCCAACCATACCTATCGGCAAAAACAGACCTACTTGGTTACATTTGTTCTCTTATAAATTGGTTAAAGTCTGTCTAGAATAAGGAGGGGCGATAGAATGGGGGAATGCTGCACTGCTCTATCGATAGATCACGTGAATTATCTGGACGTCCCCGCGGGAAACCTCTGTCTGAGTCCGCCAGGGGGAAAGTCCAGGAGAGATGATGTCTTGTCGGCGCTGCCACGGTCTGCTGCGTTCCTATTCTAACGAGCGGGAGCGCGAGATTCGCCATGGAAACGACGATAAGACCAGAAGGTGTGCAATTACTCCACGGGCTTTTGCCGGGAATCTCACCCGTCTTCCTTCTAATGTGTCGGTGTCGTTACTGCCTAAAAAGACCAGCAATGATAGCCAATAAGAATATCACTGCTGGTCTTTTTTTTTTTTTTTTTTTTTTTGCAATCTGGCTCCTACTGCTATAGGGAGACTAAAAAGCGGTGTGAATAACACTCTGCCCTCCGATTGGCCCAGTTACCTCCTCTCACTCTCTCAGCTTCACACTCGGAAGGGTAAATGTCTGATGAGGAGCGTCTGGGCCTTCTCTATGGCCCAAGAAAATGTTATGGCTGCCACAAAGCCGCATCAATTCTCCCTCCTTGGGTTCTAGTCGTCAAGTACAGGCCTCTCCGTCTTAAGGTTTGCGCTTGCATCAATCCCCCTGTCTTTTTCTCTCCAAGGGTCGCTTGCGCAGTAAGCCAGTCCAGTGTTTGTGATTAGTCCTCAGCTGCCAGCCAATTGAGCAAATTCCCATTTCAAATGCTTAATTAATGTGTAATTCTGTCAACTGTCGCAATCTCAGCGGTAGAAATGACTCTAAAGACGACTCATCGCGCCGGTCACTCGTTCCGCTCGTATCAACCCCCCGTCGCTTTCTCTCTGGGGATTGCTTGCGTGGCGTGCCAGCCTGGCGCTCTGGCTTCAGCAGCAGAGTGCGCGCACTTTAGTTGCTAAGAGGCGATGCGAGCTGGCATTTTGACGGCGGTCTGGTCTAATTGGTGCTCGGGCAGCGGGGCGTGAGATCGCTGCTCCGAGCACTCTTCCTCCTCATCGCGGGTTCGGCCGTGCGGCGCGGCTACGAAAGCGACAAGCACTCGGCCGCCGCGCCGCGCGGCGGGATTGGCGGCCGGGTTCTGGGTCCGCAGCCCCCCCCTCCCTCGCCGCGGAGAGAGAGAGAGAGAGAGAAGAGGGTTTGGAGAGCTCTCCGTGGGCGAACACCAGATTGCGGAGCGGAGGGAGAGAGAGGCGGCGGGCGAAGAGTCATCGGTCGGCCTTTTTTTCGGAGGCCCCCCCCCCCTTCCCCCCCCTCATGGGAATGGCGCGCTCCGCGTGGGCGCGGACCGAACGGACGAGCCGCTCTCCGGGGCTGACGGCGTCCGATGCCGTTTTCGTCTGTCCGTCCCGCTTCTGCACACACTGGACCGCGACCTTCGCCGCCCACAACGCGTTTCGCGCTTGCTTCACCGCGCCAGAGTCGGCGTCGCACACGCCGCCCCGCGCGCTAACGTCGGAAACGCCGGTCGGAGGAGGAGAGGCCCTCGCGAGGTCGCGCCGGCGCGAGGCGGGTGTTCGCGTGCGGTCCCGTCGAACGCCGCTGTCGGGCCGCCCGCGAACACCGCCGCGAGCTTCCGGCGCTCCGCCCTCTCCTCTCTCTCCGAGGCACCGCACACTTCAGCGTGCGGGGGGGGGACAGAGGCCTGCGTTTCATTACCACACCGACGGAGCCAGATGTTGAAACTAATATGAAATCAGGCCGCTTGGCCCTCTTGCACGGAAGGGGTGGTGTGGGGGGGGGGGGGGGGGGGGGGGGGGGGGTTGACGCGAGACTCGCGCGTCTAAATCAAAGCCGGGGGAGGTCCGGGGCCCGCCGGCGATGGCAAATTTATCGTCCCCCCCCCTTGCGTGTCGGGGCATGATGGGAGACGGTGTTTTTTGTTAAAGGGGCTGTAAATCGCGGCGTCGTGCGGAGAGATCGCCGTGTTCTCCGCCCCGGGAGGGGTGTCGGGGCGACCTGTCAATCTTTTTTTTTTTTTTTTTTTTTCGCGAGAAGCCTTTCCTGCCAAATTTAATGAGCCTCCACAGCCCTAGGGAGGGGGGGGGGGGGGGGGGGGGGGCTTCGTCAACCTTTGAAAATGGGTGGAGTTATCGCGCACGTTGAACGCTTCGCTGACTCTTCCTTTGAGGGCTCAGTCGTTTTATTGGCTTTCGCTAGTCGCTGACTGACAGCACATGACAGCTTCACTTCCTGTTGGGTTCCTGAAGTCTGACTTGACCGCGAGACGCCAATAACAGAGTTTCCTGTGTTTAAGCGCGTTTCAGCCAATCAATACGCTCGTTTTACGTCAGCGGTTCCCAATCCTGTTCCTGGAGATCTATCGTCCCGTAGGTTTTCGCTCCGACCCTAACAAAGCCACACCTCACTCAACAGCTAGAGATCTCGCCGAGCTGCTAATTGGTCGAATCAGTGGTGCCAAATTAGGGCAGAGAGGAAGACCTACGGGATGGCCGGTCTCCAGAAACAGGGTCGGGAGCCGCCGTTCTTCCTGATGCGCTTAACGGCCTGGACCGAATCCAAACCGCCCCTGTCAGGACTGGCCTGGAGTCTCACGGGTCAATTATACAGCACCAGGCATAATCAGGTCTGCCGTAACTTAGTTACACACGGTGAAAAACACAGGCTCTCTGAGGTCATGGACGCACAACATATGACAGCTCTCTCATTTAGTTATGCACCTGGGTCCATATTCACAAAGAGTGCTCATCTAGAATCAGTTTCCCTTGTATCTCGTTACGGATAAGGTTAGGCTAGGGGCCAGGGAAGAGCTGATCTGAGATCAGCACACCTGTTCTGAGACGCTTTGTGAAAAAGGGACGGGGGGGGGGGGGATCGGTCTAATCGCTTATTTTATCCGCCCTTGTCTCCTCGGTCCTTGCCGGACCTGGAAGTCCGCCATCTTCAAGGAAATTCCGACCCGTTAAAATGCTCCTAGAAGGAACGGAAGCAAGGCAGTAAAAAATAAATAAATAAATAAATAAATAAATAAATAAATACATTTTAAATAGCGATTGGAATGCACCCATTACATTACATTTGGCAGATGCTTTTATCCAAAGGCAAGTACGATAAGTAACCCCTCGTCATTTGCATTAATATTTTACTATTTTTATCCGCCTATGTCTGTATAAGCCTTTCAATATCCTTGGCAGAAGCATGCACAGAAATATCAGTATTGGAGAGCTTATGGGGAACACAAAAAAAGGATAATAAATCTGTGACAGTACAATTTAAATGAGACAGACATGTCCGGGGGAGCTTTAGAAATGGAACAATCCTCGTAATGGATTTCTATCTTTCTTGTTTTTGCCAGTTTTAGCTCTTCTGTATAAATACGTCAATCTTGTGGTTTTTAAAAGAAAAATGGATCCGCGTGTCTTTCTGATCAAAACTAGATGACTCATATGACGGAACCTTCAAAGAAATTATCTGAAGGAAAGCTTATTTTCCTCCTTTTTGTGGTTTCAGCCTTAAAGTGAAGTGATATTCGTTTCGCACACCCCCCCCCCCCTCCCCCTCCCCTTTTTTCAAACAGCGGAAGATGCATAAAATTCTCTTCTAATTAACAGAACTGCAGAGTGTGAATTTAACAGGCCGTGGCTTATTACCATGTAAAAAAAGGGACACCTTCATTATGCTGTGAATCTATAGAAGACATAAAGCACCGTGCTAAAAAAAAGGGGGGAGGAAAGGCACAAAAAGAGCACTGACATTTCGCAGAGCGGTTTTCAGGAGCACGGTGCCAACTACCGCACAGATTTGTTTCCCAGGTCTGAAAGCTCACAGTGGCCGCCAGTAATAAGCACTAGTTCCCGAGTTACCGAGACGCGGGGAGAGGCAGGCAGAACCGACTTCCTGTTAGCAGGGCTAAAAGATCTTGTCTTTTGTCTGAACTGAAAGCTGGAGAGCTTGTAGAACTACAGAACAACCGAAAGTTATTCACGCCAACATTCACCGCGGGACCCCTGGCTTCACCTCTCTAAATCTTGAGGCGAGAGCGAACTCTCCGACGTGCGAGCCTTCATTTTCTTCGACCTTGATTTATTCCGCGGACTCCTGGTCGCAGCGCGAGATCTGACATTTTTAATTTGGCATTTTCTGGGCTGCTTTGAGTGATGGGCTGCCCCGCGCCGAACGTTTCCGTCTGCAATCACCCCGATACCTGCGCCCGCGTCCCCGCGCATAATTATAGAGCCGCGCATATTTTCGCCGGGTGTTCATTTCTGAATTCAGACTGATTTCATTATTGATGCACGTTCAGTGCCGAAAACACTTCAATCAAGTCAGCTGTGTTTTGGCCTTCAAATATTAGATTAACCTTTGCAAATGGGGGTGGTGGTGGTCTAGCTGTGGATGCTGTGCAGGTAATTGGCACGTGCGGTATTATACAGAGCAATTTGTCGGCGTGCTACAATTCCATCTGGTAGAAAGAGCTCCAAAATTTCAGCCAGTTTCCCCTAGAAGTCAGCAAAAATGAATACATTTTTAAAACCCATTAAATCAAAACTTCAAACTGCCAGCATTTCATTCTGTTCCATGTATCCTGTCACTCAACTTTCTCCCATTTGATCCTCTTCCACTTCGCCCCATCAAAATTTCCGGATTCCAACAGGAGACTTCGAAGCAATTGATTGGAAGGAGGTGTGCAATTGCTATGTAGACCACAAGAAGATTTTATTTTAATAAAAAAAATCTATTTTACTGCTCAAGGAAATAAGTAGCTTACCTTAACACAATAACATTAAGCTAAGCACCAACGCTACTTGTTGTCTTGAGGCAAGTATCTGCATTTTTAAATGTTTATTGCTTTTTAACCTGCTTGTTTGATCCAGTGTTTGGAGAATCTTCGCTTTTTTACTTCTGGGCTGAATGGGTTGTTAGTTAAATGTGACAGGACGTGTCCAATTATCTAAAACAGGCTCTATGGATGATGAGAAATTGTGTATATTCCTCTTAGCAAATGCATACAGACTTTTGAAACCTATCGTACAGTAAGTAAGAGATATACGTACCCCCCCCCCCCCCCCAGATATTTCACATAAACTCACATTTAAAAGCTGTTAAAAACAAACCGGGCTTTTGCTCGTTAGTGTGTTCCGTAGTAGGTGGGTTGATGAGGTCCAAAGACATTGAAGTCTGACAGCTTGCTTGGTGACATACCGTGTCAGCGATGGCTAGCTATCTTGTCGGCTAAGTACTAGCTCTCGGTTCATTTGACGTGCTGATTTCCCAGCTGTGTTCAAACACTGAATATCCACCATTACAGCGCGTTTTATCGCGGTCTCCCTGCCTCACCTGCGCCGCTAGCAACTTAATTATCTCTGCCAACAACCTTTCCATGAAAGAGAGAGAGAGAGAGAGACTAGCTTACTGACATTCTGCAAACTCTTTTGCGAGAGTGCAGTGGGAAGTCACACAATTGGAACTTCTGCAGCGGTTTTATCCTGAATATGTACAAAGAAAAAAAGGGGTTGCAATTCACCCTGAACCCTTGGGAAGGGGGGGGGGGGGGGGGGGCGGGATGAGAGTTCACTCTCTCCATCCCCTACTGCAATAACGAAGAACGGAGAGAAGCACAGGACTGAGGAACTGAGGTGCGATGACAGAAAACTTATGTAGATATTTTCAGTAGCAGCTGCTGAACATCCCGTGGAGTGTGTTGCCCTGGGTGACAGAATCAAGCGAAAAATAAAGCTTAAAATTAAATCAAGCGGCTTCAGACCCACAGAGCATCGCCAGAATCGATCAGGGAGAATCAATAGAAAGACGTGCTGCCGTTTGAGATGCAGGCGCTTGTAAATCATTTAAACCAACTGCACCGCAGAAGGACATCTGCCTGAGACTTCAAAGAGCTCGTTCCGGTCTCTCATTTTGTTATCATTGCTGTTGTACGGTCCAGCGCACTATTGGTGCGTAGAGATCAGAAGGTTCTGGAACACGGGCACCTGGTTTTGACTCAAGTTAGATTTTACTGTTCAAAACCATAGGAGCAAAAAAGTGGCAAAAAAGATAGACTTTCCCCATAGTAGTCTGTTTAACTGCTGGGTTGACGTTTAAAGATTGCATAATGCATCCGCATTGGAATAAGGTTAATGTGCAGCCCACAGCATCACACAGCACACTACTTCTGAGGGGAGAAATGCATGAAATGGCGGACAGATGACTGCGGGTGGACTTAAGCAGCCACTCGGTTCATTTCCTGCGGCGGTGGACACTTGCGCATCATTAGTCATTCCGATATTCATATTTAGCCGTTGGCACAGTATGAAGCATCGCGTTACATTACAGGCATTTAGCAGACGCTCTTATCCAGAGCGACTTACACAACTTTTCGCATAGCGTAGCATCCATTTATGCAGCTGGATATATATTCTGAAGCAATGCAGGTTAAGTACCTTGCTCAATTGTACAACGGCAGTGCCCTACCGGGGAATCGAACATGGGACCTTTAGTTTACAAGACCAATTCCTTAGCCATTATACTACACTGCTGAAAAATCTTCATTATACCACACAGACAAAATCTCCAGTGTAAAATCAGTTCCGACTAATAGATTTTGGTCCCTACTGGACTCCAATCGAACTCTGTTGGTTCAACAGTAAGCGTTTTGCTGCGCAAAACAAAAAATAGAGTATTCAGAGAATAAAAAGCAGAATGTCTAGAGAGCATAGAGTTGGAAAGATCGGACGGGTGTTGTTTGAACTCCGGCATCAATGTTCAGCCGTAATTGCTTCCAGTGGAAAAAAAAACAGAGCGGCATCATCGTTCGACGTTCTGACGCCTGACTTAATTGAACAGGGGTGGGGATGGGGGTGGGGGGGGGGTTGTCACCGGTCCGAGGCTTACGGATGGAAGCCGACAAGATCTGAAAAGCTTGGCAGGGTCCCCGGGAGATAACGTCCGGTCCTTCTGTGCTCGGTGGCCGCTAATGGCCGATAATCGCCCGGGGTAACGGCAGAGATAAGGCGTGGCTAAAACAGGCTCCCGTCGGACGCCGCTGATTTGATTGACCTCGCCTTTCTCCAGCCGGAAGCTGTCTCTGTTTATCTTCGACGGATTAGCTCCGTTAGAGTCACTTCGCATTGCTGTTGTTGTTAAGGGCGACATATTTTGAGGCTCTCGGTTATTATGTAGGTGCTTGCTCTCTTTGCTGAAGTAGCCCCCCACCTCGGTCTGGGACGGAAGACCGCGACTGCTACCCGCAGGACGCCCGGGAGGGGGCCTTCCCACCCCCCAGGGGAGGGCGAGGGTTTGGGTGCCGGCGCCTCGTGGGAGAGCGGCGCTTCCTGTGATTGGTCGGGCACCGGCTCCCTGGCCACGCCCTGACCTCAGAGCTCTGCAGCTCGGCTAGTCCTCTGCAGAGGGAGGAGTGGCGGCAGCGGGCGCCATGGTTACCGTGGATGATCCCACCAGTCTGGTCAGCTCTGTCACGGATTGGCCGAGAACACTGCTCTAATGGAAACAAAATGCCACTAATAACAATTATTCTAGAAGTCAATTTATATATAACTATTTATAATGCACCTGCCTGGTTTCTTGGCTTCATTGCTGTGCCATTTTTTATGACTCTGGCAATATTCCTACATTCATTCTGTTTGTTGGTTGCCCTGGAAACATTTGCACATAGCTGTCCAAATTCCTATAATTCCTCTTGCGTGACAGCTTCTCCTTTCCCGGAGTTTTCACACCATCATTTCTTTAGCCTAAACTGCAAGGCTTTATGTGGCACTAAGCTTCGGAGTATCTCACTGGCCAGATGCAGGAGAGCAGCAGGGGCGGCAGGTGTGGTTATGACCGGGCATACCGGCTTGGCAAATAAAGGAACACGTTTTCCCAGAAAAGGATATTGAGAGCACAGCGTGTAAAGAACAATGTATCGGGACCGGACTCTGGCGTCGATTGAGGTGATGAGGTCTGTGACAGCTGTCCATCAGGGCTTCTTATAATTCGGCCAGGAAATGAGTCTCTCTTAATTGTGAGGGTTTTACCCAGCATGCCACGCTCTCTCTCCCCTCAGACAGTCCTTCATTTCACCCTCTCTTTTGAAACGCTGTGTGTGCAGTCGAGATGTTAAAAAAAAAAAACACGGCGTCACTTGACTTTCGCAGCCTTGTCGAGCGCATCGCGATTCTAGCAGCTAATTAATGCAACGACACGTTAGCGGCTAACGCTAGCCGCTAATTAATGCAACGACGCGTTAGCGGCTAATGCTAGCTGCTAATTAATGCGACCACGCGTTAGCGGCTAACGCTAGCCACTAATTAATGCGACGACGTGTTAGCGGCTAACGCTAGCCGCTAATTCATGCGGCGACGCAGCCGCGCAGACTTTCCGAAGCGGCCAGGCTTTAGCGATTCGCACCCCGCCCGCCGTCCTGTCCCCTTCCTGTTCCCGGTCTTCCGGAGGGGGGGGGGGGGACTTATCCGACCGACCGACGCGGTCGGTAGCACGCCTCCCGTTCTCCTGGCTGAAAGGCGACCTCGAATTAGCGGGGGGCAGGAGTCGCGGCTAGCGAACCGCGTTCTGGTATTCGCCAAATTCACAGGAGTTTTTTGAGAGCTAGTTCTGTTTCGCGTTGGGGTTTGACGCTGAAGTTTCCTCTACCTGCACCAGCAGCAGCCGAAACCTCTTTCCTTTTCATCTAATTGGCTCCGCCGAGCACGTTCTGGCTGCTCCTGTGGCCGCAACACCATGTATACAGACATTTTAAAAAAGTATTTTTATTTATAAATTTATTTCTGTAAGCAGGGACGATGCCTCGCGCGTACAAAAAGGACCAGGGAGACTAGACCCTTAAAAGACCTCCTCTTTGCCTTCAACTTCCTTGTCTGTCCAAATCAAGTTGCGTGAAAGTTCCTTTAGACGTAACTGACGCCACCATTAATTAATTTTCTTCCCCGCATACAAAAGACTGCTTGTATCATCTAGACTAGGGCATTGTTTGGGTCTTCTTTTGAAGTCAATTGTTCTTTAATGCTGCAGGAGTCTCGGCGTGGGGTGTGTTTGAAAGGAGGATGCAGGATTCGCTTTTTACGGTCAGGGAGGATCGGAGAAATCGAGCCGACGCATCGCTGGCATGCGGACGCGTCCCGGGAGCGGAGACGTTCCCGAGCGGTTTATTTTTGTAAGCGGGGAGGAGGCGCGAAGCGATGAGCGCGTCTGGATCGCGCTTCGGCGTGTCGCGTCAGCGCCCGGAAACGACGCCGCTTCCTGTTTGCGGAGGAGACGCGCTCCGGTCCGAGCGTCGGGCTGTGAGCGGATTGCGACCCCCCCCTCCCCCCCCCCATCCCAGTTTCCTAACACAAACACCCCCAGCGTGCGGGCGTGACCCGGTCCTCCAGGACACGGGCGATTCGTCATCGGGGAGGGGGGGCCGCGAGCGATGGCGGCTACGCGGGCGGCGGGCTGCGCCGATGCCCCCCCCTCCCCCCCCCTTGGCCTCTGTCACCCCGGTAATCTCCCCGCTCCACCACAGCGCATCCATTAGCGCCATTAGCGGCATTATCGGGGTCGCTCTGACTCGCTCGGGCCTTCGCCGCGGAACCCTCCGGAACAGGCGCCGCTCGCCGCTCCTCTCTCTCCTGTCAGCGCGAGAGAGCGAGCCGGCGTCCCTGAATTTATTTCCATTACATCAGACATCAGCCGGGCCTGAAAGCCCGGGACTCTGCGTGTGTTAAGCTGGCCGGCCGTCAGGCTCCACTCACTGCTTTTTAGGGGTCAGCGCTCACAAAAAAGTAAATATTATTACCCCCCCCCCCCCCCCCCCACCCCGCCCCTCCCCACCCGCGTCATTTTCCGGAACGTAATGGAAATTTTAGCTGTTGGCGGCCTGTCTCCGTGCCTGTCTCCAGTGTAGCCTTCGGTTCCAGACGTTTTTGTTCTCCTTGGTTACGGTGTGCCTTGCCGTGCTGATTAAGTCCAGGTGTCCTCTCTCTCAGGCCAGCTGGTGTGGCGTTCTGTGGCCTTAACCCTTCGAAGGGCATGTTTTTCGGAATGCTCTTTTCAGAATTCTAAGTCAGTGTTCTAGAACTCCGCTGCTTTCAGTTAGCAGTAGTGATTGTGACATCAGCATTAGAATGTTCGGTTCAGAACATTCTAATCGCGTATTTGTGACCTCACACCTTACGGCAGGGTTGCAGCTGTAGTTCCCACACCTCTGTCGCTGCTGTCTGACTTGAGGAGCTGGGTCAGGCTTCCAGGATGGGGCCGATGCAGTATTAGGCTCTAGCTCTGGTTCAGCTGAGTGGGGGAGGGAGAGAGAGAGGGAGGGAAAGAACAACAAATGGAAGAGAGGAAGTGATGAAGAGTGGGAGAGTGGGAATTAGGGAGGGAGAGATGGAGGATGTAGAGAGAGGGAGGGAAGGAGAAGTTATAGACGGAATGGGGTGAGAAACAGGCTGATGGAGTGAAGGAAACCGATTGAGCAGGAAGAACAGAGGGATGTTCTTGGCAAAAATACGACCATGAGACCAGTTTGCTGATGTTACAGAATCCCTTCCATAAACCTGGATTGTCCCTAAGCTGCCCAATCTGCAAATCCACGGAAAAGCCGGCCTTGCTGTTGTCTGTTCTGCCAGCTGGAGAATGAACACACCGCTACCAGCCCACTGCGCTGTCTCACTGACGAACTTCACAAGTGGTTTCTGAGCTTCCTGTACCCCTAGAAGTCCTCGGTGATGCGCATGTCCTATTGCACAATGTTCTGCGCATCATTTTGTATTTGCTTGCTGGGTTCCTTCATCCAGCACAGCACACAGGTTCTGCTTGCACGGTTCACATTCAGACAACTTCCTGAACTGTTTTCAGGTGTGGTTCTTGCTCATTTGTGCAGTGGCCATCCCCTGCCTGGGACTCAACCTGGCAACCCTCTTGTCACCAGCCCTCTACCACCTCGCTACACCATGTGTAGCACTGTCGCGTCATTTTAGGGGGGGTTTTAAGCGAATCCCCCCAAGGCGCGGTGCCGATTTAAGTTCCTGTGTGGAGTCCGTGGCTGCGAATATGGCAGGGACATGAAATTTATGCTTTTTGTTTTTTATTGTTATTTTAAGAAGCGTTTCCCTCTGCCGTTGTCATGGCGACCGACTTGTCACAGTAGCTGGGTCTTTCGAATCCTTTCAGCTCACTTGGGTGCGTGAAAGGGAACCTCTTAACACAGGTGTGCCCCCAGGTCAGGTGATACTGTCACAAGGGTGTCACACCCAGAGGGGCGGGGACATCCGGCGTCATTGGCTCAGACACAAAGACTGGCGTTTCGTTTTTTTTCTTCGCCTCGGTTGAGAATGACCCACCGTACGCACGCCTCAGCTCTCATCGGTGGAAGCTGGGATAGCTGGTCCTCCAGCACTGATTGGCTGATTGTGTTTAATGTCCCATGGGGTAGGGATTTGTAGGACCTCGGACAACGGGGTAGGTGGTGAACATCTGTGGGTCGTGGGGTTACTGGTGTGTGTGTGAGAGTGTATGTGTTGTGTGTGTGTGAGTGATAGTGTGAGACTGTGTGTGTGTGTGAGTGAGAGTGTGAGAATGTGTGTGTGTGTGTGTGTGTGTGTGTGTGCAAGTGAGAGTGTGTGTGTGTGTGAGAGAGAGTGTGAGACTGTGTGTGTGTGTGTGTGTGTGTGAGTGAGAGTGTGAGACTGTGTGTGTGTGTGAGTGTATGTATGTGTGTGTGAGTGAGAGTGAGTGTGTGTGTGTGTGTGTGTGTGTGTGTAAGAATTATCTCATTACTCTTCCAGTGAAGCTTGTGCGGTGCAATCGAAGGGTGTTTCACGGAGCGATGTTTAATCATTACGCTTTTTAACAAGCCACTTACCCTGTGTTTTCATCCCGGTCCCTGGATGTTTTCCGGCTCGTTCCGCGCGCAGCCGGTTCACGGTGGGGGGGTCGGGGGGGGGTGGGGGGGGGGAGGGGGGGGGGGGGGCTTTTGTTTTCCATCATCTTCGATCTCCATCTCATTAACCGGAGAACGAGCGGCGGATAAACGAATCTCGGGCGCCCGCCGCTTCGTGATTGCGTTGAGAATCGCTCGGCTCGCTGCGGGCCCCCGGGCCCCCGGGGTGATTTCGGGCCCCGGGCGTCGTCGACCTTTCCGCCGGTTACCCGTCCAGCCCGTGAGAGACGGCCGCCGAGTGTTACGCGGCGCCGTTCGCCGCGACATAAACCAGATCACGCTAAATAGTTAGCAATTCAAAAATAATTTTCAATTAAAGAATGCTACAAAAGAAAATGAATGCGAAGTGTAGCCAGACTGCAGGTTGTCCTCTGAATGGAGAGAGAGAGAGAGAGAGAGAGCATCAGCCAGACTACAGGTTGTCCTCTGAATCGAGAGAGAGAGAGAGATAGAGAGAGAGAATCAGCCAGACTGCAGGTTGTCCTCTGAATGGAGAGAGAGAGAGAGCATCAGCCAGAGGGCCCCTTAAGTAGGACCCCTTCCAGGTGACACCAATTTCCTATTATTTCCTACAAGGGCAGGGAACCATAACAGCCAGTCTCCATGCATCTGTGCCCAGTGCCAGGCCACCCCTGCCAGGTTTACCGATCTGGCTTTGCCGGAGCGCATCCCCGGGGACGGGCGTTTGTTCTAGCCGGCCAATGAATGAGTTCCGTGTCATCGCGTTTGCGTTTTTCGTATCGGAAATGTGTCGGGACGTGTCAGCGAGGCAGAGCCTCGGGGGATAGAGGAGGTTTGTGACACACTGTGGCGTTCGTCAGCGGCATCGACTGCCGGAGCCGAACGCTTCGAGGCTCGCTAACCGGCTTCGCTAAAGCCGCTCGCCATTTCTCCGTCTTCAGCTGAGAAAAGGAGCGTTTTGATGTTTTCCCCCACCGGGGTGAGGGCGCGCTGTGGCGGGATTGGGCCCCGCTGGTACGGGGGCGGGACGGCCTTCGCTGTGGAGGAAGTTTTCTTTCGTGCTCCTGTCCTGAGGCCAGCTGTCTTCTGCTATAGATGTTACGGCAGTCAGTGGGGAGCACCAGTGCCCTGGGGTGGATGGGAAGCGAGGGAAAACGTTAAAGCAGGAGGTTAAGCAATACTGGATTTTAAAAAAATAAAAAATAGAAAGGAAGGGATCCTCGAGGGGGAGATAAACCCGCAGATTCTCTGCCAGAGTTCCCGGGGTTCGGTGGCGAAGGAACCGAGGGGCAGGAAAACGCCCGGTTCCGGTCCCCCGGCGCACATATCCCAGAATGCCGTTCTCCAACCTGCTTCTGCGCTGTCAGATGCAGTCGGAGGAAAGCAGCCGTCAGAGACAGGCAGAATGATGGAACAGGTGCTCTGTGTTTGCTAAGGGAGAAAAGCACAGTTGCACATGGGCACAATATAGATACATGTCAAACATGCAGGAGGTGCTCTAGTTTATAACTTTCACGCTTCACGTTTCAAGTTTGGTTTAATTGGTTTCGGTCTACATACAGTAGTTCTTATCTTTGACATTGAATATAGGACGTGATGCCCTATAAATTGCTTTTTTTCCCCCACCCTGGAGCAAAGTTAATTTTAAATGAGTCAAATAGTAGTTTAGAATGGCTTTGTCCATTCTTCCTGCGCTGTGATTGGCTGTCGTGTTACCGGTCTCCGTGCGATTGATCGACGCGATTGGTCAGGGTGAGATTAACCGCCGCGGGATTGGCCGGGCTGTCACTGGCCACGTCACCGCGGTGATAAGAACCCGCCCCTGAGATTTGTCAGCGGGGGTTTATGGGAGTCAGGGTGGGGGGGGGGGGGGACAAACCCGCATGCGTTTGTTGCCATAGCTTCATTTCGGCGGATTCGGCCCCCCCCCCCCCCCCACGCGAGCGTTCCGTCGCCGTCGGCGACTGCGCTCTCTGCCCACGTCCGCCACGCTCCGACGAGCAGCCGGGATTCGTCTCTTCCTCCGTGGGACGGGGCCCCGCGGTAAGCTCGCCCCATGATGGGTAATCATGTGACCCGCGCGTCCGGCGCGGAGCGAATAACTCGATTTCTCTCACATTTCCCCTTTCGCTTTGGCTCACCTTCGCTCTGACGTAACGCGATATAGCGCCTGTCCTTCCGCCTCAGCGGTAAGCGAGGGTGATTCCCCGCTGTGCCCGGCGCTACCGAGGCAGGCCTTCGTGGATAATGGCTGGCGACAGTAGTCGGGGGGGGGGGGGTTGCGAGCTTGATTCCTGCAGGAAAGGGCACAGCTGTCGTATTATGTTGAGCTGTTAACCCGAATTTGCTAAGCACGTCCGCCGCTCTGCGAAGGGGTAATAACTATGTAACGGATTCAGTCTGCAAGTGAGTATCTTCGTATGCAAGTATGCAAATTAAGAAGATTGATTGTGATGTGTATGTAGTTATCGCTCTTATTGGTATCATAATTCATTCAGAGACACCAGATGAACATCCCATCTGACCATCTGCCTTTCTCATATGTGACTGGGTCTGGAAAAGCCATTACTGGGCAGCTTTTAAAGCAGGGGTGTCCAATTTTACCCGAAAAGGGCCTGTGTGTGGGTGCAGGTTTCTGTCTCAGCCCGTCACTACAACACCTGATTCTACTTATGAAGATCTTGATTGAGACCCTGATTAATTCATTAGAATCGGCTGCTTTCAGTCAAGAACTTGATTACAGAATCAGAACTGCGACTGAAATTTTGCTTAACCCTTTAAGGTGTGAGAGCACAAATATGTGATTAGAATGTTCATAACTGAACATTCTAATGCTGATGTCATAGTCACTACTGGTAATTGAAGTGTTCTAGAACACTGAGTTTAAAAAATAATAATAATTACAAATAACTGCTTCATAGGGTGAAGGGTAAGATTGGACACCCCTGTTTTAAAGGGCCGGACTCACAGCAGGCCAATCAGTGGTCTCCCCCTACCCCCCCACGCCATCCTCAGGAAGGCCCCGCCCCACCCCGCTGATGGATGCTCGCAGCCCGGCTCTCCGCTGTGAGCGAGCAGGAGGCCTGCGAACGCCATGGTGTGGTTGGTCTCCGGCGGGCGGGGCGCTCGTTAGCGATCGTTAGCGCTCGTTAGCGCTCGTTAGCGATCTGTAAACCCCACACACAGAGCACACCTCGGGGACCAGCCGATCTGGCCCTGGGGGCCAGTAGTGCTGCTGGGTTTCACTCTAACCCCTCTCATCAGCGCTGATTCAAACCCGGGACCCCAGCTGAGTTAAATCTCTGGCCAATCGGTGGCATGAATAAATTATTAACCATCAGGTAGAAAAGAGAAGCAGAAGCACCACTGACCTCACGGGCCAGGTTTGAGTATCCCCGGTAACAGTGACAAATCCAAGGCTCTGTTCTGTTGTGATGTGCTCCCTATAAGCTTCCTTAAAGGCCGTGTCAGTCCGTTTATAAACTTGCCATTTAATAAAGGCGTTTTATCGCTTCTCTCACTTCAAAAGGGCGTCTTGGGTGTCCCTTTCCGATCGACTTACTCATCGGATCCCCCGCACAAATGAGCGCCTTTTATTTTTATTTGTCGCCGTTTTGTCTGTGCGTTCAGGCAGAAGTCCTCCCACGTTTGTGTTTGCACCACATTTCGGCTGGTGGTCCGTTTGGCCATTGGCTTCATTCGGGGCTGTTTACGTTCCCAAGATCAATTCAAACGGCTGGATGTTTGACTGACGCCATTTCGGCTGAAGGCCGTGCTCAAGCGTATAACAGCTGTGCCTCGCCTGTGATTTGAGCCTGCAACCCTCTGTTTGCGTGCTCAGTCACCTGTGCGCCACACTGCATGCCCTGGAAAAAGGCATGCATTCTCAGTTGACCTGAGGAAGGAAGAGACATGTTTAAAAGATTGAAGATGGCCCAGCCCTGGTAAACGTAATTTCTTTGAGCTTCGACGCCCCAGAGAAAGTGTCTTTATTCAGTTTTCTGCCTGCGTACTGTTTCTCACCAGAGGAAGATTGTGTCTATGCCTGTGAAGCTTTCTGCAATTGTGTTCTTTGTGCTGCTGCAGTCCTGAACAGAGATGATGGTCAGTGGGCGGAGTTTAATTTTGGCTGCCCTGTTCCAGGCCTCCTTGTCCCATGCTGTGACTGACAGGCCTGGTGATGAAGTCTCCTCGCTCGATCCCGGGTCTTTAAAATGCGGCCCCTCCCCCCACCGCCCTCCTGGGTGCCACGGCAACACCTCCCCCCCCACCCCGTGACACGTCTCCCGGGGGGCCAGGCCGGCTGGGGCGCGAGGCAGGTGGCGTGCAGGGCCTCGATAGGCTGTCTCCGGCGCCATCGTCTCCATAGCGACGCCACATTTCATGGCACTCCAACCCCCCCCCCCCCCATCTGTCCCAAACTCCAGGCTTCAGAACACAGAAACCTCATCTCTTTATTTTTTTTCTTCTTTAAAACAGGAGGTTCATTCCTGATTGGCTCATCCAGGAAAGTTCTCCACAAGTGCATGCTGGGACTTGTAGTCTAACCGATACTGGTCTGTTTCGAGCCTGGGTTATGCCATACAGTGACCATAACCAGGAGTCTGTTACAGCAGGACTACAGTCGGCTCCGTCTCACAGGGATAGGCGTAGCAACAGCGGCTTCTGTTCCTCTCCAGTACGCGTCTGTGGGCGGGTCACACCGAGAGCGACTTCAAACTGTTTCAGACACGCGCAGCTGAACTGGTGAACAGATTTTCCGCTCGGTCACCTCTAATGGCGGTGACACCACTTCGCACGATGACAAGGCGGGAGTCACCGTTGGTTCTCCCGCCGACTGCTCGCGGCCGCTGCTGCCCGTTTCGCGCAGGGGGCGAGGGGACGGGAACGAAAACGCCTGGCCCCTTTTCCGAAAAAGAGCGCAGCGACGAGGCGTTCGTCACCGTGGCCTCTTACGCCCGAGCGAGCGCCTCTCAATAATTCATCTCCGGGAGGGGGGGGGGGGGGGGGGGGGGGGGGAGGGGGAGGGGCACGGTCTACACCCCCCCCGGAGCCGTTTCTCCGACCCTTTAAATTTTTTAGTAGACTAATTACTCCGGGCCAGTTGGCGGTATAAATAGAACCTCTGAGCTTTCTGTCGTTTCCGCCGTGTTCCGCTCGCACGCGTGCGAGCGGAGGGCCGTTAGCGGGTAACGGGTCTCGTCGAGCTTTTAGCGGGAGCGTCGCGCTCTGATTGGCTGCAGCGCTGTTAATGCGGTGGCTTAAGTGAGGCGTTCGTCGACCCTGCTGTAAATTATGTATAAGGTTTTGTCTCGTAGCGCGCCCCTCTGCGTCGGCAGTTACGCTAACGGCGTAAAATACGCCCGCGAATACCCTGCGGCGTTAAAACCAAGCGCTGCGTTTTCCCCGCTCCCGGGGGGTGTGTTTAATTGGGACGTGACCGACAGACCCGCCGCGTCTCAAACGTCGGGTTCGTTTCCTGTGGCTCGGTCTGTGTGATAATCGCGGTGATCCCTGTGGTGAGATCCGCGACAGTCACCGTTATTTCCGTGGTGTGAGATCTGTGATAATCGCTAATTTCTATGGTGTCATATCTGTGATAATCACTCATTTCTATGGTGTGATAGCTGTGATAATCACTCATTTCTATGGTGTGATATCTGTGATAGTCACTCATTTCTATGGTTGGAGATCTGCGATAACCAGTCATTTCTATGGTGTGATATCTGTGATAATCACTCACTTCTATGGTGTGACATCTGTGATAATCTCTCATTTCTATGGTGTGATATCTGTGATAATCACTCATTTCTATGGTGTGATATCTGTGCTAATCACTCACTTCTATGGTGTGATATCTGTGCTAATCACTCATTTCTATGGTGTGATATCTGTGCTAATCACTCATTTCTATGGTTTCATATCTGTGCTAATCACTCATTTCTATGGTTCCATATCTGTGCTAATCACTCATTTCTATGGTTCCATATCTGTGCTAATCACTCATTTTTATGGTGTCATATCTGTGCTAATCACTCATTTCTATGGTGTGATCTTCATCATAAAGTCATTCCTGTGGTGTGAGAGCTCTGATAATCACACAGCTCTGCCCCAGCCGACCGGTGCTTGGCTCGCAGCTCGGGGGCGTGGCTCAGCCTCCGCAGCTGCACGAGCCCGGCCCAATCCCGCCAGCCCCGCGCGCCCCGCCCCGATGACCCGCCGCCCGACAGCTGAGGAACGAGCCGGCGGCCCCTCTCCCGCGGGGGGCGCTAAAACGAGCGGTGGAAAGGAGAGAGAAGGAGAAGACGCCGCGACACTGCGGCAGGTTTATTATTAGCTCCCCGTGTAACCGCGCTCTCTGGGAAAAGGGGGGATGAGGAAGAGGAGGGAAAGGAGGTTAGGCGAGGACCGGCAGACCTCGAGAGGAACCGGGACGGGCGGGTGAAGGGCGGCCGCGCTCCCCTTCTCCGGCGACGGCTCGACGCCCGCCTCGGTCCCACGCCGCCCCCCCGAAAGCGGCCCTTTTACCCTCTGGCGCGCGCGGAGGGGTCTGTGACCCGCTTGCTTCTCACAGGCCTGGATTTTCGCTCCGTTCTGACGAGCGGGGTTTTACTGGTGTTTGGGAAGGCCGTGTACCAGTAACCAGTCACGAGCGGGACAGGGGGAGGTGTTGGGGAGATGTGCTGCCGGGTCGAGTTTCTCGGCTTTGTGAGCAGTTTGCGGTTGAGGGAACCCTGCTGTAGACACACACACACACACACACACACACACACACACACACACACACACACACACACACACACACACACGCACACACACGCACTCACACACACACAACACACACACACACACACACACTCACACACACTCACACTCACACACACACACACACACACACACACATACACACACACACACACACACGCACACACACACACACACACACACACTCACACACATGCACACACACACACACACACACACACACACACATGCACACACACACACACACACACACACTGAACAAACGCAGATGCTTCATGTTCACCCCTGCAATCGTTTTCCCTGCCCCAAGCAAACTTCTGTCCCAGACAAACATCCCAGAATACAAAAGAGGTGTTCCCCCCCCCCCCCCCGGCATTAAACCGACCGCATTCCAATTGGTCCGTCCCCCACCGCAGCGCAGCGAGCCGCCCGCGTCATGTGACCTGGCAGACGCAGGGAGGTTCAGCCGCACCCCGGGCCCAACGGACCCCCTCTCGGGCCCGGGCCGATGAGCCGGCCCGCCTCCAAACACACCGTCCCGGGTTCCGCGCCCCGCGCCCCGCCCGCGCCCCGCTCGTCCGCCATCGCCCTCGCTGCTCTGCGTAATCATGCTGCCGCTCAGCTCTGGGATTTCCGCGCGAATAGCCCAGGCAGAAGCCCCCGCCCCCTCCGCCCCCCCCCCCCAACAGGCCTGTGAACATTCACCCCGGTAACCCCGGTAACCCCGGCAGACGGATTACTCTGTCGCCGCTTAAGGACGAGACCCTGAGCCGTGCTCAGACCCAGCGCGCAGGATAATGATGATGATGATGATGATGATGGTGGTGATGATGTGGCGGGTTCAGCAGCTGTGGCGTTCCTGCTGTGATGCGTCACGTCGAGCAAAAAATAAAAAAGGCCACCCTGCGGGTTTAATTCCCCATGTCTCATGTCATCGCTCGAAAATGAGAGAGAGGATTAAGACGGATGCCCAAGCCCTCCCGGTTGTGCCGACACTCCTCCCCTCGCGTATGATTTTGGGGGGGGGGGGGCGAATTGGGCAGCCTGTCATTGCAGAGCCTGTGCTCCGGGGTTTGATTTATTTCTAAAAAAATTGTATTATTTTTTTTAACCAACAGCGATGGCTGTGCCAAAGATCATCTAGCGCAGCCAAGATGTCAGTTAGTACAAAGAGATGGGGGAGGCGGAGGAGAGCAAAACAGACTTTGAGCTTTATTGCAGTTTTCAGGGCATTGTTGCCTTTTCCCTGCTGTTCTGGCACCTGTCCAGATAAAATGTCTTGCGTGCGGTTTACTTCCTGACAGGCACCAGTTATGCAGTTTTGATCGGGAGAAAGCAGGCCTTTTTGTGCACTGACATGAGTAACAGGAGGATTGGACTCCTGGAGGATGGTACAGGCTGTTTTTACCAGGAGCCCAGCTCATGGAAACCATCCATTTCGGTCAGTCAATAGCCAAATACATCCTTGTTGGCACACGCTTGGGCACTTTCACTGCAGTGCGCTGTAAAGTGTCCAAATCGACTCCCACAGGCGATTTGACAATGATTGTTTTGTTCCCTCAGAAGAGCCGTAGAAGCGGAGCGTTTTGATTGAAACGTCCCTCTTCGTGGCTGACTGCTCTGTTAACATCGAGCAGCCCTGAAAGATTCAGGCTGACGCCCGCGTAATGTTTACGTCCGCGTGGAAGCTGTTGAGCTCAGAGCGGTTTGAGAATGCGGGGCGACGCCCGCAGGCTGGCTTTGGATGCCCGCCACACCCGGTGAGCCTTTCCAGGGTGAGAGAGCAGGCCCTGTATTCTGAGAGAGCCTCTCTCCTCCAGATTGGACAGAGCTAACGAGGTTCGCTTTGCTACTTCATGCTTAAACATTCGGTGAGAAAACATTGGTGATGGCAGTACCGTAGGGATCGATGGCGTGTTTTTGGGAAAAGTGTGTTGACCGCATCAAGGGGGGGGGGGGGGGGTGGGGGGGGTGATGGTGTACGTGGGCGCGTCGACCGCCTCGCGGCATCGCGGCTGCGGGAGGGCGCGGGGTGACGCGCCGCTTCCTGGAACCCTGCATTGCATGCTGGGAGCGCTACCCAAAATGGGAGAGATGTTGGAGGTAATGGAGACTTATCCGTAAGTCCCGGTTCCTAAGCTGAAGCAGCGGTCACCAACCCTGTTCCTGGAGATCTACCCATCCTGTAGGTTTTCACTCCAACCCTGACAAAGCCACACCTCATTCAACAGCTAGAGATCTCACTGAGCTGCTAATTAGAGTCAGGTGTGCCAAATTAGGGTTGGTTACCACTGGGCTAAAAGGCTCTTTCGACCTTTACCAAAAATCGGAAGGAAGACGAAGGTAAATGTCGCCCTCTCTGTGAAACGAGAGGGAATCTAAAGAGGTCGGTTGTCGGCGCGTGACATGGACAGAACGGCGGGAGCAGCACTTTGCCGCTCTCTGTGAGGTGCGGCTGCGCCGGTGTCTTTACGTGCTAGCGCGCCGCCGAACGGCTAACGCTGCGCCGGTGCCTTTACGTGCTAGCGCGCCGCGGAATGGCTAACGCTGCGCCGACGTCTTTACGTGCTAGCACGCCGTGGAACGGCTAACGCTGCGCCGGTGTCTTTACGTGCTAGCGCGCCGCCGAACGGCTAACCCTGCGCCGGTGTCTTTACGCGCTAGCGCGCTGCAGAACGGCTAACGCTGCGCCGGTGTCTTTACGTGCTAGCGCGCCGCGGAACGGCTAACGCCGCGCCGGTGTCTTTACGTGCTAGCGCGCCGCGGAATGGCTAACGCCGCGCCGGTGTCTTTACGTGCTAGCGCGCCGCGGAACGGCTAACGCTGCGCCGGTGTCTTTACGTGCTAGCGCGCTGCAGAACGGCTAACGCTGCGCCGGTGTCTTTACGTGCTAGCGCGCCGCCGAACGGCTAACGCTGCGCCGGTGTCTTTACGTGCTAGCGCGCCGCCGAACGGCTAACGCTGCGCCGGTGTCTTTACGTGCTAGCGCGCCGCCGAACGGCTAACGATTACTCCTGCCTTCGCAGCGGCGGGATGGAAGCGTGGAAATGAAAGTAGTGATTTTTCCAAAGGCGTTTTTCAGCCGGTGCCCAAGCCCTGGGAGACACTCGCATATGGATCCCGAGCCCATTTAAATCTCCCCCATCTTAATCAAACCCCCCCCCCTCCCCACCCCCTGGTGAGGATGTGCTCTTTGCAGCCTCCCCTCCCCTCCCATCCCCTCCCCTCCTCTCCTCGGTCTGGTCTGTAGCCGTGCAGCTAATGCTGATTTCATAGCGAGCGCGTGTCTGTCTCGTTTCCTGTGCGGCGGTTCGCGGCTGTGCGACAGGGCGAGGAATGGAGCTGGCGGCAGATGGGGTGGGGGGGGGCGAGCAGCGGTCCGAACCCCGTCTGAGCCTTTGTCCTGGCACCCTGCCCCCTGTTAGATCGATGTACCTGCTGCGTGCTGGAGCAGAGGGCCCTGACTTCAGAGATGAAGAGTGGCTAATGTTTGGAACAGCAAAGGCACACATCCACTTCCTCTCTGTTGAAAAAGTACAGATACGTACACACACACACACACTCACAATCACTCTATCCCACACACATGGACACACACACACACATACGTACACACACTCACACACACATACACTCACACTCACTCTCTCTCACACACACTCACACACACACTCACACTCTCTCACATGGACACACACACACCCACACATACACACACACACACACACACACACACAATCTTTCCCACACGCACACGTACACACACTTGCTCTCACATGTACACACACGCACACACACTCACTCTCTCACATGTCACACACACAGTGCTCTCCATGCGTAACCAGCGCATGACCATGAATCGCTGTCCTTAATTGGAAGCGTCCCAAAAAGCTGTTTGTCTTGTAGTTCACGGCCTGTCCCTCGCGACCTGTGCACTGAGCGGATGTGCGCGGGTTCACGCTCGGTTCATCTGCAGTCCGAGCTCATCGCTCCTGCCAGATGGACCTTTGGCAATTAAAAGAATCATAAATTGCAAAGGGAGACCATCTGCGCAGTATTCCAGCCTCTGGAAAAGTATAGATTTTTCACTGCTGCTCAAACTTTGAGAATGTTGAAATTTGTCCTATCCGAAGCCTCCGTCAAAGACATCTGTTGTGAATCGATATTTGCAGACGTTATTGCTGCGTCTTTGGAGAAATCCGTATGCTCAGAGCAACGTTGATATTTGTGATTAAGTCGTTTTTAACACTGAAGGTGACTGTTAGTCCACTGATTTCCAGAGGCTGACTTAAGACCCTTGGCAGCACCATCATTGAATTGAAGACTTGACTGTAAATATGCAAGCTGTAGCTTCCACTTCAGTCAATCCAGTGAGGAAGCCTGAAATGAATACTAAACCAATTTGCCTCCAGAAAATATGTTGTTGATTGAGGAACTTACATTATATTGCTGACCCCTAATTTGGTATTGCCAAGGTGGCCAAATCATGCGCACGTGCACACACACACACACACACATAGACAGATACACACACACACACACACACACAGACATACTGTATATACGCACGCATGCACACACACACACCTAGAAACACACACACACTTGCGTGGATTTGCAAGCATCTGAAAGACGGTTGCATTCCGTGTAACTCCTCCAGTCGTGATTGGAATGTGAGGAGCCATTTTGGTGAGCTCTGTTTCTATCACTCATAAACCAGCAAGCGCTGCTTCTTTCAGATGGGCTTGTCTGCCCGTGGGAGTGTGTCAGAAAAAAAAAAATTCAAGTATTTAAATTTCATGAGCCCAGCTACGCTAGCAAGAAATCAGATTTTAATTACTGTCGCTGCCTTTCGCTTGAGTCGGGTCCAAAACAGAATTTAATGCCTCCATTATTCTCTGAGCCAGGGATTAGGCGTGAAGTGTCCGCCAGATTTGGACATGCTGCCTGTCCCTGTGGAGCTTCGAGGATGTACTGTGCTCTCGGTGCAAGGGTAATGGAGGGGAATTTGTGTTACGGCAGAAACCTTTTGGGGGGGGGGGGGGGGGGGGGGGGGTGGTGGTTTGACTTTATGGGGTTTTTGTGTTTTGGGGGCTGTTGGGTATGGGCACCCTGGGTTATTGTCTAAAACATTGCCCTGGAGACAAGTAAACATGGTGCATAAACTGGGTTATACATGCCTATAAACATTGCAACACAGGTTACAGACTTAGCAGTTATAAACATTACAGTAGAGGTTATTATGTAAAACATGTTTACAGTGAGTGGTGCTACATAAACATTGCAACACAGGTTATAAACATTGCAGTAGAGGTTATAAACATTGGAGTAGAGGTTATAAACATAACAGTACATGTTGTAAGCATTGCTTGAGTGGTCATGAACCTTACAATACAAGCTATAAACATTGCAACACAGATTATAAACATTGCAGTAGAGGTTATAAACATGACTGCACAGGTTATAAGCATTGCAGTAGAGATTATAAACATTGCAGTAGAGGTTGTAAACATGACCATACAGGTTATGAACATTGCAGTAGAGGTTATAAACTCCTGAGGGCTTGTCATTCTGCCACATCACCAGGAAATTAATGAGGAATGCCACGAGGCGTATCGGCAGTGCATCTCTCGCTCTATCTCTGTCTCGCTCTCTCTCTGTCTGTCTGCCCATCCCTCTCACTCTGTCGCTCCCCCCCCCCCCCACCTCATTCTGTCTACATCTATTTCTGGATGTCTATCATTTTCAAGAATGCTTTATAGTTTAAGGCTTTCCATACAAAAACAAATGCAGCAAGCTATCAAACTTTTTTTTGAAGCTATTGTCAATCTCTCCCTCTCTCTCTCTCTCTATCTCTCTCTACCTCCCTACCTCTCTCTCTCTCTATTTATCTGACTCTGTCTCTCTCCCCTCTCTCTCTCTCTATCTCTCTCTCTCTCTGTCCCCCCCTCTCTCCCTCCCTCTCTCTTTCTCTTTCTCTGAGTCTCTCTCTCCCTCTCTCATACTCAAATACAAACGCACAGAAATAGCAGCCTTGGCAGCAGAAGCACGCTCGCGGGCAGATGGCTCGATGGCGGCGATGCCAGGCCCCTCCCCCCCGACTCGGCCTCCCGCCACGCCGCGCGGCGCGGGCCAACGCCTCTGCGCGGGGCCACTCAAGGAGCCCTGCCGCTACCCGCTACCCGCTACCCCCCCCCCTCTCTCTCTCTCTGTCTCTCTCTCTCTCTCTCCTCTCTCTCTCTCTCTCTCTCTCTCTCTCTCTCTCTCTCTCTCTCTCTCTCTCTGTCTCTCTCTCTCTCAGCGGCAGAGATAAGCTGGGGCGTGACTCGGAAGAAAACGCGGCGTCTGACAGCGCCGCATTGAAAGGGGAGGGGGGAGATGCCAGAGGCTTTTGGAATGGCTGCCTCAGCGCCGAGGCACGTGGGAAATGTAGGCAGGGCAGGGGGGGGACGGCGCTGACCTCGCCCTCGCGGTCATCCTGTCTGTCCTGTCATTCAGTTCCCAGTAGTAACGGAAGACCCGGCCCGTCCTACGGCTCACCTGTTCCTACGCGCCGGCTTCTGCTTCATCCGGTGCTTTATCTTCCGCGCCGAAGTGCCCCGGGACGTTTCCCGGAATAATAAGAGCTCCTTTTATTGCACCGCATCGCCTCCCTTCGCCTCGCTCGACCCCCGAGCTCCGCGCGAATCGCTCTAATGTTGTGCGGAGGAACCTTAGCGGTAAAGCAGCCATGCTGTGAGTGCTTCGCTGAGTGCACTTCCTGTAAACAGCTGCGCTGTACGGACTCCCCGCGCTTCCAGGCCGAATGCCCATGGTGGGGGGGGAAATGGAGAATGATGGGATTAATCTGTTCTTCGCTTGAGATCTAAAGTACTAATGGAATGCACACACCTCACAGAGTGCAGTTAAACTTCGTTGAAACTGTTAGAGGTCTGTTGGAGATATGGGCAGGGCTTCCTCCTCGCTTTTGGGTTTCAGCCACGTCAGATCGGAAGAGAAAAGTCGAAACAGGAGATGTTTAAAAGGATGAAAGTTCTTACACGTTAAATACATTTATGACAGCTTTACTGGTGTGTGAGTGTATTGATGAGGATGGATCTAAGGACTTGTTCTTGAATCGGTTGAGCAATTGGGACCTTTTTTTTTAGGGTTTTTAGCCTCAACTACACCTGAAAGAAAGAGAAGGTGGCCTCAAGATTGACAGAGAACTTTTCGGGGGTTTTGAGAAACTTATCTTTCCATGCCAGTGGGGGAAAGCTTAAAACCCGTGGCCTTTCCTGCCCTGTTTCTATCGATCTGTTCGTCAGTTGTCAAGCCAGGCTCTGGGTCCCCTTGCTACCAACCTTGGCCATGCTATTGAAGTTTGGGGGCGTACCTGTGATGTGGAATTTGAGCAGATTTGAGTGGGCAAAGGGACTGGTGCATAGGGCGGATGGGGTTGTGTGTAGTGACGTCCTCGCAGATGACAGTAGGATGAACTTAATTGGTTAATCGTCTTCCTCTGTCCCCAGTTTCGGCTCCTCCGATTGGCTGCATGGGCGTGCGCTTCGTCTTCCTGGTGCAAGGCAGCCGCGCCCCACTGTTGCCACGGAGACCACCCCTCCGACATCAGCAAGGTAAAGGAACAGCTCGTAAACAAAGGAAACACCTGTCTGATTAATTCATATTCATCCATCAAAGATATGTATGCAAGACAGAGGCTACTAGACACTGGTGGCTCCTCAATGAAATAAACAAATGACATCCAAGCATGCATAATTATGGCTAGGATGACTGCAAGTAGAGACCTCAGCGACTTTGAAATTGGCAACAGCTTGTCCGCATTTTGCAGGAGCTCCAGTAGTGAAGACCTCTCCGCTTGCCGATCTTGATGCGGGCACGCAACTTCAATGGAATGACATATCTGTGAAGTAGGTCTCTGTAGCCCTCCAAAGTCTATAAGATGACAGTTGGTCAAAACCGGTCCTCTCCATCTATGAGGCTGAGATTGGGCTCCACCGTCTCAGTATCTACCAAGTGGAGATTTGTATCCAACAGCCCTGCTTCCCTTTCTCTCTACAAGGCAGGGGATTCTCCAGCAACCAAGGTGCAGATTGACACATTCTCACACAGTGATTTTACTCATTAATGCAACTGCTGTGTTATTCAAATACCCAGAAGATGTTTAATCTCCTTTGTGCATTGCTAGTTGCTAGTAATCCCATAGGCCCTCCTTATACACGGCAGATAATGGGATGGGAGGGGAGGGATTTTGGCCAGAGGGAGGAGGGGCCTGCAGGGCTAACCCAATTAGCATATCCCGGCATGCCCTTAGCATGGGAGCGGCTCTCCCCGGGGGGTACTTGCCTTCCACCTCCAAAGCGTGGCCATTTTTTAGAAGCCATTCCACATGCAACTCCCAAACCAGAAATCCATCTTGATTTATTTTAATGATTTTTTTTAATTGTTCAAATACACACATACTCAGATTCAAGACATTTGTCTTTATTTTTCCTTCGATTAATGGTCACACTGGCACTATTTTCATTTATTTATTCTCTTTGGCCGGGATCGATGTGAACGCAGAGAGAGCCGTGTGGTCGTGGGATTTAAAATTGACATGTGCTGGGTTTCATTAGAGGCCATTTGATCAATGAAGGTCAACAAAAATAAACCGCGTTTTGCGTTCTCCCCTCATCCCCCTTAAAATTATTTCGCCACAGTGCAGCCCTGGCTCACGGCCATGTGCTTCGCCTCCCCCCCCCCCCCCCCCCCCCAAAAAAAAAAGTCACTTCTTTCTGTTGGAGTCGTTACGAGGGCCTTAATTACTTCAGTCAACATTAAAAATGCATGGCTGCCGCAGAAGCTAGCGTGCGTAGCGGGCCCTCAGGACGAGGGTTCGAGGGCTCGAAAAGCCTTCGGAAAGCGTCCCGCTGTGGCCTGCCGTTAGTAACGCACGCCGCGAGCCAGCCAAAGGCAGTCCTGCGGGCACCGTCGTAGACTTCCTGTTATTAGCCGAGAGACTCCGCTTCCCTCTACTGAACGATGCCGGGCACATCGCGCTAATGGAGCATTACGGTGTTATTGTTCTTCCAATATAACTTTTATAACGCCCTGTAGAAACATTTAGAGGAGAGTAAATCAGCCAGCCGTTCTGCAGGCGTCTGATTGGACGCCTTACCTGCACCCGGTCAACGTTTTTTTTTTTGCTTTACTTTGACTAATAAACACGGCATTGCCGGTAAGGTCGATCCTGTGATTGGTTGATGTGCCGATCCGTTTGCGAAGGAGGAGAGAGGAGAAAGCACATTTGTGAGTCGGAGTTAAGGCCGGTGCTGATTGGTCCCAGGCGCTCCGGGTCCAGCGGCTTAGAACGCGGCTCATTTTTCTGGCTCTTTCTAGCTCGGGTGGACCACAGACCGGCGATCGTTCCGCAGATCGCACAGGAAGTGAAGCCCTTTGTTTCTGGTCGTTCGGGCGGGACCTGCCAGCAACGGAAAAGGACCTCTGGGCCCGAACCCCTGTTTTAGAGAACTGTGTGGGGGTGCGTGCGTAAGGAGGCCCGGGGGGGCCCCTGTTTGGAGCGGCTGGCCCAGCAACCGGGGGGGAGCTGGGGGGGGGGAAGTGAGGGAGGTCACAGTCTTCACTCCATGAGCCCTCTCTCACCGGGGGGGGGGGGGGGGGGGGGGGGCTCTTTCACCAGGAGGGTAGGCTTACACCATAAAGCTTTGGGCGGCCATCTTTATATGCACCCCGTTAAAAGGAAATAATGGGGTCTCCTGCTGAGCCCCAGCAGGTTTTCGGTTTCTGTGATCAGGTCGAACCGTTAACCTGCCCCTGCGGTGTCGTGAAGCCCAAGCGTTCTCCAGCACGGGGAGCACGGCGACCAGACCGGGCGTGGCACTATGACGCCCTGATTGCTCAGCCAGCGGGCTGGGAGTGGCCTTCAGGGCTATGACGCCCTGATTCTGTATAATATAATGGGTGTCTCTGAGCTGAGCGATGGGGTGGTGTTGAGAGTCTGAAACTGTTTGAGGCATCATGCAACTTTCAACTTTCGATATGCTGTTGTAGTCGAACACTGCTATTGTCCGATATAACTAACCAAAACTGAGCCTTATGCTTCCTTACTTAACCACTTGAGGAGTAGGTTTTTTGGAATGTTTTTCCAAGTCAGTGTTTAGAACTCCATTGCTTTCAATTACCAGTAGTGATTGTGACATCAGAATTAGAATGTTCAGTTAAGAACATTCTAATCATGTATTTCTGACCTCACACCTTAAAGGGTTAAAGTCAGTGTCTCTTGTCAGCACTCATAAATTAGATTGCTCAGTGATGTCATCAGGGGCCATTGTTTGACACTCAGTGTCCACTTCATTAGGCACACCTATCTAGTACCAGATAGGACCCCCTTTTGCACCAACGATCTCGCCATAGTTAAAGTCTCTTAGACAACGCGTCTTGCCCATTCTAATGTTTGGTCTAAGAACGACTAAACCTCTCCACCATGTCTGCATGCTTTACATGTTGAGTTGCAGTCACATAATCTGCTGTTTGGAGGACCAATCTATTTGTGCGAATGAGTAGGTGTACCTAATAAAGTGACCGCTTGGAGAACCACAAAGGACACTGTAACAGTAAAATGACCATAGAAAGGGGTTAACTCTACATGTAAATTCTCAAAGCTAAGCATTGGTCATTTTCCAGTTTATATTTCCTAGAGCTCTTGAACTATTCAACTTTTTTTTATCTTTGAAAATTGAGCGTGTGAAAATTGAATACACACAACGAGGAAATAACACTTCTCATCTTGAAGGCCTCTTCAGTCCCGTAAAATAAAACGGCTTAAATTCCTCGAAAACGCACGAACGATTCGAAGCGGGGCCGCTTTCATCTGCGACGTGCAGAGGAGGAGGTCCGGCCTGAAAGAGACGCGTTCGCCCACGAACCGTTCTGTGCTAGCCTCGTTAGCTCCCCCGCCCGGCAGATGACCTCGAGACGAACGCAGCCGATAAGTATCAGGGGGAGGTGGAGCTCGGGTCTTAGCCAGCGCGCGCTAGCCGCGGCGTGCGTTCGCTAGCGACCCTGAGCGGTTTTTAATGCGCTTTTTAATGCGTTTTTTTAACGAGCGGCGCCAGCTCTGTATAGCGGTCTTCGTTTCGCGGAGGTCCCCCGCTCCCTCCGTGTTGTCCGTCGGACAGGAAGCGTCGGCGGTCCGATCGTCCACGTCGTCTTCGTCGCCCGAGCCGCGTCCGCGTCCGTCCGACATCTGTCTGTCAGTTCGTCTTGAGCGTCGTCTGCGCATGACCTGAGCCCCTGCGGCTGGGAGCCATGGTAACAGACAAGACGTCTGCTTCGTCGCTCGTGATGTCGCCGCGTTCCCAGCAGCGCCGCCGCCGGCTCCGCCTTCTTGCCCGGCGGCAGCTCCCAGCCAATCACCCACTCGGCTACGGGAACCTGGGGCAGAGGCGGCCAATCAGCAGCAGAGGCCTTATCACAGACAGCGACACAGGACAGTGAAGCAGTGGTTAGGGAACCGGGCTTATCTCAGAGGTTGCAGGTTCACATGTCAAGAGAGGAAGTGCTGCTGTGCCCTTGAGAAAGGTACTTAAACTGAAGTACATGAATTAAATATCTGCTCATATGAATAAATGATTAACCTCTAAACCAAAAGAGATTAACCTCTAAACCACTAAAGATTGCAGTACCGTGACTGCTAAAAGTGTGTTTAAAATGTAATAGCATTATATCATGGATACACATACATTATTAAATGTACGTAAATACACACATGCACATATACGGATGTATAAATCAGGCAAAACTTATCTGAATGCCTGAAATAGGTATGAAAATATTTTTTTAAATCATAAAAGGGAGAATACATTTACAGAAGATTTTACTGGGGTCGTCTGGCTTAGGGGCGGTGTGCAGGGGTAGCTGCTAATTTACCCCAAACACTGCAGAAAACATATCCAGCTGTATGGGGAAATGCGCTCTGTGTGATTCCCATCCTGGGCAGGAGCGTCTGCCCCCGATGCGGAGCAGAGCCGAATAAACAAAGATGGCGGCAAAGGGACGCGTAGCGGACGGCCGCCGGGTTTCCCCAGGCCCTGCCTCCGAGGCGGCGGTGCCGGGCGGTCCCCCCGTCCCCCCCCCCAGACGGGCATCAAGAACCCCCCGCTCCTTCTCCGTGAGCCTGTGGGACCCCCGTCCGTTTTTTGAGCAGGGTCAGGGGGACCCCGCCACGGATCGGACCCCCCAGCGTGAAGACCGCTTGCCCGGGAGCCTCCGGGAGATCGGTCAATCGACCCCGGGTTTGAGATAGACATCGATCCCCGCTCTGTGCACACACTCCTGTTATTCAATCCCCCCCCACCCCCCCCCAGTCATTCCCCAGCTTGCATAGATTTTGTTATTTTTTCCTGGTTGGAGACCTTTATGGGTTTTTTCCTATTGTTTTTGGTCTTTATTTTTTTTTATATATAATTGAATTCGAAAAAGCTTTGATTTGTTTTCAGAGGGTCCCATCGCTGGCTTGCTGTCGGCCATGAGCGATGGCACCCCGACCGTATCCCCGGATTAGGGGGTCCCCAAAAGCCCCGGTCCAGGAGAGCCGCGGGGTCTGCCGGTTCTGCCGTGACTCAGAACCTACGCGATGCCGACTCTCACCGTGCTCCGGATCTCGGGGGAGAACGCGTTTCTGTCTGAGTGGGGAGCGGCGGCTGATCCGCGGGTTCTCCTCAGGATGTCGGCCCGGAACGCCCACTGCCACAGCGTAGATGTGTGTGTGTGTGTGTGTGTGTGTGTGTGTGTGTGTGTGCGTGTGTGTGTGTGTGTGTGTGTGTGCGTGTGCGTGAGTGTGTGTGTGTACCTCTGTGCGTGCGTGGGTGTGCGTGTGTGTGTGTGTGCGTGTGTGTGTGTGTGTGTGCGTGAGTGTGTGTGTGTACCTCTGTGTGTGTGTGTGTGTGTGTGTGTGTGTGTGTGTGTGTGTGCGTGTGTGTGTGTGTGTGCGCGTGAGTGAGTGTGTGTGTGTGTGTGTGTGTGTGTGTGTGTGTGTATGTGTGTGTGTGTGTGTGTGTGTGTGTGTGCGTGTGTGAGTGTGTGTGTGTGTGTGTGTGTGTGTGTGCGTATGTGTGTGTGTGTGTGTGTGTGTGTGTGTGTGTGTGTGTGTGCGTGTGTGTGTGTGTGTGTGTGTGTGTGTGTGAGAAAAGCAGTGGTGTGAAATGGCGGCTCTATTAAAGAGCGTGCTGACAGGTACTGCGCATCTGCGTGCAGCGACACGAGCAGGGAGTGTGCGAGTGGGGCGGGGCGGGTGGAGCTGGCGGGGCGGGGTGTGGAGCTGGCGGGGCGGGGTGTGGAGCTGGCGGGGCGGGGCAGGTGGAGCTGGCGGGGCGGGGTGGGAGCTGGCGGGCGGGGTGTGCGGGCGGGGTGTGCGGGCGGGACGTGCGGGGCCTCTGGGACCGCCGCTCCGTCACCACCAGATGGGAGCGCTGCCGCCTCATTAACTCCCCTCCTCCAGGACCGCACACTTAGGCCCCTAATTGAAGTTTAAGGACTTTAATGACTAAAACGCCTTTTTATTCCTTAATAATCTGAAGCGCGTTTAGGATTTGGTCCCCAGACTTCAATTATGGGCTGTATCCCTCATTTAGACCTGTTGGGTCTATCGCTCATCGTACTGCAGTGGAGTAATGGTTGCCCCCCCACACCCCCCCCCCCAAAAAAAACACCCAGCTTGTGCATTCCTTAAACAGTATGGACGTTATTGGGGTTTTTTTCAAGGTCCTACAACAAATTCTTTAACAAACATTTGGTTTAGTTCCTTAAACAAATGCTTCCTTACACACACATGGTGTTTTACTGGTGTTTATCCAACTCCTGTGCTTTAACAAATGTTTCAAATCCTTAAACAAATATGGATTTTTTATTTGTATATATTAAGCTCAAACTTGGCTACTCAGTGCTTACGTATAACTGTAAATGGTTGGATGCCGGGCCCTCTGGGAAATGAAGTCCGGAGCGAAAAACAAGCCGCTACCTCGGCTTCCTGGCGTCCGTCTCACGGCGCTGGTCTGCGGCCGCTGCGGACCTGGGGCGACTGAGACTCGTCCAGCTCGCTACGGGGCTGTCTGCTAGCCTCGCGGACTGGAACGGAACGTTCTAGAAAATCTACGCGCCGCGCTTTGGTAGAACGTGAAACCCCGGGGGGGTTTGCTGAGGATCGCATTAGAAGTCGGGTTTGAAGTCGTTCTGTGTCACGACAGGGAGGCCTTTCATATATTAAAGGACATTCAAGGTCAAACTTAAACCACCAGACCCCATTCAGCTTAGACACTATTCTCCAGAGGCTCTTATGGCAAGCTTTGTAATGCTTATCGATGTCATAACAAGCCAAATATTGTAATAAATGGTAATAACAATGCCACAGACGTGATTGTATCAAAATATAAATCAAAGCTATCGGTCATTTGGGGAAAAGTATCTGTTTTTCAGTGAAAAGTAGCAGCTGCTTCCAAATGTAGTAACTGGAGGATGAACGCTTCCAATCAGCCCTCGGTTCATCTCTGTGATAAATACCAGCGACCTCCTGAAGGGCGGCGATGAGAGGTCGGGGTGGTGAAATAACTGCCGTCAGTTACCCCGGGCGATACCTATCGATATCAGGGAATGAGTGCTTGGTCCTCGGGTGTCGAAGTCGGGGTGAATCAGACATTGTGCTTGAATGACTTTTGAGATACCGCTAACGGATAAAGTGTCAGTTAGAAATCCGGTACGAACCGGTTTCTCCACGGACACGGGCGCGCACCCGAGTCGGCCGCGGGTCAGCTCGGCGGCCAGGCATCGCCAGTCGATCGCTGGCGCAAGTCGGCTCGGCTGGCCCGGTCTGTGGCTGAGCCTTCGTCCGTCCCTCGCGAACGATCGTGAGATCTTCCTGAGGACCCCACCCCCCTCCCCCCTCCCCCCTCTGGGCGTCGACGTACGAGGACGAGAAAGACGTACGCAAATTCGTCTTCCGGAACTTATCGTGTCTGTCAAGCCTCTGCCATCCCCCATCCACCTCATCACCCTTCTTCCCCGCGGCAGAAACGGCAGATAGCGGTCGCCCAGTGAATTATGTCGCGGCTCGTCTTCGCCAGATGGCGGGACGAACGCGTTACCGTCGCCGCGCGAGCGATGACCCTCCGTTTCGCGGGGGCCGGCGCTGCCAGGGTCGTTTATCTCCGCGCGATGCGGCCTCGCGCCTTTACGGCCGAGCTGCTCGCGGGTCGCCGTGGATACCGCCCGGCCGGCAGGTCGGGGCCTCGATGGAGCCGCTATCCCAGAATGCCTTGTGAAAACCGTACGGCCGGACCGGTCGTGTTCCGCCTTTTTTTTGGCCGAGCCGATCACTCCCGTGGGCACTCGCGGGCCTCCCCGTTTCGCAGCCCGTGCACCTCTTGCTCGTCGCATGACGGTCCCAAGCTACGCTCGCTTCCGAATTTTAATTGAAACTGTAAAGCGCCCCATATTGCGAGACAGGAAGTGATGCGGTCTCTTTTTGTGGAAATGAGCCTTTAGCCAGCAGCATAATTCAGGTTAACGGTCTTCCACGCTGCCCCCCCCCCCCCCGTGTGATTTCCTATCTTAGCGCACGAAGGAGTTAGCGGCGTAAAAGTTAAATGAGCGAAAATGAAATGCGATGGTGCGTTTAGTCGATTATATCCTTTAGATGACACGTACAGTACATCTGTACCTGAGGCTATGCAGGTAAGGGACAATGTATAATGCATCATTACTTTTCCAGAGCGGAATTGATTAATACGACCTATTAGCATCCCGCAATGTAACCTAAGCAAGCATTTTTCAAATTATCATTATGAATATGTTGTTAGGTCCAGAATACCATTTTAATAAGTATCGCTCTCTGACTGTTGGGAGGCTACTGTAGGTCTACTGGACATACTGTCCAAAGATATTCTACATTTAGGAAATTGATAAAAGCAACAGTTTACTCAGGGCCCATTAAATCTGATGTAATATTGCAGTTCATAGGTAAATGCGTGCCTTAACCCTTATGGAAATTGACTGTAATTGAATATACATTGAATCAAATATTAGACATATTTCACACTTCCCAATCTCAAATATAGAAACGATTGTCTCTTTAAGACGTTGAAATACATTGCGCTTCTGTGAAATATATTATTTACCATCAGATTTTTCATGAAGTCCATCTATTTCCAAAATACTTCAATATAATCCATTTCCGTAAAGGAAAATAGCACATTTTTGCAAGATTTTAGCAATTAGCAGTCTAATTTGCCCACGAAACCTCGCTTAAATGCCTTTTTTTGCAAGCTCCATTTGAGGGGGGTTTTTTTCAGTAATGGCTTCTGCCTCCCTGTCTGCCTTCTTGTCAGGGAGAGAGGACAGAGGATGGATTTGTATATTAGATATAGATACGCTAATTTCACTCGTTCCAGAGGCTGTTGGAACAAGTGAGGCCCTCGCTAATGGTGTGTGTAATCAGACTGGCAAAGGCTGGATCTTACCGTCTAGCCCAAGTCATTTATTTTAAGACAGACCCGAGATGAGGAAAGGACTGCATTCACCATGAGCCCTGGTGAGTGGGTGGGGCCCAGGCTAGTGGGCGGGGCCCCAGCGAGTGGGTGTGGCTTGGGTGAGAGTGTGGGGCCCAGGTGAGTGGGTCGGGCCCAGGCTAGTGGGTGCGGCCCAGGTGGGTGGGCGGGGCCCAGGCTAGTGGGTGAGGCCCAGGTGAGTGGGTGGGCTGAGGTGAGTGGGCGGGACCCAGGCGAGTGGGTGAGGCCCAGGTGAGTGGGCGGGGCCCAGGCTAGTGGGTGAGGCCCAGGTGAGTGGGTGGGCTGAGGTGAGTGGGCGGGACCCAGGCGAGTGGGTGAGGCCCAGGTGAGTGGGTGGGCTGAGGTGAGTGGGCGGGGCCCATGTGAGTGGGTGTGGCCTAGATTAGTGGGCGGGGCCCAGGTTAGTGGGTGAAGCCCAGGTGCGTGGGCTTGCACAGGTGAGTGTGTGGGCTGAGGTGAGTGGGCGTGGCCCAGGTGAGTGGGTGGGGCCCAGGTGAACCCCTGACCCTCCGATATTGTCCAAAATTCAGAGCCGTGGTGCGTCCTGCCCAGGATAAACAGAGGCCAACCCATTTCAGTGAAGCGATTTTTTCCTCAGTGCCAAGCTCTGCGGCTTCAAAACAGAGCTGAATAAAAGTGCTTGGTTTCAACGGAGTCACTGGAAGCGGCTCGATCGATCTCCTCTGACCTTCCTCTGGACTCCACAGTCTCGGGCTCCCTTTGTTCCCTCCCGCTCCCTTTGTGTGGAGAGCGGCCAGGCGATGTCTCCTTACCGCTCTGATCTTTCCTTTTTAAAGTCTCGTTTCAGAGAGTCTTCTGGTGAGCTGTGAGTCACATGTCAGCCCTCGGATGACCTCGGCTTTGCCAGTCGCGGAAAAACAACGTCTTTAAAGAACCGCGAGGACCTCTTCAGACCCCTGGCGGAACGAGTCCTGCCCCCTCCTCCCCCCTCCTGCTACAGGAGAACCCCGCGGAGTCCATCAGTCAGGGAGGGCGGACGGGCGGACGGACCAGATCAGACGGACGGACCGGGCGGTCGCTAACGTTCGCGCTGACCGGACGGCGGCCGCCTCGTTGGGCTTGTGTTTGATGGTGGCAGTTGGGTCTCGTCTGTGTCATATTTCACTAAAGGGCCAAAGCTCTTTCTCTATCAATATTACTGCTCACCCAAAATTGTGAACTTTATCACACACTGCTTAGCAGAGCATTAGTACCAGGCATGTGGCCTGTGCAGCCAAATGGGATAAAAATCTCAAACTTAAAAACCGATTTAAACGTTTTGTTCTGTCTCCTAATCTGCTTTTCAGTCTCAGGCTGTCAAAAATGGAAACGGTTAGTCTTTAAGGGCCTCATATATAGGGGCGATATAGCTCAGGAGGTAAGACCGATTGTCTGGCAGTCGGAGGGTTGCCGGTTCAAACCCCGCCCTGGGCATGTCGAAGTGTCCTTGAGCAAGACACCTAACCCCTAACCTCTAACTGCTCTGGCGAATGAGAGGCATCAATTGTAAAGCGCTTTGGATAAAAGCGCTATATAAATGCAGTCCATTTACCATTTACCATGCCTCAGAAATGATTCGTCTCGTTAAACCACTGGTCCTTGACGTATCCATGAATCCTTGAACCGTAGTGCTTCACGCAGGCGATGCCCATAAGTCCCTGAGGTGGCGCGTGATTGGCTGCGGTGGTGGGAGGGGAGGGGCAGTTTCACCCCCCAAGGCTTCCCCTGAGCGGCTGCTGTAACCAATGGGGGCCATAGTGGAGACGGGATGCACCGAAACGCTCTAAAATGCGATTAATTGAAAAAAAAAAATGAAAAAAGAATGAATAAATGGACAGACGATAAACGAGGTGTAATTAATTATATATATATATATATATATATATATATATATATATATATATATATATATTTAACAGAAAGACAATGTTCTAGATGCACTGACATGAGCAGTAACAGTGAGAGCAAAGCAGCGTGGGATTGATCGCCCTTCAGTAAGACGGTACGGGCTGTGGCGGACCCCGTCGGGGGGGTTTTGGGGGGGGTTGTGGAGGGGGGGGGGGGGGATTAGCAGGGTCCCGCACTGCGGAGCTGCATTAATCTGCAGCGCTCTGGCTGCTCCTGGGTCCTCTGCACCTCCACCGGGGGGCTTTGGCACGGTGCTGAGGGCGAGCTGAGCGGAGCCTGCCAGGGGGCCCGAATCCCCGCCCGTCCCACGTCCCGTCCCGTCCGGCCGGGCGCCAGGGCGGGGACGACGCACCGCGCAAAAAAGGAGCCCAACCGCCCTCCGACGACTCCCCGTTTCCGTGGATACCGCATCGCCGAAGACCCAGGGGGTGCCCGCTCACAAAACAGCGACCCCCAGCCGACGCGGTCAGTCCTCACGACATGGTGACCTCTTGCAACATAGCGGCCCCACGGAATGCAGTTAACCCACATAATGCTGTTACTACTTGCAATATAACGATCCCCTACAGCGCGAGTAGCCCTTGTAAAATGGGGAGGTCTTGCAACATACTGGCCTTGTGGAAGGTGGTTACCCCCCTGCGATGCGGCGGACCCGCGCGGTGTCGGTAACCCCCGCGTCGTTTACTGGCGGGGGCGCGGAGGGGGGCCGGAGGAGAGGCGTGGGCCCCGGTCTGGGAGGGGCCAGCGAACGCGGCGCCCGAGCGGCGGGACGTCGGCCCGGGGGGGACGAGGACGACCGCGTCCCGCTGCCGTGGCCGGCTCGGATTTCTGGTCCCTTGAATATTCTTTTCGAGCCTGAGGTCACGACTGGGGATCCGCGGAAAGGCACTGTAGGGCAGGGATCATCAACTCTGGCCCTCGAATCCAAATCCAGCCCTGGTTTTCTTTTCTCCCGGTCAATTAGCACTACTGATTGGCCAGACTGTCTTCACACCTGACTCCCGGGCAAAGGGAGGGTGGAAGACCAGCAGGTCTCGGCCCTCGAGGACCGCGAGTCGCCGATCCCTGCTGTAGGGGGTCCCTGGCCAGACCTGATACTGCAGTGACGACATACAGAGTTGTGCAAATATTTCTAAACTTAAAGTAAAAACTTTATATAAATTATAAAATGAATTTTTAAAAATCTAAATATAAAAAATACATAACCCTTTTTTTATTTATGACGAGGGTCCCCTGGACCCTGGATCAGACAAGGAAATGTTATTAGGAAGTTTCTCAATTTGGTTATACCAGTCTAGAAACAAATGAGGTGTTATTGACATGGGTGTTATCAGGAAATGTATGAACGACAGGCCCGGGACGGGTTTCTTGCATGCAAGGAGGCACCATGGTGTTACATTATTATGCATTATTACAACAATAAATACATGGGGAGACTGCTCGGGAAATGAATGTTCCGGTAATAACGTTATCTCGCAACCAAATGGGAATCTAACCGAATGTTTCCCAGTACTCCGAACAAAATGTACTCAGATCTGATTTAGCACCGAACGTTTTGTTGTGCGGAAGCATTTCGGGAACCTCTTTAGAGCAACAAAGATGCACGGAGAGAGCGGGCGCTCGGAAACTAAAAACCAATAAACAAAAGGAAGTGCACCGGCTGTGTGTCTGTTTCTCTCTTTACCTCCACTGTGGGAATCTCTCATTTCTCTGGGTGGTCATTTTCTCACCATTATTGCAACCATTTGCTGAGGAAGAGACACACACACACACGCGCGCACACACACACAATCATGCATATACACACCCTCACAAAAAAAGGGCCTGTTTACAGAATCGGTGGTCCTGGTTGTCGCGGTAACCGTAAAAACCCACCACGCTTGCATCCCCTGTGAGGTAATTCAAGTGCACCAGCAGGGAGCTTCTTGGGTTTTCAGATCTGTGTGATTTTTTTGTTTGATTGTTTTCACCTGCTGTTCGTTCAGAGGGATCTCTAATGAAGGGCCCTCGAGTGGAACTCAAACTAGGTTTGAGTGCTGGCAAGAAGAGTACCCTCTGCCTCAGCTCATCAGCTTTTGTGAGTACCTGGTCTTCCCAAGT
>CM045901.1:5965796-5985796 GCA_025169545.1 Anguilla japonica | reverse complement strand
GTCACCAGTAGTGATTGTGACATCAGCATTAGAATGTTCAGTTAAGAACATTCTAGTGATTGTGACATCAGCATTAGAATGTTCAGTTAAGAGCATTCTAGTGATTGTGACATCAGCATTAGAATGTTCAGTTAAGAACATTCTAATCGCATCACAATCACATTTGTGATCTCGCCCCTTCGTCTATATCCTGGACCAACAAGCAAGCAGCCGCGCGTGTTTATTTATACGCAGAGCTGCTGGAAACGAACCGGGCCTTTCGACGAGGTGAGCTCTTCGAAGCCTTTGAAGTGGAGGCGCCTCGCAGACAGAGGGGACTGGGAAATGTTTGCCGGAGGATTTCGCGGGATGAGATCTGCATCCACCCCGTTGCTCGCGCGACTTAGTCTCGGTATCTCTGGCTTCCGGCTGCGCAGACAGAAGCAACCGGTCCGTGCTTTGGTGCCCCAGGTAATACATTTCACTGCACGCGCAGTGTTGGCGGAGAGACAGATGTTTTCGATAACCCCCTCCGTGGAATCTGTACCTCTGAAAAAATTGTCAGCCGTGTTTTATTTATTTAAATAATCATGGGCAGTTATGATGTAGGATATAATATATTTTGGAGTGACATTCTGAAAGGAAGCTTACTGTATTCCTTAAGGTCAGGGGTGTCCTATCTTATCTGAAAAGGGCTGGCGGGGGGGTTTCTGTTTCGGCCCAGCACTGACTGCAATATTCACTGGCTTTACACTTTTAAATTGAAATATGACTCAATTTTTAAAGCTGAGATTGCGCAATTCTTTTATTAAACTGCCATTTCTTTTAGGAGTGTAGGAGTTTGGGGTTGGTGAAAGTCAGACCCGGGTCAAATTCGTATTTGTTTTGGATTCAAATGACTTTTCTACGCTTCTACTGATCTTGTCTGGTGTATTGGGACCAATGAAATGCTCTCAAAAAAGTGCAAAAACCCCGCCTTCTGGTCACATCGGCAGGCTCGATTACACCAGGCAAGATCAACAGAGCACTGAAAAGTATTTGAATCCGAAACAAATAGGCGTTTGGCCCAGGTCTGGTGAAGGATGTGCGCTCGGCTGCGCTGGACCTCTTCCCTATGAACTCTGGGATAGCGGCCGCGGGAGAGCCGCTGAGTTATCCCGCCGATCGGCTGGCGGGGGAATTTTACGGGCGGGCTCTGCGAGCCCCGGCTGTTGGCGGTTCGTTTGGGGGCGGAGCCTTTTTGCGCTTTAAGTGTGGAGCCCCGGGGTGGAGCTGTGATTGGCTCTCCGCTGTGCAGGGCCGCTCTGCTGTGCGCGTCCGGCCCCAGCCTAATAAAGCGCTTTAATGGGGGTGTGTCTTGCTCAAGGACACTTCGACATGCCCAGGGCGGGGTTTGAACCGGCAACCCTCCGACTGCCAGACGATAGCTCTTACCTCCTGAGCTATATCGCCCCTCTCCGCTGTGCAGGGCCGCTGGAGCTGTGATTGGCTCTCCGCTGTGCAGGGCCGCTGGAGCTGTGATTGGCTCTCCGCTGTGCAGGGCTGCTGGGGCGGCTGAGATCGGTGTGGAGGCAGTCAGAGGCCACAGTCCTGTTCTGAGGCCTGCTGCACACACACACACACACACACACACACACACTCATACACACTCATACAGTCAGACACTTACTCATACATGCACACACTCACTCATACATTCACATACTCACACACACACACACACACACACTCATACAGTCAGACACTTACTCATACATGCACACACTCACTCATACATTCACATACTCACACACACACACACACACACTCATACAGTCAGACACTTACTCATACATGCACACACTCATACATTCACATACTCACACACACACACACACACACACACTCATACAGTCAGACACTTACTCATACATGCACACACTCACTCATACATTCACATACTCACACACACACACACACACACACTCATAGTCAGACACTTACTCATACATGCACACACTCACTCATACATTCACATACTCACACACGCACACACACTCATACAGTCAGACACTTACTCATACACGCACACACTCACTCACTCACACATGCGCACACACCCACGGGTCAATTCTCACATCTGCTTGCCCTGAGCTCTGTTACACTCGCACATTTTACTGTATATCACACACACACACACACACACACACACACACTCCACACATTATCCTCTAATTTGCTTGTTTTATGCAGCTCTCACACACATCCCCGTCTCACACATTCACACTTGCCTCGCCAGTTCCTCTGCTATTTTTGTTCATTTTGTATCGCATCAGCAAACATGCCAAACATCTTCATCTTTATCTCTCTGAGGCCTGCCACATCACACACTGCAATGCTTGTAGCCCTGGATGAGAGCATCTGCTAAATTCATCTAATGTAATGTATATATTTCTATGTATTTATGAATGTATTTATGAATGCATTTATTAATGCGGTGGTGTGAAATACGTACTGTTTGATCAGGCCCACATATGCAGTATAGTGCCCAATATTCCTTAAAGGAACACTGGAACACTGTTGGCTGGAAGTGTGGCTTGGGTGTCCTGTCAAAGACCCACAAACTCGCTAACATTAGCCTAGCGTCAGCTCTACTCATACAGGAACCATCGGAAAGACAGGAGTGAGGGGGGGGGGGCACAGTTCACTGGGGGGGGGTGGGCGATGGGGAGTGGAGGGGTGACCTGCATCTTTTTGGGTTATTTTACCCGTACTGGGCGCACGCTAGCTCTGCATGACGAGCTCTCGTTCTGACCAATCCCATGGGACGCTCCTCCATTCACGTCCAAAGAATGGAGCCAAGCGAGAGCTAGCACAGAACACAGGACCGCCCCCTCACATTTAGCGGCTAGGTGGTGTTCCGCTCTGTTTCTTTTCGGCGCGTAAATGGCTGATTGGCTTCGATTGGTCAGGTCTTTGCACGTGGAAATAGAAGACTTGCTCCGATTGGTCAGTTCTTTGCATGTGGAAACGGAAGACTTCCGCCGATTGGTCAGTTCTTTGGGGGGGCAGTTCGCTTCGCGGGCTTTCTCGGGCGCGAAGGAGGAGAGCAGGTTGTCGCGGCGACTGTGACAGTGGGCGGGCTTTCGGTGGCCGAAGGAGGCGGGGAGGGCGGGGGGAGGGGCGAGGTGCGATCAGACGGCACGGGTACTGAGGGTCCGTCCCCCCAGGAGTGTAGCCTGCCTCTCCCCCGTGAGGTCATCAGCATAACACACCCGGTGTGCCCCCAAGCCTCAGCTGCGAGAGGAGCCCAGATTAGCATCGCGAGATAAGAGCCGCGGTTTACCCTCCTGCGCTCCCTGCTGGTTTCGTGTCGGGTGGGAAAGGCACCGCTGGAGGTCAGGGACAAGACAATCAAGCGCAAGGAGGCGGAACGACCGAAGAGGACGAATCGGACCCTCCATGTCCGTCACAGAACTGCACCTTTCAGCACAGCTTCCCACAATGCCCTTGGGCTGAAACCTTCGCGTAAAGGACAGTGAATAATTAGCCCCCCCCGATTGCTCCTACCTGAATAACAGCAGATAACGGAACACAGTTTACAGGCAATTTGTTGGTCAAATAAATGGATACTTTGAAAAATGGATGCTTGAGAATATAGCACAATTTCCAAAAGGGCAACACAATAGAATCCAAAATCATAGTAATAATACAAAATTACATCACTGAAATCAATACTTAAAGCCTTAACATTGGAAAGCACTATATGAATTCAGCCATAATAATAACAATAATAATAATTATTATTGTATTATTATTATTGCTATTATGATTGTGATTATTATCATAAATATGTTAGTATGTTCTCCTCATGTTTTTATTGCTATTTCTAGTTCCACACTCGCTTTGTGAAGATGAAAGGCTAAACTTGCATTGAATTGACAAATGAGTCAAAACTAGGACAAAAGCTAATTAAATCCAGAGACTGTTCACCACAGCAAGCATCTGACACCGGCATACACTGAATTATGAATCCCAGTTTTGCATTTTTTATTTCAATTCCCACGCATTTTAATTAGTTTCAGTGCCGGTGTCACGACGTAGCCTAGTGCAAGGATTAGAAATAAATATAAGATTTCCAGGCTTTTATTCTGGCTTAAGTCCCATAGACAGAGAGGTTATTTTTGAATGTAGAATCTTAGCCGTGAATGTCAGCCCCTTCAGTAATGGCGTTTAGCTTCATCTCCGGCGGAATGGATCGAGTGGGAGTAGTTCTCCAGAACTAAAGCCACATTTGGCAACTCTTTTTCTGCGATTTTTTTTTAAATAAAGTGCGGTCTCTTTTTAACACGCCATTTGAGCGAACGCGAATCATGGCCCCACGATCCCTCAGTTCCCTCAGCGCACTCATCTTTTTTTCTGGAAAAGGCGTCCGTTTTTTTAATCACTTCCACACGTGTTGCTCATTCGGTCGCATCGTTGCCATGGCAGAGGAGGGTTCGGGAGCGCACGCCGCACGCGCTCACTTCCAGTGCGGGGAACAATCTCTTCTGCTTGCGCCGTTTCGCAATGTCATTTACAAAGTGCAGGCTGTCCGATTTGAGGAAACCCAGTGATGTGACCGTGCGGTAGCCTAGCAGGAGTGATACAAGCCAGCGCTGCCGACAGACATTGGTATTGCTCATGTACGGTAAACGGAGCGCGGCCCTGCTGTTTTCTTTTTTTTTTTTTTTTTCCGGCGGTGACTGAAAGCAGGCGTACAGAACTGCGTTGACCCGGGTGGGCGGGGCACGGACAGACGGACGGCTATGTGGGTGTTTGTTGGTGCAGTCGCACTGCTGGTTTAAACGTGGGCAATGCTGGCAAAGGAGACTGGGGTAGCTCGCGTGAAGGACCACACGCTGCTCTGGCATTGGTCGAGTGCTGCGTGGCGTTAGCGTGGGGTTGTTAGGGAGGTGTTTTCTGGAATGCAAACTGACTGTAGATGACTAGTTATTCTTAGAGGTGTTTGGAGCAGCCTGAGAAGGAAGTGGTTGCATAATAATGTTGCGTAATAATAATACAGTATGGTGATATAATGTAGTAGGTATTTCTTTCCAGTTTTACTGAACTGTCATTGATCCATGTGCATATATAAATGTGCATAGAGTAGCATATGATACATGTTCCATTAAGCTTATACACGTTTAACCCTTTGAAGAGTATGTTTTTTCAAAGTTCTAAGTCAGTGTTCTAGAACTCCATTGCTTTCAGTTATCAGCAGTGATTGTGACATCAGCAACGGAATGTTCCGATAAGAACATTCTAATCACATATTTGTGACCTCACACCTTGAAGGGTTAACGGTGCTTAAGGATTTAGACTAAAGAACATGAAAAGCCCACTCCTACCTAAAGAGGAGAGACTGAGTAAGGAATCTGATCAGTTCGTGAAGGAGGGTTTCGGTTGGTGAATTCTCCCCCAGCCAATGAGAACTAACCCCTCTGGTTGATTTTTTGGTTGCATTCTTCGCCCCTCTGAAATGAAGAGCTATGGGACAGTTGTGCAGTTCTGACACAGCATTCTAAATCTGGTTGGGAGAAAGTTGGGGGGTGGGTGGGAGGAATGGGAAAATGTTCCAGAACATTCTTGACCCTTGAACTCCTTCCAATGTAAATGAAGAACCTCACCTTAAGGTCATCGTAGTCATTTTTGTCAAATGATGCCATCTCCCAAATGTAATCCAGAAAACTTGACTCACGGTAAAATAGTCAAAATAAAAGGATGATAGCTCAGTTGGTCCATTGCAAAATGATAAAAAATGTTTTTTAAACATCAACTTTTGTGCAATAAATAATAAATGACATATTTTAAGCTATCAGACAAAATAAAATTCTTGGCATATTTCCTTTATAAAGTCATTAGTTCAGTTATTTAGGGGCAGATGTGGACAGTGAGACTTAGATAAAGCTTTGAATATGGGTGGGTGGGTGGGGGGATGGCGGTTAGGGTTCGAATTAAACATTTGAACCCCCCCCCCACCCCCACCCCTACCACTTACTGATTTTTATCTGGCAGGGTCTGGGGGGGGGGGGGGGTTCTGTTCTGACAGACTGGGCCTTCAACAGAGCAATCACTTGTTCAGTGGGATTTTATTCTTAAAATTACGTAAGGTTATAACGGTGAATTGTCAATCTTTTAAATTTCCCTTAATGCTTTACCAGAACATTATTATATCAGCGTTTGCATCATGGACAGTAATGCTTGCTACTTGAAGTAATATGGGATACTTACTGCTGACGTTAATATAGATGCCAAAGGATTGGGAGACTGCACTGTACTAAAAGCACTGTATCTAATGCACTTTGATTGGTTGAGATATCATGGCGGCAGTGCCCCTTGCTCTCCGGGAGCCTCCCTTCCTCCCCATGTCCCCTGCTCAACTCTCAGCCCTGCAGTTAAGGCAGGCACAAACCACCCACCCCCCCCCCCCCCCCCCCCCCCCCCCAACCGCCCGCACCCCTCCCAGCTGCACCTGCTCAGAGACACAGCCTGAAGCATCGCTGAAAAGATACGCCAGCGCGGGGGATTCTCAAAGCCATTTTTTTTTTTCCACAGGAACATGACGCTTATGATGTTGGTATGACTACTGAGGGAAGAATGCAGACACTCCTTCACTATGAGGGAGAGACATACTTAATGCAAAACAACAGCACAGACGAGTGGCGCTCTGCTCTCTTTGATCTCACACACACACACACACACACACACACACAAGTGCACACACGCATAGTGCAAATGTACGTGCACGCACACACACAAGCACGCAAGCACACAGTCCCGCTCTAACACCCGCTGCCCCTGGCTGTGTGTTATACCCGTTCATTTTATATCATAGCAACAAACACGCACGTACACACGCGCACACACACAGACCTGCCATTCTTCGATATTTCAATACATTCTTCAGTTGCCCCGGGGCAATGTAATTTTAAGCTGCTTTTAAGAGCATCGCTCTGACTTAATTTGTGAGTTAGAAAAGCGAGGCCTCTCTGTGACTCTGCCGTGGAATAACAACCATCACTTAGTCTTTTTTCAAAACGCAGACACACAGAAAGACTAAACAAAGATCTGGATTCACCGCACACCTTTCCCTGGCGACGGGAGGCGAGGCGCGACAGAGACGGATCGCAGTCAGACTCGCGTCAGATAACGAGCGACAAAGAGGCAAGACAGAGAGGCCACGCCCGCGACAAGCAAAACACGACGGGGCGCTGAACCCCCGGCCGCAGCGTCTGTCAGCCGCGCAGCCACGCATAGTGAGGGTTCCAGAACCTTCCGCGTCGGCCAGCTGCACGCCCGCCAATCGCGGCGCAGCAGGACCGTAATAACTAACCGACAGTGACACACAGGATCCAGGAAAAACGGAGAACACGCTGTTAATCATTGATGCGCTGATGTAGCCTACTGCGCTGCGCCCGGAGTTGGTTTCAACACACAGGGTATCAACGCGCATTCAGTTGTCATTTTTGACTTCGAGTGATACGCCTCTCCTCCAGTCCAGTAGCTTTTGGAAGTAATTACTGGCTTTCTACCGAGAGCAATCTACTGTCCTGCAGATTTCCATGGCAACCATAGTTTGACACATCTGATTCTAATTAGCAGCTCGGCGAGATCTCTCGTTGTAGAATCAGGTGTGCTTTGTTAGGGTTGGAGTGAAAACCTTAAGGATAGGTTGGGAAGGCCACTGACCGGGTGCTGCCCCTGCTGCAGCGCTTCTGGGGTGGGGTGAAGGGGTACACACGGCACAGCTGTAAAATGAGAGGCGGTTGGGGGTACAGAAGCTACCACAGCGTTGAGCTCGGTGAGTCGCTGCTTGCAAGACTCGGGCATGTTACAGTGCTGTGGGAACGAGCAAATGTGCAGTGCATAAACAAGAAAAGTTTAGCCTAAGAAAAGTTGTGCCTTAAATCAGATTACATGCGGACAGTGTAGTAGGGGGGTAGCTCAATATATACAAGAAACTCGTATACAATAAATTTAAAAAAAACCTGCAGCAGGCCTGGAACATTCCGTGGCTTGCAGAAGTGCTGATGGCATAATGTCCAGTTATTCATGTCACAGCCACAACAGAATAAAATATAGGATGAGGCAGAAATCAATACAATTAATTTGCATTATATTAACGCATTTCACCTTATAGTTTACCATAACTATAAAACTGAGCATCTTGCCAAATAGTTTTACGAGGAGATTGCCCTCAGGGCAAGGAATTCACTTATTCCTGCGAGAAACCCTCTCGGTTGTCAGATTTGTTCTTTGGTGAGTGAACTAAAACGGTCTCTGGCACGCGACGGATTGCGTGTACGTACACGAAAGAATGACGAGTCTTCAAAGACGAAACCATCCCCCCCTCCACAAACTCTCTGAAAACCTCTTATGCTGCCTAAAGTTTGTGTTTCCATCGCTTTTTTCCCCATAAAGACTTTTCCATCGCGCCTGTAGGAGTCAGTGCGTCCCTATTTTCGTTCGCAGCGTACTTCATTTCCGCTTCCAGATGGGAAAAAAAAAACCCCACAGTTGCTAATAATTCAGAAAGTAGCGAGAACTGTAACGGGCTCAGGAGTACGGAGGGACCAAATGTACGTCGTTTTCTCCCCGAAGCCAAGTATCTTTTGGGAACATGAGCTGTATAGTCGGTGCTGGATTCGGGATAATCTTGTTTTGAAGACAAACGAGGCGAAGAGTAAAGTTTATGTATGCATGAAAGTTTTGTTTTGATTTTTGGCCTTGGTTTTCAAGAGAGAGACTTGCGAAGTTATTTGGAAACGAGACACTGACAAGGTAAAACATTTCAAGTGGCTTCACTATTTCTCCTTGTTGTTTGTGTCAAACATTGAAACGTTTACTTTTGCCCGGATGTATTTTTATTTCGAAGTGTAACAACCGCTCATCAGTTGCTATAGATCCACAGATTTAGTGGATATACATCCTTTTAAAGCTGAGACGTTAGCTAGGTAGGATACAGCTGTGTGCACGTGAGCGTGCGTTATTGAACTTTAAATTTTAAACATAGAAATGTTCTCTAGGTCTAGGGGAGTTAATACGATAATACAACATGCATAACTCAACCTAGAATAAGAGCAAGACTTAAAATGCATCGTTACCGTGTTTTGTTAAATGGCTAGCTGTCTAGCTAACTTGTTAGTATGCTAGGCTACACAATGGACTGTTTTCGTGTACAATTTTGAATGCACATATTTCTGTTACGGTTTTACCGTTATGACACCATGATGAATTGGCATAAATCGTAATTACGCAAGTTCAGGTTTGGCACAAAACCTCATTGTGTTCTATTTGTTGTGTCATGACTCGTTTACTTCGCTTGGTGTTTATGCAGCTTTATTTTTAAATGCAACAGTTTGGGTACATGTTGTAAATACTGTATATATTCATTTCTAGACAAATGTAATACTTTATAGAATAATTACATATTATTTTATGCAATCAGTTTTCCCCCTATAACTGCTCACATTGTGTATTTACTGTAAGTATTTTTTTTTTTTTTTTTACAGTTTTAGACTAGAGTATAATCGCATGAGGCAGGAACAGTTTAGTAGAATACAGCAGCATGGAGCTGTGTGTCGAGTGTGTGTGTGTTGGGGTAGGGGGGTGCTTTTCAGGGCTTATGTAGAATGTGAGGAATTGAAGTATAACTTCAGAGCGCTTTGAGATGCAACAGCTGAGCAGTGGCAGCTAGGGGTGGAGAATGTGGGCCGCCTGCCATGCTTGTGATTGTCCTGGGAATTGGCAGCGTCTCTGGCCCGGACCCCACAGCACTGCAGTGTTGTCGTTGTGGCCCCCCCCCCCCCCCCCCCCCCCCCCCCCCCCCCCCCCCCCCCCCCCCCCCCCCCCACCCCCCCCCCCCCCCCCCCCCCCCCCCCCCCCCCCCCCCCCCCCCCCCCCCCCCCCCCACTTTAGTTTAAAGGGAAGCAAAGTCTTCACAGAAAAAAGTTTTTCTTCATCCGTTTCTTTTTTTTTTTTTTGGTTTTGTTTGTGTTGTTTTCCTGCAGATTGCACACGCTTGTCTTCTCGACAAAAAAAAGATGTCAGTTATAAAAGCGGCGCTCTGTTTCTTGGTAGGACTTGAGAGTGAAGTTTCCTAAAGCGAAACTGACAAGTCTGCAGAACTCGCGTTTAGATTGGCGCGCATTCATTTGGCGGTTACTTTCATCCAAAGCGGCTTTCAAAAGACCGCTATGGGAAGCTGCTCCAAGTGCGTATCGCAAGCCTACGTTCGAACACCAGAACCGAGTGGGAGGGTGAAACTCTGGATGTGAAGCACTAAGCTAATAGAACTCAGCCTCTTCATGAATAAAGTGCTATAACCGTAGTTGCTTCCTGCTTTATTGAAGAAAAAAGGTTGTTAATGGAACACAGACCGCGTGAGGACGCAAGGCGATGGTTTTGCATATCGGGTCTGTGGTATTCAGGTGTGTGTGCATGTTTTAGGCCTTGTGTAAGGGCATCGAGTATTACTTTGCGACAGACGCCGGCGTGAGAACGGCGGCGGCTCCTGCCGTCAGAGGCCGCGTCGGTGCGCTCTGATGATCCGAGCCGCCGCTCGGGAAAGCCAGGTCTGGAGAATGCGGGGTCGCCGCGCACCCGGACGCTCCCTCACCCGGACGAAGCGGCCGGATCGACGTGCCAGAGAGCGCCCGTGCCAGTGGGAAACGGCGGCCATTTTGAAGCGGCTGACTTACTTGTGCCTTTTTTTCCCCCAGTCTTAATTATTATGGGATTTTTCCAGCCTTATCTCGCTCTGAGCCATTTATTAGAAAGGGGAGAGCCGAACCCTTTGACCCCGCCCCCCCCCCCTCCCCCTCCCCCATGCATTCCCCCGGCACTTCCTGCTCTCGCGACCCTACGAGCCCTCTGCCCGAAGAACGGTGACCTCACTTCCTGTCTCCCTGCGCCCCCCCCGTCGGCTCGTTTCGCGCTCTCTCTCTCGTTCGCGGTTCCTCGCCGCCGCCCCGTGGCGGAGCGAGGCCCCGGCGGCGCGGCTCGAGGAGGGCGCAGATGTTTGCAATCGTCTCCCGTCGTTTTTTGTTTGTTGGCATCGTTGGGCACGTTAACGGGCATCAAAGCGCTTATTAACCCCCCCCCCCCCACAGCCCCCGCCCCCTTCCACCCCGTAACTGGCAGCGTTTAACGACCTGGCCCATTCAGACTCGCCATCGCGTGTCGGGCGGTTCCCGTGGCGGTAAATAGCGGAGGCCTTCCTGCCCCCCCCCACCCCCTGCCCGCACCCCCCCCTTTGTGAAAGTTCTCGTCCGGCGACAGCCTCTCATGGCAGCGAGGACAGATCTAGCGTTATCCCTCAACAATGGCTCCGCTGTGTGCTATATCAACTGTTGTTTTTGTTTGTTTGTTTTTTTTTTTTTCCCGTCTTTGACCTCTGGGACCCCGCCTCCCCGCCCCTCAGTGCCAGTTGTTCCCCCCCCCCGGCCTCTGGCGTCTCGGTCACTTGGCCATGTCATGTGGGCACCCTTCGAAGGCTCTTCAGCGATCAAGCTGAGTAATAAAGGCCTTTCTAATTGGTCAGAGGAAAATCAGCACTTCCTTATTGGTCAGGGGGAAAATCAACACTTCCTTATTGGTCAGGGGGCCCAAGCCCTGCACGGCCCACCGCCGCCTTATTTGCCGCCCCCCGTCACGCCGAGTCCCGAAACTCGTCCCGTTCCGTTTCGTTTGGCGGGCTTCCCGGCGGGTGTGACCGCCACTCTCCGTGGGAAGAATGGCGGTCTTGGCGGCCTTTGGAGGAGCTGAGACGCTGGGGGTTGCTGGTTTTAGCGGGGGGGGGGGGGGGTTGTGTTGACATGCGTCGCCCGTGGCGGCGGCCTCGGACGGAGCTGCCCGTGGCCTCTCCGGGGAGCACCGCCTTTTTATCTCCGGGCCGCGGCCAACCCCGGAGGGACGGGACCCGCGGCCGTCCGTCCCCGGGATTTCATTGGCTGTCGCCCGGGGCAACGCTCTCAGCACTCGAACCCCCCTCGCAGATGTGTCTTACAGATGGCAGAGATAACCTTGATGGTTTCACACGGCGGTTTCGTGTTTTGAATTACTGAGCCTGCCGGTTGGCTGCGACCCGATGTTGGCGCCCCCTGTGGATCAAGACGAGAGCCGCGGGATCAGGCTTCTCTGGGAACTGAACTCTTGAGCGTTTATCATTGGTTTACCAGCCCTGTCAGTGCTACATCTGACAATGTGGCCTCCTCCCCATTTTTCTGCTTAACCCTTTAAGGTGTAAGATCTTGTAAAATGTAAAATGTGGCTGGAATGTTCCTGACTGATCATTCTGATGCTGATGTCACAATCGCTACTGATGATTGACAGCAGTGGAGTTCTAGAACTCTGACTTAGAATTTTGAAAGAAAATTTGAAAGACGTTTTAAGCACTACATTCTTAATCTCCCCATTTGGAAAGGTAATAGGCTATATTCGAAGACACAGTTCGTTGCAATAAAAATGTTATCAATGTATTGCAGCACTTCACAATGCGTTGGCCCATATTCAGACTATTAGCACTTGAGTTATTGACATATATTTTGCTGCCGTAAAATATCATATTTTCCGATAGGTCTTCATATTTACGAAGAGGTTTTTTCATATTCATATTCCGCCAATTTCTCTTGAATAGCCGTGCAATTTACTTTGCGACTCGGACAGTGCGAAATGGGAAGGATGAGGGTCTTCAGAGGCCCCCCAGGAAAGGAAGGGGAGGCCGGAGGGGGGAAGCCTTCTCCTTTCTCTGGGATTGATGAAGAGCAGATTGCGCGGTGGGTGGGGTTACGGCTTGGCTAGCGCTGGGGAAACGAGGCCGCTTTGAAGAGGGAGGCAGGGAGAGATCGGTGGCGGTTAAGTTCCTCCAGTTGCGTTCTTGCGGTTTTTTTTTTTGGTTTGGGTACGGATCCCGCCCGCTGCGATCCTGCAGGCAGAGCGGCCGTCGCACTCGCTCGGGACGCTTCGGGTTGAAATAGAGACTCCAGATCTACCGGACTGATAGTCACTTTCACATAAGGTTTTGTTCAGTGGTACATACGGCAAAGTTACAGGGAAATAACCCAGCCTGGTGATGGTGAGTCACAGGGCACTTGCATGGCCTAATTACAGGCGCTAGCATGGCTAAGTTACATGGGAAAAGCAAGGCTAAGATACAGGGCACTAACCTGGCTAAGATACAGGGCACTAGCATGGCTAAGTTACATGGGAAAAGCAAGGCTAAGATAGATGGGAAAAGCAAGGCTAAGTCACAGGGCACTAGCATGGCTAAATAACAGGGGATTAGCATGGCTAAGATACAGAGCACTAGCATGGCTAAATAACAGGGGATTAGCATGGCTAAGATACAGAGCACTAGCATGGCTAAGATACAGAGCACTAGCATGGCTAAGATACAGCGCACTAGCATGGCTAAGTTACAGCACACTAGCATGGCTAAGATACAGAGCACTAGCATGGCTAAGTTGCAGGGGATAAGCAAGGCTAAGTTACAGGGCACTAGCATGGCTAAATAACAGGGGATTAGCATGGCTAAGATACAGAGCACTAGCATGGCTAAGTTACAGGGGATAAGCAAGGCTAAGTTAGATGGGAAAAGCAAGGCTAAGGTAAAGAGGACTAGCATGGCTAAATAACAGGGGATTAGCATGGCCGTTGACAGACTGCTGTTCCCTCCAAGTTCAATACAGCAGCACTTGTAAGTGTACCAGTTTGGGCATTAGCCTGAGAACAAGGCTGATTCCAGTCGCAGATAAAGCACAATGATACCGCGCTGGTTCAGACCAGCGGCAGCGGGAGGGATTTAGGCGACCGAACCCCCCCTTGGGGTGTGAGGTTTTCGGTTTCCTAATTCCAAAAACATGGCCCTAAACATCGCAATAATGTCTGAAATCCACACGTCCCCCCGGAGTCCTGTATTTTAACGGTGAGTAATCGCTACGGCGTCGCGCTTGCCAGGGTGAGGGGGACCTGACCGCAGAGCAGCCCGCAGAGCCGTGGCTTATCCGCTACGGCGAGCGGCCCTGGGGCGGGGCCTCTGGCGCCACGGCGATGGGCCGACCGTTGGAAAAAATGAAGTTACCCCCCGGACCGTAAACGGGTTTCTGCGATTCCGTCCCCCCCCCCCCCCCACTTTTTTGCAAGACTGCTTTTTCAGCAGGAATTGATTCAAAGCGCTTTTCCGTTTTTAACGATTCTCACCACGTCCTTGTTTATTTGCACAAATGTAATCGTTTCACCGGATGATATTGATCCAACGGCACAAATCTGCAGAGATTAAATAATCTTCCTGCAGTTCTCCTTTCTCTTTGTCCATTTCTCCAACACTTCAATCGTAACGCGTTTCGAACGTCCCAAACGTTTACTTCCGTTGCTTAGCGCCTCGGGATAAAGGCTCGCCGTAAAAGCCTTTTTATTCCAAGGAGAGGGGGGATGATGTCATCCCGACAGTCTGAGACGGTCTGTAGAATTGGGAGCGAGCCCCTTTCTCCTTCGCCTCCTGCTGGGGGGGGGAAAGGGCGGAGCCGTGGGCGTGGCCACGCGCTTGAGCGGCGGCGCGTTTGGGCTTCGGTCGGTTCTCGTGGCGATCGAGTGTTCGGGCGTGACCGAGTGGGTGTGGTCAGGTGTGGGAGCGGTCAAGCGTATGGGCGTGGCCCAAATGTGGGTTAGCCAAGTGAGGGAGCCTGGGATGGGGGGTAAATGGATGTTTGTTTGCGTGTGTGTGTGTGTGTGAGTGTGAGTGTGAGTGTGCGTGTGCGTGTGCGTGTGCGTGTGCGTGTGCGTGTGCGTGTGCGAGTGCGAGTGCGAGTGTGTGTGTGTGTGTGTGTGTGTGTCTGTGTGAGTGTGTGTCTGTGTGCAAGTGTATGTGTGTGTGCCTGTGTGAGTGTGTGTGTGTGTGTATGTGTGTGTGCATGTGTGAGTGTGTGTGTGTGTGTGTGTGTGTGCGTGTGCGTGTGTGTGTGTGAGTTTGAGTGTGTGTGAGTGTATGAGTGTGTGTGTGTGTGAGTGTATGTGTGTGTGTGTGTGCGCGTGTGCGTGTGTGTGTGTGAGTTTGAGTGTGTGTGTGTGTATGAGTGTGCGTGTGTGTGTGTGAGTGTGTGAGTGTGTGAGTGTGTGTGCAAGTGTATGTGTGTGTGCCTGTGTGAGTGTGTGTGTGTGTATGTGTGTGTGCATGTGTGAGTGTGTGTGTGTGCATGTGTGTGTGTGAGTGTGTGTGTACGAGACCAAAGGGACCAGCAGCAGAAGCAGCCCTGTAGGACTAACCCAGGATCCAAAGGCCTGCACAGCCACACGGCCTCTGGATCACCCGTCTTCCCACTGCATGCTGGGAGTCTGGAGTTAATGCTCTAATTTGTTTAGTTTTTTTTTTTGTGTTGTTGTTCTTGGCAGGAGGAGACCCTGTCTTTCAGGCTGGGACTTGAATGCGTTTCGCTTGCCTACCTTTTGAACCGCTCGCCGTTGCCATGACAGCGCGCGCTTTTGTGAGCGCTCGTACGCACCCCCCCCCCCCCCCCCCCCCGACAGCGCCCTCCGGCGTCCCTGCCGCTCGCCCACCTCCCTGACCGAAAACAGGGAAAATAAAACGGGAATGGAAAAGTTAGTGTAGAAACCAGGGAGGAGCTCCACCAATCGCAAGGCGTGTTGATAAAAACAGATGGAACAACATGCGTGATGATTGGTGGACACTTTATTCCCCAGAGCCTGAATTGTAAGGTGTCATCACACTTCTCCTATCCCTACTATGCTGTCCTAACTTACGACAAGAAGTTAAAGCAGTGGCACGAAGCAGCGCTGTCCGTCAAACTCCCTGCCCCTGCCCCCCCCCTGGCCCCGCCCCCTGGCGCCTGTAACCAGCGAGGCTGCGTGAGAGGAGACAAAGCCGCCTCCGCCGCCCAGCTAGCCGCCCCGCGGCGCCAATTAAACAGGCCTGTAAACATTACCCCATCCGTCTGCTGCCGCCGCCGCCGCCGCCGCCGCCGCTCTGGGCTTTCACACGGCAGATGTGCCGCTGCAGAGCCCTTCCCACCGCCAGCTCCGCGCGACGGAGCCCTCCCGGCCCTCCCGGAGGACCCAGGGAGAGGACCAGGGGGGGTCAGAGGTCGCCTGTGGGGCCGAACCGTCCGAGGGGGGCCTCCCGGTACGGCCGACCCCGTCCCAGAAAGCCCTTCTCCCGTCACGCGTCTGAGAAAGCGCGTAATAACAATCGGGAAAGAGAACGGCTAACAAAACCCCCGGCCTGGCAGCGGCGGCGGCGGCTAACGCTGGAAGCCTGTGTGAAATCGAAGTTGAGCGCTCTCAGGCGTCGGGCTGAGGTTCCGCTCTTCAGTTCCCCCCCCGGTCCGCTAATGCAGTCAGTTTAGCCGAATCTGTTACGCCATTAGCGCTTCTCGCCGCCGCCGGACGGCTCTCCGTTTCCGTTCCCTTCTCCGCGTCGGTCTACGCGCCCTCGTTTTTTTTTTCCCCCATGATGCATTTAGGCGAGAGGCGGGGTTGGGGCTGCGGCGGGGAGCGCCGGGACCGCCGCCATTTTAGCGGGCGACGTAGGCGACATTTTATACGATGTTTAGTCTTGGAAAGAGGTTCCCTTTCAGAGGTTCTGTAGATGTGGTGAACCCCGGCTTTGGGTTCTGCCGTGGTGCGTGCAGGAAACGTTCAGATGTTTTGACCAAGTATGTTTTCCATAAGTAAACGGTCCTTACGCGGTCCGGATTTCGTTACACGTGAGGAACGGCGTGCACCATTTAAAGGAAGCGGGAATAGATATCTTATCCGCGGCCAGGTTCGGAGGAGAGACGGTCTGCGCTGATTAAGGTTTGTCGTCTTCTCCCCAGCGAGTGCAATTAGCCCAGAGCCTGTAATCTCCTCTTTACTGATGCATGAGTGCGTTTTAGAAAGCGGTCTTCAGAAACCCTCCCCCCCCCCCCCCACCCCCCCCCCCCCCCACCTCGTCCTCTCACTGGCTGACAGAAGATCTGTCTGTGGAAAGTGTCTGGCTTGTGGATGGTTTTTGGAGTGTTCCTTCATCTAGACCCGTTCAGGAGCGCGTTTGGATCTGGATGTATTATCGAGCGCGTTCTTGTCTTTGAGCCTTTTTTGTGTTGATGTGTTTGGAGTTTACGCCACCGCTGTGTGTGTGTGCATGTGTGTGTGTGTGTGTGCGTTTGCGTGTATGTATGTGTGTGTGTGTGCGAGCGTGTGTGTGCATGCATGTGTGTTTGTGTGTGTGTGTGCATGTTTGCGTGCGTGTGTGTGTGTTTATGTGTGTGCATGTTTGCATGCCTGTATGTGTTTGTGTGTGTGCATGTTTGCGTGCGTGTGTGTGTTTGTGTGTGTGTGTGTGCGTGCGTATGCATGCATGTGTGTTTGTGTGTGTGTGTGTGTTTGTGTGCACATTTGCGTGCCTGTGTGTGTGTGTGTTTGTGCCTGTGTGTGTGTGCATGTTTGTGTGTGTGTGTGTGTGTGTGTGTGCACGCGTGCATGAGACGACGCCCCTCCTCTTGTTCTTCAGATCAGTGGAAAGCATGAAGAGGATCAGCGCTTTTCAGTTCAATCCCTCTCGGCCGCTGAAAACCTTTTCTTTGCTGCTGAAAGAACCGCGTGGTCTCTGACCTCTAGACGGCCTGCTCCTGGAGCCCCCTCGTGCTTCACATCGATCCGCGAAAACAGACAGAAAATTAAACGCAAGAAGGGCCGGGACGTTTGAAATGCGCTACGATTGAAGTGTTGGACAAAGAAATGGACAAAGAAAAAGGAGAACTGTAGGAAGATTATTTAATCTCTGCAGATTTGTGCCGTTGGATCGATATTATCTGGCGAAACGATTGCATTTATGCAAATAAACAAGGACGTGGTGACAATCGTTAAATATCGAGAGGACGTCCTTTACTCCAGAGACATTTTCGGCCAGCGTTCCGGGGGGTGGGATTTTATTTTTCGGACAGGGAGGACAGAAAAAAAAAGGGGGAGGAGCCCTGCCGCGCGCAGACGTCGCCGCGCCGAGGAGAAGGGAGGCCGGGCCGCCGAGGGAGTTCCGGAAAGTTCCGGCGAAGCGCGAGCTCGCTCTCTTGCCTTTCGCCTTATCGGAGGAGGGTGGCCGCGTCCTTGGACGGTCCCGAAAGTTTCTGAAGTCCCGTGATCGTGCGGTTATTTACTGCGATTGGCCCCCCCCTCTTTCCCCGCGGCTTATTGAGTCCAGGCCTGCTGCCTTGCAATTGTCACAATACGCTTCGCAGACAACCGGAGGTGTAGCACGGAGGAGTGTAGCACAGTGGGTAAGGAACTGGGCTTGCAACCGAAAGGTCACAGGTTCGATTCCCGGGTAGGACACTGCCATTGTACCCTTGAGCAAGGTACTTAACCGAAATTGCTTCAGTACATATCCAGCTGTATAAATGGATACAAGTTGTGTAAGTCGCTCTGGATAAGAGCGTCTGCTAAATGCCTGTAATGTAATGTAATGTAACCCTGGCCTAAACCCGCACAGGAGCAAAGCCTAAGGCAACGGCGGGAAGGGAAAAACTGCCTGTATTGTTTAAATCATCCTGTGGGTTTGCACGGTCTGGAACGCCGGTGAGATCCATCCATTCATTGCAATTAGTGGTAATTTCGTACATTTACAAGGAAGTGCGACTATTAATGTTTACCTCGTATTAACAGAGTTTGTGTGTGTTCTGCGAGAGCCAAAATGGCCTCCCCCAGTCCGGCTGGGGCTTATTGAGTCCAGGCCTGCGGCCTGCCTTTCGTTAGCGCATGTTTAGCGCATCTGTTTGGGTTACCGCACCCAGTCCGGCACTTTGAAGCCGCCGCCGCCGCCGTCGGCGTTTGCCGGAACCCGCGCGCGGTGACCGCAGGGAGGGGAGGAGACGAGGAGAACAGAGGGGGTTCGTGCAGGAGCCGAAAGTTGACGGCCTCAAACGGGGGGGGGGGGGGGAATTAAACAAAAAATTATTTGTTTTTTGTTTCCATAGGAAACGCATTTAATCGCGTTTCACAAAATTCATCATCTGTTGGGTCATAAGAGTCTGTGACCAATATAAAATAATATAAAACAATGTCCGGTGAAGTCTAAAGCTGTTTTACAGTCCGCTTTACTGTCCGTCGCTGATGATGTCATTAGCGACATCATCCCTTAATTGCCACCATGCATTTCGATGACCAGAGAATGGCGTTAGTGCACACTAGTCAAAACTGAAGGGAGACACCTTGTATTACGCATGGCTCCCCTGACCCCCTTCAGATATCCTTTCTTCTTTCTTTCAAATATCCTTTCTTATTTGCTTTCCTTGGATTTCCTTTTGGATAATGCTATAGGTATACAGTACAGTTTGTAATAGATTGCTGTCTAATCCTACTTTGTCTTGTAATAATACAAATGGTGATTTTACGTTAGTGTTGCACTTATGATTGTGTCATTATGATTATGATTATCAATGGGCCTCTGTGCCTTCTCGGCTGTTCGGTATATTTGTATTCCTCGCAGTAACACAGACGTTCTCCGCTACCGTTCCTCACTCCGAATAAGAGTGCCTGCCGAATGATTGTGGGGTAGCGCCGTAGCATGAAACGCGCGGAACCATATTTCGGGTGCAGCGCCTGTGAAATGCCGCCCATCCCCTTGGGTTTGGCAGAACCGGTGATCTGTGTGACCGAAAAGTCTGGAGCTAGCGTCGACCGCGACCGAGGCGCTCCTCGCAAGAGACGGGGGGGGGGGGGGGGGGGGGGGGGGGGGGGGGGGGGGGGGGGGCGCTCACTCTCCGCACGCGCTCAGTTGCGTAACCCCGTCCGTCAGATGCATAAATCTGCGTTTGAGGAATCCGTCGTTTTGGGGGAAACTGCACGAGAAGCAAAAGTATCGGAAGCGAGGTTTTGGGCAGGTGGCGGCTACTTGCCCGGAATGAGCGAAACGATGCGCGATGTAGATAAATAAAAATAGAAAGTTAGATCTCTCGTAGGCCGAGAAATAGGACGATCGCGTGCTTCTCCTCCACAGGGGGCGCTGTCCT
>CM045901.1:5938296-5960796 GCA_025169545.1 Anguilla japonica | reverse complement strand
TCCGGCCTGGTCGCCACCTAGTGGTAGGAGGCGGTACCGTCAGTCGACCACACACACTGGCCGCTGGCCCGGATGGGGAGTCGGCGAACCTGTCAGTCATGGGGGGGGGGAGGGGGAGGGGGAGGGTGGGGGAGGGGGAGGAGACCCCGCCTCAGGCCCTCAGCCAGAGTTTCCCAGAGTCCTCGGGCCATGGAAATGTCCTGCTGGCTGTGCCCAGGCCACAACAGAAAGGGAAAAATAATTACATGTTGCCGTTGCATTTGGTTGGAGAAAAAATAAAATATGGTGTTCTGTTAAAAAGTGCCACGTCGCGGTCCTCATCCACGATGTCCAGTGTCATGGTGGGGGCTGGGGGTAGAGGGGGAGGGGTACTGATGGGACCGCAGGGTGCGTGGTTTTCCAGTAACGGGACGGCCCAAACGGAGTCCGCTGTGTTTGGGGCAGGCTCGGCCTGTGAGAGACTCTCACAGCGCTCTGGAACGCGTGCTAATGGACGCAAAGCAACTAGCCTGTCGTTTCCGGAAGCTTCCGGTCCCGGTGCTCCTCGTAGAAATTCGTTGCTATTGTGGGCCCGAAGGGAGAGCCAATCCAGGAGATGGGAGCTAAGCTCGCAACCCGGGAGGTTGCGGGTTCAAATCCTGCAGGCCACTGTTTTTGGTACCCTGGAGTGAGGCACGACCTGTTGCTGGTTTGCTGCAGTAAATCTCCGGTTGTTCCAGTGGCTGTGTGCACAGAATTAAAGACGTGTCTGGATATGGGTGCTTCAGGGGTGTTCAGTGTATAAATATGGCATGCAGGGCAGTTTGAGCCCTTCCTGGTCTCGTTTGCCACACGTTAGTGCAGTGAGAGGAGTCAACCAGCAGGGGGCTCACCTACTTCTGGAGAAGCTTGGGACGGCTCAAAGTGCTGCACAAATGGGGAAGATGTTTCTTTCTGTCCTTTATGAATGGAAATCGATGGAAATCTAGTAAGAGCAAATGTACACAATGACTGCTACCCTGCTGTTTTCCAATTTGTACCGTTTGCCTGTTTGAGACCCCGATTCAGTCAGGCTGCTGACGTTTGTTCGTTTTGGGAGATTAATGAAAAAGAACGTCCTGCCAATTCTTTTCTTTTCCGCAACTGCAAATTTAATCTTTCCCATCTGGCGCGTGTTGAGCGAAGCCAGACTGAAATATCGGGTTCGAAAGTGAAGAGGGAGGTTCGCCGTGGTTAATTTGAACCCGTGCCTCATTCCCGCCATCGAAAGTTTTTTTCAAACAGTCGAAGGTCCGTTTCTCTGGATCCGCGGTCCGTGTGCGGTGACGTGTGCGGGCCCGTCGCTCGCCGAGCCGAGGTGCGGGTTCTCGCGGCAGGAGGGCTGCGGACGGCGGCGCTCGTTCTGGTTGGCAGGATCGTATCCGGAGAAACCCCCCCCCCCCCGCGGTGATCGCTGATGTCACGGGCTTGCCTGAACGCGAGTGTTTAGTCTTGGTTGTTTGAGAACGGCGATGAGTCTTCGCATGGTTCTGCCCGTTTATAACTGGTCTGTGACAGCATGCGTCAAGCATCATTCAGAAGTTTGTGGAAGCACGGTACCCACACACACACACACACACACACACGCACTGACGCGTGTTCAGAACTCCCAGCGGGACGAGCCGTTTCCCACAATGCCCAGGCGCGCGCGGCGTCCGTTGTTGTTGTTTCCTGTCCCCCTTTCTGCGGGCCCTGCTGAATGGAATTCCGACTCCCCCCCCCCCCCCCCCCCCCCCCCCCCCCCCCCCCCCCCCCCCCCCCCCCCCCCCCCCCCCCCCCCCCCCGGACTAGAAGCTTCGCATTCCCGCGATTCGCTGAGCGTGACCCCCCCCCCCGCGTCCGCATTGTGTCCCCCGTCCCGCGGCCGCCCGTCCTCAAAAGCAACCCCCGCGTCCCTGTGCGCTCTCCGTCCTGTAGTACTGCGTGTCCCGACCGTTTCCAACCCAAATCGAAGACCTCGGTGCCTCGCACGCATTAATAGTAAAATAAGAAGAAAAAATTTTTTTTTTTTATCGGTAATCGTCTTCTTTCCCCTTGCGCCGCAGGTCTGGCCGTGCGTGGTGCGGCTGCTCCTGCCTGTCTGCGCATTGAAGCCTGGTGAGTGATTCCGCTCCGTTTCCCTGTTCGTGGCTGCGTGCGACTGCTTGCGAGCTGATTGTGATCAGGGAGGTGGGCCAGCCTGTTTGTCTGTGTTTACCCCTTTTGCGTTTGTTTCTTTTTGATCTGCGCTTTGCAGTTTCGGTACTTTTGAGAACTATGGACTAGAAAAATATGCAAACTGCCACACCTCGCTATACACATCAAAAACACGGAGCGCAGTTTTTGAACGGCGGTACTTGCGTGCTTAAAAGACACAAGCGGCCTCTCCTTTGGTTTACGACGAGGAATGGCGGACATTTTGCGGTACTTGGCGACGGCTTCTTGCTGCGCGAGCGTGCGTCTGCCTGTCTGCGACGTGTTATAGTTTCAGGGGGGGAATAAAACGATCGATGCAGCCAGCGGGACCCTGAGCGTAGGTTAAGGTCGTAAAGACAGGATGGGAGAGGGGGGCCTGCTTCCTTCCCGTTCGCGACGCCTCCGTCCGTGACGCGGTGGTCATGGTGCGACAGACAGGAAACCCCGCCCCCCCCCCCCCTCGACACCCATTAAAGCTGGAGGGAGTTTACGCGGCCCTTGTGGTCAGTGAATGTGTCAGGGAGACATAGCGGGATTATCCCTCCGTTCGATAGAGAGCAGTCGTGACCACTTTGTAAGGCGGTAAGGAGGTTGGCGTGGAAACGCGAGGCGGAATCTCGAGGGAGGACACGGCGAAGAGGAGGGGAAAGAGCGCCTCGCCGGACAGGGAAGCGGGGGGAACGTCGAGCTGGCTTTCGTCAAGTTCCTGACGGCCATCTTTGAACCCGGTGATGTCACGTTCCCGGTGATGTCACGACCCCCGGTGTCCGTGGCGAAGACAGAACAGGTTAATTGCTTCCACCCGGTGCTGTACGGGGGGGGGGGGGGGGGTTTTCATGAGCACCATTGAGATGCCCCCAACCCTCAGTGGTAGTCCGTTTTCGGTAAGGGGGAAGGGTCCGGTGTGAACGCGCCGTCCCGGTGCCAGGATGGACCGCGAAGGACCGGGCGTCAGAACGACCTCAGACCGCACATGCCCCAGTCAGACCACATAAAATAACCAGGTCATCAGCCGTCTAGTGTCAGTCACCTGAAAACCCCTCAGTACGGTGACACCCCCCCCCAAAACCACCCCCCCCCCCTCGCCCGTAGACCTGAATCTGCCAACAAACCTCTTCTTTTCGTGGCCTAGCAGCCTAGAATGTCCCATGCATTTATCCTGTGTGAAGGTACCTGGGGAGAACCAGGCTTTTCTGAGCCCTGCCGCAGTATAGCAGTGTAGCGGGCGGGCGGGGCTGGGGGGTGGGGGGGCGGAGCCTGGCCGGGTCTGAAACGGGGACGAGCCTCACCTTGGCGTCTCCTCCCCCTCCAGCCCTCAGAGCCCAGAGAGGGACTTCTGGGTGGAACGCGTCACTGCTTTGGCCCCAGTGCGCCTTTACCTGGACGTGAAGCGGCGCATCTTTAGTCAGTATATCATCGTGGGCCCGCGGGGGAACGCAAACAGACGGTCTCTACGGGGACCGCGATCCGTTGCGTGCGTGTTTGACAGGCTAACTGCTAGCGCTCCGCTACGTTGGCAGGGCGACGTGTGAATAACGAAGGTGATGCTTCCTTCTTACGGGTCTGCCCGTGGCAGCTGTGTTAGCGAATTGCAGTATTATTGGCCTTGGCTGTAATCAAAGCAAGGGCATATCGACAGGGCTTAATGATAGCCTATTTGTGCCGGAGATTCCACACATTAGATCCCTGATGGAGCCCTTTTGAGGGGGAGCGGTGTATTATATCTGTGGGGGAAACTGGCCTTGGAAATATGAGAGAGGTTGCAGGTTTCATTCTCAGGTGGGGTACCGCTGTGCCCTTGAGCAAGCAACCGAATTGCTTCGGTAATGTATCCAGCTGCGTGAACGTTTTTTGGAAAGTGAACTTTTCATTTAAAAAGTGAGCTGCATGAGTTGCTCTGTGTATGAGTGCTTGGTCAAATGTACGTTGTATTATAATAATTTTTACCCCCCCACCGTCCCTTATCCCCTACATGGCAGATCCCGGTAGAATCTGTTTTGACTTCCCCCTCCTTTCCGTTGTGTACGGGGAGATTGCGATCACTTCCGAATAAGTTTTCTCTTTGCAAACCGAATCTGAGCTCTCAGAATTATTTTGGGATACATTTTTCTTGCGACCCAGAAATAATGCGACCTGAATTATTCACAAAGAGGACATCGAAAACTTTGCCCCCCCCCCCCCCCCGCCCCCCTTACGATTTTAGACACCAGCAAGAGACTCATAAATCAGGCCTGTTTTCCTGCTGCTTTTATTCGCGATACGCGTCTCTGATATTGGGAGGCTTGGGAAAGGGCGTTCAAGGTCACGCCTCTTATCCGCTTTTGCTGCTTTCAAAATGCCTCTCTCTCTCTCTCCCTTCAGTCCTCGCCCGAGGCCACGGCGGAAGGATCCGGAAGTTTGAGCTCAGCTGTAATGTGATATGAGGCGGCCGGTCGTTCCCCGCGATTCTGATAGAGAGGGCCATGCGCACGTTAGCGTACGCCGCGGGAGATACCGCGTCCTCCGATTCGCCGGCGCGCGGGAGTGCCGACGGTCTCTCCCCGCGCCCCCTCCCCGTCTCCTGCAGGCTTTTCACTGGGCGGGAGAAGAGGGGCGGGCGGGTCTCATCTGTCTGTCTGGTGCGCTCGCCGCTCTCCCATTGGTCTGCGGGGCGGCTGGGGCGGGGCTTGGGAGGCGCCGTGTTATGAAGAGCTCGCGCTCTCCCTCGCCCCCCGGTGTCTGTTGCGAAGCAGGCGGGGGTTTTCGGGTTTTGTCATCGGGGGGGGGGGGGGCGCGGGCACACCCCCTGCGAACGGCCTTCCCTCTCCACAAACGGCCATTTTGCGTCCCTGACTTTGTGGACGTCCCGCCTCCCGGAGGTTGTAGCTGCCGCAGCCCGGTCGTGTGCGTCTCTGAAGGCGTGACGGAGGGCGGGGCTCGGCGGTGGGGGGGGGTTCCGTGCCCGAGCGCAGGATACGGGACGGGATGGGACCCGCGGGATACGGGCCACATGGGCCACCGGCGGCGGCAGCGGCGCGCTATTGAGCTGCCTCGCTTTGCCGATTTATTTTTTTCCGTCCGTTCGGCGTACGTCCTGGCGAGCAGCGGGACCGCGTTTTGACCGACCCTGCTCTCTCTGGCTCTGAGGTTTCCATTAGCGCTCGGAAACCCCAGCGGTTGACCCCAACCAGGCGAGCGCGGGTGGTCACATTTTAGACCTCAAATGCCGAGGCGAAGGTGGGGGGGTGTTGGGGCTGGGCGCAGCGTGTGCGGGTTGGGTAATGAGGGCCGTGGATGGTAAAGACATTTCCGCGCTGGCCCGAGTTAAAGCGGCGCCTGGTTTTGATCGAGCGTCGAAGCGCGGAGGTCCGCTTTCTCACCGGCGACAGGAAGACCCGTTCTCCCCCTCGCTGACAGGGACGCTTCGGCCGGCGAGAGGGACCGAGAGCGCCGTCTGATGGGGGGGGGGGGGGGTTTAGGGGGTGTCCGGGAACGGGGCGGAAGGTTCCGGAATGCGCTGGGTGGTGTTGTGGTGGAAATGGGGAGAACGGTCGAGGGGGGGGGGGTGGGGTGTGTGTATGCGTGTGTGTGTGTGTGTGTGTGTGAGTGTGTGTGTGTGTGTGTGTGTGTGTGCGTGTGTGTGTGTGTGTGGCCCTGTTCTAGAAAGATTGCGGAGGCGGACTGTGGCTGAGTTTATTTTACGGTCTCACCTGCAGTTCTATGGGTGCAGCCACACCTCTGTACACATTACCCCACACGCCCCAACACCCTCTGTACACAGTACCCCACACTGCCCAACCACCCTCTGTACACAGTACCCACACACCCAACACCCTCTGTACACAGTACCCACACTGCCCAACACCCTCTGCACACAGTACCCACACTGCCCAACACCCTCTGTACACAGTACCCACACTGCCCAACACCCTCTGTACACAGTACCCACACTGCCCCAACACCCTCTGTACACAGTACCCACACGCCCCAACACCCTCTGTACACAGTACCCACACTGCCCAACACCCTCTGTACACAGTACCCCACACTGCCCAACACCCTCTGTACACAGTACCCACACACCCAACACCCTCTGTACACAGTACCCCACTGCCCACACCCTCTGCCCAGTACCCACACGCCCCAACACCCTCTGTACACAGTACCCACACTGCCCACACCCTCAACAGTACCCCACACTGCCCAACACCCTCTGTACCCACACACTGTACGCAGTACCCACCACCCTCTGTACACAGTACCACCACCCAACACCCTCTGCACACAGTACCCACACTGCCCAACCCTCTGTACCAAACCCACTGCCCAACAACCCTCTGCACACAGTACCCACACAGCCCAAAACCCTCTGCACACAGTACCCACACTGCCCAACACCCTCTGTACACAGTACCCACACAGCCCAAAACCCTCTGCACACAGTACCCACACGCCCAACACCCTCTGCACACAGTACCCACACGCCCAACACCCTCTGCACACAGTACCCACACGCCCAACACCCTCTGTACACAGTACCCACACACCCCAACACCCTCTGTACACAGTACCCACATGCCCCAACACCCTCTGTACACAGTACCCACACACCCAACACCCTCTTTACAATGACCCCGCTCGGACGGGCTTGTATCCACCAATCACTGACCGCCTGACGTCATTGGAAGCATCGCCACGGTGACACTCCTACTTCTGTCCCTTGACTGAACTCTGAAAGGAGTATTCAGTCAAACGTAAAGCGCGTTGAGTGGCAATTATGAAACCTGCGAATTAATTGAATCTTAGCGGCATTGCTCATTTGCGTAGTTATCGCCCTGTCATGTTTAAATTAGGAGGCAGCGGTTCCCCTTCACTCACGTAAGCGAGCCTCGAATCGCATTTCCCTGAGAGTTTTGTTTTTTTAAGGTTGAGCGGGTTCCAAGTGAAACGAGCTGGTGGCTCTCTTTGTTTTCCCGTGAGATGGGCGCCATCTAGTGGACATATCCAGGATTACAATTTCTGTCAGCGTTATTGCCAGGAGAAAAGGAATTTGATTTGGTTGCCAAAGAAACAGGGAGTTTGATTTCAGAAAGCTCAGAATCCTTCTTCTGGCGAAGTAGTCTTTATTAAATATAGGGTGATTGGATTCTGTACTGGTTTCATGTTTTAGTGTGCTGCTTTCACAATATTCCCCTTCTAGCTCGTTTACTGATTAGCTGGGTTATTGTAGAATGTGGATATTTCATGAATAAATTCTAATTTGCAGTTTAAAAAAAAAAACTAAGCTTCCTGGGTAACAACTGCAGAGAACACTCAACTGAAAATTCAAGCCAGGTGTCGTTTTTCTTTAATTAGTATTTATTGAAATTAGCTTTGTAATGCGCTGGGGTTTTAGTGCAGTCTGGTAAAATGGTAGAACTTGGTGGCCTGTTCGTTTGCCATAACTGCCATACTAAGGGAGAGGGGGGTAGTCATGTGGGTGCCGGGGGTTCAGGAGTTGTTGAGGATGTTCATTTATGCTCTGGGCCAGTGGGTCTCAGACTTGGTCCGGCATACCCCTGTGTTCTCTGGATTAGGTCACGGCCGAAGCAGCTCGCTCAAATAAGATTTCTGGACGTACGTGTTGTGAGTTCTTTCCATAATCAGGTTCTTAATAGTTTGAACTCAATGCAGGTTTGGCTCGTTATCGTTGAACTGTTCTTGATCCACTGAATGGTTAGTTTCAGTGGCCAGGTGTTTACTCTTTCACTAATTAGGAGCCTGTTGCTTTCACCTCAGTCTTTGATTTGGTCAGTTAAAAAAAATTTAACCCTCTTATGCAGTGCAATAAAACAATGTGTATATTATATGATATTATTCTTCATGTGGCATGCCATAGCTGTTTCTGACATGAAGTGGCTTAAAATGTGATTAAGAAATACAGCTTGTTTTAATTCTGGGACTGCAGTTGTGGTTGGAACTAAAACCAGCAGACACAGGGATCCCGAGGATCGAGTTTTAAACCCACTGGATCCGGAGAGCAGGAGTTTCAGGATCAGTATCACAGGGGGGAAAAACGGTATTTAGCAGTATGCGCTGCTCAGTGGGCTGAATTCCTTTCGGCTGTTTCACACTCCCACTGGAGCCACAAGGGGGCAGCAGACACCAGAGTCGGCCCATCCTCACTGAGTCTGGGAAGTGTAATTCCAGCCCACGCTCTCTTCCTTCTGTCTCGACCAACTGTCTTTTTTTTCACGTTGCAGCTCTTTGCAGGTGTTCTCTCTCTCTCCCTCCCTCTCTTTCTCCCTCTTTCTCTCTCTCCCTCTCTCTCCTTATCCCTCTCTCTCTGTCTGTCTCTCTTTCTCTTTGTCTCTCTCTCCCTCTCTCTCCTTCTCTCTCTCTATCCCTCTCTCTCTCTTCTCTCTCTCTCTCTTTCTCTCTCTCTCTCTCTCCCTCTCTCTTTAAAAAAAAAAAATCTCTCTCTCTCTCTCTCTCTATCTCTCTCTCTCTCTCTCTCTCTCTCTCTCTCTCTCTCTCTCTCGCTCTATCCCTCTCTCTCTTTGCTTCTGTCTGTTTCCAGAAGCTTCTTTTGACCCCCGGTCGCTTCGCTTCGGACGCGGTCTCCGCTCGGCTGATCTCGGTCCCGAGTCCCCGCGGCGACGCGGTCACACCCGGCGCGCGTTTCGCGGCGAGGTCCTCCGGCGCTCGGTACGCCGCGGGTCAACTGCGCTCAGAACCGCAAGGTCGCGGGGTCGCGGCCCGGCCGATGCCGTTCCATTCTCTATCGAGCGCGCCCGACCTTCAGATCCCGCAGCTGATATTCAACTCGAAACAGATGAAAAAAAACAGATAGAAACGTTGGCTATATGAAACGCTAGCTGCTTGTAATGTTAAGGTGTAAGTGATAAGTCTAGCTTATTTTGCCGCTCTGAAAGAGATAAGAAAGCCTTCAGTGAGGTACTAGGATGCGCTGTCAGGAGGAGGTGCTGGGGTCAGAGACTGCAGAGTGGAGCAGGTACCTGCTGAGGAGCGGCCCGGGCCGGTCATGGCGAATGGGGGCGGTGCAGGGAGACCCAGAGCTGAGTTTTGGAGCCTGAGGGGCATCAGCATTCGGGGTGGGGCGTTTTGGCTCTGCCCGTCAGGCTCATGTATCCCCTCCCCCCCCCCCCCCCCCCCCCCCCGCTTGCCAGTCTATAACGTCAGCACAACGTTCTGGGCGCAAGGGTGGGGGGGTTGGTTTGGGGAGGGGAGCGGCCTGTGTGGGCGGAGCTTGGGGGGGCGGGGTTCTCAGAATCCCAGCGTGGCACGGGCACGTCCGCGCCCCGAACCCAGCGACCGTCCCGCCCCTCATTAGAGACGGCTCAGCTACAGCTGTCCTCACAGGACCCGGCGATTCCTTTATGTCCCCTGTGGGGGACACGGGTCTCTGCCTTTTAATCCGTATCTGCTGCTCTGCTGAAAACTGCACCACGAGGCACATAAACAAAATGCACAGTTTAAAAATAAAAAGAAAAACATTTTCCCTGCATGATTTATGTCATCCAAGGCAGTTGTCTTTTGTCAAAAAAAGAAAGAAAAGAAACTTCAAACATTTTTATTGTCTGTCGGTTCCCGGCGGGACGCGCTGATTAAGATCGGCTCTCGGGGCGCCTGTCCCGCGCCCCGCAGCCCGGTCGCCGGCGGAAACGGCGAAGGCGCTCAGCCTAAACAGCCCGCTAATCAATCTGCCGCTGTCTGCGCTGAAATGGAGCGTTTCGCGGGGCTGTTAAATGTATTGAGGCCATATGCGTGGGTTTGGGGGGGGGGGGGGGGTGTGGGGGAGGGAGACACACACACCCCCCCCCCCCCCCCCCCCCCCCCCCCCCCCCCCCCCCCCCGGCCAATATTTCAATGTGAATTAAAAGGCAGACTAGCGAGCGTCCTCGCGATTTTACGAGTGAGTTTGACTTGTGACTACGCGAGGCGTTCCCCAAAATTTAACGGTAACCCGCGCCCGCGGTTCAAGACGGCAGGGGGACGTCGGGTCATTCCCCAAATTTAAAGCGCTCCCCCCCTCGCGTTCCAGATGTCGGGTCGTCGAGCGAATCCCGCGCCGCGTCCCCGAAACCGGAACGCGTCCGCGGCGACGGCGAGGCTCGCTCATCTCCTCCCGGCCGGCGTCGTCTGGAACCGGGACCCGAAATCGCCCCCCCCCCCCCCCCCCCCCCCCCCCCCCCCCCCCCCCCCCCCCCCCCCCCCCCCCCCCCCCCCCGCCCGCGAGCCCAAAGGCGAAGGAAGCGAACGGGCGCGTCTGATCGCTGGGTAAACAGCAGATGTCTGATTTTTCTTCCCGCCGTCTGCAGAGTTTGCCTTCGGCCGTGGAAGCCGGAGTCGGCCAAAAAAGACGTTATTCAAATTCGATATCGCCGGTAAACAGAAACCTAACGACCCGCTCTCTCTCCGGGGGCTCCGGTTTGGAACGGCCGGCTGCGATCGACGCGTCCTCTGGCGGCGGGAGAGCGCGCCCCGTCCCTTCGCGACGTCCGCGTTAGCGCGCGGCGCTAGCCTCCGCTCTGCCTCAGCTGCTCCCGGATCACGTGACTCGTGAGCTATGCGCACACGCACACACGCGCTCACATGCAAACACACGTGCACACACACCACCCACCACCCAGTGAATATACACTCACCCGTTTGTTATCTAATGCACACACGCGCGCGCACACACACACACACACACACCACCTAATGCATATGCACTCACCTGTTCCTTATCTAATGCACACACACGTGCACACACGTACGCACACATGCACACACACACATAAACACACACCACCCAATACATATGTACTTATCTAGCACAAACACCTACACACGCACACACACACACACACACATACACACACATACACACAGACACACAGACACACACACCCACCACCCAATGAATATGCACTCACCTATTCCTTATCTAATGCACACACACGTGCACACACATGTACGCACACACTTGAACACACACACAAACACACACCACCCAATACATATGCACTTATCTAGCACAAACACCTACACACACACACACACACACATGCTCTAGACAGAATCTCCCACTCATCACCTGGTGCTCTCCCTCCACAGGAGCAGCTGCTGTTTGTTCTGTGAGGGCGAGGTGCAGGGTCCCCTTTTCGCCCCTGCAGTGTGAACACACCGCTCCCTGCTGCCTCACCACCGGGGTGTGATCCGCACTTATTTGCGCGCCGATCTGTCGGGCCCAAAGGGGACCACCCCCGCCCCCCGGCCCAGCCAGGGTCGCTCCACGCCCCCTGTCTCCGTTCGGAAACAGGGTGCACCTCCGGAGCCGGTATCCCATCAGCGAATCGGCCCCCCGTCCCGTCGCTAATGTACACTTACGCAGACACACACACAAACATACATACACTCTCTCACCACACACACACACACACACACCACACACACCCCCTCACACACCCACACACACACCCACACAACAGACATACATTCCCACACACACACACACACACACACACACACACACACACAACACACACATACACAGACATTTCCACACACACACACACACACACACACACACACACACACACACACAGAAACATACACTCACACGTACACACACACTCATGCACACACACACTCACTAACACAGGTGAACACACACGCACACCCGCATGATCACACACACCTCAGCTGCGATCCGCTTCACGCAAGCGTGGGTTTTTTTTGCCGATTAAACACGCGTGTTTGATCAGAGGGGTCGTGGGGCGGGGGGGGCGCGTGGGAAGAACGGACCCATCGGTGCGGAACAGCTCCCCCCCCCCCCCCCCCCCCAACCCAGCGCAGGAGAACACAGGTACTCTCCGAAAAGTACCGCGCGCTCGTGAAACGCAAAACAGCTCCGCCTGCTTCACGATGTCTTTCTTATTTTATTTTTCCCCGCTGACGTCGCCGAGCCCCGTCAGCACGAAACTCATAAACCCGGCCTTCTCCGAAGTATGATTTTTTTTTTGTTTGAAATCGCATTACGCTCTTTTTTTTTATTAAAATGAGAATTCCCGAGGCTGAGCCTCTCCGGTGCCGGTGGAGGCGGTGGCGGGTGAGTAGCTGAGATGCGCAGCTGAGATGCGCAGCTGCGCGCTTTTCTGCGCAGCTGCGCGCTTTTCTGCGCAGCGCGGGCCTCGGCGACACGGCCGTGCTGCTTCTCCGGCCCCGCGGTACGGTAATCCTCCTCCTCACGCTCCGCTGAACGCGTCCCGCTTTCACGCATCGGCGCCGAGGCGGACGGCCCACGCGGTATTTTGGGATCGCGCCTCCCCCCCCCCCCTCCGGGCTTTGCGGCAGGAGAGGGGAGCACGGCAGCGCGTTTGAGCCTCCGAGACGGAGACGTCGACGGAGGAGGAAGCACAACCCCCCCCCCCCCAGCCCCGGGGCTACATATGCTATCCATGAGCGCCCGTCCGTCAAACACGCATAAATAAATGCATTAAGAACGATCGATGGTTTATATTAAAACGTGTGCGTACGGTGTGTGTGTGTGTGTGTGTGTGTGTGTGTGTGTGTGTGTTTAGATTTATAGTCCTTTGGAACACAGCCCCCCTATTTTCCCCCAGTGACTCTGAAATATTTCCTCCTGATTAAAATCGGGCCCCCCACCACCACCACCGGCCCATCAGCCTCCTGATTACAAAAAGAATCAATGAGGGGCAGTCCACCGTTTGTTTATTAGAAACGGACGAGAGAGCGAGCGAGAGAGGGGAGAGAGAGAGAGAGAGAGAGAGAGAGAGAGAGAGAGAGAGACAGAGACAGAGACAGAGACAGAGAGAGAGAGAGACAGAGAGACACAGAGACAGAGACAGAGACGGGGGGAGAGAGAGAGAGAGACAGAGAGAGACAGAGACAGAGAGAGAGAGAGAGAGACAGAGAGAGAGAGGGAGGGAGAGAGAAAGAGAAAGCGAGAGAGAGAGAGAGAGAAAGAGGGAGAGAGAAAGAGAGAGAGAGGGAGAAAGAGACAGAGAGAAAGGGAGAGACAGGGAGAGAGAGAGACCGAGAGAGAGAGGGAGAGAGAGAGAGAGAGAGAGAGAGAGAGAGAGAGAGCCTTGGCTGAGGTCTGCCACACTCCTCTTCGCCGGTCATTTCATTCTTCCTGTTCCACCTTTCACAGCTATTCACAAAGCCACGGGGAAGAAGAGAAGTCAAGCAATTTCTCTGCAGCTTCACTTCAAGGTGACGCTCTCACTGTACACACACACACACACTCACACTGTACACACGCTCTCACACACACACACACGCTCACACTGTACACACGCTCTCACACACACACACACACACACACACACACACACACTTTCATACACACACACACACACGCTCTCACACACACACTCTCTCTCACACACACACGCTCTCTCACACACACACACACACACACAGTATCCACCAAAATGGAGGCCCTCTCTTTCCAGTGTCTTACTGCTCCCGGTGGCTAATTGATTTCCGTGTGGCTCCTCAGTCAATAATTAATTGTGTACGGGGGTAATTGCGCCTCAGCTTGTCCCTTGCGCTGCTCTGAAGGCCTGCGCATCCTCGACAGTCGGTCGCCTCCGGTGACCTCCGGGCAATCCTTCCGGAACGTTCCGGAGCTCGGCGGCGGCCCTATTAACTCAGGCGTCTCACCGGACGCTCTTCTCAGTTCCCCGCTAATCCTCCATCTGCATATTAACTACGGGGGGGTCGTGGTTGCGTATGGCGACGCGGTTTCCATTGTCGTTTTGCGGTACGGATTTTCCGCTGCCGCCAATCGCGCTGCTTAGCGAATTCTGAGAAGGCGGGTGAAATCGAAGCCGTTCTGAGCTCGACGGCGGGATCTTTCGGCGTTAAGAGAGAGCCGAGCATCCGTGGGATCGAAAGAGCCCCCCGTGCTTCGCGTCTGCTTCCCCGATGCCGGTCTGACTAGAGGACAGCGCTCGTTTCGTGTGTGTGTGTGTGTGTGTGTGTGTGTGTGTGTGTGTGTGTGTGTGTGCGTGTGTGTATGCGTGTGTGTGTGTGTGTGTGTGTGTGTGTGCGTGTGTGTGGTCTGTTTATAGATTAGGCCTCTCTCGGCTCCTCAAACACGGGGATGAAGGGCAGATTGAGCCCTCTTCCACGCCTTCTCTAAAATAGAAATGGGGAATTGGTACGCCCATCATGTTCCGTTCTCTTCTTCTCTGCCACGAGAAGGAAATAGAAGCCGGTCGCGAATGCGATAAGAAAGAAAATCGAGCGCGCATCATCCCCCCCCCCCCCCCCCCCCCCCCCCTTCTGAGTCATTTGGCTGTTCTGGCCGTTTCTCAGCCCCGAGCTAATGGCGCCCTAAACGCGGTGTGACTAAGCTGGCGTGAGGCGCGCGGCTCGGCTGCGCTGCGTCAGGGCCGGACCGAGGAGAGGAGCAGCCCCGCGGGCCGCTAACGAGCCTGCGTCAGCGGGGACGGGATCGCCCGCTTTCGCTTCGGACGGAGAGCGGCCGTGGGGGGGCGGAGCAGAGTCACGTCCCGCGCTGTCCTCGTCGCTGTGGTTTTGGAAGGGGAAGCGAGTGTGTCCCTCTGGATCGCCGCTCCGCTCTGCATAGTGATTAGCACTGCTAGCAGTTAGTTGTGCTAGTGGTTAGCCGTGCGAGGGGTTAGCTCTGCTAGCGGTTAGCCCTGCTAGGGGTTAGCTCTGCTAGCGGTTAGCCATGCTAGGGGTTAGCTCTGCTAGCGGTTAGCCATGCTAGGGGTTAGCTCTGCTAGCGGTTAGCCCTGCTAGGGGTTAGCTGTGCTAGCAGTTAGCTATGCTAGGGGTTAGCTCTGCTATCGGTTAGCCCTGTGAGGGGTTAGCTGTGCTAGCAGTTAGCCATGCTAGGGGTTAGCTCTGCTATCGGTTAGCCCTGTGAGGGGTTAGCTCTGCTATCGGTTAGCCCTGCTAGGGGTTAGCTCTGCTAGCGGTTAGCCATGCTAGGGGTTAGCTCTGCTAGCGGTTAGCCATGCTAGGGGTTAGCTCTGCTAGCGGTTAGCCCTGCTAGGGGTTAGCTGTGCTAGCAGTTAGCCCTGTGAGGGGTTAGCTCTGCTATCGGTTAGCCCTGTGAGGGGTTAGCTGTGCTAGCAGTTAGCCATGCTAGGGGTTAGCTCTGCTATCGGTTAGCCCTGTGAGAGGTTAGCTCTGCTAACGCTTAGCCGTGCTAGGCGAGCAGGCGATTCAGTCACTAGGACGCCCAAAGGACAAACAGTGGCGGGTTGCCAGGTAGTCTGTGAGGCGCCTGACTCAGCCACCCCTGCCTCCCCCACCATCCCATCCTGGCACTCCCACGGAGGTCAGAGCAGTGCCCCCCTGCCCCCCCCCCCACACCTCAGCTAAATATTATGCGGTGTTGCTTGGAAAACGGACAGCGGGTCCGTCTCTGAATAGAGTCCCCCGATGCGTCCTGGCATTAAGAATCTCAGTCGCACGCCCCGCCGGACGCTCCCGAAACCCGACACCGCGCCCGGGGGTCGGATTCTCCCGCGTCGCCAAAAATGCCCCCGCCCCCGTGGAGCCACGGCTCCGGAACCCTCCGCGGCCTCCTCGTCCCCATCGAGCTCCCTCACCCCCACCCCCCCCCGTTCGTCCACGGGCCGCTATCGGCTCTGGGGTAAAATTAGGATTGGATAGAGGGGTGTGATTCCCCCCCCCACCCTAACTCCCACGCACCCGGGGGGCGGGGCTTGTTTCCTGGAGGCTTCCGCGTAGAGGGTGGGGGGGAGAGAGGGGGGGGCTGGGGGGGCCTGGCCCTGTTCCCGCACGCGCTCAGATCTCTGGCACGCCGCGCCGTTGCCACGACGCCGCCCACGCCCTCCCCGTGTCACCGCGTACCCGCGACTTTCCGCTTCCTCGCGCCTCCCGCCGCGTCCTCCGACGTCGCTCCAGCTGTCCCCCCCCCCGCGCGGCCACGCCCGTTTCCCGATTGGCCGCGTCGCCCGTGAGACCGCCCACCTGCTCTTCCTGTCTCCGTGCGCTTGCACAGGAACAATACATTCCAGGAAAACACAAACGTGACATCACCTTACTGGTAGGAGTGGGCGCAAGAAGAGCTCCACCAATCGCAGACCGCCGTGGTAACAAACAACCCAACAACGGCAGCTGTGATTGGTGAATTCTTTTCTGCCTAGTTCCTGACTCACGCCCGTGGGGAGCCGTAAAGCCGCCGGTCGCCAGGGGCGTTGTTCTGACCGGCGGCGGTGAGGTCACGCCCCGCCCGTCCCGTCTCCGTTTTATTACCCCCGTGTTTCGGCTGGCCTGTTACCCCGCCGTTACCCGCGGCCCCCACAGAGTCCGGGGATTTCTCCCGGGACGCATTGACCGCTGCTCACTCGCTGCAACTAACCTCGCCGACCGCATCCGCTAGCTTTTATTTTTTTGTTTGTTTGTTTGTTTGTTTTTATGACTGTTGACCGCACAGGGGGTGGAATCGGCGTTTGGGGGAGAGCAGGTTCCGGTGCTGAACCGTGTCCCCTGTGCGGGCTCGCTTGTTATTAAGTATGCGCGGTGTGGAGCCGCGGGTGGCATAACGCGGAGCCAAAATGGCCGTCTGGGGGGGGGGGGTAGAGCCATACCCTGGCCTGGGACAGAGGCCTCTCTCTGTCTCTCTCTCTCTCTCTCTCTCTCTCTCTCTCTCTCTCTCTCTCTCTCTCTCTCCCTCTCTTCCTCTCTCTCCCTCTCTCTCTCTCTCCCTCAAATTTTTTTTTTTCAAATTCAAATGCTTTATTGGCATGACATATTTAAAAATACATATTGCCAAAGCGTAGCGATAACAGCAATCAACTACAGTAAGAATATATAATTAAAAAGACAAAAGAAGACAAGCACCAACAACAATAACAGCGTAAATGACAGGAACATAATATTTATTATCTATTAAGTTAACTGAATCAAATTAATTGAAAAAGAAGTATTTTCTCAATAAGAGTATTATATATATATACTCATACATATGCATATGCATAGACATATATATATACGTACACACATACACACGCACACATATATATATATATATATACACGTACATATATATACACATATATGTACACACATACATATACATACAAACACATATGCATATATACACACACACATACACTCTCTCTCTCTCTCTCTCTCTCTCTCTCTCCCTCTCCCTGTCCCCCCCTCCCTGCTGGTGTGGGCAGGCAGAGAGAGCAGATGTCTGACTGCATATGGGGCCCGGCAGAGTTGGCACGATCGCCCCGTCCCCCCCTCCCCCCTCCCTCCCGTGGGGGCGCTGCGTTCTCCTTCCTGCCGCTGCCCCTGATCACCCGGGCGAGTCTGGGGTCCCCGCCTCCCTCCTCCTCACACGACACCCCTAAAACCCGTGCTCCCCTGCAGCGCCACGAAAGACATTCAGGAACCTACGGAACCGGTCCATAGGTCCGGCAGCCGGTGGTCACGAAAGTAATTTTGCTTCATCGTCAAGAAGTCTAAACGCCCCCCCTCCCCCCCTTCTCTTTGTTTTTATTTTATTTAATTTTTAATTCCCCCGAAAACGAGCTGGAGCCAATCAGGTTAGCCGGAGTGTAACGAGGCGGGTGGGCCTGGGACGGCTGGCGCTCGCTCCCCTGAGCCGGGCCGATCGAGGGCACGCTTGAGGCTCCCGGTCACGTCCCCCCCGCCCGGCCCCGCCGGACCCCCTCATCTCCGCCTCGCTCAGACGCCGCTTAATCTGCGGCGCGGAGCCCCCCCCCCCCCCCCGCCCCGCGCGGCTCTAATTCAGAGCGGAGAGGAGCCCGTCCCGTAAACACTCCGGGGCTGCGGCACTGCAGAGGGGCACACCCAAGATTTCGGGAGGACGAAATTTCACAAAAGAAAATTCTAATTAAAAATAAAAAGGAATTGGATATCCTGGGGGGGGGGTGTCATTTTTATTCCGGTGTAGAACGTTCTGTCGTGTCACTCAGGATCCGGGCGCGTTCTGTCCGTCTTAGCAATCGCCTCTGCCGGACGGGACGGCGGCGCATTTTAAAGCGTGTTTACTCCTCGCCGCGGCTCTGCGGTTATTTTATTTATTTTATCGACAGAGCCGTACGCGCGGCCCTCAAGCTGTCTGCGGGCTCCTGGGGAAACACAAATCTGCCCGCGGCCTGCTTCTTTCCCGTCGCGCAGAAACCGACGATCAGGAATAATAATAATAATAATAATAATAGTAATTTGCGGCTGGTTCGGCGATTGCAGCCGAAACGCTGCGCCCGTCCTGTAGCCGAGGCGCTTCTGGCGGCTCGATCGTATATTTTGGGTGGGGGTGGGGGTGGGGGGTGGGGGGGGGGGTAGGCAGCTGCGCGGCCGCCCCCTGGCACGTCCCGCGGAGGAATCTTGGCCGAGCGGCGGACGCAGGTGCCGGCGATTCCACGGCGGATCAGGAAGGAAATTCCTCGTAAAAAAAAAAAAGAAAAAAGAAAAAACGGGCAGAATCGCGGACGGCTCAAGGTCTTGTTTGTTGGCCAAACACCGCCACCCCCCCCCCCCACCCCCCCCAGCAGCTGCCAGCTAATCTTCAGCGCCGGGCCGGACGGGACCCCCGAGAGAACGAGAGAAACCCGCGATCTTCGCGCAAACGACGCGGCGATCGCCGTTCATCTCCGGGCCCACGGGCGCTAATCTCTCGGGATGAAACGAATTAATAAACCGGGGCCCGTTTATCACCGGGGAGGTCGGGCGACGGCGCAGTTCGCGATATTAAAATCCGCCGTATCGAATTTCCCCCGACCAATGCTACCGCCGTTGACGGCTCTCGCCCGTGCGAGGCACCTGACCACTTAACGCTCCCGCTTCGCACGAACGTACGCCGCGCCAGTACGAGGATCCGAAACTGGAAAGGGCCGGATTTCGGGTTTTCGTTTTTCCCCCACCGAACGGCACGGCCTGGCTTCCCCCGAGCTCCCGAAAATGGCAGGAAGCCGTGGAGACCCTTGCATGTTTATCAGGGCCGACCGAAGACCCCAGGCGGATAGGACCGTGCTTTTTAAAAAAAATTTTCTTCTCTGGGTTTGTTGTTCTTAACCGTTAGCTTTTTATTTTTATTTTTTTGTAGTCGCTAGAAGGACCGAACCCGTGAGAATTGTGGGGTAGGAGCAGCGCGGAAAGATATTTCTCTTTCGGCAGGTCCTCTGTCACCGATAAGCGGGAAAATAAACATCCCAGAAGAGGCTGCTCCGTTGTTATTCCTATTTTGCCGCCGGGACGTGGAAAACGGCGATTCTCTGGCGGACGGAGTTTTTTTTTCTCGTTCGCTCGTTCGTTTTCATTACGAACCCCCGAGTGTATCTTCGGATAAATATTAGGCCCCCGGAATGTTCCGCGGCGCAAACGCAATTACTGCCTGGCCTTCCGGGGGAACCCGGCGGTGTTGGCGGACGGGCGTAGAAGCGCGGGTCGTGACCGGAAGGTTGTGAGCTCAATCTTTTGGGGGCGGAACTTTCCGGCTCTCCGAAAACGCCGAACTGCAGATAACCTTACCTGAACCTCGCCTGCTTCGCTTAATGTGGTCTGTTATATGAATGTGTGAAGATATATAAAATATATATATATATATGTGATTATTTCTGTAAGAAATAAACAAATGAAAATCCACAGCATCTGTGTCCCTGTCTCGGTGCGCTGGGAAGCATGGTAATGCCTTTAAGAGGGACTAACGAAGGACAGCGGAGACACCTGGGCTGATTGCCATTAATCAGCCTCAGGTGTGCTTGCCTGCAGGTGAGGCCCCGCTTGTCTGTGTGCTTGAAGGCGCTCGGGAGTGAGCGGGATTAATCAAACGGGTTTAGGACAGACTGACGCGTCCGCACGTCAGCGCCAAACCAGAACCAGACGGCTCCGTTGTTTTCTGCGGCAATCTGGTTTGGATCTCGTGGCTGGATAAAGACCAGAACATAATAGCCCGCTAAATGAACCCTTTTAGAAAGTAGGTTTTTTGGAATGTTTTTTTTGTGTTTTTTTTCAGAATTTTGTTTGAAACTTTGTTTGTTTTTTCAGAATTCTAAGTCAGTGTTCTAGAACTCCATTACTTTCAATTACCAGTAGTGATTGTGACATCAGCATTGGAATGTTCAGGTTAGAACATTCTAATGCTGATGTCGTTACCAGTAGTGATTGTGACATCATCATTGGAATGTTCAGGCTAGAACATTCTAATGCTGATGTCATTACCAGTAGCGATTGTGACATCAGCATTGGAATGTTCAGGTCAGAACATTCTAATCACACATTTGTGGCCTGAAACCATAGAAGGGTAAAAGCAGGAAATGGTCAGAAGCCTGCGTAAAGAGGGAATCCTCCGTGCTCCTCCGCCGCCCCGCAGCAGTAATGTGCTGATTAGTCATCTTAATTCAGGACGCGGTGTGTGGGGGCCCCCCCCCGCTCTCTCGCAGCGAGCGCTCCCCTTTAGCGCCGCCGCCGCCGCTAATCAGGGGCCAGGACCCGCGACGACAGCGTCGAAAGGGGGGGGGGCCGCGTTTCGGAGAGAGGACCGGTCTCCGGGGAGAGGGGGGGGGGGGGGGGGTAGTCTCTTACCGGCTTCGCGCTTTCGCCTGACTCCCGGAATCGAATTTCCGAGCCTTCGCCTCGCCCTCGCGGCGGCGTCGGGATCGAACGCCCCTCTACGGTCGAAGCCCGCCGCGGATTTTAATTAAAGAAACGGACGTAGCGCGATTGTTAGCGCGCCTTGAGCCACGTCCGTTAGATTCACGCGTAACTCGGCCAATTAAACGACGCGCTCGGCCGGTTATTAGGATGAAAGGGAAAAAAAAACGTCGTTAGCTGGGAGCCTGCGCGCGCCATTATCAGTACGCGAAAAAAATAATTACTTCAGAAGGGCGTTTGATCGCAGTTTTTCTCGGTTGTTTTCGTCCTCCGGTTTCAATATTATTCAATAACCGTTATCGGTATTGCTCCGTGCGTTTGTGGTCTGGGATCGGTGGAATTTTCCCCGCAGAGGAATTGCACCGTCAGTGTTTTTCGCGCTAAGCCGCTTTCATAAAGAAGCGACGCTTTCCTACTAAGCCCGGATCGGGGACTCTCGGGAACTAATTTCCATTCTATTACGGCGCGAGATGAGCTTGGGCAAGCAAAAACCGAAAACCGGCGTGTCCTTTTCACTCCTGCTGCTGTTTGGGCCCCGTAGGTTAAATATAAAAATAGGAAAAAAACGGTGGAGAACACGGAAATGCGGCTTTTAAAAAAAAAAAAAAAACGGAAATATCGCACGTCGAATCCGTCGAACGAAATAAACAGGTTTAGGTTTAACGGTGAATTTATGTGATACGGATGGCGGGTTTAAGCCCGGTGTCGAGCTCGAGATCTTTTTTTGAATTGAGTTCGAACCGAGGTTCGTTTGACGGCATTTGAAACGCGGACGGTCCAACCACATTGATGTTTGAACATCGGCGGTCGAGCCCCCCCCCCCCCCCCCGTTGATACATTGCCTTCGTTTGTAATTCGGAGAGCACGAGAAGCGGCGCGTTCGCTGGTCACGCTTGATGCGTGGTCGTCAGCTTCTACCTTCCTGTTCCGTGATTGGCTCGGTGGTTTTTTTTTGCCAAGGGCTGACCGAGATTCTGCTTGTGGAACAGGACCGGAGTCGCCCCGCGATCCCGCCTGGGTCGGCATTAAAATCGCACGCGAGGACGCGTTCTGATGGGATTGCGTTACTGTGGAGTCATCAGGGCCTGGTTTCAGAGCGCGGTCGGGGGAGGGGGGTGGGGGGGGGGGTGCCATTGATCTTTCAAAGCCCCCCCCGCCCCCCATTGCAGGGCTGTGACCTCAACACACGGTAATGCTGCCCCCCCCCCATTGCAGGGCTGTGACCTCACCGCACGGTAATGCTGGTCCCCCGCCAGGCGTACGGTAGCTCCCTCCTCCTCCTCTCTGGTCGTTGGACGCCGCGCGATCGGTCACGCCTCCCGAACGACTCCACCTCGGCCCGTGAAAGCGCCTCTTCTCCCCGCACTTTTAAAAGGCACGCGAACCCCCGCCTCTTTCCGTCTTAACGACGTGCCGCGATACGGCGGGTTTAGCGGTAAGGGCCGGACCACCTGTTTCCGCGGTTAATTAAGTGGAGGGGGGGGGGTGGGGTGGGGGGGAAGGGGGGGGGGGATAGGACTCTGCGAGGGGCATTCCTGAGCGGTGCTGTCACGCGCCGGGCCCCGGCAGGGCCGCACCGGCGCAATGCGGCCTGGGGGGGGCAGCGGGGAGCGGCACCTGTCGGGGGATTTGCGCGCTGGGGTTCGAGGAGCTGGATTAGGTGGCGGAACGTGTGAGCGGGGGGGA
>CM045901.1:5913296-5933296 GCA_025169545.1 Anguilla japonica | reverse complement strand
AGAGCGTCTGCTAACCGCCTGCAGTGTTACACGTAATGTGACGGGAAGGCGATCCACCGACCCCGAATTCGCCCGAACGCCGCGTAGGCTAGCTAGCTCTCCCCGCGCGCGGTCGGCACGTCGCGAACGAGCGCGTGCGGCCGGGAACCAATCCCGTTACTACGGCGATGTGGAATCACCCGCAGGTAATCGCAAGGAGCGAAAAAAAAAACCATCGCGGTACTTCTCTCACGCGAACAGAACGTGCCGCGGAACATTCCGGAACGAAACATCAACACGCCGCCGCCGCGAACGTACGGGCGGATTTAAAACGTCGCTCGCGCCATCTGTGCGCGACCACGCACCCATACGCGCGTATTACATTTCCCCAGATGGCCCATATATTTTGCAATATATTTACAGCGTATTGCAGCGGATATCGCGACGGTAAGCGTTTGCTCTCTCTGCCTCGTGCCTCCTAAGGAAATCTAAAGTCTCTCCAGAGGTGCCGCGGTATTGACTTTAGGAGCGCGGTCGGGCATCGGCACGCTTTGCGCTCCTCCACGCATCGTAACCGGACTGTAAACCCGGCAATTTTTTAGGCATAGAATTTCATTTTGAAGAAGAGGCAGACCTGCGCCTGCGGTTGTATGTGGACCGTGAATGGTGGGGAAGAAATACACGCTCGCGCCGTTCTGGCAGATTAACGGAGTCTTTGCCGGTTGGGAGGGAGGTGTTTTTGTTCCTCTCACACGATGTTTTCGCGAGTGGTCCTCCTGGCGAGGGCTTTCGTTCGTTTGTTTGCTGGTCCGTTTTTTACAGGAGGTGGCTGTGAACCCCGACCCCTGAGCTTGCTTTCTTTACACCCCCCCCCCCAACACCCACCCCTGGCACCCACCCCCCACCCACGCGCGCACGGCGACCACACACAAAGGCCCCCATCGCCGCGGCAACGGCGCGAGGGACGCTTGTTATCGAACCTGTTTTTCCCTGGAAATGTCAAGGGACTAAGTATACCCAGAGACCCCTGGAATTTCAGAGAGAGGTTCGTCATCCCCCCCCCCCCCCCCTTAGCCCAGCCCCCCTCCCACCCCCCCCCCCCACCCCCCCAGCGTTCTGATCTTCCTGGGAACAATTCTATGAATGCTCATCCCCCCCCCATACTCCTGAGTCATTCAGTCACTCACCATCCCATCCTCTTTGTATTCCGTAATGGTGCCCCCCCCCACACACACACACACACACTGTTTATGACGAGGTGCAGTGCCTCAGTATCGACCCGTTGCCGGGCTCAGCCGCTGGTTTCTTTGTTTCGCTATTACCTTTTTTATTTCGACCCTTTACGGCGTGTGAGATCGCAGATATGCGACTAGAATGTTCTTAGCTTGAACATTCTAACGCTGATGTCACAATCACTACTGGTAATTAACGGCAATGGAGTTCTAGAACACTGACTTACAATTTTGAAACATTCCAAAAAAATAAAAATAAAAGAACCTATTACTCTTCAGAGGGTTAACTGAACGGTTGTTCTCCTTTTCGATGCCAGCCGACTGACATTTGTCATGTGTCATTGAAACTGCCCTGCCGGGGGCCTGAGAGGTCGAATTGCTGCGATAAAGATGTCCAAAGCTGAGCCGATCCCCCCCCCCCCGCCCGCCACCCCCCCCCCCTCCCCCCCTTCGATTGGTCTTTTTCAGGCCACCCACCAATAGACAACCCCCCCCCCACTGACACTGCAACCTCTACCAGCCCCCCTGCGTGGAGGCACAAAGACTAACACGCACACACACACACACACACACACACACACACACACACACGCACACACCTCAGTGGAGACAGAAGGCAATGTCCGCTTGCGTATCTCACTCCAGCTGCACCGGGGGGGTGGGGGGGTTGGGGTGTGATTTATGACGGCCGCGTACGGGCGGCTTGTTAGGATGGCGGAGGATGCTGGGAAAAAAAGAGAATGAATTGTCAGCTCGCCTGAGAAGATTCGCGGCGAGATGGATATTCCCAGTTGCGGGGGAAGAAAAAAAAAACAGGAAGAAATGCGGGTTTCCCCAGAGTTGCCCGTGGCGATGAGCCCGCTGGAGGCATCGGGGCAGAGTGCGGACCCCGGTAGCTCTCCGGAGCTCACTGATTCACCCCCCACCTCCCTCGAAGGCGTCGGGCGCCGGTCCCCTGATCCTGATTCGTGGGGAGAACCGCGCGTCGCGTATCTGAATGAATAAGCCCCGCCTTCGAGGAAACCGCCGTTTCGGGGTCTCGGGTCGCCTCGAAAAGTTCGGGACTTGAAAAGGGGCGCGTCTGTTCGCCCCGGCCGCCCGGAACGAGCCGTCGCGTGCGTTCGCTCGCTCGCTCGCTCGTTCGTTCGTTCGTTCGTTCGCTCGTTCGTTTGTTCGTTCGTTCGCTCGAGTCACCGCTTGACAACGTCGCGTGAAATTCCAAACATTTGGGGTTGCCCGCCGTCGGGTGGCAGTGGCCCAAAAAAGGCGGTCTGCCGTCGCTTTAACCAATGAAAAAAGCCCATGGTCGGGAAAAGGAGCCATCGCGTTTCTACAGCCTTCGTCGAATGGCTAATGGAGATGGCTTCTTCCGCCGCCTTCCCGCCTGAGGCTTATACATCCCCTGCGCCGGGGCTGCCTTAAACAAGCTAATTATGAGCGGGGATTAATTGGGACGGGATCTCAGCTTCGTTCTGACAATCATGAAAGGGCGCTGTTACTGTGGCACACCCTAAATTGGCACCCCTGATTCTGCAGCTTTTAGCAGCTCAGTGAGATCTAGAGCTGTTGAATGAGGTGCGGCTTTGTTAGGGGTGGAGTGAAAACCTTCAGGATGATAGATCTTCAGGAACAGGGCTGAGCAGCTCTGGCTTATTCCACACCCGGGCCTGTGGGAGAGGATGTGTTTCAGTTCCCCCTCCTCTATAGAGTGAGGGTTAGAAATGGGCCAGACACCATCCCCCCCCCATACACACACACACACACATACTCACACACACACACACACACGCATACTCACACACACACACACATACTCACACTCACAGACACACACTCACACACTCACACACACACACACACACTCTCACACACACACTCACACAAACTCACACACACTCACACACACACACCCCTCCTGCAGAGGGGTGGCAGTGAACATGGTTTCCAAATGAGAACGAGGCCTTGAGAACTAAAGGACTAGCTGGGGCTCCCGGTGGTATCGGTGACTGGCCGATTCCAGCCTATCGTCGTATCGTTAATATTTATTCTCTTTTTTTCTCTAATTTCTTCTTTTTTTTCTCCATTCTTTTTCGGTTTCGTTTCACCTTGGCTCCATTGCCAAACGAGGGTCCCCGCCCTCCGAGAACGTTAAGCAAACGAAACCGTCGCGTTTCGTCAGGGAGGTCTGAAAACATTTCGAGCCGGTCGAACGAGCCCCGCGATTGACAGCCCGTGGTGGGGTGGGGTGGAGCCTCTCCCCCTCGTCAGGTCGGCGTCGGGCTCGGCGTCCCGAGGCGATCGTTTCGTTCGCGAGCGTGATTCATTCGGCGCCTGACGCGTCTTCACTTTTCGTTTTGTCGGCGTTTCGCTGACGCCGCGGATCCGCGCGGCGGGGCAATCTGCGGCGAATCATCTCTCAGCGTAACGGCCGCCGCCATCGATCATAACCGTCATCGGAAGTGAAATATCATCGCGCTGGCGTGTCGGAGGGGCGCGGGGCTCGAACCCGGCGCGGGGAGTTCTCCGGTGCGTAGGGGCGGAGGTGAAGAGAGGGTCTCGGGTGTTTTTGGAAAAGGGGGGGGGGTATGACAGTATCCCACCGAAACCAGGTCACTCGCGGCCAAATCGTCCCTCTGTGATAAATCCTCTCTGTGCCCAGATCCTAGTAGACCAACAAAAAAAGAAAAGAAAAACCTTTGACCTCTGACCCCTGATGTCTCAGACTCCTCCCTCTGCCGCAGCACTGGGGCCAGTAGGTTAAGGAGGGGCTGGATTAAGGGTAATCCTCCTCCGCCCCCCCATTAGACCTGTCATTCTTTCACAGTCGGAGGCCATAACGGAAGCCGGCGTGGGGGTGGGGGTGGGGTGGGGGGGTGGTTGTTGGTTCTTTTGTCTGCAGATCATACGAGACGCAAAGAGGATTAGCCCCGTTGCTGCATTCGGCTCGACGTGTCCAACATTGTCATGTGACGACTGAAGGGGGGGGGGGTGTGGGGGGGGGGGCTCCTACCCATAATTCCTGGGAGGCGCTCTCGCGCTCGTATCCGAGGCGTTAGCCGTCCTTCTCGCCGCCATCTGTCCTCCGGGCCGTTCTTCCTCCCATCTTGGCATTTTTTTTTTTCCCTCCTCCAGCGATTTTGCTTTTGAGGCGCGGCTTCAAGGTCGCCTCTCTCCCACGCTAACGTGCGTTTGAACAGCCGCATAACGGAGGCGACCGTGGCCGGCGACGACAACCGGCGTCCTTCCCCTGGAACCTCCTTCATCGAAAGCCTCTCGACGAATCGCAACCTCGCCTTTTCACAAAGAGGACGGGCCGCGTTGATTGCGGATATTTTTATTTTTATTTTTTTCTTGTCCCTTTATCTGCAAAGCCAGGTTTTTTTTTTCTATATTAAAAAGCTCTCGACCGAATGGCGGGTTTTTGTCGTCGGCGTCGGTCGGAAGTCGGAGAACGCCGCTTTTTTTTAACTTCGCCGGCTCTCTCCGCGTTTAGTGTTTCTCGCGCTCGCACGAGTCCTTTCGTCCGCACGCCGCGCGGCGAGCATCCCGCGGTGTGGTGAAAGGCCTCGGCTCTTTAGCGGGCACAGTCCCTGAAGGGTTTTTATATTGCGTTACATTTCGGGGCAATCTCATCCGGAGCGACTTACGCAAGTTTAGCATTTTACGTAGCATCCGTTTACATTACATTACATTACATTACAGGCATTTAGCAGACGCTCTTATCCAGAGCGACGTACAACAAGTGCATCAGTTCAAGGTGCAGAGGTGCAAAAGAAACACACTAGAGTGAAGTAAAGCTGGATGTACGCTGAAGCGATGCTGGTTAGGTGCCTTGCTCAGGGGCACAACGGCAGTGTTGTATTCAGGAATTGAACCCGTGACCTTTAGGTTACCGGACTGCGCATTGTAGTACTGCGACGCCCCGCCCCGCCCCGCCCAGCCCAGCCCTGCCCCGCCCGGCTCCCGGCATGTTCCGTACAGGCACTCTGCTCGGGAGAATTAGCGCGCCCAATTCCGCTCCTCGAGCGGCGCTAAAAAGGCCCCCGTTTGTCGCGTTAAAAAAAATAAAGCGCCTTAAAAAAATTAAACAAACCGCGTTTGTCCCCGCGCCCGAAAAAAAGCGCGTTAATTTAGCATTCCGGCTACGTGCGCGCTCGGGGAAAAAAAAGACAGTTTCTGGAGTGGCGGCGTAATGAAATTGCTCCTCTCGAAAAAAAAAAAAGCGTATCTGTTGTTTAATTAAAATGCGATCGCCGTGCCGTATAAAAAAAAAAAAAAAAAGGAACGCGGCGAATTGATTGGGCGCTTCGGCCGGAGAATCTCGTTAATGGCTTTCCATTAAAGGGGGGGGGGGGAGCGTCGGTTTGGCGGGAGGCGGGCGTTCGGTTGGCGTTTCCGCGACGACGCGTCCCCTGACGGGGGGGTGACTCCGGTTTCGGGTCCCGCCGGGGGTTGGGGGATCGCGGATTTCCCGTTGTTCCGCTGTCAGGGACGTTTCCCCCGCGGTCGACGCCCGTGTCAGAAACGCGAGAGGTGACGGGTTCGTTTGACTCCTGGTGAGAGAGTGAATGTGCGATCGCAGCATACAGGTACGCTACGTGGCCATAAGTGTGTGGGCACCTGACACCCCATCCACAATTATGGGCATTAATATGGAGTTTTTGCTGCTATAACAACCTCCACTCTCCTGGGAAGGCTTTGTACTGGATGCTGGAGCATTGCAGCAGGGATTTTGCTTCCATTCAGCCAGAAGAGCATTAGTGAGGTCGGGCTCTGATTGGGCGATTGGGCCTGGCTCGCAGTTGGCTTTCCAATTGATCCCAAAGGTGTTGGATGTGGTTGAGGTCAGGGCTCTGTACAGGCCAGACAAGTTCTTCCACACCGTTCTCGACAAAATCATTTCTATATGACCCTTGCTGTGTGCCCAGGGGCATTGTCATGCTGAAACAGGAAAGGGCCTTCCCCAAACTGTAGGGGAAGCACAAAATCGTCTAGAATGTGATTGTATGCTGTAGAATTAAGAGTTGCCTTCACTGGAAACTTAGGGGCCCAAAACCATTAAACACAGCACTAGACCAAGGGGTGTCCAGATACTTTTGGAACCCCTCCCTGGTGACCCAATGACCCAAACGGCTACAGAATCGGGGGGGGGGGGGGGGGGGGGGGGGTGAAGGGTGACACGGAGCGATCGGCCGCGCCGATTCTCGAAACGGCCAATCGCGGAGCGCTCCGCCTCCATCAGGGGCCCGGCGGCGAATCTGCAACCGTGCGGTTCGGCCAATCGCGCGACTGACCGACCGGACTATAAACAAGCGTTCTGTTCCGTGCGTGCGCTCAGTGCACAAGGACAGCTCTTTCTCACCTGAATGGAACAGCTGAGACGCAAAAAAAAAAAGGTTCCGTTTTAGAATTCTCAGCATCGCCCGCCTCATCACAGAGGGCTCTTTGTTCGCTCTAACGTTGAGCGGGTAGCTCTGGGAGCCGAGAAGCTAATATTTTCGCTTATTTCATCTAGGCCGCGCAAATACCCTCGCCGTTTTTTTCCCGGTCTTCTTTTTAACAAGTTTACAATAGATTAAAGGGGCCTTTTACGCAAACTAAAGCGTAGCGATGAATGCGGACGAGAGGGAAATGAATAAATAAATAAATGGACGTTGTTAAGGATGCGGTCTTTGAAACCGGAGGCTAGTTAAGGCGCTAGCCGTTGCGCTCGAACGCACCGGGTGCTTTTGTGCGTACCGTTTTCGTCAGCTTTCGTCTGGTTTGTACAGCTTTCGTTAGACGCCGGCGCCGCCCGCGTTCGTTCGTTCGCGCGGGCGCACGGCGGGTCGTCGGTCGCGGTGTCCGGCCGTTGACTTTTTCCCCCGCCTCGTCGCGGGCGCCGCAGGGCGACGTTTCGAAAAGCTTCCGCTGTGTCCTACGGGCATCACGGGAAGGCAGGCTCTGCGGTATCCAGAGCAACGGCACGCCGCTTCGGTCGAAGCCTAAACCCGCGGCGGCGCACGCCGAGCTTTTTAAAAACACGGCGGCGGCGGGGGCGGGTGGGTAAGAGAGGGGCTAAGAGGAGCTAAGACGCGAGGGGAGCTAAATCAGGGCTAAAGTGTGGCGGTACGCCATTAGCTTCCTTGGCGGTCGGGCCTGGGGTGCCGTGTCGTCCGCTAACCGGTCCAGACCGCGAGGAGGTTTAGGCAAAGCCGGGTAACGTACGACGCCGGCTCTCCTGACTCCGCGCCGAGAGGCTTTTTAACAGGGGGGCGCGGCCGAGGCTGAACTCCCGGCCCGTGAGTGGCTCCAGACTTTCCCCGAAACGGACAGACGGGCTCGGGAGGTCGGCCGAGGCCTCCGATCGAACCCGACGTTCCCCCTGGGGTTTGCGCGCGAACGGCTCGAGCTGCCGGACAGGGGGAGGAGGAGGAGGAGGAGGAGGCGGGGGGGGGGGGGGGGGGGGGGGGGGGGGGGGGTGGGGGCAGGGGGAGCTCTGGTCCCTGGTCCCAGAGAGTTTGGCAGACTCGTCTCCTTTTTTTTTTTTTTTTTGCTTCCGCCCGAAAATTTTTAAAACGCAACCGTTTTCAGACCCCGAGGCGCTAGATGAGGCTGTGCGATTAGCCGCTTTAATTGATCGATTAAGTTCCCCCCCCCCCCCCCCCCCCCCCCCCCCCGGAGGATCCTGACGCTCTGCCAGGGGACGCACTGAACCGACACCGTTCTTTTTGGCAGAGAGGGCTCTCCTCGGGTCAGTGACCCCCCCCCCCCCCCCCCCCCCCCCCCCCCCCCCCCCCTCAAATCTCGGGTCCCGCCCCCCCCCGCCCCCTCTCTCTTTTTCTCCCCCCCCCCCCCCCCACCCCCCCTCCAACCGCTCGCTGTGAATACCAACGACCCAAAGCTCCGTTTCGCTGATCCTTGCGTTTCCCCCACACTTTAAATGATCCTGAAGAAGACGGGGCTCTGTGGCCTGTGCAGAAAGCTAACGCGGTGGTTAATGGAGTAATTTACGCCTTTCCGCCTCTCCGAGGTGTTATTCGTAACGACCGGATGGATTTTTCTCCGTCGAGCGTATTGTTTGCGCTCTCGTACGAGACGGGGAGAGACAGAGAGAACACTATCGCGCACGGCTGAGGTGAAACTCGGGAGCGGTTTGCCAACGGACTGTTCGCGCGCTCTGCTCGCGCGGTGGTTAATCGAGCGAAGAATCAACCGACAGCCGGTTGAGCCCAACGAATAGTATAAAGACGGAGTGCAGCACAGTGAGTAAGGAACGGAGTGTAGCACAGTGGGTAAGGAACTGGACTTGTAACCGAAAGGTCGCAGGTTCGATTCCCGGGTAGGGCGCTGCCGCTGTACCCTTGAGCAAGGTACTTTACCTGCACTGCTTCAGTATATATCCAGCTGTATAAATGGATACAATGTAAAATTCTGTGTAAAAGTTGTGTAAGTCGCTCTGGATAAGAGCGTCTGCTAAATGCCTGTAATGTAATGTAAAGATAAAGCTGCTGCCCCCCCTCTCCCTCCTGTCTGTATGGAAGGCAGAGCCGTCGCTATCGCGGCGTAAGCAGCTGTGTGGAAACCCCGCGTATCTGCGCGCGTTCTGTACGGGGAGGGGGGGGGGGGGGGGGGGAGGGGGAGGGGGAGGAGGAGGAGGGGGGGAGGGGGGGCCCCGGTCCCCAGCGCTTGTGGAGGATGCGGCGGTTCTCCTTCACGCCGCGACGCGCTGATCCTGTCGTCGGCCGGCCCTGCGTGTGCGGTCTCCGGCGTCGGTGCTGAGTCTGCGCTTTCCGGCTCGTTAGTACCTATGCGGGGGCGGGCTGGATGAGGACGCTTGCAATCGAAGAGGGGGAGGGCCCCGGAAGCTTCCGGAAGGCTCGCCCATCTCCCGAAATTTGGGGAAAAGAGGAAACCCCCCCCCCCCCCCCTCGGGAAGTGAGCCTTTTTATTTACTCTCTGCGTCTGTGTAGAACGGTGGAGCGAGAGGCGGTGAGTGGGGGTGGGGCGGGGGTGGAGAGGCGGTGGGCGGGGGTGGAGAGGCGGTCTCCCGCGCCTCGTTCGTGCGCAGCTGTGCAGCGGAGCACAGGGAGGGCGGGGCGGGGCGTCCTTCGCCCTCCGTCTCCGCGGCGTGAACGATTGGCGGGCGGCGTGGGGGCGGTCCCTCCGGCCTCGACAGGTGGAGCCGGCAGGAAAAGCACAGGCGGCTGAACGCACATACGCATCAACAAACACGCGCGCGTTTGGACATGTACACACAGACTGTGTGTGTGTGTGCGCGCTGGTGTATGCGTGTGTGTGTGCGTGCACACTGGTGTGTGTGTGTGTGTGTATGCGTGCGCACTGGTGTGTGTGCGTGTGTATGCGCTGGTGTGTGTGTGTGTGTGTGTGTGTATGCGCTGATGTGTGTGTGTGAGTGTGTGTGTGCTGCTGTGCGTGAATGCCGGTCAGGTTAAATGAGAATAATGGTGCAGGAGCCCAGGTGTGTGTTGGTGTTTGGGGCTGATGTGCTGGGCAGAGCAGGGGATGAATAAATTCTCTTTACTCTGACAGCGCTGCTCTTACCGCTCTCCCCCGCTGGTCCAGATTTTTAAACCGTGTGGCCCCAACTCCACCACGACAGACCCCGGCTTTTTATTATTTATAACCCACACACACACACTTTCAAACCATTAAAAAACGCTTCAGGAACATACTCCTGCTTAGATACATTTTTCAAATCGCGCGCTGCTTTCCGGGGAAAAATAAATAAATCGTGGGAATCGTTAATAATTTATTTAAGATAGTAATTATTTAAATGTTAGCGACGCCGTTCGGTTGCTGGCCAAAGTGCAGAGCCTCCTGCTGTGAAGAGCGATATATAATGTAGTCTGTGTTCGGGGATTATTGCTTCTGAAAGACGATTGTGGCCAACAGATAACAGCGTCGCTATTAGTCTCGTTCAATAGCCGTGTTATGGTGACACGGACGCCTCTGTACGACATTCCGGCTGGCGGCCTGTTTACTGTTTCGCAGATGCCGCCGTCGGCTGGATGACGTCCGTCCGGCGGCCCGCTCGGCCCGGCTTCGACGCCGCGGCGACTTGCCGGGCGCGTCCGTCCGTCCGTCCGTCCCGCCGACGCGGCGGCGTTCGGACCGCCGGCGACTTCGCGGGACGAACGCGGAGCCGAAAGAACGTTAGGAAATACGCTGACGTTTTCTAAAACTGCGTTGTAGCAGGAGGGAGGGGTGGAGAAAAATAAGTGAGTTCAGTTTTACTCGGTTGGACGGGGTTACAGTTCTATTCGGTCAGCTGATTTTGTGAAGGTCGGGGGGGTCGTAGACTAAGGCTAAGACCTGCTGTTTTTTCAGAAACTATTTCCCTGATTTCCTTCACCCCCCCCCCCCAGACATCGCCGTGTTTTGCGTTCGTTGCCGAAGTTAATTGATACGCCCGAGACCGACTCAAAGTACCGACTCTGCATAAGTCATGGAGGAGGGGAAAAAAGCAGCGCGTCCTTTTTTTCACGATTATTTAAACCCGCTCGAGGTCCGTTTCCATGACGCCGCTTCGCCTCGCCAGCTCTGACGCGTCAGCAAACGATGTTTGAGAGGGCGCCGCGGGCGCGAGGCGCGGTCGAGCGCGCGGGGAAACACGGGCGCGGCGTTTCGACGGTCGCGGGCATCGATGCCCTCGCGGGGGACGACGACGCTAACGGGCGCCGCCCGGGAGAGAGCCCCGCGCTCCGCTGTCTGTTCCATCAGCCCGGAGGAGCTGGAGCGCGGAATGTTCCGGAAGGTCTGGGCGCGCCTCTGCTCCCGTACCGCCAGGGGAGGGGAGGGGAGGGGGGAGGGCGGGGGGCGACGACAGCAGCGCGGCATCCTCGTCCGGGGCGTTCGAGGACAAACCCGAACGGCGGAAAGCCTTTAGTCCGCGGACACCGAAGGCGCGTTTCCTGACAGAGACGAGGAACGCTCTTTTAAAAAAAGATGTCCTACTACTCCGGGGACCTGGCTGCGGAGTTTTCGCACGGCGTCTGTAAACGCCGTGAATCAGCCCGGGGGTGGGGGGGAGTTGGGGGGGGGGGCGTTCAAGTTCACTGCTAATGGCCCGTCGGCAAATTGGCCGATGGCTGGATCTCGTTCATCCTCGTCGGCGAAGGCGGCGGGTTAATTGCCCGATTGTTTTAATTACCGAGCGCTTAAGTCGTTAAACCTCCCGCCCGCGCGTTATTGACAAAAGATGTCAGGCTTTTTTTTTTTCTTTTTTTTCCCCTTCCCTTTTTAACGCTTTACAGCCGAGTGCAAAAAAAAACGCAGAAGGGGAAGTTCGTTTCTGGCGTCTGTGCTCGTTACGTAAATAACATTCACGAGGAGATCATCGGTGACGGCAGATTTTCTCTCAAATTATTCCTGTGTTGCGACTTCCCAGTACTGCAGGATATTATCTGCATAACTGCCGTTAACTAGCTACTCTGTTAACTACATGACTGTCATTAACTAGCTGCTCTGTTAACTACATGACTGTCATTCACTAGCTACGCAGTAGAATCAAAACAATGCCGTTGGCTTGTCTTCACGTGTAGTTACATTTCATAGCGTTCATCGTTTAAATTCTTAAGTCGTTTAAATAGTTTTTCATGCTGTAAATATCTCAACAGGAAACCTTATATAATTTTGTTAGTAATTTGGATATGAACAGTTGTTATGCTTAGCATTGGCATATTTGCAGGTGTGCGTACTCTCAGTAAGCCTCGGTATATTGTCTGAGGTCTGTGTTTTAGTTTTGTGTTCGTTCCCAGCCCACGGTGTGGATGGAGAGACTGTTTGGCAGAGGAACAGGAAGTGAGTGTGCCATCCTGACTCTGAGCCTGTATCCAGAGCGGGAGAAGGGGTTATTATATTACACTCACGCACGCACACACACACTCAGACACGCAGAACTGGGACACACACACACACACTCACACACACTCAGACACGCAGAAGTGGGACACACACACACACACACACACACACACACACACAGAAGTGAGGGACACACACGCACACACACACACACACACACAAGTGAGACACACACACACACACACACACACACACAGAAGTGAGGGACACACTCACACACACACACACACACACACAGAAGTGAGACACACACACACACACACACACAGAAGCACAGAAGTGAGGGACACACACGCACACACGCACGCACACACAGAAGTGAGACACACACACACACACACACACAGAAGCACAGAAGTGAGGGACACACACACACAGAAGCACAGGGCATGTCAGGCCGGGATGCGAGCGGGAGCAGGAGGCCCCTGTCATCGGGGCGACAGGCTGAGGACTTCCTGTCACACGGCATCGCTCACGGCCCGGCGGGAGGCTTTTATAATACGAGCCCTCCCTGGCCTTCTGCTTCAGCGCCCTCACAAACGCATCAGACTGCCCAGCACTCTCAGCTCCGCCTCCTCACACTGAGGCTCCGCCTCCCCACACTGAGGCTCTGTATCCCCACACTGAGGCTCCGCCCCTCACACTGAGGCTCTGCCCCTCACACTGAGGCTCTGTCCCTCACACTGAGGCTCTGCCCCTCACACTGAGGCTCTGTATCCCCACACTGAGGCTCCGCCCCTCACACTGAGGCTCTGTATCCCCACACTGAGGCTCCGCCTCCTCACACTAAGGCTCCGTAACCCCACACTGAGGCTCCGCCTCCTCACACTGAGGCTCCGCCTCCTCACACTGAGGCTCCGTAACCCCACACTGAGGCTCCGCCTCCTCACACTGAGGCTCCGTAACCCCACACTGAGGCTCCGCCTCCTCACACTGAGGCTCCGTAACCCCACACTGAGGCTCCGCCCCTCACACTGAGGCTCTGTATCCCCACACTGAGGCTCCGCCCCTCACACTGAGGCTCCGCCTCCCCACACTGAGGCTCCGCCCTTCACATTGAGGCTCCACCTCCTCACACTGAGGCTCCGCCTCCCTACCGCCGAAGATCGTTTGATGTACCTTCCGAAGATTCGTTAAGAGGCGCGGCTGAGTAACCCACCAGTTCCTGTGTGTTCCATCTCAGAAACTCCCTTAGCAACCAGGGAAGGGCGGGGGCATAAGGTGAGGTGGGGGGGCAGGGGGGCGGGTGGTACCAGGCCCAGACGTTCATTTGCAGGAAAGTTTTTCCCTCCCTCTTGACTGCGACACATCACAGCCGGGTGAGAACCTCTCCATTCTCACGGAGGGGAGCGGCGCTGTCTGGCAGGTGACGGAGGGGGTGGCGAGATTAAACGCCCCTGAAAATGAGCAGCGAAAAAAGGTTACACCCGGTCGCCATAGCGCCCCAAAACGACCAGCCATACCCAAGTTTACAGGTCATTTATGTGTGTAATAGAGTTATGGTGCTGTAAATGCCTAATGATGTCTTGGTGGGATGAAAGAACTGGTGCACTTAGCCAGCTCCCCAGTCAAACCCCTCCCTCTCTGTCGGTTTTGGGGACACGCCTCTCCAGTTCTGTCCAATCGCAGCGGTCCGTCCGCGCGCCGGCCGCTCTTAATCGAAGCGAAGGCGCGAGCCACGAAAACGGTCTTCCTCGTTAGGACGCCCCCTCTTCCCCTTCCTCTCGTCTGATTGGGCCTGCCGTTAAGGACACGCTATGGCAGCGCCGAAACGGGGACGCCGCGGCGCGGGTTCGCTAACGAGAGGGTGGCCGCGGGTTACGGCGCGTTAGCGACGCGGATAGCGTAGCGTAGCGCGTCGACAGAGGAGCACCTGAGCTAATGACCCCCCCTCTGCCTCAGACAGCCTTCCTCGGACGGCGTTCGACTCTGAGGGAGGAGCGCGGTCCCCTCCCCTCCGATCTCCCTGCTAACGATTCCCGCCGCCGCCGATCGATGCAATTCGTCAGCCGCGAAATTGGCTCCACGACGGGACGGGACCCTCCTCCTGATTCAGCGGCCAAGCGCGGTTCGGAGGGGGGAGCGAAGGGGGGCGGTTCCCAAATTGGCGGCTCGGCTCGGGGCGTCACGCGTTAATCCCCGTCGAAAACCCGACAACACCTCGACCTTGCCTTCGCGCATAAGACGGGCCGCCCGGCGGGGATTTGAAACCCGGAAGGGCCTGCGGCGTCGGCTTTTAACACTCCTCCCAATCTCCCGGACAAGACCCCCCCCCCAAGCCCGCCCACAACCCGCCAACCGCATTATTGGCGCGCTAAGCGACCTTTGGGGGATGACTCATGGGCTCTCGCCGAGGCTCAGGGCCGGGCGCTAAGTGGAAGACGCTCGGCTCGGCGCGGAAAAGTTTCAGCTCGTAAAACCGGCGAATTTCGTCCAAAGCAGTGCCATTTCTTTTTATTTATTCCTTCTCTTTTTTGTGTTCTGCCGAAGTATGCCGGAGTATTATCTCAGCCGCGGCGTCGGCGGCTTTGGAGAAGGGGTTTTATCCCCAGCTCTCGCGACCGTGAGCGTAATTGTGTTTGGACGCGACGTACGGGCGCTGGAATCGGATGAGAGAGCCCGGCTTAATGTGTTGATATGAAGTTAGCCCTCCTCTCCTGAACGTAGGAGGTGAATTATTTATTAAGCAGGGGGGGGCGAGGGGGAGGGGGAGGGGGGGGGGTTCTTGCCTGGTAGACGCAACAGTTGTAAATCCTGACGCCGCTGCCGCGAGAGGATTTGTGTTCATTTCGAGGAGGGGAAACGAGCGGCGATAAATGAACTAAAGTAGCTGTCGACGGGCGGGGGGGGGAAAAATAACTTCGGGACTAAGGTCGGAGTGTAGCACAGTGGGTAAGGAACTGGGCTTGTAACCGAAAGGTCGCAGGTTCGATTCCCGGGTAGGACACTGCCGTTGCACCCTTGAGCAAGGTACTTAACCGAAAATTGCTTCAGTATATATCCAGCTGTATAAATGGATGCGATGTAAATGCTGTGTAAAAGTTGTGTAAGTCGCTCTGGATAAGAGCGTCTGCTGAATGCCTGTAATGTAATGTAATGTAATGGACTAAACAAACGGCGGTGCGGTTGCTGTTTGTGCCGCGGCGCGAAATGAATTCGGGGAGCGGCGGCCCGCGCGGCCCTTCAGAAGAGGATCCGTGTGAAATCGGCATGTTAGCCGGATCGCCCGATGATCACAGGGACGCGAAATCGCTTCTTTCGCGGTCGTTCGGCGGACGCTCTCGTCCGGAGGGACTTAAACGACTTACGTTGTTACGTATTCGCCGCGCCGTGCTCATGGGTACTACGACGACGGCGTCCTACCTGGGGGATCGAACCGGGGGTTAGGGGCCCAGTTCGCTAACCGCTACGCTACGCTGCCGCGCTACATTCGGTCGTGTTGGCAACGGCGGTGACTGTAAATATTCGAGCAGACGCAGCGGTGGTGGGACTTGCGCCCCAGCGAGGCGCGGAGTTGGGTGTGTCGGAGGGGGGCGGGGCTCCGGCCGAGCGAATCGCGGCGCAGTGATTCGGGGGGAGGCGGGGCTATTCCGGACCCCCTGGGAAGGGGAGGGGGGTGGTCCCGTGATGCCATTTGGGGGCCCGCTTTCACCCGCGACCACATTTAGAACCAGACGACCAGAGAGGGAGATGGGAAAGGAATGTGTGAGACGGAGAGGGCGAGAAAGCGATGGAGACAGGGGGAAAATAGAGAGAGAGAGATGGAGAAGAAGATGGATAACGTGAAAAAAAAAAAAAGGGTGAGGCGGGAGGGAGAGGGTGAACGAAGAGAGACGAAAGAGGGGAAACCGGGGGCCCTGTGCGCGAGAGAGATAATAGGAGATGGAGAGAGCGATAGAGAGAGAGAGAGAGAGATGGAGAGAAAGAGAGAGGGAAGCCATCCGGCAAGCGGGACGACCTGAGAGGATCTTTTTGGATGGAGCGACCGGGGCCGGCACCTTAATTTAGACAGTCGGCGATCACCGCGGGCCCTTAACCACCCCGACAGGCCTTTCACCCGCCCCTGCACGGCATCCTGGGAGATGCGCTAACTCTCATTCCCCTCTGTCACGGGTCGCCTTCGCCAAGGACAGAGGGAGACGTCCACATCGCCGAGCTCGGGCCGATTCCGTTCAATCGTTCGCTTTTAGGATTCGTCCGAACAGCGTAGACCTCTGGTTTAAAACTTTTTAACGTCGGAAAACAAAGAACCAAATTAGTCTTTTTAATGTTAGGACCCAAATTAGTCTTTTTAATGTTGGGACCCAAATTAGTCTTTTTAATGTTGGGACCCAAATTAGTCTTTTTAATGTTGGGACCCAAATTAGACTTTTTAATTTTGGGACCCAAATTAGTCTTTTTAATGTTGGGACCCAAATTAGTCTTTTTAATGTTGGGACCCAAATTAGACTTTTTAATTTTGGGACCCAAATTAGACTTTTTAATGTTGGGACCCAAATTAGACTTTTTAATTTTGGGACCCAAATTAGATTTTTTAATTTTGGGACCCAAATTAGACTTTTTAATGTTGGGACCCAAATTAGACTTTTTAATTTTGGGACCCAAATTAGAAAGTCTTTAATGTTGGGACTCAAATTAGAAATTTAGTACCTTTCAGGGACCTTTCCAGTAGAATTGCTAGCATGGCCTAGTGGAGAACGACCTCACTCCGGGACCCAGCTCACGCGCTCCCATGACCGGTTTTGGGTCCCGACCCGTAGTTTAAGGAACACCGGTGTCGCCCGCTCGCTCGTGTGCCCGCAGGATTGGCTGAACGCCGTTAGGACCGGCGGTGTTCAGGAAGTCCCTTCAGGGGATCGCCCTGGAGTTTTTCCTCAAGCCAGGAGTCGCTGCCCTTTCCTGTGACGAGCCGAAGGCCCCACAGGCCGCCTTTGTGCCGCCCGAGAGAGAGAGACAGAGAGAGTGAAAGAGAGAGAGAGAGAGAGAGAGAGCGAGCGAGCGAGCCGCCGGGCCAGGGGCGGTCGTTAGGAGCGAGGCCTGCTCGGTGAGGAGCAGCTGCTCATTAAGATGCATCCTGGGACCGACGGGTCCTCCCGAGGCGGGTTGCCAGGTCCGCACGTTTTCAGCTTTGGCCGAGCAGAAGCGTTTTTTTTTTTTTTCTCACAATTCGGGGGGGAGGCCTCGCCTTCGCGAAATGGTAGGGGTCCCATCGCTGTCGTTCCCTCACCCCTCCGTGGTTCTGGGCCCGCTCGCCGTCGGACGGCCGGGTTTGCAGGCTCCGCTCGAAAGCGTCGCCTCACCGCCGGGCCCCAGGATCCCTAACCCCCACTCAACCTCACCCTCCACCCAACCGCACCCCCCACCCAACCTCACCCTCCACCCAACCGCACCCCCCACCCAACCGTACCCTCCCCCCAACCGCACCCCCCCCACCCAACCTCACCCTCCACCCAAACCAACACGCCCCCACCCCCACCGCTACCTCACCCTCCACCCAACCGCAAACCCCCCACCCAACCTCACCCTCCCCCCAACCGCGCCCCCCACCCAACCGCACCCCCCACCCAACCTCACCCTCCACCCAACCGCGCCCCCCACCAAACCGCACCCCCCACCCAACCTCACCCTCCACCCAACCGCACCCGCCCCCCACCCTACCTCACCCTCCACCCAACCGCACCCCCCACCCAACCGCTTACCACCCCCCACCCAACCGCACCCCAGCTAGTTTTAGTCCTGTACCGTTCTCGTTCTGTTTGGCTCTGTCGTTCTGCTTCCGAGCGGCTGCTTGTCTATCTTTAGAGCCTCCCATAGGAAGGGAGATATTTCTGCTCCTTCTCCTGCACTGCTTTAGCACTCTCTCTGTTTCTCTCTCTTTTTCCCCCTGTTTCCCCCCCTCCCTTTCTCTCTCTCTCTCTCTCTCTCTTTCCCCCTTTCCTTTCTCTCCATCCCTCTGTCCCTACCTTGGTGTTTCTCTCTGCCTCTGTCTCTCTCTCTTTCTCATCGTTGTCATGGCCCGTTGCCAGGGTCCCATATACACCGCCTCTGCACCCCCCGTCCCCCCGTCCGGCTCCCAGTTAGTTGCAGGAGGGGGCCGGGGACCCCGAAGGGGGAGCCGCCCCCCCGCCCGCCGACCGAAAAGCCGCCGCCCGCCGCGTAGGCTAGCGCGCCCGCGCCGCGGCTCAGACGCCGGTCTGCCGGCTCCTCGAAACAAGGGGCCGGCCCACCGGGGGGGGGCTCCGGGGCCCCTGCGCCGAGCGCCGAGCGCGTCCCGGATATGTCACGCGTTCCGCAGATCAAAAACGTCAGGTCTCTCCCCCCCTCCTCCGCGATGGCGGAGCGCTCCTTCAGATGAGAGAGCGGAAGAGACGGAGAGGCAGGAGAGGTTGGGAGGAGAGGCGGGAAAGTCCCGAGGTTAGAAAGCACCGCCGTGTGCTTCCTTCCACCCGCGAACTCAGCCCAGCTGATTCTGCTAATTAGCTCTGCCTCCTGGCTGAGGAACTGTGCTAATGAGCAAATCCAGGTGACTGGAGCAGAATAACTGGGGAGGACGTAACTTCCTTTCTGAACCTGGATTCTTCCGGCTCTGGTGAAGAAGTGAGAGGCTTTCGGGGGCTGTGTCTGAACGCGTGTGTTCTCATACGAGCGTACGGGTTCTTCGTCTTGCGCTGTGGTGGCCTACCGGGACCGGCGTTCAGCAGGCCGAGCGTTCAGCAGTGAGAGCGTTCAGCAGGGGGAGCGTTCAGCAGGGAGAGCGTTCAGCAGACCGAGTGTTCAGCAGGGAGAGCGGTCAGCAGGGAGAGCGTTCAGCAGACCGAGTGTTCAGCAGGGGGAGCGTTCAGCAGGGAGAGCGTTCAGCAGACCGAGTGTTCAGCAGGGAGAGCGTTCAGCAGGGTGAGTGTTCAGCAGGGAGAGCGTTCAGCAGGGAGAGCGTTCAGCAGGGTGAGTGTTCAGCAGGGTGAGTGTTCAGCAGGCTGAGCGTTCAGCAGGGAGAGCGTTCAGCAGGGTGAGTGTTCAGCAGGGAGAGCGTTCAGCAGGCTGAGCGTTCAGCAGGCTGAGCGTTCAGCAGGGAGAGCGTTCAGCAGGGAGAGCGTTCAGCAGGGTGAGTGTTCAGCAGGGTGAGTGTTCAGCAGGCTGAGCGTTCAGCAGGGTGAGTGTTCAGCAGGGAGAGCGTTCAGCAGGGTGAGTGTTCAGCAGGCTGAGCGTTCAGCAGGCTGAGCGTTCAGCAGGGAGAGCGTTCAGCAGGCTGAGCGTTCAGCAGGGAGAGCGTTCAGCAGGGAGAGCGTTCAGCAGGGTGAGTGTTCAGCAGGGAGAGCGTTCAGCAGGCTGAGTGTTCAGCAGGGAGAGCGTTCAGCAGGGAGAGCGTTCAGCAGGCCGAGCGTTCAGCAGGCTGAGCGTTCAGCAGGGAGAGCGTTCAGCAGGGAGAGCGTTCAGCAGGCCGAGCGTTCAGCAGGCTGAGCGTTCAGCAGGGAGAGTGTTCAGCAGGGAGAGCGTTCAGCAGGGAGAGCGTTCAGCAGGCCGAGCGTTCAGCAGGGAGAGCGTTCAGCAGGGAGAGCGTTCAGCAGGGCGAGTGTTCAGCAGGGCGAGTGTTCAGCAGGGCCAGGCTGTCTCCAGGGTGACGTGGGGGCAGTAAGCTGATACAGGTCCATTACTGGGATGCTGGCTTCGCTCGAGGGGCCTGTAGGGTTTGGATCTGGGGCAAAGGGCATTCGTTTGGGGCCTCTCTGGTCGCCGCACCCGAAATTGACCGAGCGCCCACGGCCCGCCCCCCACCTCGTGTCACACCCTCCCCCCCCCAGGGAGGCCACTAGCTCCGACGCGCGGACGTAGTTTTGAGGAAGAGGGGGAGGAAGAGGAGAGTCTAAGTCGAGGCGCTGGTAGAGCCCTTCGCAGGAGGGGTGCTTCTCTCTCTGCCCCCCGCAA
>CM045901.1:5890796-5910796 GCA_025169545.1 Anguilla japonica | reverse complement strand
GACCACTCCGCCTCCAGAGTTACAGCAGACATCCTTTTGAGCGCTTGGGGGGGGCTGGGTGGGGGGGGGGCTGGGGGAGTACAGAGAATTGGGTCTTCAAACCACAAACTCCAGAAATCTCGGTTCGTTTTTCTCGCGGCGGACGGCGGCTCTGGAGAGCGGGAGCGGACGCCGCGCCGCGCCGCTCTCCGAGAAGACGCGCCCCTTTTTTTATCTTCCCCTGTTCGCTTCCGGCCGGAGGCTAAGCGGGGACAGGCTGTACGCCACCTCCTGTGTCCCAACACACACACACACACACACACACACGTACACACACACACACACACTCAGTATGAGGGATCGGGCGCTGCTCGGTTGACCTCTGCGCCAGTAGGATCATTGAGACGCTAGCTCGCTCGCTAGCTAAGCTCCTTGCGCATTATTCCCACAGGCGGCCCGACCTCCTTCAGAAGGCCAGCAAGCCCACCTGTGCAACCTTTCTTCGGCAGTATATCTAAAACAAGGTCTGTTTTGCATGAATAAAATATCCCCTCTTCCCGACAATTACATCTGCGAGTAAAGGGCAGTGCCTAGGCATTAAAAAATGAGATTTATCGCACGGCAACGGAATATGAAGGGGGGGGTTCATATCCGATTCCGCGCTCGAAGGGCTTTAAAAAATTTGCAGCTTTGGATATGAGTAATGGGGTAAGATAAAGACTCGCCAGAACTCATTTAAAATAATCCCCGAAAGAGAACTGCTTCCCGTTAAGTTTAATCGAGGATGTCGTGGGCTGCTCGGAGCATGTTAAAATAACGACTAGGACTAAGAGGAGGGGAGCGGGTGGCGGTGTGGATTTTATTTTTTTACACTAAGTGGTCTTAAGCTGAACATAATACACGACTTATGAATTACACAGTGTGATAAAGTCGGCACGCCGCTTACATCGGGTTTGTCGTTTGTGTCTGTGTCGCCAGCCTGAACGCGAGCCGATCTTAGCGCTGCGGATTAGCGGCGTGCGTAAGAGCACGAGTCATCCGGGGACAGGCCTGTGTGCCTAAAACAGCCCTGCGTGGAATATCCCTGATCGGGAGCTACACGTGACCGGAGCATGACCAGAACATAACCAGAATATAACCAGAACGTAACCGGAACGTGACCAGAACATAACCGGAACATAACCGGAAAGTAACCGGAAAGTAACCAGAACATAACCAGAACGTAACCGGAACATAACCGGAAAGTAACCGGAACATAACCAGAACGTGACCAGAACCTAACCCGAACGTAACCAGAACCTAAACCGAACATAACCGGAACATAACCGGAACGTAACTGGAACATAACCGGAAAGTAACCGGAACATAACCAGAACGTGACCAGAACCTAACCCGAACGTAACCAGAACATAACCAGAACGTAACCAGAACATAACCAGAACGTGACCAGAACATAACCGGAACGTAACCAGAACATAACCGGAACGTGACCAGAACATAACCAGAACATAACCGGAACGTGACCAGAACATAACCCGAACGTAACCAGAACATAACCAGAACGTAACCAGACCATAACCGGAACATAACCAGAATATAACCGGAACGTAACTGGAATATAACCGGAACATAACGACAATATAACCGGAACATAACCGGGACGTGACCAGAACGTTGTCACAATCTGAACACGGTCTCTGGGTTGCCTTCTCTATCCCATTCAGCCTTTCCTGCTGAGACACTCCCCTGCTTATGCGCTGTCTTCCCTTCCCGGTCCTCTTGGTCTCCGCTGCGTTCTCTTATTGCTTAACGCGCGTTCGCACCGCGTCCGGCGCGGAGCCTGAAGCGCTACGAGCCGCGCCCGCCCCCTCGCGCGAAAAATAAAATCGGCTCTCGTCCGGATAAGAAACAGAACGCTTGCGTGTCGAGAAAAATAAAAATTAAAAAGCTGAGGAGTAAATCCGGTGTGGAAAATCTGCACCTCGGCTCTAATCAGCGCCGCTGCCTAAAATAAGGTCTCGGGCCTGGAAGTCAGACGCGGGCTGCTGCGCGTCTGCTCGTTATCGGCACGGAAACCGGCCGGCGTTCACGCCCGCGCCGGAGGGGAATCGAATAATTGAGGAGAGCACTGAGGAGCGTCTAGCATTTCGAAAAGTTATGTTATGTTTAGGGACTATGGAAAAGGGGCAAAGCTTTTCTTAGCCAATCGAATCAGGCTGAGGCGAATCGGACTCCGTGGCGCGCCTGTTTCCGGTTGCCGTGGCGGCGGCGGCGGGTTTTTGGGAGAGGCGGAGTTATCGCGGTTTAATTGTCCCCCGGATGGATTTTCCCGGGGAAATCCGTATCCAGGCTGTGGTTACAAGGATGCTTCTGCGCACCGGCACACACGGAGTCAGACACACACACTCACACACACACTCACTCACGCACGCACACACACTCACTCACTCATGGACACACACCCACACACACACACACACACTCACACACACACACAAGGGATGAGGATGAGTTAGGGGTGTCATCCTCCATCTTACCAGCAGGGCGTCGGGACTTGGCTTCGCAGCGAAAATATGAGAATTGTCGGGCAGCCTCCACAGAAGCGAAACATATTCTGTTCCCTCAACGTCCCTGGGCGATTTTTTTTTCACTGCGTCAGGGGAATGTAAATATTTAAAATGGCGTGTAGTTATGCTTCTTTCGGAGAATTTTTTGCGTTGCCGTGCTTGTTTGCTTGTCGTTCATTTCTTTGCTGAAATATTGCGTTATGTACCTGCAGTCTTCTGCTGTCTGGTCTCCTGAGTCAGTGAGAGTTCCTGAATAAATAGCCAGTTTAAAACAAGCTGAAATGTAGGCGTGGGGAGATCCGTGCGGTAGTGATAGCCCTCCTTCACCAGTCCGGAGTGCTCTGAGCGACGCTCGACGCACCTCACACACACTCACACACACACACATACACCTCACACACACTCACATACACACACATACACCTCACACACACTCACATACACACACATACACCTCACACACACTCACATACACACACACTCATACACCTCACACACACTCACACACACACATACACCTCACACACACTCACATACACTCACAAACACACACACACTCACACACACACAGACTTACTGCAGATATCACAGCAGCTGCTTGTCTGAGGCAGATATCACACTCACACGTGAGCTCCATACGGGCCCTGACTCTGTAATCCCGGCACATGTGGGCTAATGGAACTGACCCCGTGACCCCGTGACCCCGTGACCCCCTGCGGTCGGCCGCCCTGCTGCATCCCCCGCCCCCTGTAAATCACAGAGGGATTTGATTGGTCCATTTCTCTTCCCGGGCTACAGAGACAGCAGTAGATGACTCTTATATTTGCGTCCCCTATAAACCCCCCCCCCCCCCTTCCCGCCATGGCGGTAACCCGTTTTCGGAAGGGAGGCTCGCGCGCGCTCCAGGCGGGTCTCCCGAAATAATCGCCCCCCCCCCCCCCCCCCCCTCCACGTGCCCCGGTCCTGTAAACAGGCTCTATACGCGGCCCGCGAGGTTAGCGGCATCGCTCACTCTATCCGCCGTCCCGCGGGGTAGGGGGCGAGCCGCGTGCCCTTCCCGCCCCCCACCCCACCCCCCCATCCCCTCCCGCTCCCCCTTCCCAAAATAAAAGCCCGTTTCTGGCCTTTTTTCTCCTCCGATCTCCCGGAGCAGCCCGAGGCCCCTGGGCCGGGTTCAGGCGGGGAAGCGGTCGTCATGTCCCCCGGCTCTCGGGTTTTACGAGCCCCGGGTGGAAATGAAACGCGAGTTGGGCTCGGCAGAGTCTGTAAAAATACCGCTGCTGTTGGCGAGGTGGTCCAGAACACTGTTTGTACGAGATGCAGTGTCGTGTGAGTCACCTGCCGTTAGTTCTGAAGCAGAAGATGCCGCGGTAGGCTGTATCTAGGACACTTAGAGAAGATGTAACAGCTTGAAGAACATCGCCATTATCCGTTAAAGGCGAAACGGTCTCTCCATCAAGTTTCTTCTGGCTTTCAAAAGGAAAAAACTAGCCTTGTTTCTAAAGAAAAACTCCCATTTCAGTTTTCCAGCAAGGCAGCTTATATGAGAGTTATATGACAGTTTGTCATCAAACCAAAGGCCCCGATTTTTATAACAGGTGCTCTTTTGATTGTCTGTCGCAGGACGCCTTGAATTCACAACCTGGAACCCCCTGAAATAGATTCAGTACCCTCATCGCGACTCACAATCCCCTGAATTCGTGATTCCGAACCCCCCTGAATTCACGTTTCAGAACGCACTGAATTTACGGCTCGTAACCCCTGCCAATTGAGCAGGACTTGACAGCCCCTTGAATTTCCCGCTTTTTGAATTTATCTCTCGGAATCCTTGCAGTTTATCAGCCGAAGTCGCGAGTTGCATAAATTCAACACGGACCTCCTGTGCTGGCACACCGATGTGTTTCCGTTATCTCCAATCCCAAGTTCTGCCCGTACCAAGGTTCTGTGGTACAGGTCCAACCCAGAGCACCGTTCGGATTTTTAAAGCTTTTAGCCCTTTTGTTATTGCATCCCGTTCTTTGTTCTTTTTTTTGGGGTGAAAACGTTTGTCTGCTGCTTTTACATACCTGACAAACACAACGCGACACGATTAAGTTTCGCCCCCGTTCCCCCCCCCCCGAGAACGTCGCCTCGGCTCGAGTTTTCGGCGGGAGGTCAACCCCGCGTCCGAAGGAATATAGCGCTCTCCCTCCCCCGGACAAACAGGCTCGGCGTCCCGCGCCCGTTAGCACGTACGCTACGGCTCGCGGCTTCTCCATTAACCCCCGTGCTTCTGATAGCCGGGCTGTTAGCACGATGGAACAAACGCGGGGGACTTTCGGGTCCGACTTCTGTCTGGAGAAACTTTTCTAAATGCTAATGTGCCGGCCTGCCTCTCCTCCTCCTCCTCCCCGCTCCCCCCCCCCCCCGCCCCCGCTCTCTGGTTAGGGGGTTAATTGCCGGAGAACGATCTTTTTTAAATTGTCGGAGCTGATCTCAGTGAGCGCCGCGCTCTCGAAACCCGGGCGTGATGGGATGCTAATGGAGAAGTGGGGGCCGCTGCTTGTGGATTGTTCCCCCCCACCCCCCCCCCTCGGCTGGGAGTTGGGTGGGCGGTGGGATGTGGGGGTGGCGGTTTTGGGGGGAATTGTGGGGGTGGGGGGGGGGGGTCCTGCCGCGGGAATCCTGAGTCTCAGCTCTGGAGTACTTCACAGTTTCAAATTAGGAAGCAGCTGACCGCGGGCGGCCTTGGCGGTCAGGACAGGAGTTCCTCGTCCCACCGCGCCCGCGCCCGCCGGTCCTGCTCTCTGATTCGCCGCTTTGCGTCACCAGACCAAACCGCCGAGCTCCCGGGCGATTCTCGGCGAAGAATTTCCATAATTGGGCCCGTTGACATTTGCAGGCTGTCGATTCCCCCGTGAAGCTCCGTTATCTCCCGCCCCCCCTCCACCCCCTCCTCCTCCCGCCGGTGACTGAGGGGTGGGGGGGGCACCATCACGTCTGCGGTAAGACTGGCGAAGATAAACAGCCTGACGTCAGACGCCGTGAAAAGGAGAGAAGGCGATCTCGCACCGCGTTCGAATTAAACTGCCATCTGAACTAGACCTGCATCCTGAAATAGAGCAGACCTCAATGGTAAGGGGGGGGGGGGAGGGGCGCATACACACTTCTTAAACACACCCCCGCCCCAGATAGACCGCCACGGGGATGCAGTCAGATCCGTAAACGCCAAACAGGTACCGGGACACGTCCGGTTAGCCCATTTTGGAGCGAGCCCCCCCCCCCCTCACCGTCTAACCAGGTCTCCCCCCCTCCGGCGTTTAAAGCAGCAGAGGAGTCTGGGCCGTTTGGGCGCGTCTGACGTCCCGGGGACGTTTGTTCACCTGCAGAGGAACAGCTTCCGCCCCCCCGAGAGAGAGAAGAGGGGGGCGGGGGGAGGGAGACAGTTGCTAGGCGTCGAAAGAGGTTTTTTTTGAGACCTCCTGCAATGATCCGGCTATTTATCCATTTGCTCCCCGGTCTCAAGCTCTCTGCAGATTGGGCGGGGATGCAGCGGAAGGCCCCGCCCACTGTTTGCACAGAAGGGCGGCCCTGCGGCGACCCCTGACCCCCGACCCCACCGACTTGTCTGGGTTATCGGCCGTCCCTGGCCACCCGTGAGCTGACCCAAGTGTTTCGCCGTCGACTCTGTTGTTTTCGTAGAGGAGTCCCCAAGTGCCTTTTTTGGATCTTTTTTTCTTTGTTTTCTTTTTTATGTCCCCCTTCTCTTTTACTGCTTTTAGCCGCCGCCGCCGCCGCCGCGCGCTCCGGCATACAGAAGAGAGAGGGCTTCGGCTTTTTCTCTGAAGTCACCCGCGGGACCAACGCGGCCCGGAGACCCCGAGCGGTTTTAGAAAATGGGCAAGCGCGGAAAATTAAGAGGGACGTTCTCGGCTCCCAAAAACCGGCGCCGTTCGTCGGGTCGGTCGCCGCGACGACGCGTCCGCCGCGGGCGGTACGCGCGTGTTTGGGGATCGTTCACCCCCCCAGCTGCCCCACCCCCACCCCCACCCTCACCCTCACCCACTGCAGTGAGTGAGCTGCGGTCCTCAGGTCCAGATGATTCTAGCCTATATAGATAGCGTACACGCACCTTATAAGTGCACTTCTGGAGTGCACCTTGTAAGTGCACTTCTGGAGTGCACCTCATAAGTGCACTTCTGGAGTGGGGATAACAATGAGAGTTTTTCACCTCAGGTTGTGCGCTCCCAGGCTCATTAGTAAGGGCCGCCCCGGAGGGCGGAGTCGGACCCCGTGCGTGTGCAGCGCTCTCCGAAGGTGCTCTGAACACCCTCGGCCCTGAACGCGACGCTAGGCTTGAGTGCTTTTCACTGTACCGCGGCGTAACGCCAGCGGACGAAGCGAAGGACCCGCTCGAGGATTCTGCCGCGCTCCGCTCTTCTCTCTGTGATCTCTCGCCCCCCTGCCCTCCCCCAGCCCCCCCTGCTGCCCTCACCCTCCGTAAACAATCTCGCCGCTCTCTTAAAAGCGGTGACCGGTTCCTCCGCGCAGGCGATGCGCGAGTTTGGGTTTTTTTTGGGACGCGCGCGCGTGATTATTGAGGGTTTTGCTGAGCCGGGCGAAGCCGCGGTCCCTTTCGGTGTCTGTTGCTCCCCGCGACAGCGGAAATAGGAGCCGCCGTTAATAGGCGGCGAGGGCCCCCGCGCTGCATGATGGGAGATGGGTTGAGAGGCGTCCCGTGACTCCCCTTCGCCCCGACGTTCCCCCTCTGCACGTGTAGCATGATCGCGGCTATTTCCGTCCCGCTTTCTCCTAATGGCAGAGCAGCGCTTAGAATCCCTCCCCCCCTTCCCTCCCCCCCCCCTCCCTTCCCCTCCCCCCCTTCCCCTCCCTGCCTCCCATGGCCATATGGCATTTGCATTTGGGCCAGTCTTTTGTTTTGGGGGTGTTTTGACCACACTGGTTGATTTAACCCTTTGAAGAGCAGATTTTTTTTGGAATGTTTTTTTTTTTGTTGTTTTTCAGAATTCTAGGTCAGTGTTCTAGAACTCTGCTGCTTTCAATTACCATTAACGCTTGTGACATCAGAATTAGAATGTTGAACATTTTGTTGCTGATGTCACAATAATTGCCACTGATGATTGTGACGTCAGCATTAGAATGTTCGGGTAACATTCTAATCAGGCATTTGTGATCTCACACCTTAAACGGTCCTACGTTTTAAAATGGAATTGCTTATGTTTTGGTTTTATGGTCCTGTGCAGCGATATCGAAATAGCATGTGAGATCCCGATGGCCCTACAGGGGGTCGCCGTCTCTGCCGGGACCGCGCCTGTCCCTCGGCGGGGGGCGGGGGCGAGCGTCCGAGCCGCCGCGGATCGGCTAAGGAGGCGACGCCGCCCGCCCGCGAAACGGATTAGCGCTTAAGTGCTACGTGGCCCGGCATTACCGGCTTTACCTTAAAACCCCGTCGGCCTGAAGCTCGCCCTCCATCTGCCCCGCTGTTCTTGTACGGGGCAAGGGGGGGGGAGGAGGGAGGGAGGGGGGGTTGGGGCTGCCCCACGTTTTTCCCCCGCGCTCGACGAGGCCTCCCACTGCGCTCGTCAGCCTGCCATTGCGATGTCACAACGGGGGAAACGTTCGCCGCCGGTCCGAACTGTCCCTTCTGCCCTCGATGGTCTCCCTTCCAGGGGGATGTCAGTCAGTCAGCACCGTACGCCTGGAGATAACAACGCGCCGTTAGCCGAAGACGTTTAGCGCGCGGAGCAGACGGCGCTAGTCGGTTCGCGCCGTCGACGGCGGCGGGTAGACCGCGCGGAACGGAACTCTCAAAGCGCGACGGAGAGGGGCGGAGCTGCCCGTGGGCGCGTGAGGACCATCTGGTCAGCTCGCGGGCGGTCTGCGCTTTCGCCCGACAGCCGTCGCCCGGCCTCTTACGGCGGGGGAGATACGCGGAGACGTTCGGCGGGTCGCCGTGGGTAACGGAACCGAGCCGGGTTCGAGCCGAGCTGACCGGCGCGCTTTCGTCGAGAACGTAACGAGCTTCCCTCTGTTTCCTTCTGATCGGCTGGCGGTCCGTCTGTTGCCTTTGGAACCCTTCACGGTGTGACATCACAATGCGATTAGAATGTTCTGTGCTGAACATTCTAACGCTGATGTCACAATCACCGCTGGTAACTGAGAGCAGTGGAGTTCTAGAACACTGACTTGAAATGTAAAAAAAAAAAACGGTCCAAGAAACCAACTCTTCAGAGGGTTAAAGGGTGTGTTTGAGTCCCTCCCCCCCCATCTACTGTACTGTACGGGATGGCAGAAGCCTTGCTGCTGAAAATGAGCCGCTAGCATTAATTGCGTCCCCGGTGGCGTGGGCCGGGACGGTCCGCCATGTGCCGCAGGGCTGGTCGTGTGAAGCGATGGTGCGGGGGTGTTGGGGGGGGGGGGGGGGTGTTAGCGAACCGCACGCCACGGACTCGTCCTGTGAAACGCCTGTGCGTGTGGCCGGGGGGGGGGGGGGTGTGTGGGGGGGGGGTGGGGGGTACGTGGCTCTGGCCCCCCGGGGGAGCTTCCGCAGGGCAAGGCGCGGGGCGCCTCCTCGCCCCCCTCTCCCCTTTCCGTTCTCGGAATGGCGCGAGAGTCCGGGAGGCTGCCAGCTCCCGCGCGCTCCTTACAAGGTCAGGAAAGGGCGTCGGGCCGGCCAAGCTAACGGCGTGGGGGGGGGGGGTAATCGCCGTGGCGTCGCGGCCGCGGGCTATAATAGAAACTCGCTGAGCGGGGGCCGGAGGAGAGGCGATCGCTACGCGGGGTCGGACCGGCAGGAAGCGCGGCGGTCGCCAGACAGGAAGGAAGGGCAAACGGCGCTGTAAACACAGGCTGGGAGCTGCGTGGAGACTCACAGACCCACCGCCTGCCTCACCCCCCCCCCCCACCCTCCCCCGCCCCCCCGGGGTGAACATCAGAGGAGCTGACGCTCTGCAGAGTAACAGCAGAAGGCTTCAGTCAGTTAGCATGGAAATGATTGTTCATGTGAAAGCTCTCCAACTTGCGCACAGAGAGACACACACACAGACACACAGACACACACACACACACACACATACACAGACACACACACATACAGGCACAGACACAGACGCACACATGCACGCACATACTGTACACACACACACGCACACGCACACACACACACACAGACACACACACACACGCACACGCACACACACAGACACACACGCACACGCACACGCACACACACACAGACACACACACACACACACACACACACAGACACACACACAGACACGCACACACACGCACACACACACATACAGACACACACACACACACACGCACACACACACACACAGACACACGCACTCTCACACTCACACACACACAGACACACGCACTCTCACACACACACACACACACACAGACACACGCACTCTCACACTCACACACACACACACACAGACACACGCACTCTCTCACACACACACACGCACACACACACAGACACACGCACACACACACTCAGACACACGCACACACACAGGGCGGGTCTCCCCCGCGTTGCGGTGTGGTTGCGCGCGTGTGTTTTGCGGCTGGGCGAGCGGCGCTCTCTGACACACGGGGGGCTCCGGAGCCGCTGGAGCCGGAGCTGAGCAGCGATGAGCCCGTTAAAGCACCGCAATCAGCCCGTGGGAGGGGGGGGGAGGAGCCCGGGGCCGCCAGCCCGCCGCCCCATTGGCTGAGCCGCTGACGGCTAGGGGGAGGGGGGCTGGGGGAGTGCGGGAGGAGAAGCGGCGAGAGAGAGAGAGAGAGAGAGAGAGAGAGAGGAGAGAGAGAGAGAGAAAAAAGGGCAGTGCTTTAGTCGGGGGCTGAGAGAGAGGAGATAGCTGCAGCAGCCCATAATAGCGCACCAGCCAGGCTGCAGCCGGGAGACACACGCGGGCTGAGCAGCTGAGCAAAGACCGGAGAGAGAGAGAGAGGGAGAGAGGGAGAGAGCGGGAGGGAGGGAGAGAGGGAGCGAGCAGGGGAGCGACAGACAGTGAGAGGGAGAGAGAAGGAGAGGGGGAGAGAGAAAGAGAGAGAGAGAGACGGAGAGAGAGCTCAGGAGCGGCGGAAAGTTGCAGCCTCCGGGAAGTCGGTCGGGGCGGACGGACGGACGGGAGCGGCGGAGGAGAGGAAGGAGGGAGGCGGGAAGAGCAGGGAGGTGAACGGAGAGCAGAGGGGGCTCGCGGTCCTGCGGGGAGGGGAAGAGGGGGGAGAGCTGCTCTGCTCCGCGGACGACCGCAGCCCAGGAGGGGGGGGGCTCGTACCCCGACCCAAACCGAGGCGCACTGCCGGGACCCTCCTCCCTCCCGCCGGGGAAACTTTACCCGAACCCACCGGACAGCGACCGGGACGAAGCCGGGGGTGGACCCCCCCCCCCACCAAGGAAGGGTGCGCGGAGGGAGAATCCAGGCGGGCGAGCGAGCGTTTGGGGGCGAGTGGGGGAGGGAGGGTGAGACCGTCGGAGTTTCGAGACATGGTCGCCCCCGCCCAGCATGGAGAAGTCCAGTAGCGAGGAGTCGGCCATCCGCCGGAGCCCGTCGCTGGACAGCCGCGACTCGGACTTCGCCCGCGCGTCGGCGTCCGGCCGGCCCTTCGCCGGCCGCGGCTTCACCGCCGGCGCCTTCTACGGCTCGGCGGGCCCCCGGGCGGCGGCCTCCTCCGCCAACACCGCCAACAGCAAGTCGGACGGCAAGGCCAAGGGGAGCAAGTACGTGGTCTTTTACCTGGACCTATCCTTTGTGTTCCTCCTAGAGTTCAAGAAGTTCAAAATGGCCCGCGGCTGCCTCTGCTGCCTCAAGTACCTGATGTTCCTCTTCAACCTGGTGTTCTGGGTGAGTTAGCCGCTCCTCTTCCTCCATAATTAACCGCTCGCCGCCGCCGACGCCGCTATTTTTGGGTCTGTGGCGGGTTTTTTTTTTTTCCGTAGGAGGCCGGGGGGGGGACGAGGGGCCTCAGCCCCGATCGCTCAGCGAAGTAAAAATGGAACCTTGGCCGCGTGATGTGGGCTCCCTCGTTTTCTTCTCTTCCTTTTCCTCTCTCTCTCTCTCTCTCTCTCTCTCTCTCCGTGGCGCTCTGTGTTTCCTTTTTGTCACGTCCCCGAACCCTTGGCTTCGTCCGCGTGCGATCGTTCCGCTTTTACCGCGAAGCTCTCCTCTCCCTCGGCCCGAGCGGGAAGTGCGATGGCGGTTGGCGAGGTCGTCGCTACGCGCGGCGCGGGGGGGGCGGGGGGCTCCGAAACTGGGCCAGGGGTGAGGAGGGGGAGCTGGGGGGGAGCTGGGGGGCGGGGTGTGTAAAGGAGATGGTCTTGAAATGAATCACGGGCGAACAGGAGCACGGCCGCGTAATAAGAAACATCGAGTGGGATGCTGGGAATTGGGCGCGGGATTCGCCGGCCCGTGGGTGGTGGGGAATGCCTAACCGGCCGCAGGCGGTGATGAGGAGGATCAGGTGCGGGCTGCCGTTCGCGGCGCGGGTGGAGGGGGGGGGGGCGCGGGTACGCTGCCGGGAGGTCCACCTGAGCCGCCGTCCCCCGAGTGGAGTGGAATCGGGGACGAGAGGTTTTGGGGGGGGCGGGGGTCAGGCGGGTGTGAAAACGGACGGGAGCGGCGGAGCGGCGGGCCCGAGCCGCTAACTGGGCTTGCGGCGGACCCCGAGCTCACCCCCCCCCGGGCGGGATTCGCCTCTGTCCAGCCCGCTGGCTTCCTGTGACGTGGTTCCCGTGACGACGAGCCGAGGGGGGAGATCATAGAGGTGTGCGCAGGTGACCTGTGGGTGGGGTGGGGGGGTGCAGGTTGCTTGAGGGACGCTGTGGAGATCAGGGGGCTCAGTGACGCGGGGGGGGGGAGCATTCTCTGCTGGATCAGCAGTCTTTTGGCTGCTTCAGCACAGCCCCCCCCCCACACACACACATATAAACACACAAACACAGACACACACACACACACACATAAACACACAGACACACACACACATACACACACAAGCACATGCGTCCACACACGCATAGTCGCTTGCACGTACATACACACACACACCCCCCCCCACACACACACGTGTGCCTCGCTGATGTTCGGCCGATGACTTCATCGGGGACGTGGGATCGGGAGCGACGTTCCCTAATTCGGTGAATCAGCGCGCCGTCTCTGTCACTGCCGGCGGGCCCGGACGGAAACGGCTCAGTGTGCGGCACTGCGAGTGTGTGGCAGTGCTGCTCTCTGTTTGTGCGTTTGTGTGTTTGTGCGTTTGTGCTTGTGGGAGACCCATGCTGCACTGCTGCCTGTGCCACCCCAAAGGGCAGCTCGCCCCTCCGCCTTATCGATTCCAGATTGTAGATAGTAGTATTTGTTGGGGGGGGGATATTTTGTATTTTGTAACGGGATATGTCAGCGTATCATTCATTGCTGTACACCCCCCACCCACCCCCTTGTCCCAGACCCCCCCCACCCCTCCGTCACAAGACACTCTGTGGGTCGGACCGAGCTGGGGGATGAAGAGCTGTTCTACTGGAGGTCCCCCGGGACCTTTATTGGCGGGTGTTTTACGGGTGGGGGGGGAGGCGGGGGATTTTGGGGGGGTGGGGGGGGGTTGGTTGCATGCCCGGTAACGCGAAACACGAGCGGAAGGAACCCAAAGCATCCCCCCCCCACCCCCCCGCCCTCCTCCTCCTCCTCCACCCCAGCAGTTGCTCCCGACCATCTGGCCCGTGTGTCTTACAGGGATTACAGGCCTGAGCTGGGGGGGTGGTGAGGCGGGGGGGGCGGGGGTGGGGGGGGTCCGACCCAGATAACGGCATTTAGCGGCACATGGAGGGCAGAGTGTTGTTTTCGCGCTTGTCTCCTGCAGACAGAGGGGAGCAGGCGGGGGGGGGGGGTCCTAAAGAACGGGGTCACCCTAACCCCCCCCCCGTTCCGACCCTCAGCTGTGGAATGTGATATCAGCTCCCGGCTTTTGTTCCACGCCCCTGAGGTCACGCGCGCACGCCCGGCCCGGTCCAATCGGCCGCCGCGACATCCCGCCGGTGTCGGGTGGCGGGGTTCTGACGTCGCCGCGGCGACGGGGGTGGAATTCGAACCCGCTCGCGGAGTTCGGCGCGCTCAGACGTCTCTCCCCCCCCCTTCGCCCGCGTGCCCCCCGCCCGTTCTCTCCCGGGGTCGGCGAGGGCGTCGCCGGCATCGCGCCGCCGCCGCCGCCGTTTGGCGAAGGCCGGTCCTCGTTTGTCACCGCGAGAGCGATGATGATGATGATGATGTAATCTCCGCTCGCTTGTCTGCAAGCGCGGAAAAAAAGTCGCCGCGGCTTCAAAGGTGATCTACGGGGGGAGAGGGAGGAAGAGACAAACCCGACGCGTTCGCGTTTTTTTTAAACGCGTTCCCGCCCCCGCTCCCGGCATCGCCGGAGGATTTCAACGCCGCTCGGCGGGAGACGGGCTTCTCTGCGTCGGTGCGAGTCGCCCGCGGTCGCCATGCGCGTTTTTCCCAAGCGGAGGGCCCTCGGAGCCTCCGCGATACCGAAGGCGCTGGAGAACCACGGCTCGCCTTCGACGTTTCATCGACCGCCCCCCCCCCTCCTCCCCACCACCAGCGGGGCCGTTCGGGACGCCCGTTCCGCCCGAGGGCTCTTTGATCAGCGAAGCCATTCGCTCGTTTTTTCTGTTCTTCCTTTTCCATCTCTTCCTCTTCCCCTCTTCCCTCTCTTCCTCTTTCCCTTTTCCCTCTCTTCCTCTTCCCCTTACCCCTCTCTTCCTCTTTCCCTTTTCCCTACTCTTCCTCTTCCCCTTTTCCCTCTCGCCTCACAGCTGGAAGCTTCCGTTAATCTGAGCCCGGGGGGGGGGTACTCTGCCGTTTTTAAACTGCGCCTTCAAAGGTCTTCTCATCACAGTTTCTTTCACAATAAACACACGCTAAACTTCCTCCTCTTCCCCACCCCCCACACACTTCCCCCTCCCGCACTCTACTCTACCCCCCCCCCCCCCCCCCCCCCACCCTCTACCCCGGCGCATCGGCTCGGTCCGTGGCGAATGGCGGGGGGAGATAACCCGGCACGTGCCTGCGGCTCTGGCACCGACAACCGCGCTCTCGTTCGGCTTAACAAAGCGCACTCCTGCCTAGACTCCTTAAGTCGCTTTTCCCTCTGAAACTCGCGCATAATCTGTTCTGACTCTGCCCCGAGTCACACTGTACTAACGATCTTACGCATGAATCGTCCACGTGCGCGTCAGTTCTGTGATCCGTGTGTCTTGCGGTCTTGTGAAATGCAATGCGTGTGCATTTACTATTTCGGGCAATTTTATTTAATTTGTTACGTGCTCAGTTCTGCCCACCGCGTTGTACGGTGGAATAAAACGGGTTTCGTCTTTGAATGTCGCTGAGTGTGAAACGTGTGCCGGTTGCTCGCGGAGACGGTTCGGAACGAGCGCGCGTGAGAGTTCCGCGGGCCGTCCGGCGCCTTTTACGTGTGTCTTTTCTTTCCCGCCGGTCGGTGGAGCGTTTCCGGGGCGACGGCAGCCATTGCTGTTCGACTGTACCTCTGAGTTCAGTTTACAGGCGTTTAGCGGACGCTCTCATCCAGAGCGGCTTGCGTTGTGTGCCAGGGATCGGCGGCTCGCGGTCCTCGAGGGCCGGGACCTGCTGGTTTTCCACCCTCCCTTTGCCTGGGAGTCAGGTGTGAAGACAGTCTGGCCAATCGGCAGCACTAATTACCCGGGAGAAAAGAAAAGCAGGGCTGGATTTTGGATTCGAGGGCCGGAGTTGATGATCCCTGTTGTATGCAATCATACAGCTGGATATATACTGGACCAATGCAGGCACCTTGCGCAAGGGTACAACGGCAGTGTCCTACCGGGGAATCGAACCTGCGACCTTTAGGTTACAAGACCAGCTCCTTAGCCATTATGCTACGCTGCCGCCCATGATGTCATCACGCTGAAAGAATCATTTTTGAGTGCGTATTCGTTAAAATGCCATGCGGCCCGATCCGTGTCATGAAACGAGAATCAAAGTGTCTTACACGCCGAATCGTGTCGCGATACAGCAGCGGCCGTAAACCTGTCTCCATCCCAGCCCCGCTATTCGCCGCTGGCAGGCGGATCGATGCTAATCTGTTCCTAACCAGTGAATTAATGTGTACCGTTAGCGCGGCGCGGCTAGCTCTCGCACTGCTCAGCAGTTTTCGGCCCGGCTTGATGGCGAATTACTGGAGGAATCGATGCAGGTACACTGCCTCCTGCTCCGTCCGCCTTAAATCCCTAGTCCTGGTTTACCTAGGCTTTCTTTTAACCCTTTCAAGAGTTGGTTTTTGGAACGTTTTTTCAGAATTCTGAGTCAGTGTTCTAGAACAGTCTGAGCAGTGATTGTGACATCAGCATTAGAATGTTCAGCACGAGAACATTCCAATCATGCATTTGTGATGTCACACCTTTAAGGGGTTAAGGTTCTCGCCGATGCGCTGGTGGGTTCTGTGTTTCTCACACCTCGAGCTCTCCTCAATTATTTACGCGAGAGGGAGCGTGGGAGCCTTTGAACGGAGCGTTTGAGGCTTTTTTTTCCGGCGCCCGTCCGTCCTTCGGCGCGGGTCCTTGAGCCGGAACTATCCGGGAAAGGCGAAGGATTTCCCCGCTCCGGATAAGACGCTCCCGCCTTTTTCCATTCTGGTTTTTTCCTCCGCCTGAAATGGAATGTCCGACCTTCGCCTTTTTTCGCGTCCGCGCAGCTGTCTCCGGCACGCGCCTGCGCCCCCCCCCCCCGCGTTTGCCGAGAGACCGCCCTCCGCCGTTTGGGTTTCGGTCTGGAGACGGACGGACGGATGGACGGACAGGGGCTCGCACGGGGAGGGAGGTGCGCGCCAGGAATGCTTCATTTCGATCACGTCCGCACTTCAAACGCTCTCCTCCTCATTGATTCATCATTTACCGCTGCCTCACCTCGCTCTCAGATCTGATCTGGACAGGGAGGCAGAGTAAGATTATCGGGCCGTGAATCACTTCCGCGTTATCGCTGTCGTTAACTTTGTCCTTCTTTTTTTTTTTTGCGTTGTAAATTCGGTTCCTTTCTGTTGTTGTTTTTTCGCGCCACGTGGTTTCAAATGTAACATTTAAAGGCTTTTTCCATGGAGCGAGGGAAAAAAAGGGGGGGGTTTGCAGGTTCATATCCTGAATGTGGTAATGCCGTCTCGGCCTTCGAGCGTCGCGCTTCGCGCAGAGCGTTTTCTGTAAATGTCCGTCCGCGGGCCTGGAGAAGCTGCCCAAGGATTGCGGTTTTGCATGGCACGGGAGGTCCCTGAGTGCTTCGATGAGGTTTTTAATCCTGTGAAATTCGGGCTCGCCGTCGCGGCGACCAGAGTCGGTCGAGGGCGGGGGGTCGGGTCGCATTTGAGCGCAGTAAAGCGCGTTTGCCCTTTGACCTCCGTCCGGTTCCGTCAAAGAGGCGATCCCCCTCTCTCCGTCAGCCCAAGGATTTTACCCCCCCCCCCCTTTTTCATTTGAGCCGGCGTAGTCAAGCTTAAAAGGAGCGTTTGTTTTGCAGATCTGTGGGTCCTCGCCGGGGAGCGAGTTCGATGCGTTTATCCCTCTCAGATCTTTAAAAGTTCAGCCGGCGCGTTTAGACTGTGAAGTTAAACGATCGGGGGAGGGCTCCTCGTTTAAACTAGCCGCCCGTCCGTCCGTCCGTCCGCCCGCCGCTGCCAACGGTTACCTTTTTCTGACCTCGCGGAAGCTTCCGGAAACAGGCGCGGCGGCGTTCGTACGGTTTGAGCCGAAGCTGCTCCCCGTGGCCCGACGCGTGTGGCGCAGGCCTGGCGGGTTCGTTAACGTTTTTAAAAAACAATAAAAAAAGAGAAAACGACTCTCGCGGTTTGATGGCGTTGAAATGCGAGTGGCGCACGCCTCCCCCCCGAGTGCCAGCAGCTCCCGCTCCCCCCTCAGCGTGACACCCGCCGATGGCGTCAGCGCCGCAAACTTCTTCCCCCCCCGACGCCGATCGACCCGCCCGCCTCCCCGGGGTCCTCCAGGCGCCGATCGACCGGGACTTCGCGGCCGGCCCGCTAATATAGCCGCGGTTGCCGTGGAAGCGGAGGCGCCGGGTGCGGTCTGAGCCGGCGGGTGGAGGTGCGGCCGGTTTTTCGCTTGGAGGTTGATTGAGGACGCGCCCGTCTGCCTTCGAGGATTATCGCCGTTCATTGGGCTCCTCTCCAGGGGGGAGAGGCCTAGCGGTCCCGCCGGAAGCCTCCCGCTCGCCAGCGCCCGCGGCCCAGGTCGGTCACCCCTTTCCTGGGCTTCGGAGCCAGGCGAGCGGGGGGCTCCGTAGGCCCGGGCGGCTGCCGAACGTTGCAGGTTTCCGTACAGCCCCGGTCCTGTTTACTCGGCGGTCTGGAACCGTCGCACGCCGTTCGTCCTACCTCCCCCCCCCCTCGCTAGACGCGGCTCGGACGCCCACGGAGAGCGAGGGGAAGCGGCGTCTCTCGTTACAGACGGCTAATTATCCCCCGGAAGCGGGAGACGGAGCGTGGCATCTCCACAAAAGGCGCGAAGAACAGCTCGGCGGGGAGCCCCGCGTCCTAATTCGAAGCAATATTGAACGTCTTGCCTTGTCTTTCTTTTCTTTTCTTTTTTTCTTTTTCTTTTCTTTTTTTTAACGAACCTTCGTGCGAATTCGGCTTTATCGGGGGAGCGCCCCGGCGCGATCTGTAATCTGCGCCCTCGCTTCGAGTGACTGCCGACGCCCAATTAATTGAACGCCAGATTGATTTTGGCTCTTTCGCGAGGGGCGGTCGACTGCTCTGTCAGTGGATTGAAATGGACGCCTCCCTCCCCCTTCCCCTGTTGTTCGCTGTGCCCTGAGGGTAGTTCTTAACCCTTTAAGATGTGAGATCACAAATATGTGATTAGAATGCTCTTAACTGAACATTCTAATGCTGATGTCACAATCACTAGAATGCTCTTAACTGAACATTCTAATGCTGATGTCACAATCACTAGAATGCTCTTAACTGAACATTCTAATGCTGATGTCACAATCACTGCTGGTGACTGAAAGCAGCGGAGTTCTAGAACGCTGACTCAGAATTAGAATTCTGAAATGAAACATTCCAAAGGAAGTCCAGCTCTTCGAAGGGTAAATGTGCGCAGTTCATTTGGAAGTCCGAGCCAACATGGAGTCAAGCTGTACTGCAGCCTTCCGTAAGGAAAGCCTCTCATTCTCAGCAAATGAGGGATGCAGTTGCTATAAAGGTTGTCAATTGTGTGTCTAAATGTACGTGGGAAGGGAAGGTGAGGTGAAATGTATGTTTTTCACACTTTTGTGGCTCGTGGGGACACACGAGTCCCCGTATGCCACAGATACCGTGAGCAGAGGTCTGAAATGTGCAGGAGCAGATGGGGCCGTGTATCGAACCTTCAGTATCGGAATTTCCAAAAGCGACCTTTCGGAAGCCGCGTACGATCGGAGAGAGGGGAAGGCGGAGGGCACTGCAGACCTGGCGGCCAGAGGGGGGTCGGGGGGGTTTGCGCACGTGCGACGCGTGCACTCCGTCACCCCGGCCGAAACGCGCCAGGGGGGGGGACGCTGCTCCGGAGCTCCGGGGGGATCGGGTGACGCTCGCTGAGGCGTGACGCCGCGGTCCCGAAATACGCCCCGCCGAACAGCCGGGCCCTCCGGCGCAACCGGAGACGCCGCGGCGAATGGGAGAGAGCGGCCGCGGGACCTCCCCCCCCCGACGGCTTAACGTATCAATCCCCCCCCCCCACTGCTGCGCCAAAGCTTATCGAAACCGATGGACGCGCTCCACAGCCCCCCCCCCCCATCGGCAGAAATCCATCTCTCTCACCGCCGCAGCGCGGAGAAAGCGCTTAGCCAGCAGAATCGGAGAGAGGAGCGGGTGGCGGGGGGTGGCGGGGGGGGGGGGGGGGGAGGGGTAAGCAGATAGCTTTAGATAAGGTGCGGCGGAGGCTGCGACGAATCTCTCTTCCCCCTATTACTCCCCCCCCCCCCTATTCCGAAACGTCGTCCGTTCTGCCCTAACGATTTTCTTGCAACCAATGTGACCGCCCTGCCTCCCCCCCCCCCCCCCAAAAAAATGTAATTTGGGGAGGCCACTACTACGGGGTCAAATCGGCGCCAACGACGGTCGGGGAGAAGCGGCCCTCCGTTACCGTGGTAGCCGTTCGGTACATGGGTGTTCCTCGGCCCGGCCGGTCCGACGCGGCCTCTCCGCCTGGCGGAGTCCCCCGTGCGTTCGCGCTCCTCCCATCGACGCCGCGCTTCGACTGCGTGAACCAGTAACGAGGGGAGGCGCATGCGGGGAGCAGCCGGAGAAGAGAGCTTTTTTTGGCGGCAGTCTGACAGGTGAGAGAGAGACGTTCCCCAGGAACCGCTTCGGGGGGGGGGGGGGAAGCGGCTTCTTCATGTGCAAATGAGCCTAATTGATTCT
>CM045901.1:5875796-5885796 GCA_025169545.1 Anguilla japonica | reverse complement strand
AGCGTGTGGAATTTCGGGCGGTGCGCACACACACGGGCAGAGAGTCAGCGAGAGAGCAGCAGTCGCCCTGAGGGTGTTTGCACGGTGAACATTTATTATTTCTGACTAACAGTCAGGAGGGGGGTGGTGGGGGGGGTCAGGGCGCCTGTTGATTAAAGAAACCGTGCAATTTCCATTTTCCCCCTCGAAGCAATTTAGCATTTCGGATCTTAGAGCGCGTGCGGGTTTATTCTCCGGTATCGGGCTCGTACCGGAGGACCATCGCTTCGAAGCGCCCTGCGGGAGGCCCCCGTTCCCCGCCCATCGGCGTCCCGTACGAACGGGCGCATGCAGGCCGCCTTCCGGTTCCTCGAGACGGCTGCCTTCCAGCGCGTCTCCGAGCGCGCGTTTGTCTGACTCTTTATCCGAGCGACGTCGACGTTCGCGCGCGTGGCGATTCTCGCGCGGATTGCAGAACTGAGCGGGCTCCGGAGAGAGGCGCGTACGCAAAGGCGCGCGGGCGAAACTGAATAATCAGCCAGCACGAAGGACGTGCAGCTTGTTCATAACCCGAGGTGAGGTTCGGCAGGGCTGCCTGATCAGCAGTCCGAGCCCGGCTCCATATTCCCTCCCGGGATTTTTACCCCCCCCCCCCGACCCCCCCCCCCCCCCCGAACCCCTCAGCGGCCCAAACTGCCCGCTTCAGCAGAGCGAAAAAGCCAAAAAAAAAGGAGGCTGTTTTCTCCGCAGGGCCCGAGAGAGGCTCCTCCTGCTCGCCCTTCCCTTCCCGGGAGGGGGGGGCCCCAGAATTTTCGGCGGGCCCCTCAGAACCCCTCCCCTCAGACCCCCTGGGCAGGGGACACTCTGCACGGATCTCTTCCTCCGAAAAATACTTTTTTTTCCCCCCTCCGTTATTTTCTTTTGTTTTTTGTGTTTTTCTTCCCAGAAGCCCTGCAGCACACCGGCGGGGCGATGATAAAAGCCCGGGCTGCCCCCCCCGCGCCCCCCCCAGCAGCGCTGCTCTCTCTCTCCCTGGCCTCATCAGGCCCATGCATTATTCACCACCGGCCTCTAATGCCTCTGCTTTCGGGGGCCCCCGGTGAGCCGGATCATTTCGGGCGGGGGGGGGGCGTGGAGGGGGGGGGTTCCTTCATTAACGCCCAAGGCCAGCGCGCTCCCCGGGCCCGGAGGGAGCGTCGAGGGGCCGCCCGCCCGTGTTTATTTCGGGAGCCCGTGAGGTCACGGCGACGCCCGCTCCGCTGAGCCATGCCGGAAGGGCCCGCCCGGAAAAGTCCGGAAGCGGGAGGACCCCGGCGGGGCCAGCGGGGGGGTCAGAGTGACTTTGGAACGCGGGGGCCATTTCAGTTTGCCCCTGAGGGGTTGCCAGTGTGAGGACGTTCGTGTCTTGGGTTAACAGTGGACCAGCAGGGGGTGCCGTAAGGGGATTGTACGATTCCGAAGGCCCTCAAAAACAATTAGCACATGGGATGTTCTGTGGCGGTGGGGCCCCCTGTGAGACATTTCCACGGGGCCCAAAATCCCTGGCGGTGCCCATCGGGTCCCAGCACACACGCACACGGTCGCACTCGACGCTCTGTGTGCCAGTTCGTGTGCCAGTTTGTGTATTTAAAGGTCACGCAGACGAAAACGGGTGGAGATTATCCCCCATCGGAGAGCGCCTATTATGAGGATTAGCGCCGGGCTGGGTAACGGATGGTCTTAATGACGACCGCGCCTTCGCTTCCCTCGACAAAGCTCTCCTGACGTGTCGCCGTCGGGGGGGGGGGCGGAGGGGGGCGGAGGCACCGGCGCTTAGGAACGAGCGGGCCACTTCGTCTAGGACACGCCCCCCCCCCCCTTATCATGGCACACTGGGTGTTTCCTGACCACGGTACAGAAACATAATAATAACGTATAATAATAATAACAATATTATGTAATTTCATGCAATAATAAGGAACGCTTTTGTTTATTTTTTTAATGAAAAAGACAGGAGGGAGAAAACTCATGTAGTTTTGGGTGGTAATGAGAATCGGGGCGCCGATCGACGAGGGGGGGGCCCTAATGTTGTGGGGGGGGGGGGGTAAACCTACCCTCATTAGGGGAACGGATTTCGGTCCCGCAGCCGAGCGAAGCCGGCCTGGATTCTCACCCGCACGCTTTCATGCTTTCTGTTTTGTTTTTTGGAACGCGATTCTCCTCAACTGATGAAGCCGCTGGGACTCCAAAAGATCCGCCACATTCTCTTTGAAGAAGTCTTTCAACCCCCCTTCCCCCCCCCCCCACCCCCACCACAGAATCCCAAATTAACCTAGTTATTTATTTGACTTTATTTATTATTCGTTCGTGCGTTCCGCGCGCTTGCGAACCTTCAGCCTGTCCGGGTCACCCAGGAAACGTCGCTGGCGCGACCCGCCTTCGAGCCCCTTGGGGGCCCTGAACAAAAAGTCTACGTGGGGCCCTCTGTTTCGGCCGAAAACCCCACCCCCCAAGCCCCAGCCAGCAAGATTTGGCACCAACAGAAATATATTTAGATTAATGGAAAAAGCCATTGTCTTAGGGAACACAATTATTTATTAAAAATATATATGTTTATATATATCTTGGAGGGACGGGGCCCCGAACCAATTGTGGGGCCCCTAAACAAATGTTTACTCTGTTTATTGGGTCGGGCCGGCCCTGAGCGTCCAATCAGGGAGAGCGATTTGAAACGGCTGATAAAACTCCCAAGTTGATGGGGCGCGGGTGTGCTGCCTGCTCATGTCAGAGATCCAAAATGGCTGCCTGATCCAAAGGATTCTGGCGCAGTCGCAGGCACGCTGATGTTCTGGCCGGCTCTTTGGGTTCTGCGGTTCCCTGACTCGGTCCCGGGGACCCCAATCCAGCCGGTCTCCTGCTCGATTACAGTTGCTGAGCACGCGCGTTTGAGTTCTTCGAGAATTTGTTTCTTCAGCTTATTAACACTGTGAGCACTTTGAATTCTTCGTTATCTACCAAATGGTTAGTTTTACTGGCCAGATGTCCACACCTTCACCAATTAGGAGCCTGTTGATTCACCCTAGCCTTAGTCTTTAGTTTGTTTTAAATATTTTGTACCTCTCTTGTACGTAATTGCTTGCGGTATACCAGTTGAGTATGGGAGCACGGCATTTGTGGCACGATGCGGTTTACAACGGTAAATCATCCCTCAGAACACGAAAGCTTCTAATTAAGGAAAATTAACAGCTCGTTAAAAGTGTAATTGCGGTCGGAAGGAGAGCCCGATACCTCAGGGGTCCCCAAGGACTGAGTTTGAGAACCACCGCTTTGGATTCTAATAGTTTTGGGCGGGCTTAGACGATGGGTCCCTGGAAAGAACCCGGAACATTCTCATGCCCCCCGGAGGGCATTTCTTGCCCACCACCCTCTCCCCCCTCGCGGTGACCCGCCCTCCCTCCCCCATATCGAGGGGCTGTAGTCTACCCATGCCCTGGGTGTTTAAATTCGAGGGGGGGGAGCTTTTTTTCCCTGGCTGAAGGTGACAGTTTCAGTGTAACCACTTCCTGGGTGGTTCACCACAGGGGAGAAAATAAGTGCAATAAAAGCGCCCCCTCCCATGCGCAACTGCCGGAGTCAGTTCTGCACTGCCTGCGCTGTGTTTCTGTTTTTCGAAAAGGTAGAATTAATTACACAGAATATAAAACAAAACAGCTTATCCGAGCATATGTTAGGCTAACTTTTTTTTATTAGTGGGGGGTGCGGGGAGGGGAGGGGAGGGGAGGGGAGGGGGGGTTGTCACGGACACTCTATGCGGTGAGTTGAAAGGAAGGCGGCGGTTGTAAAAGTTTGGGATCGTTCGTTCGTTCGCTCGTTCGTTCCCAATCGATTCCCGGCGCCCCGGGAGCCCACCCGCTCGTCCCCGGCGGGGAGCCCGGAACGACGCGGCGAGCCCCCCCCGCTGCTCGCTCGGGCTTTTACAAGCTTTTACCCGCCGCCAGCATCCGCGGGCCGCGCGATTAGCATAACCCCCCCCCTTTTCCTTTTTTATCCTTTTAATGCCGACCCTGCCTGAGTAATGACTGCCTGCCCTCCACTCAGCTGCAGCCTCCCTCTGTGATCTCAGAGTTTATGTGGACACAGTCCCCATTAGCCCCACACACACACACACACACAGTCCCCATTAGCCCTACACACACACACACACACACACACACACAGTCCCCATTAGCCCTACACACACACACGCACACACACACACACACAGTCCCCATTAGCCCCACACACACACACACACACACAGTCCCCATTAGCCCCACACACACACACACACACACAGTCCCCATTAGCCCCACATACACGCGCGCACACACACACACACACACAGTCCCCATTAGCCCCACACACACACACACACACACGCACACACATGCACACGCATGCACACACATACTCTCACACACACACACGCACTGTCTCTCAGACACAGACGCAGACACAGAGACACATCCCCATCAGAAACATCCAGTAGTCAGAAAGTTGAACAGGTTCCCTCTCGCCCACAGAGGCAGAGCAGATGGGGGTGCGGCAGCTGAAGCGATTACATAAAGTCATTAACGTTCTCGTACCCAAGATTTTAAACATTCATTCGCTTCGAGGTCCCCATTCGCTACCCATCTCTCTATCCCTCCCTCCCTCCCTCTCTCTCTTTTTTTTGTATCTATTCTCTCTTTTCTGCCTGTGGTTAGTTTTTTTTTATTTTTTTATCTGTATGTTGCTTGTCTATTATTTTTATTTTGAAGTACAGTAAATTCTGTTTGAACAACGTCCCAATAAAAGGGGGTTTTTTAAACCTCAATCTCTCTCTCGCCGCGGCGCGCCCAATCGCGCCAGACGCGTATCGTATCGCCGAAGAAAATTATAGCCACTTATTCAATCGCCTGATCTTAGCCTATCCTGCGCTGAAGTGTGTTGTTTGTGAACTGCGTTCCGCTCGGCTCTTGCCGGGATAGCGAGGCTAACGAGCTAACGAGCTAACGAGCGGGTCCACACAAGCTGATTAAATTCAATCAGGCCCCGGTGCGGTGGTGGGAGTTCCGCTGCGTTTTTTTCGCTTTTAATTTGACGTTTTTTCGCGGGGTTTCGCACGCCGCAGCTCGTCTGCGTCCTGGGTAGCGGCCGATGAATATTATGATTCGGTCTTATTCGATTCGGAGACGGGAAACACTAGGAATGCGTTCAGATTACTGTTATTAGACCGGTTGGCAAGATTGCAGTACAGATTGTGGGCCTCTTGACGGTTTCTAGCTGAGTGCCGATTGGGTGTGTCGGCTGCGGAGGGCGGGCCTCGGTCTGCTGGGAGTTTATTAGGCCCCCTCCTCATTGCGCCACTCCGGCCAATGGGTCGCCAGAGTTATGTGACGGAGGCGTGCAGTCCAGGGAAGAGAAACATTCCATCCCATTCATCTACTGAGGATTCTTTACAGGCCGAAGGACAAAGCTGTGGCAATAGACGCCCTGTAAGGTTACACTGCACCGGAAGCTCCTGACCTTCCTGCAGTAGAGCCTTTAAGGTGTGACATCATAATGGCGTTAGAATGTTCCAAACTGAACGTTCTAACGCTGATGTCACAATCGCTTTTAGTAATTGAAAGCAGCGGAGTTCTAGAACACTGAGAATTTTGAATGAACGTTCCAGAAAGCCCTACTCTTCGCAGGGTTGAGAAGCAGGGGGTCTTTGAACGGATCACAGGAGCGCTTCGCGTCTGGTGGGTCTTCAGATTTCCCGGGTCGAAGAATTGAACAAAGCGGCTCGCCGAAATTAAAACGTTGCCCTGGCTCGTCGTCGCTGTGAAGCGCTTCCGGGCTTAGGAGGGTAATTAATTATGGGATCGCGCGGGGCTAATCTCTGCAGGAGACCCACGCCGGTGGCGGCGGGGGGGGGGGGGGGGGGGGTGTTAAAACGGCGGGGTCCTCCGGCTCTTTTGTGTTTGCGTGTTATCGCCCGAGCGAGGCTGGGGTGATGAGTTAGGATGCGGCGCACAACCGCACCCCCCCCCCTGCGCGTCGTCCGCTAACGCCCCCCCCCCCTCGCGCTCGCCTTACAGAAACTGAGCCAAAGCCATTTCTTCTCCCCTCCAAAGGACTGCAGCAGGCACCTCCTTTCCTGTGTTAGTAATTCGTTTGGACAGACAGGAAGTGGAGAGGGTTAAACACGGGGGGGGGGGGGGGGGGTGGGTCACAGGTCAGAAGGTGCCGAGGCTGGGGAACTCGTATGTTGGGGGGTGGGGGGTGGGGGGGGAGTGAGTGTCCTGTGCGCCGCGGCACGCGCTTTGGCGATGTGTCCGTTTGTGAGGTTCGCTGGTAAGCTAGCGCGAGCGTCGTTTCGTTCCGCCGTCGTTTTGCCGTTACCTGGCGGAGGCAACGTGCGCCGTCTCCTTGCCGTCTGCCCCCCCCAGCACCCCCCCAACCCCCGCCCCCGCCCGCCCGCCAGCTCTGCTTCTTTCGCTGATAGAACGAGCCCCCGTTCCTGCCGGATCATCAACACCTCTATATGTATGCGTTGGGCTCGTATCCATGGCGACTGCATCGGCGCGGCGGTTACCTGCAGCGCCTGCAACGTGGCCCTTCCTTCCGTTCGGTTCATCCACCATCCCCGTGTCTATAAATGTATGTATATATATATATGCGCGCAGGATATGATGTCATTATTTTGTTTTGGTTTTTTTTCTGCACATGAATTTGCATAAATTAGTTTAGAGAGGGTTAGCGAGATTACCCCGCGGTCCTGACGGGCGGGAGGCGCGTCGCCATGACGTCCGCGACGCCGTCGGGTCGGCGTCCGTCTGAGCCCGAGCTTGCAGAGCTCTGACCTCCTGCCCGAACCTCGCGTACGTTTTGCTCATCACACCGTTCTGTTATTCATTGATGGAGACGCGTACGGTCTAAAGTCAGAACCCCTATGAGATCTCTCTCACTCCCCGCCGGTCGGAGCGGATTCAGGTCACAAAAGGAAGGAGTTTTCCATGGCCCTATTTTGGGCAGGGATACTCCTAACCAGAAGGCTGTGGGTTTGAGGCCCAACCAGGATATTTGGTTTTTAAAAAAAGGCAGAACTTTGCTTGAGGACTTTCTCCATACTGCTGTTTATGTAATAATGCTTCCCAGAAAAAAAAACTGATATTCAAAAAAAAAGAAAAATCTAATCAATCTTGTGATGTTTAGGAAATGAGTTTTTGAAGCAAGTACGTCTGGAAAATTTTAGTGGAACTGTTGAAAGTAAGAAAGTCATTGATCAGAGAATTCAACTAGAACATTGTATGCAAAGGGAGAATTTGGCTGGAAATTAAAAATGTTTAAAAATAAATCGAACCTCATTAAAAACGTTACGTTTTAAAGTGCGTGACGAATGCGTTTAATTGGAGACAATTGGGATCTTTTGAAGGCGGCCATTTTAAAACGGCATGTTTCCAGTGAGCGAAAACGATAGCGACGGTGACGCATTGGGATTCCCGGGGTCCGGGACTTCAGAGCTTGCGCCTATCATTCTTTCGCTTTCGCGGATGTGTGGTTACCGGCACTTACTTTGTTTTTTTTTTACCTTCTCACGTCTCCTCTCTCCCCCGGAGAGATTAGAGTCTCCTCCCCCCCGCGCGGACCGCGTCTCCCATAAACCCTTTCTCCACGCCGATCGCGAGGTGCGTGCTGGGATACGCATCCCCCCCCCCACCGGCTCTGAAATTGCAGGGCTTTCAAACTCAATTACCGCGGGATAAATAGACAGGCCGGAGGGGCTGGCGGCGATATTTAGAGCAGCCGGTCGAGCTGGCGCTTCGGCCCAGAGGGTTAAATATACACCCTCCGCCGCTCCAGATTCGGATGAGATTTATTCGTCCCGCGGCCGTGGACATAAAAGGGGAGGCCATTTTATCGGCGCCAGGTCATGAGGTGAATGGAATGGCCCCGTCGTGCGGAACGCCCGACCCCCCCCCCCCACCCCCACCCCTCTCTCCTGCCACGCCCGCAAAGCCGGGCATGCCGAGTGGGGGTGGGGTGGGGTGGGGGGGTGGAAGGGGTCGTTCGCGGTTCTCCTGTCCTCGACCCACTCTCTCTCTCTCTCCTGCCACGCCCGCAAAGCCGGGCATGCCGAGTGGGGGTGGGGTGGGGTGGGGTGGGGTGGAAGGGGTCGTTCACGGTTCTCCTGTCCTCGACCCACTCTCTCTCTCTCTCCTGCCACGCCCGCAAAGCCAGGCATGCCGACTGGGGGGGGGGGGTCGCTCGCGTCAGCTGATGGACCCCCCCACCCCCGCATTGCTGCATCTACGTCCTTCTCAGGGGTCGGCGGATCCTTCCGGAAAAGAGGCCCCCGGCAAACCGTCCGTGACCTCAAAACTAAGCCCGGCCTTAACCCTGACCAACCCCAATCTGCGATCGTGGCATCTTCGGACAGGTCCTCTAAGACCAGGGTCTCTCTTTAAACGGAGCCTCCTTTGACATCACCCATCGCTCCTCACACACACACACACACACACACACACACTCCCCGGTTCAAAAATATTGTCGTTTTACAGCTTGCTGCAGAAGGATACGAGTGCGTTCGGTCATTCGATCTCTTCGAAGGGCGTTTAAATAAAGTTCGGACATTCAAGCCATCCAGCCGCCTCCAGCCCAAAGAGGCAGGGGTGCTAATGCAGCCCCCTAGAAGAGCCCCCCCCCATCCCCTTCCTGTCTCGCGCCAGGCTCTATATATAACCGGCTCAGCTGAGCTGCTGGCTGGACTACAGATGACCTTAGATGTGTTATATGGGCCAGAGTGACTCTGAGGCCACTAGCTGAGATGACCATAGACGTGTTATACGGGCCAGAGTGACTCTGAGGCCACTAGCTGAGATGACCATAGATGTGTTATACAGGCCAGAGCAGCTGTGAAGCCACTAGATGAGATGACCTTAGATGTGTTATAGGGGCCAGAGTGGCTCTGGGGCCACTAGCTGAGATGACCATAGATGTGTTATATGGGCCAGAGTGACTCTGAGGCCACTAGCTGAGATGACCATAGATGTGTTATACGGGCCAGAGTGAATCTGAGGCCACTAGCTGAGATGACCATAGATGTGTTCTACAGGCCAGAGTGACTCTGAGGCCACTAGATGAGATGACCATAGATGTGTTATACAGGCCAGAGTGACTCTGAGGCCACTAGCTGAGATGACCATAGATGTGTTATACAGGCCAGAGTGACTCTGAGGCCACTAGCTGAGATGACCATAGATGTGTTATATGGGCCAGAGTGACTCTGAGGCCACTAGCTGAGATGACCATAGACGTGTTATACGGGCCAGAGTGACTCTGGGGCCACTAGCTGAGATGACCATAGATGTGTTATACAGGCCAGAGTGACTCTGAGGCCACTAGCTGAGATGACCATAGATGTGTTATATGGGCCAGAGTGACTCTGAGGCCACTAGCTGAGATGACCATAGACGTGTTATACGGGCCAGAGTGACTCTGGGGCCACTAGCTGAGATGACCATAGATGTGTTCTAGGGGCCAGAGTGGCTCTGGGACCACTAGCTGAGATGACCATAGATGTGTTATACGGGCCAGAGTGGCTCTGGGAACACTAGCTGAGATGACCATAGATGTTTTATACGGGCCAGAGTGGCTGTGAAGCCACTAGCCGAGATGACCATAGATGTGTTATAGGGGCCAGAGTGACTCTGAGGCCACTAGATGAGATGACCATAGATGTGTTATACGGGCCAGAGTGGCTCTGGGACCACTAGCTGAGATGACCATAGATGTTTTATAGGGGCCAGAGCAGCTGTGAAGCCACTAGATGAGATGACCATAGACGTGTTATACGGGCCAGAGTGACTCTCAGGCCACTAGCTGAGATGACCATAGATGTGTTATATGGGCCAGAGTGACTCTGAGGCCACTAGCTGAGATGACCATAGATGTTTTATAGGGGCCAGAGCAGCTGTGAAGCCACTAGCTGAGATGACCTTAGATGTGTTATACGGGCCAGAGTGGCTCTGGGGCC
>CM045901.1:5845796-5868296 GCA_025169545.1 Anguilla japonica | reverse complement strand
CTTTGTGTTTCTAATTCTATTAAAAACGGGGCTAAAAACGTGCTTTCAGAGAAAAGAGGTCTCTGATCCCATCAGTGTTTAAAATGGGCACGCCGCCCGCAACCTCTGTGAATACAACTGTCTTTCTGTGAATTAATTGATTTAGTTCTGCCTCTTTCTCTTTCTCTCTCTCCCTCCCTCCCCCCTGCCCGTAGTTTCGTGTTCCTCACGTGTCCGATCTCCCGAGCACGCTGATCGCTGAATCGTTTCCGCACTGGAAACCCTGGCGTTCGCGGCGAAGCGAGTTGCTATCAGCGAGAGAGGGGGGGGGGGAGGCGTACGTTCAGCTGTTGGGGCGTGCTTGAGTCGGAGAGCGCCCGAGAGAGTGTGTGTGAGGTTGTGTGAGGGAGGGACGCGTGCGTGTTTGTGTACTTGTGTACATTTGAGTGAGAAACTGAGAGGGAGTGTGTGTAGACGAATCCGCAAATCCGTCAGTTGGGCAGGGAACGAGACGAGCGCAGAGTCGCTCGCTCGCCTGAGGCTGACATAACAAAGCTCCGCCAAGGGAGGCCGAGCGGCCCGGCTGTGTCCCAGCTGCAGAGCCCAACAGCCCCTTCACAGCATGAAGGCTAACGGGCTAACAAGCAGGCTAACGGGCTAACAAGCTAATGAGCAGGCTAACAAGCTAACGAGCAGGCTAACGGGCTAAAAAGCTAATGAGCAGGCTAACGTGCTAACGAGCAGGCTGACGTGCTAACGATCTGAGGTCTCTCTCATGACAACGGCCCGTACAGGCTGGCCTTGGAATCACCACAGCCAACTAACCCGGTGTGGTCCAGAGATTCCTTAGAGTATTTTGGGCATTTAGGGGTTTGGTTCTGCCTTAGGCCATATTGCACCTGCAAGTGCGTTTGTTAAAGATTGTAAAACCCTTTGTGTTGGCCAACCTTGAGGGACAAATGTATAAACTACAAAAAAAAAAAACAAGCTGAATTGCTTTTGCTGAAAAATAGCCAACTTGCTGTATTTAACACAGAACAGTCTCCTTAAGGAAACATTCAACCCCCCCCCCTCCCCCCCCAGCAATGAGAGCTCTGCTGGTAAATAATTAACCTCGGGGAAGGGAAGGAAATACAGTAAGAATCCAGTAAAGGCGGTGGAGGCGAACCCCGTGGGACGTGACTGACAGGACAAGGTGTTATTGATTTCACGTTTCCTAGAAACGTCTCCGCGCCCTCTTCGGGGCCGAGGGGGACCCGACCCGACCCGACCCGCCCCGGCACGGCACGGGGCCCCCCGCCAACGAGTGGAGAAATCACCGGACTACCGACGCGCGTTTTGGGCTCCGGACGCCGTGCCTCTCGCGTCCCTCGGCGGGGCCCGAACCGCGCCCCGGTTCCCCATCCCGGATTTCCGCCCTTGGCCGGGCCCGCCGGGGGCGAGCTCGGCGCCCATTCAGACGAGGTCACGCCGCCGTCTTGTCTCACCGCGGCCCCCGGAGGCGCCGTGGGCCGTCTTAAAGACCGGTCGTTTCCTAGCAACCTTAGCCGTGTCTCAGCCACCTACCGCAGCCCCCCCCCCCCCCCCCAAATTAGATGTGCGCCCCCGCGGGCAGCGCGCGCTAGCCGCCGCGCTCGAGCCTGTCAGCGGGAGGTCGCGCCGCTGACCTTCAAGCGCCGATGCTCCGCGCCGCGGGGGGGGGGCTGCTCCGCCCCTGACGCGCTCCCCGGGAGACCCCGGTGGGTCGTTTCCACCCCCCCCCACCCTCTCGCACACCGTGTCGTCGGAAAACCGAACTAAATAAAAGTCGGCCCGTCGTCCGCGCGCTCGCTAACCGACCTTCAGCAAGGTCGCCGTCGGTCTAGCGCGAGTGGGTTTTTAAAGGCGTCGGCGGAATCGGGCGCGTGATTAATGGCTGGAGAGTAAAATGGCGGTGCTATATATATATATATAGCTGTGATTACCCGGCGGCGGCGGCGGCGATGACGCGGCGTGCTGCGGAAGGCTCCGGAAGGGCGTGATCCAGATCCTATCCAAAAATTCGGGAGAGAGCTCCGTAGCTGCCGCTCCCGGTCACTCCGAAAAGCCCGCGGACCTAGCCGCTCGGTCGCCGCATCGGAACGACACGGGACACACGGAGATCAGTGATAGAACCGCGTTTCCCATCATTCCCCGGGCCTAGCCAGTCTTTTGGTAGAGAAACACGGAGGGTCATCATTGGTCGGGTTCAGTCTGGACCTGAACATTAGTGCTCCTGTAGATCGGAGGACCCACACATCCCGCCCGCCACGCTCTGTTTACTTAGCAGAGTAGCATCCGAGCAGATCAGCGATAGAACCGCATTTCCCAGCATTCCCGGGCCTAGCCAGTCTTTTGGTTGAGAAACTTAGATTGCATGTCACGTACATTGTCTTGTTGTTTGTAGCATCTAATTGTTGAAGATACTCAGGTTTAGATACTTCGCTCACGGATGTAAGAGCAGCAGTCCACCCCAGGAATCGAACATGCACCATTCTGGTTACAAGACCAGCTTTCCATGCTCTCGGCTCTCAAAACAGGTGACTTTTTATCGTTCCACTGTTCCATTGCTGTGTGTTATGAAATGAAAAGCAGCATTCGGCTCCTGGGGGCTGTGAGTTAGCACCAGCTCAGCGCTCACCTCTGATTCACGCAGGTTGTTTTTAACGCAGTCGCGCGCATGACTGACGTATTAGCTTCAGCAGCATCAGCTGTAAGTACAGTTTGGTTCGCCGCCCGCTCCTCGGAGCTGTTATTCGCGGCGCACCTCCTCCGAGAGGGAGGGAGGGAGGGAGGGAGCGGGCGGGACAGTCTCCAGCGCGGGGGCGAGCGAGAGAGAGAGAGAGGGAGAGAGAGAGAGAGAGGGAGAGAGAGAGAGAGGGAGAGGGAGAGAGGGAGAGAGAGAGAGGGAGAGAGAGGGAGAGAGGGAGAGAGATGGAGAGGGAGAGGGAGAGAGGGAGAGGGGAGAGAGGGAGGAGAGAGAGAGAGAGAGAGAGGGAGAGGAGAGAGAGAGAGGAGAGGGAGGGAGAGAGAGGGATAGAGAGAGGGAGAGAGAGAGGGAGAGAGGGAGAGGGAGAGGGAGAGGGAGAGAGGGAGAGGGGAGAGAGAGAGAGAGACAGAGAAAGAGAGAGAGACATAGAGAGATAGAGAGACAGAGAGAAGGTCGCCGGAGCTCGCCCGCAGCCGCGGTCAGCCAGTCCTGATTGACGGCAGCAGTGGGGAGAGTCATCGCTCCCTCCGCTCTCTCTCTCTCTCTCTCTGTCTCTCTCTCTCTCTCTCTCTCTCTCTCTCTGTAATTTACACCCCCCCCCCCCGCCTCCTCTCCAGCCCCTGATCAAACAGCCCTGTCGGCCGCGGCCGGCGCTGGTCTTTGTTTTAGCGTTCGTCCCGTCCCCTGTCGGAGTTTACGGGGACATTGGAAAGACGAGGCGGGGGGGGGGGGGGGGGGGGGGGAGAAGGGGGAGGGGGGAGGCTCCGGCTGGCTGGCTCCCGGGCAGATCGAGTTTAAGTCTCTCCACGGGACCCGAGTCCTTTCGGCGACGGTGGCTGGGAGACGCGCGACGTCGGGGCTGGAAAGACCCCCCCCCCCCCCCCGTCCTGATTGCTCGGCCCCGCCTCCCAGCCACACCCCCGGCCGCGTCGACCAATAGGAAGCCTCGCCGGCGTTTGGGGAAACGCGTTTTTTTTAACGAGCGCCCTCGCTAGGCGAAGCTACGGGGCGTAGCCCGCCGGGCATCGCCCGCTCCCGTCGGCCGTCCGAAAGGCGGGCTCCTCCAGCGCCTCTCAGCCCGAGCGCAGCACGCCGTCGCTAATGGAGCTCTGTCTGTTCCCCACCACCCCCCCAGCCAAGCCACCGGAAGCTTCTTCTGTCATCGACGCATCCCTTTCAAATTCCGTGTACTCCAGCTAAACGGAAAACGCCCGTTAGCGTAGCGGCTGCCGCCTCACAGATGTTTAGGCGTGTCTCAGTACGCCTCTGTTTTACGGCTTGTTTTTTTTTCGGTGGTGAGGAAAGTGGGGGGCGGTTGGGGGGGGGGGTAGACTATTCTCCCAGAAATGCTGAATCATCCACATTCGCCTGTGCCATTAGCTGCAGTTACCCATCGCCCCCCCCAGCTCTGAAATACTGCAGAGGAAGGGGATCGGGAGGCAGACTGTTAATACGGATTCCCCGGCACAATGCGGCGGGGAGAAGGGGGGGGGGGGCGGTACGACTCAAGGCGCTGCGCGGGGATTGGTGGATCGCGAGGGGCTTAAAGACTGCGGGACCGCGCCCCCGGATCAGCCCCTTCGAGGCGGTCGGCCCGTAACCGCGGCGACGGCCGCCCGACCTGCCCCCCGAATCGCCGGCCTCTCCTCGCCTCGTTCCGGCGGTAGAGCCGGGCGAGCGGATAAAGCCGATCCCACGCGAACCCGGACTGCTCGTGAGCCCTAACGCGCCCAAATTGCTCCTGAGGCCGCCTGCGCTGTCCCGTGTTCTTTCTGTATTGTGAGGTCACCGGCGACGTCATCGCCAAAAGGCAGCCGTGCTCCGGCATAGGGCCCGTTCACCACCCCACGCCGAGCGCGGTTTCTTTTCTTTTTTATTTCGGTCGCGCCTTATTTCCTCCTCTCCCTTCCCGTCGCCGTGACGGAGAACGATCCCCCGCCGCCGCGCGGCCTCCTCCGCGTGATTGCGAACGAGGGCCATCGACTAGACGTCCCTAACAAGGGAAAGGGCTTCGATTCGACGCGAGCAAACAGCGGGACGAGCCTCTGACGGATTACAGGGGCACGTCCGGGAGTCTCGGAGGACGAACGGGGAAGGAATTGGAGTTTTTTTTTTTTTTGCCGTCGAGTTGATGTTTTTTTTTTCCGTTTTTTGTTTTGTTGCAACAAAACCGATTCATCACCGGAATTTTATTTCCTCGTTCTCCCGGCCCGCCTGCGCGTCTACATAGCGGGCGATGAAATATGAGCGCATTAGCAAAGCTGACAGGAGGGCTAATAATATTTCGGCTTGAGCGAGAGCGGGAGCGCCGGGGCAAGGGCACCAGACCGGTCCCCGGCGCCCCCCCATAACCCCCGAATTGCGCTGTCCAGCGGTTCCAAAAATACATTTTCATTTTCGGCGCGGTCCGTGCGATCGGACATTTTTCGAGAGGGACGCCGGGACGGGTTTTTACGACCGAGGCCTCGGAAGCTTCTGGAGCCCGCCGCGTTCGCGCCGCCCCCCCGCTCGTCCCTGCCTGACCCGCAGACGGACGGACGGACGGGCAGACGGACGGACCCCCCAAGGCTGTTAGCGTCGCGGGGCTAGACCTTCAATGTCGTCCGGGCTTGGGCTGGCAGCTGGCGAGCTCTCGCCGCTCGGCGCCCGGTCTTTCTCAAGGACTTTATTACATCTGAGCTTGTCTCGTTTGGATATTAAAAAAAATACAAAAAAATCCGTGAAATCTGGCTGCCCTTTTCAAAAAGCGAGGCGTCCGTGTCTCGGGGCTGAAGGGCTGTTCTTTTTGAAGGGGGAAGCGGCTGCGACGGTCTCCGCGTTTGAATAATCCGAGAGCCGGTCGTGTTTTCGCTTGCGGACGAGGAGCGATTCTCAGCTCCGGAGGGGAAGTTTCGCCGCGTCTTCAGACTCTGTGTTCTTCTGTCCTTTCGGAATCCAGAAAACAGGCTTTGGTAGCGATGTTTTGAGAGTGGAACAGAGGACAGTTGAAGCAACTTCCCCGAAAGGGATGAAGTTGTAGAACGTTTGTTTGTCTGCGTCTTTCCTCTTGGATCGTGGGCGATATTCATGCAGTTCCGTCCGACGGTTTATTTGAAAATGCAAATCGCGGGCCAAGGCGAGCGGCGCGTCTCCCGGCTGCGGAAACGCCGGCGGCGGCGGCGTTCGTTTGGAAACGAGCTCCGGGCTTATCGCCCGATCCGAAACTGAAGCCGCCTACCCTCCCGCGATTTCTTAATCCCGCCTGTCACCCTGTTTCCCGGGTCAGAGATTGTTCTAGAGCTGCTCTGCCTCGTCGATGGGACGTTTCCCCCGCAAACTGACGGAGGGGAACGTCGGGCGCGCGCGTGGCGGCAGCGGCGGATTTAAAGGCTGAGCCTCCGGTACGGAAAGCGGAGATCGCCACGGTGACGGTGAGCGCCACGGCAACCTGTGACGGACAAGCCGCTTAACTTCGGCTTTCAACCCACCCGGCCCGGTCTGCCAATCAGCCTGAGCTGTTTACTCACAGAGGCCCCATCTCTCCTCTCTCGCCACTTTTACTCCATAATGTCACAAAAGACTTCATTGCGTCACGTAGAGCTTCACAGGGTCCACCTGTGCTATTCAGGTTATATATTTGACATGCTTCATATGCTCTATAATGAACTGAAATATGCCCATAAACTTCTTTTGGGATTTTTCAAATGATGAATTGAATTTCGGGTCATTCCCCCGGATTGACTGCCTTCAAGTGCAAAGGCAATCCTGGTTAATGTGATCCCGAAAGTAATTTGTGTGTCCAGTCACTTCCTGCTTGGATCTGATTGGTGCGTTCACGGGTCTTTTTGACCAATCCCGTAAACACGTCTGCATCTTCCGTTTCTCCCTGACCAATTTAAGGTGTGAGGTCACAAATGTGTGATTAGAATGTTATCGTACCGAACATTCTGATGCTGATGTCACAATCACTGCTAATTGAAAGCAATGGAGTTCTAGAACACTGACAGAGGGTTGAAGGGCTTTACTGTACTGGCACGTCAGCCACAAGGCTCACACCGGTTTACTGCGGGATCCTTTTACGATCCGTGTGCGCTCTTATTTTCTTCTTGGAAAACGTATCGCCAGCCATCTCCTACTGGGACTGCTGGCATCAGGCAGGATGTCAGAGGGATTCGTAATGACGCATCTCAGAGCCGTTCATGCTTGCTGCGAAGGCTGGTGTCTGGCTGCGATTTGCTTGGGGCTCATCGCAGTGGACTGCTTCCGATAGCCCCTAGCGAGCTTGTTTACCATTCCTGTCAATTACTTGCCGATAGCAACAAAAGAAAAAGGAGTCTGAGGCCTCCGAGCAAAGCAAGAGTATTCGGTGGGGTGGTTGCGGTAGGCGCGAGAGGAATTGTGGGTAATCCCGGCGGACAGACGTGGCTCGGGCCCCCCCCACCCCCAGACGGCGGTTCACGGTCACCAACAGAGACCAGGACCGACGTTCTGAGCGGACCGGGGGGGGGGGGCGGAGTTAGGCGACACGACGGAGTGGGCGGCCAATGGCGGCATGCCTCGCGGTTTGCTTCGGGACGCCCCGGCTTCGAGGAGCTTAGAGACAGAAGGCACGGCGGAGATCGGGGGGGGGGGGGGACGCTAATCGCTTCAGGTACGACGCACGGGCAACCGTCCCGCGGTGGAATTAGCCCGGATTAGCGCTGAGGCCTCCTGACCCCACCACGCACCCGGTTTTGGCCGCCGGCGTTCCAGCCGGGCCGCCATAGTCTCCCCCCCCCCCCCCCTTCTCACCGCCGTGAAGGAGAGGGGTTCTGCGGGACCGCAGTGGCTTCCGTCTAAGTTTAGTTTTGTGGTTCCGTTTCCCAGCGAAAAGTCAAATAAAGGCACCTCCGAGCAAAGTGCCTTTCACTCCACTCCCCCACAAACCCCCACCCCACCCCACCTCTCCCGTTTGGGCAAATCGGTGAATAATGAAGTCTGCTGCCTGGCGGGTTTCTGTACGTCTCCCTCGAAGCAGCCGGGCCCCCCCCCCCCCCCCCCCGGTACGCCCCCCGCCCCCCCCCCCCCCCATGCGAGACTGTCACAGCCGCGCTGTTTTATTGCGTCCCTGCGGCGGCGACCCGACGAGGCGCTCGGGGGGAGAGGAGCGGCGCGTTTGGCGGGAACGCTCGTAAATATCCGCGGCGAGGCGAGCGAGCGGGCGGGGTGGTGGGGGGGGGGGGGGGGGGGGGGGGCGCTGAGCTGCTGAGATGTGTGTCCTCAATGTACTTTCGCTCCCCCTCCCCTTCCCCAGGGGGATTTGTCTCTGCTCTCTGTCGCGGCTGTTCCGGAGGGCTGTGCATGAAATGAACCGGGGATGGAGGCGAACTTGTTTTTTTCGCTGGATCGCTGCATGTCCGCCCTACACCCCCCCCCCTCTCCGATACAGTGTCCCGCGTCCCGCTCTGACTCCCGCCGGGGTTTGGCTTTCTGGGACGAGGAAACTAGGGGCCTCCGAGAGGGGAATTTAAATAGACTGCATCCCCATACTTTCTACTCTGATATTGCCATTTGGGTGCTTGTCGATATCCTGCTATCCTGCAGTATGCTGTCCTTCTCAGATTAATATGCTGATATCTTTATTGATATCCTATTTGGCTCATATCCTGATATCCTGCTATCCTGCCGTATGCTGTCCTGCTCACATTAATATGCTGATATCCTGACCGATATCCCAGTTGGCTCATATCCTGATATCCTGCCTTATACTGCCCTGCTCATATTAATATGCTGTTATCTTTATTGATATCCCAGTCAGCTAATATCCTGATATCCTGCCATATGCTGTCCTGCTCATATTAATATGCTGTTATCTTTATTGATATCCCAGTCGGCTCATATCCTGATATCCTGCCGTATGCTGTCCTGCTCATATTAATATGCTGATATCCTGCCGTATGCTGTCCTGTTCATATTAATATGCTGATATCCTGCCGTATGCTGTCCTGCTCATATTAATATCCTGATATCCTGCCGTATGCTGTCCTGTTCATATTAATATGCTGATATCCTGCCGTATGCTGTCCTGCTCATATTAATATGCTGATATCCTGCCGTATGCTGTCCTGCTCATATTAATATGCTGATATCCTGACCGATATCCCAGTCAGCTCATATCCTGATATCGTTCTACCCAGGGACAGATGAATAATCAGGCGCTGTCTCTCAGCTCCCCCGCCGCACGGCCGCTGAACAGTCAGCTCTCGTTAGCGCGGCCTCCTCCTCCCTCGCGCCGGGCCCTCCCCTGCAGATCAGCGGCTTCACTGCCCCCTTTGTCAAACGCCTCTACACGGTACTAAACGCACAAACGGGATGACAGGGCAGCTTGTGGGCACGCCTGCCCCTTTTATTCGACTTGATAAAGGCGCCGGAGGAAGAGGGGGGCGTTGGGTATTATGCTGATGTGGATTAAGGATCCACGGGGCGTGCTGGGAGGGGGGGGGGGGGGGGGGGGGGGGGGGGGGGGGGGGGGGGCGCCGGCTCCTCTTCAGCGCGCGGCTTTATTTAAGGCCGTCTTTTATCAGCGCCGTAAAGAGGCTCATCTCGCACGCCCCGCGCCTTCAATTATTCATCCTCTGAGAGCGCCACCGGGCCCCCCCCCCCCCCAAACCCCCTGTCCCGTTTTACGCGGCGTCGCGCGGCCCCTCGTATTTTCCGGAACGTTCCCGAGGGCGCCGGAGCGAGGACGCGGGATGATATACCGTAGCCCCCCCCCCCCCCCCCCCCCCCCCCCCCCCCCCCACCCACCCGCCGCCGCCGCCCCCCCTCCCCGGTCGTTTCTCACCGGCGACAGGGCTGCCGTCGGATATTTCAATCCGTCAGGCAGAGGGAGAATGTCACCTTCGGCCCCGCCCGACTGTTTTTCGCTCAACCCCAACCCCCCCCCCCCCCCCACCGAAATCCACGGCGGAACAAATGACACGCCCCCGCCCCGTCCGTCTCCCCGAGGGAGGGCGGCTGTCAGTTCCACCAATCAGCCCAACACGCACGCAGCTCGGGCGCCCGTCTAATGTCTCCCCCCCCCCCCCCCCCCCCCCCCCCCGTGCCGAGGTGTTGGCGGCTGGCGGTAACGGATGCCGTGTTGGCGCTCGCTCGGCGTTGGCGCTGCTCGGTCCGTTTCTCCCGCGTGACTAACGATTGGTCGGCTGCCCTTGCGCACTCAGCAGTGCGCCTGAGTTGCTGAAGCAACCGCTCCTATCCATATTTTAGCATCAAGTTGGCTGTTGCCCTTCTTTCATATTTCATATGAATATTGATTGACTGTGCTGATGGTACCGCCTGCTTGATTTTGTCCCGCTCATGTGTAGGGTGTGTCTATGTCGCTGTCTGTTATCTGTGACGCAAGCTACTATAAAGTGCCAAAACAGATACCGCTAACTATCTTGTGTGGCAATACGTGATCCTGAACCCTGAATCTTGAATATGTCCTTCTGATGTTTATGCAGTAGTTGTGCAAACACAAAAGCATCAGTTTTGGTCTCCCAAAAGTGGCCAGAGGGTTTAAATCAGTGGTGCCCAATCACGTGCCATGGAAGGCCAAGGGTATGCAGGTCTTCATTCCACTGTCCGCATTGCGTAAGTGGAATTAGTTCCGTCCTCTCTGATTGGAGGCGTGTTAATTGGTGAAATCAGCAGGCGTGGCGATTGGCTAGACTGAAAGCCGCCATGTCACATGATTGGGCAGCTCTGCTTTAAATGCTGTGAAGTCTCAGGTAAGTAGCGCGGTGGGAACTGTTCGATGTCCTCGAGCGTGCTCCACAGGTGATGTCCCCAGCGTGCAGGACGTTGCGCGTTCTCACCGGGCTCCTCCCCTTCCTGTCCCCTCCCCCCCCTGCAGCTGTGCGGCTGCGGCCTCCTGGGCGTGGGCATCTGGCTGTCGGTGTCCCAGGGCAGCTTCGCCACCTTCTCGCCCTCCTTCCCCTCGCTGTCCGCCGCCAACCTGGTCATCGCCGTGGGCGCCGTCGTCATGGTGACGGGCTTCCTGGGCTGCCTGGGCGCCATCAAGGAAAACAAGTGCCTGCTCCTGAGCGTGAGTGCCTATCCCACAATGCCTCTCTCCAGAGGGGAAAAACGCTCGCGGATTGGCAGTGGGGTCACGTACCGCGATTAGTTAAAAAAAACTACGGAGCCGGTCAGAGAAAGGTCGTTTTTGTTTCGAAACTTTGACGGGACGTTCCGGTGAAAGCGCCCGACGTCGCTTTGCGTTCCCCGAGCCAATCAAGAACTCCGGCGTCCTCGAAGGAGGAGCCAAGGGCGGAGGGGAGGGGCTGGAGCCACACGCCTTTTTAATATGCAAATAGCGTGAGCCGAGCCCCTCCCTGCCGGCCGTGGGTCACAGGTGCGTAGAAACGGCATCGTCAGGAAGGCGTGCATTGCTCACAAGCTTAAATTATGAATCACAACTTAATGAACGCAGAACTTTCGAAGGCAGGGGAGCATTCAATTATTTAATATAAAGAATGCCCTAGTATTTCTGCCGCACCACGATCACACATTTTACCTCCCCCTCAATGCTTCAGATAATTGTCACGAAGTCATAAATAATAATTGCTACGCTTCACTCTTTGAACTTAAAGGTTCACCCCTGGCGAGTTTTTTTTTTTGCTGCCGAAAACTACAGTCGAGAGAACTTTGCACGACGGTTTTAATGTGAGCTAGAATGAAACCGAACCACAAATCCTTCCCGGCTCTGCGGTTTAGTGCGTCGTGACGGCAGAGTGGAATTCGAACCCGGGCGGCAGTAAATCACGGGCGCTCGATGTTCGGTTTTTACGTTTGGGAGATTTTGCCCCTGATCTGAAAACCGCGTAAGGTAGGCGACGTCGGAGATCGGCCGACGCGGTGAGAGTTATTGACGTTCGGAGATGAGTTGTAGTCAAGCGCTTCCGTCAAGGCGCGTGTCTCCAAGACCTGCAAAATACACGTAGAGAAAAACGTTTATGTTTTTAAAAATAAAATCCGCGTTTTTTAAGCGCGATGTTAGTCGGATCGTGAGACGTGACTGCGTTGGTCGTTCGGAACCGCGCTGGTGTGTCGAGCGGTCTCTGACGTCACACCATAAGCGAGGCTTGTTGGATTAGAACAGGAGCGCTCGGAGGCTCGTCCAATCAGGGCTCACGATACTGGAGAGTGGGGCCCAGTCGGGACGAGCCACGCTGGACCGCGCGCGCGCGTCCGCTCGGGCCGCCGGGCCGTCTGGCTGACCGCCCGTCGGCAAACGCTACTCCTAAAACGTCGCGCGACACCTGCGAAGCCGTCCAGCCCCCGAACCCCAATCTTCCGGCCCGTGTGCTTTTTGAATGCACCTGTTCCTCTCTTACGGTGCGGATGGGTAAAAATAAGCACTAAATTAATACATACCCGTCAGGCCTGCTGCTGGTCTGCAACGGGCCAGTCATATTTACGGTGATGATGCTTGTGTGCGCAGATGATAAATTGAGGGAGGAACTGGAGCAGGTCTTCTGACTGTGTGTGTGTGTGTGTGTGTGGGGGTGTGTGTGTGGGTGTGTGCGAGTGCCAGTGTGTGTGTGTGTTTGTTTGTGTGTGTGAGAAAGACTTTAATTCTCAATATCTCTCTCCCTCTCTCCTTTCTTGCAGTTCTTCATAGTCCTCCTGGTCATTCTCCTGGTGGAGCTGATACTGCTCATTTTGTTCTTTGTTTACACGGACAAGGTAAGCTCGCCATGACGTCACGCGAACCTTTCATTTCTTTCCCCCGGCTTCGCTCCGGCTCCCCGGGCGCGACTCCAAAAACAAAACATCAGTCACAGCGGGCCCCTGGGGCAAACCCCCCCCCCCCCCCCCCCCCCCCCGCGAAGACGTTGTCTGGGGCGACCGTGGCAAGGAAAAGCTCCCCAGAAAGCAGCGGTTTTGGGGAGTGGACACACCGACCGGGGAACTTGTCCTCCCCCGGCCAGCTTGGGGTGACCTAGGCGGTCGGCCAGTCCGTTTTCCCATCGGTCCAAAATCGGCTTCGAGTCGGCTAACGGTTCAAAATGAACTGGCCGCGGTGGAGCAGGGCTGTCCGACCTTTTCCGAAACAGGACGGCGCTTTCGTTTCAGTGAGACACCTGTTTGCGCTTAAGGAGATCTCGACTGAAGACGGCGGCTAGCTAATTAGCCCAATCAGACGCGGCGCTGGGCTGAAACAAAAACCCGCACCTGCGCCAGTGTATTTTTGGGTGAGATTGCGCGCCCCAGCGGCAGAGGTGTGGGACCGGTTCAGCGCGAGGTTCACACACACGCACACACACACACACACACACAGGCATCTGCTGTGCGGTCACGTCCTCGGTCCGCACGCCGGCGCTCTCGTTCGGTCCGGAAGCTTCTCCCGGCCCCCGGGAGGTTAAGTACTCCCTCCGCTTGACACGGCCCCCGGGGTCAAAGGTCAGTCGGCCGGGCGCAGGCCGCCCCCAGCTGGTCCGGGAGTGAGTAATTAGCGGGCGGCCTTGTCCGCGCGCCCCGACATTCCCAGAGGTCAGGGAGCTTTGGAGAGGGATTTCCCATGACCCCCTTGGTGCACTGCGACAGGGCGGGGTGACACGCACGTTTTGGAAACGGGCGGTATGTGGACTTACAACCTTTCACAAAGCCAGCGGGGATTACCGACAGGCGTGAGAATTCGGGGCGGAAAGTGACATTCATTTGTCACCGGAAAGGACAATGGCTATGCGTGCGGTCAGGTGACCATCGGCCATTTTGTTTTTTTTGACCTGGTTAGCTCTGGATTCTTTCACTCTGAGACAGAGAAAGATACTCCGATCTCTCTCTCTCTCTCTCTCTATCTCTCTCTCTCTCTCTCTCTCTCTCTCTCTCTCTCTCTCTCTCTCTCTCTCTCTCTCTCTCTCTCTCCCTCTCTCTCTCTCCCCCCCCCCCCCTCTCTCTCTCTCAATTCAATTCAATTCAATTCAATTCAATTTGCTTTATTGGCATGGCAAAACATTACATTTCCTATTGTCAAAGCATACAATGTCATAAAAAACAGAAGCAACATACATTTAACATAGAACAATACTTATATCCTTTGATGTAAACATCAAAGACTAGAAACACATGAACAGTAACCGTACATTGAGACAAGAACTTCCCTCCGATTGGGGGACTGAGAAATAAGAATATATTAAATAATCTAATCTCTAATCTCTCTCATCACAAAAATCCGTATAAATGGTCATTATAATAATGCTGATGATGGAAAATAATCATATAATAATCTCTAGAATGGAGAAAACTAAATAATAATGTATGGGCCCCCTCCCTTTTCTTTTCCATCTCTCTCTCTCTCAAACCCCTGGACCAAACCTTTCTCTCTCTCTCTCTATCTCTCCTCTCTAACTCTCTACCCCTCCCCTCCTTTCGCTCTCTCTTTTTCTTGGTCTTTCACTCTTTTTCTGTTTCTCTCTCTTACTCGCTCTCTACCCCTCCCCTCCTTTCCCCCTCTCTTTCTCTTGGTCTTTCTCTCTCTCTGCCTCTCTCTCACTCTCCCCCCCTCGCCCCTCCCTTCCCCCTCTCTTTCTCTCTCTTTCCCTCTCTCTCTCTCTCTCTTCCTCTCCTCGCATTCTCCCTCCTCCTCCTTTCCCTCCTCTTTTTCTCTCGCTCTCTCTCTCCCTCCTCCTCCCCTCTCTCTCTCTCTCTCTCTTTCTTTTCGGTCTTTCACTCCCTCACTCTCTCTCTCTCTCTCTCTCTCTCTTCTCTTCTCTCTCTCTCTCTCTCTCTCTTCTCTCGGTCTTTTCTCTCTCTCTCTCTCTCTCTCTCTCTTTCTCTCGGTCTTTCACTCCTTCTCTCTCTTTCTCTCTCTCTCTCTCTCTCCCTTCTTTCTTTGGAGGTGATCATTCATGCTCAGGTGCCGTTCCTCCCGCGGAGAGATAAAGTAATCCATTTAGCGCGCAGACCTTTCAGAGATGCGCATCTCCCCCTGTCACTTACGCACGCACCCCCCCCCCCCGTACCGCGGTAAACACGTCTGCCGCCTTATCTGCGGGTATGATTCACTTACCGCCGCGGGTCTCCCAGCCGCCCCGGCGCGGCGGGACGGGAGACGGAGGCGGGCCGCGCCCGGCCGGATCGATGGCGGAGGCGCGCGGTGCTCCCGACCCGCGAGGAACCCGGAGGTCGACCGCAGACAGACCGCAAGAAATACCCTACCCCCCCTCAGCCGGTGCCTGCGCACGTCATGCACCCTCTCTCCCAAATCTGAGGTCGGGAGGAGCGTTTTTAACGAGCGCGCCTGTTAAAAATCCATTTAGAGGAGCCCTGTGAGGGTGTCTGACGTTCGCAGTCCGCTAAAATGGGACGATTAGACGTGGGCCGGCGGGGGGGGGTGCGGGGGGAGAGGGGAAGTTCAGAGGAAGCGGGCGCCGCGGTAATACCGCAAAATGGGGGCTGCGGGGGCGGGGGACGGCTTCACGCATCACCCCCCCCCCCCGATTAAACAAGCCCCTCCCCTTCCTCTGGCGCCGCGCCGACCGGCCATCTGGCCACGCAGATGGGCACGGGGCGGGGCTGGGATTTACGGGACCCGCCTTTCGGATGGCGGCGGCAAGCTGGTCCCGGCTCGCTCTTCCGACCGAGAGCCAACGGGGGGATTGCAGACGGGACCTGGCAACCTGCCGTTCGCCAACGGGGGGTCGCACACGGGACCTGGCAACCCGCCGTTCGCCAGCCTAACCCGAGCGGCTCTGGGACTCATCCAGATTCATCATAAACGCATAATGCAGCACATCACAAATCGTTAGCTTGAGTGACTTAGCAAAAGGAGTGACTGCAGTTTAATAGTGCGAATGCGCTCTGAGAGATTATTAAAAGCGATCAGCTGAGGAGGGGGATGTTGCCTAGCGCAGGCGTCTGAGATACGAAGCGCTCGGATGAGACCGTCCGTCCGTCCGCCGGGCGAGAGCGAGCCTCGGGCTGCTGGGATACCGGCCCGGCGCGGCCGTTGCTGGGGGCGAGCGTTCCTGAGCGACCTCGTTAGAGCGGGGGGTCCCCGTCCACGTCTGCTTCGCCTCGCCCGGCTCATCGGGCGGGCGCGGCGGCACCCTGGGTAATTGCCCCGAGCTGTGGTACTAACGAGGGCTCGGGGTGCGCTGGGGGGGGGTGGGGGGGGGGGGGGGGGTGGGGGGGAGGGGCGTTGGGTGTTCGCCAGGGAAGCTGGTCCGTGCCATCTGACGGCTCGGGGTGGGGGGGGGGGGAGGGGGAGGGCAGGCGCCCGCGTTTGCAGTGCCAGTCTGCTGTGCGGAGGGGGGCGGGGCAGGCGCAGGGAGGCGTGGGTAATTGCAGCCGGTCACAGGGGGGGCGAATCGTACGGAACGGAGGGAAAGGAGCCGGCGAAAGAGAGCCTTCTTTCACCCACTTCCTGTCGGCGCGCGCGGTTCCCGGCGAAGCCCGTCGAACGCCGGCGCTCCGTACGCTAACCGCCCGAGGACAGCGGCCGCGAGCCGGCGATGACTCATCCCTGCCCTTTCAGGCGCCAGCTAACGAGCGCGCCCGAACAGGGGAGGTCCGAGCCCGTAACGCGGGGCGACGCGTCGAGGCGAAGCCGCGCGGCGGCGCCTGGGGGGGAGGGGGGCAGTCTGGCAGTTTGTTCGTTCGTCTGTTTGTTTGTTTGTTTTGGGGATCGTTTCCCGCCTTTTTTCTCCAGCTGCCTTCAATTAGGCGACCGCGGACCTGCTGTTTCGGCGCTTCCATCTCGTGTAGGGGGGAGAAGAAAGGGCTGTGATCGTTTTGGGAATTTCTCTACGTGCTTTGCAGTGCAGGGTTACAGCTAGAGGTTCTCGCACTCGGGCCTGGGGGACCCCTGACGTCCTTTCACAGGCTATTCTTTTCCTAAAACTCGTCAACGCAACGCAGGTTCGGCTCGTTATCGTTTTCCTTTCTCTTCGAGTTCTACATTACCTACCACATGGGTAGTTTTGGTGACCAGGTGTTTCACCAATTAGGAGCCTACCGATTCAGTCTTTAATTTGATCATTGTTTTAGCAATTACGGGACTTTTGTTCTTCGTGGCGTGCATAGCCATAATGTGACTTAAGAGGGTAAATAATCCCTCACAACACGAAAAGCGTCATTTGAAGAAACGCGAACAGCTTGTTAAAATGCTGGGGATTGCAGTTTGTGGTTTAAACGAAAGGCAGCAGACACCGGGGGTCCGGGGGCTGAGACTGGGGACCGCGGGGTTGCCGGAAGAAAAGCAGCCGCGCGCGGTACACAGGGGGTACAGCTTCTTAGCCCTTTGGCGCTAGGAAAGGGCGGGGTCCTGGCGGCGTGGGGAGGGGATGAGGAGGGGGGGGCAGCTTTTCGACAGCAGGGACCGGGGGGCGGGCCCCCTCTTCCCCTCCCGTCGGCAGGGAGATGAGGAAGACATTTTCGAACCCGTGCGCGCGGTGAGGAGACTGAGCAGCTCGCGTCCTCACAGTCCCCACAGACCTCCAAACCCCCCCAGGCCCCGCCCCGCCCCACGACACCACCACTCAGACGGGCGTTCAGCCGTTTAACAGGCGCTCTCGCCCCAGATTCATTAGCATTAAGCGCGTACGTTATGGCCTCGGTAACTAGCGTAGCCACCGGCGGCGCGACCGTTAGCCGCAGCCGCTACGCTGAGCTACGGCGCGGAGCTGAATGGCACAGTAAGCACAGGACAGGGAGGCTGAGCGTAGCCGCGCATGCAGCAGCAGCAGCGGATGGCTTCGAGGACACGGCGTTCGCCGCAGCGGCGGCAGGCCGGCGGAAGCCGTGATGAACGCTCGCAATCCGAGGCGCTGTGCAAACGGAGGTGTCGTTTCGGTCTGCGGGGGGAGGGGGGGGGGACGGAGCGGCCCCCGGTTGTCCTCAGCCAAACATCCAGCACGAAACCTTCGTTTCATTTTTTTTTACCTGCTGGGGCCGTTCGGCGGTCGCTAACGCTACCTCAGCGAGCGGAGTTTGCGAAGGGTAGGCGCTACGCTCGCGCCCCCCGCCCCCCCCCCCCTCAGGACGGCGGTTCTGAAGCCGCGAGCCCCTCCCAGCGCCGGGGAGCGGATGAAAAGGCTCTCCCCGCCCCCCCCCCCGCCCGCCCCCTTCTATAGCTTTATGTAGCGCTCTAACCGAGGGGAAACCTAATGGGACTTTATATTGTTTTTCCGCCGCCGGAGAGTCTCTTAACCGCCAGCAACGGCTTAATCGTCCTGCGCGGCCCACTAAAGCTGTCCCCGGCGCCGTTAGGATTACGTACGGCCGGGCCGGGGCTGACACAGTTTTACGTCTTTTATGCGCTTTTATGTCGCCCCAGGTGGCGGGGACGCCGGTCGCTCGCTCGCAGGTAAAAAAAAAAAGCCTTTTCCGCGGTTTTCGGGCGGAGCGGGCGCGGCGTGTTCGCGGCTGGATGGGGGGGTGGGGGGGGGAGGGGGGGGTGCGCCTTCGAGAGGGACTGTTAGTGCAGCTTCGCGCCCCCCCCCCCCATCCGCCCACGCCGGCGCCGGTCGAATCTCCTGACGAGGGACCCGCCCGGGCGGAGCGCAGCGTTCGCTCGCTAATGGAAGCGCGCGGCCTGAGGGTGCGGACGTCGGTCCGGGAGGGGCCCGGTAACCGCTCCCCGCGTCCGAACGAGTGGCTCTCCCGTCGACGACGGGATGAGCCGAGATAACCTGTGGAGCTCTGCTCGCGGTTTTTTGATTTTCCAGAAACGGGAGGTTACAAGAAAAAAAGAAAACATCCTTAATTAAAGCGTCCTGCGGGCCCCTGCGATAACATCTCTTCATTTTTTCTCATCGGTTTAATTTAATTGGATTCTGGCGTATTGCTCTATTAGCCCGGAGAGGGGATTCTTTTCCTGTTCAGGATGCGGCAAAACGACGCGTGTTCCAGATGTTAACCCTGCCTGAGGCTACGGAAGGCTAATCCGCTAATCTTCTGCCATCCGCTGCTGCATTATTAAACCGCGCTGCACTGCGGGAACCACGCCGGGGCCAGCGCGGCGTCGCGGTGAAGGAACTGGGCTTGCGAGTTTGAATCCGCGTTACATTCAAGCATTTAACGGGCTCTGTTATCCAGAGTGACAGTTCGCTCATTTTTTACATGCTTTGCTTACCGTCGGATTATACAGCTGGATAGTCGCTGAAGCAATTTGGGCAAAGCCTTGTTCAAGCGCAGCGACCCGCCTCAAAATCGAGTCACGGGTTACCTGAGTTTACCTGGGTCAAGGTCCCTGGTCTGGCACTTCCACCGTACCCTTGGGAGAGCGGAGGTCCTTATCCAGAACTTTTGTTTTACGTTTCTGTTCAAACAGCTGGGTATACACGTTAGCTATTCAGGTTGATGTATGTATCAAACCCACAATTTAGTTAAAAACATATTAGTTTGCCGAGCATGAAAACAGACGTGTTTTTTGTTATTAAAAGGGGGTATCAGGATAACACAGAGTTCAAGAGCTTATTTCCATTGAGGTCCTTCCAAGGCTGAAACAATGGGACCTATATCCTTCTGGTGAAAAAACTGGGCCTTAACCACTTCACTACAGTGCTGCCCAGTGCTAGGATTAGCCCAGCCCCCCCACTGAACTGGCCTCTCCTCTCCTCTCCTCTCCTCTCCTCCTCTCCTCTCCTCTCCTCTCCTCCCTCTCCTGAAGGTGAGCGAGAACGCCCAGAAGGATCTGAAGGACGGGCTGGCTCTCTACAACACGGACAACAACGTGGGCCTGAAGAACGCGTGGAACATCATCCAGGCCGAGGTAAAACCTGCAGGGACGCCGGCGTCCACCAGGAGGCGCTGTCACCCGTGCGCAAACGGCGGCGGCGGCCCAGAGCTCGGGGGGTTGAGGGGGAGGGGAAGGGGAATGGTGAAACGTCCTCCATATTCTAGAAACTTCCTCCATGTTCTAGAAACGTCCTCCATGTTCTAGAAACTTCCTCCATATTTTAGAAACGTCCTCCATATTCTAGAAACGTCCTCCATATTTAGAAACGTCCTCCATATTTTAGAAACGTCCTCCATATTCTAGAAACTTCCTCCATATTCCAGAAACGTCCTCCATATTCTAGAAACGTCCTCCATATTCTGGAAACTTCCTCCATATTCTAGAAACGTCCTCCATATTCTGGAAACTTCCTCCATATTCTAGAAACGTCCTCCATATTCTAGAAACTTCCTCCATATTCTAGAAACATCCTCCATGTTCTAGAAACTTCCTCCATATTCCAGAAACGTCCTCCATATTCTAGAAAAGGGATTGAGGGGGACAAAAGAAAAGGCGGGGTTGGCGGCTGCGTGCCTCTCTCTCTCTCTCTCTCCCCCCTCCCCCCGATCGGCCCCGTCCAATTACACGTGCTTCCCAGAGTGCTGTCAAGGCCGGGAGAGCGTTCGATTAACCAGGCAGAGTTATAAAAAGCCCAGCCGTGATGAGTAGAGGGGCCTCCGCCGAGCATTGTGGGTAGTTTTGACGCGGCGCCCCCTTGTGCCCGCAGTGGAAGTGCTGCGGGGTGGCGGGGTACACGGACTGGCACGAGGCCCTGAAGGAGAAGGTGGTGCCCGACCGATGCTGCCAGGAGCACTACAAGGAGTGCGGACGCAACGCCACCAACCAGTTCTGGACCCGGGTGAGGCGTGGGGCGTGTCTGCGCGTGGGTGTGTGTGTGTCTTTCTGTGTGTGCGCGTGTGTGTGTGTGTGTGCGTGTGTGTGTGTGTGCATGCGTGTGTGTATGTGTGTGTGTGTGTGTGATGGAGATGGGGTTGTGGGGACAGGAAAAGACCATGTTTCTGTAATCTGGCTCAGCTCTAAAAATATTTTGTGATTGTGAATTTCCCTGTAAACCCTGTAACTCATCACTGGACGGTGTGCCAATGCTTCCCTCAGTAAACTACACTGATGAGAAAAAAATGTTTTTAAAAAAAAAAGTTTTAAATAAAAAATGGAGGAGAGGCAGGAGGAGATTCTGCCTCTGTGGCACCGATTTGAAAGTCTATCCCCACGTGAAAGGATTCACAGATTAAAGTCTTTAATGCAGGGGGGGGCAGGGGTGTCACAGTAGTGAGATCACAGGGGACCTGCAGAGCGTGCCGGGGCGTCTCCCCTCGGGTAGAATTTCGCGTAGCGCTCGTCCCGAGCAGAAACCCGACCAGCTGCGTCTGTAATTAGCTTATCTGCGAGCGCATGTCGAACAGGCTCCCCTAACACCGCCCGCAGCTGGTTAGCGATCTTCGGCGCCGCTAATTAACAGCCTGCTGGCGCGCGATTAAACGATTAATACCTAGCACGTTAGCGGGTTAATTAGCGAGTATTAGACTGGAAACGGCTCGACCCGGATAAGTTCTGACCTGTAGGTTTGAGGCCCGATGCCGTAGGAGGGGCCGGAAGGGTTAGGGTTAGTCGAATCCGGCGCTGGGCCGTCGGATTCGGCTAACGGGCGACTAACCGACGATCGCGATCGGCCCGTTCGGCGAATAGCACGTTAGCGCCAGGCTAAAGCGAAAACCTGCATCTCGCGGGGGGCCCTATAGGAACAGCCCAGCCCAAAAGGCTGTGCCCCCCCTGCTGCCCCCCCCCCCCCCCCCCCCCCGTTTCTCTACCCACCCCCCTTTACTGAGAGACTCCTACCCCCCTCTCCAGGGCTGCTACGAGAAGGTGGAGGAGTGGCTGGACGACAACAAGCACCTCCTGGGCACCATCGGCATGTGCATACTGGTAGTGCAGGTAAAAGCTCCGCTCCCTTCATTTATACCTTTGGCTGGCAATGACAGATACGGAAAGTCCAGGGGTCAAAGAGTAAAAGTCCTGCCATGTGTTTCTTCCAACTCAGTCAGCTGATTTCACTAATTAGTTCTACCTCCTGGCTGAAGAGTTGTGCTAATGAGCAAGTCTACATGATTGGAACAAAACACTGGGAAGGATTTTCCTGACCTTACACCTCTGGGAAACCTCTCCACACGTGGCAATGGGGAGAAATAACTTCTGTCATTAAATGTAAGACAAACTATGGTTGTTGTAATGTTCACAAATGAATTTTTGTGTACTCAATGACAGGACAGTTGCAAGAGCTGTTTAATGCCATTGTGAAGAGACCTACAGCTTGTACAGAATGTAACAGGCTGTCTCTTGCTCTTATAATTTACCAAGGGTTAATAGTATAAACCATGGGCTGCCCAACCCTGTTTCTAGAGGCCTATCAACCTGTAGGTTTTCATTTCAACCCTAATTTGGCACACCTGACTCCATTAATTAGCAGCTCAGTGAGAACTCTAGCTGCTGAATGAGGTGTGGCTTTGTTAGGGTTGGAGTGAAAACCTACAGGACGGTAGATCTCCAGGAACAGGGTTGGGCAGCCCTGCTCTAGCTGTTGAATAAGATGCACTTTGTTAGGGTTGAAGTGAAAACCTAGAGGATGGTAGATCTCTAGGAACAGGGTTGGGCAGCCCTGCTCTAGCTGTTGAATAAGATGCACTTTGTTAGGGTTGAAGTGAAAACCTGCAGGATGGTAGATCTCCAGGAACAGGGTTGGGCAGCCCTGCTCTAGCTGTTGGATGAGGTGTGGCTTTGCTAGGGTTGAAGTGAAAACGCATGTTCTTGATTAGACAGCACCCAGCGTACATGCAGTGCCACATTAGCACTGCAAGGTAAAACAGACTCCGCCCCTCGAGAAGGCACTCCCGTTCCCGTGGAGACCGGGCAGACGGACCAGGCACCCGTCCTGACGACCTGACGGAAGGGGCTTGAGAAGCTGGCGCCGGCCGCCGATAAAGAAAGTCGAGTTTCGTCGGGGCGCGTCGCTCCACGGCGGCCGGGATCGTCGCAGGAGGCTTAGCGGGAG
>CM045901.1:5745796-5840796 GCA_025169545.1 Anguilla japonica | reverse complement strand
AGAAACCCCAAGATTTCAAAGGAACGATTTTTCGAATTACTCCATTAGACGAGCTTCAGCGGGCTATCTGTCTTAGAGAACGCAGTTCTGTCATTAATACACGTTGCTGTAATGAATATAATGGGATTGCAGTCGAGAAAAGCATCTGCTTCCGTGGCTCATTGCATCTCCGTTTATTGGCCTGTTTCAGCCGGGAAGAGTTGTTAAAAATTACATATTATGTTTTTTTTTTTTTTTTTTTTTTTTTTAACTCTTAATATTAAATATCTCAACAAAAAAAACGAGTTCGGTTTTCCGGCTTCGGGCAATTGGCCATTGTGCAACAACTGGCCGTCATGGGAAAAACTCCTCAGTTTCATTCTTCATCCGATAAGACAAATTGGAACAGATTTTTTTTTCAATAGGCCTTCACGGTTCTTCTCATTGTCTGGTGTTGATTTACTGATGTAAATCAGTACCAGACAACGTGATAATGGCAAATTAATAACAACACCCGCGCTTTCCATATCATAACGTGTATTTAGAGGGGGGAGGGGGGGAACCCAAGTAGGAAATCAAGGTGCTTTCGTGTATTTGGGGGGCGACTGGTTTTATACCCATTGTTTTTAATGTTTGGTTGTATGCTTTTTTTACTTTTTAATTCAATGAGCGGCGTCAGTGTTCTGTTCAATTTTGTAAATGTGGAGCTTTTTTTGTTCGCAGTGTATACCTATTTTAATTAACAATATTTCAGCTTGTAGTGAAATATTTTATAAATTGCTTTGAAAGAGATCAAGTATTTTCTCAAAATACTTCACTTATCATGGAAACTGCCACTGAAATAAAGAATAATAATACTCCAACAATTAATTTAATTTGGTTTATTTTATTTTTCTTTGAAGGAACGAAACAGGAACACGTTCCTTTATTACCGTCTGACCTTTAATTTTTCAAAAAATTCGGCTCTCGAGCAGTAAAAATGAGAACATTTGAGCTATTCAGGTGAATGTGCGAAAGTTATGAGTTTGTTGCCAGGTAACAGCATTATCTGAATTCTGAAAACCAATACTTTTTTTGAGTTGGCTTCGGTGAACGAATTGCACTCTACACAGACAAAAGATGCTGCCATAATGGTATACATTTCAGTGAATAACGTTTACTACAGGAACATAATAGCACTGAATATTTGTAGCCTTCCAATGATTGATGTTGTCAATCAGACCTGGGTCAAAAACATATTTAAAGTATTTTAATTACTTTTAACTTTTACTTTTCAGAAATTATTTGAAATACAGCATTTACAAATACTGAGTATTTAAATTACAAATGTATTTTAAAATACATTTAAGAAGCATGTGTTTGCAATTACTTTCAAATACGTCTTTAAAAAAAAACCATTAAAATACTTTCACAACATAAGGCCAGTGGTGCAACATGCGCAATTGCACCAGGCTGTGTATCTCGGGTAAATGTGTTTGAGAACACTTCAAATATGTATTTGACCCAGGTCTGTTGTCAACGCATGTTTCTGTTGCATTTTTGGGATCGCTGTGGATTGCAGTACGTGTCTGTGTTCAAATGTGCTAACTATTTAACAGTGTTAAAAAAAAAATAAGCCTTGCTCCCAGATGCCATGGAGACGAAGCTCTTTCTTCCTGCGTGCTTTGTGTCAGAATTCAAATTATAGGACCGTTCTTCCATGTCACAAGGCCCTCCGACTGAAAGATGGAAATTATAACGCCTAGTACGAGATGGACGGGTTCCCATAGAGATGCAGAGAGATGTTCTGTGTTGTCGTACGTAGTGTTTATACCGCCTTGTTTGGTTGCAGGAGTGTTTTCTCTTTGAAGTATTTCATGGATAGTCGGATTCCGGACCATTCTAGCTTTGGTTTTTTTTTCCTTTTTTTTACACCTTCCTTTTTTCCGAGCCCCTATCTCAATATAGTCTTTGTACCGATGACTGTGTATTAGTAACAGCTATTCAAATAAAGTGAGTAGAATTATTGTTGTACCTAGATACTGTGTGTGTTACGAAGAGAATTAGCATATTCCTAATAACGGTGATCCTGCAGGAAGCCGTAAAGGTTATAATAATAGCAGACCGCGGGAGGAAGCAGTCAGTCATCACGTCCGCGGGCATCGGCGAAGCTCAGCCGAAATTATAGTTCTAGTTATGCGCGCTGATGAATCTTTAATATTTGCCGGTCGAAATCGAGAAGGTGAAGAAGCCTCCAGCGTATCCGGAGTCAACATTTTACGGCCGATTTAAATAAACCCCGGTGCGATGGAAGGATGATCTCGGACAGAAATTCATCTCCGTGTTCCCTCCACCGGCACCTCACAGAATCAATGTCAGAGTCCAGTCTAAAGAGCATTACCTTCAATAAAAGGGCAGGACTGTATGGGGAGCTGGAGATTGTATTTCAGTTTTTTAAAAATGCTCTTTTTTATACCCTGGGATGTCTTGCTGCTGCATGGTTATATTACATTGATTAATGATTTATATTTGAGTGCGGTCGTATTTCTAAAGTGGATGAATGATAGCCTACACGGAAGCGAGAAATTCAGGGAGAAAAATCTTCGTCTTGCCAGAATATCTGTATATCAACCGCCACGAAGCTGCAATTACCGAACGTAAGGTCACGTGTAATTAATCTCCCGTTTGGCACCGCCCAGATATCCAAATCAGCGGCTCTGTCACCTTTCCAATTTGGCAGCGGAACGGTATCACACGATTAAAAAATCCTTTCACTGGGAACTCTACTATTTCATCAACTGGAAAAAAAATTATTCTGAAAAATCCAATGTACTGTATTCATCACCAGTGCCACAACCCACATTTAAAAATTGTTTGTAGTTACAATATGTCAATATGTTCCATGCTTATAGGTACTTTCTTCATTTTTCGTCCTTTCCGACCCACATACTTGTGGTAGTTGTATTAGCACATACGTGCACTCCCCACAGCCCAGAAGGGGGTTGGGGGTGCGGGGAAAGGAGAAGGGGATGAGGGGATGCGGGGAAAGGAGAAGGGGATGAGGGGGTGGGGGTTGGAGGTGCGGGGAAAGGAGAAGGGGATGAGGGGGTGCGGGGAAAGGAGAAGGGGATGAGGGGGGTGGGGGTTGGGGGTGCGGGGAAAGGAGAAGGGGATGAGGGGGTGCGGGGAAAGGAGAAGGGGGGGGGGGTGGGGGTGTGGGGAAAGGAGAAGGTGGGGTGGGGGTGGGGAAAGGGGGGTTGGGGGTGCAGGGGTGGGGAAAGGAGAAGGTGGGGTGGGGGTGGGGGTGTGGGGAAAGGAGAAGGTGGGGTGGGGGTGTGGGGGTGTGGGGAAAGGAGAAGGCGGGGTGAGGGGGTGTGGGGAAAGGAGAAGGTGGGGTGGGGGTTCAGGGGTGTGGGGAAAGGAGAAGACGGGGTGAGGGGGTGTGGGGAAAGGAGAAGGTGGGGTGGGGGTGCGGGGAAAGGAGAAGGCGGGGTGGTGAGGGGCGGGGTGTGTGGGGAAAGGAGAAGGTGGGGGGGGTTCAGGGGTGTGGGGAAAGGAGAAGACGGGTGAGGGGGTGTGGGGAAAGGAGAAGGTGGGGTGGGGGCGTGGGGAAAGGAGAAGGCGGGGTGGGGGGGGAGAAGGCGGGTGGGGGGGTGGGGGTGTGGGGAAAGGAGAAGGCGGGGTGGGGGTGTGGGGGTGTGGGGGAAAGGAGAAGGGGATGAGGGGGTGCGGGGGTGTGGGAAAAGGAGAAGGGGTTGGGGGTGCAGGGGTGGGGAAAGGAGAAGACGGGGTGAGGGGGTGTGGGGAAAGGAGAAGGCGGGGTGGGGGGGTGGGGAAAGGAGAAGACGGGGTGAGGGTGTGGGCGTGTGGGGTACTGAAGTGTGGAAAACACGGAGGGCTGCGGTCTAGCAGAGGCTCACCGGGATGCACAAACGAAGCAACCGTTCATCTTTATTCATGGGCAAGCTGATGGACTATTAATCACTTGTGTCGCCATTATAATAAAGATCCCCCCCCACCCCCAAAGATTGGGAGGGCACTGGTGGGCAGAAAAAGACTCTGAGAAATTCAGGAAGTGCCAGCGGTCGTGTGATTCAACCAATGAATGTCCGGCCTGCGCATTCCAATACAGTCTTCTTCGCTTTTCAAAATGGCGCCGCGCTGGGACGTGGACGTGTGCCACGAAGCACGCTCGGGGGCCAAGCAGAACGCCGCAGCCGGGTCACGTGATCCCGGACGGCGCGAGCGGCTAAAATAATTTGTTCTCGCCGCTATACGCGACGCTATACGAGCGGAAGGAGTGCCTAATAACATGCATTATATTTATTGGTGCGGGTACGGTCGGACAACATTTGAACGCCTTTCCTCCAACGGCAAACAACGTGCGCGCAAAAAAAAAAAAAAAAAAAAGAAATTGTCTTTCCAGCAGCCCGAAGGTGCGGGGGAAACTCGAAACCGCCACTTTTTGAGTGATGGGAAATTGCAGGGTTGCGCGGACGCCAGTCCGATTCCGCCGAGCCGGCCTGATGAGACGGGGGCCTTCGAGAGACGCTCCCACCGCTCGGCGAGGTGGCGGCTGATTGAAGGCACGTCGCTCTAATCAGGGGCGCATTGAGATCAGAAGGCTCGGGGTTCGCTCGGAGATGAAAAGGATGCAAATGAGACCTGCAAAAAAATAAAAAAATAAATAAAAGTTTAAAAAAAAAAAATTTTTTTAAAAACGGTCTGTCCGCCTCAAACCTTTTCTCAGATTGCTGTGGGGGGAAAAAAAACTCACTCTCCAGGATGTATTGTTTACGACTCACCTGAAAGGGTTTCTGGGCGCCGAGGGAGAACGCCAGTCGTCTGTAGCCTATACGGTCGCACGGATGGCGCCGATCGCCGAGAGGGAAACTAATCTGCAAACGACGGCGACTGGGAAAACTGGCTTTGATAGCGAACGCCGTGATCTCGCGGGACATCGCAAAAGCCCCGATTTCGGGTCCTGTGAAATACGCGTAGCCGTTCTGGCGATGGCCAAAACAGAAGGGAGCGACTCTAAGGACTAAAAACATCGAACGGCGATCAATCGGAATGCACCAGTATTCCAGAGTCCGAACCAGAGTCCACATTTCAGGCGCCAACGAGAGCCTCGCAACAGCTAGAATAAGTAGAACAAGGGTTCACCGCGATTGGGACGTACGCAACACGTTCTACGAGGCGGAAGAAATATGTTTCGGAAAAGCACGAGCTTGTAATTAACGTTTGTGCCTCGTTTGTGCCAAACGCTCAGTCGTTTTCGCTGGGCTGCCAGACCGATTCCAAAATTCTGAGCCAGCGAAACGTGGTTTTTCCAATAATAACAATTTTTTAAAAAAATCAAAAACATGACATTATACAGCCACGATAAAAAAAGAAGGCGTATAAAATAACACTCGTTCTGGGCGAATGCCAAACTACCAGCTGGCTTTTTATGAAAGGAAAGTGTCACAAAAGAGAAACGCTAATGTGCCCAGCTATAAATAATAGTGCTCCGGTGGTGTCCAACTCCAGTCCTGGAGGGCCGCTGTGCTTATTTGTGGTTTCCCTTCAATCAGCAGCTAATTAATGCCTTGAGAGCAAAGCATGTGGATTCTTCAGCCAATCGACGGCTTAAATTAATCGGTGGTGTCGGAAAACATCAAAAAACCAGCCCTGCGGGACGAGTTCCAGCACCGGAGTTCCTATTCAATATTGAGTCCATCTTCCGATTTCACATTGAAAATGGGTGTTTATGTGAGAGTGCCACGTCGTCAGAGAAAAAAAGGCAAAAGGGGGAGCCAAAATGGCAGCTGCCTGTTGTTTCCCGGGGGTCAGTGCCAAACCCTCCGGTTTGGCTCAGGAAAGCTTGCGCCGTGTCTAGGGCATGCGGGAGCTGCACGGTGACCTCGGCAAGCTCAGGACCACACAGACTGCGAAGCGTGAGGATGACACCGGGAATGAGACGGACAGAAACGTCAGCCAATGAAAAGCAGGCACCGGTTATAAAATGGCCAATGGAAACACTGCAGGTTCTCTGTGGTCCTATTTAATTGCAGCACCTATCCTATCATATACATGTTGTCTATCTAGTGAAGATGAAAGAGGTTAAACTGAGTGGATCAGTGCCTGGCTAGAGTAGTAACTCTCATGAACTGCCACACAAAAACGAGCAACAATATTTAATTTCCCGAACCAATAAAATCGCTCCATGTCAATTTGACTGGTTCAGATTTTGGTAATGGATATGTATTTTTTTTTTTAATTTAGCCTTTATTTGAGCAGGTCCTATTGAAACTGAGCTCTCTTTTTCAGAGGAGACTTGCAAAACTTGCAAACATCGCAAGGCGCAATATTAAACTACCTGTCCGGGGTGTGTTCCTGCCTCTCACCCAAAGAAGGCTGGGGTAGGCTCCAGCACCACCCCCCACGACCCTGACCAGGCATAAACCGGCACAGATAATGGATGGATGGATGAATATTAAAACCGTGCAAACAAACATTAAGTTATGGCGCACATTTCAGTTAATTCGTTCAATTCAATTCTGTTTGTAGGCTGCAGAGGTTTTTTTAAAAGTAGCATTGTCACTAAGCAGCTGTGCAGCGATTGGGCCTGAGCCCCCCAGGAGCAGGCCTGGGGCGGCAGCGGCAGGGGAAAACTCCCCGGCTGGTTACAGGAAGGAGCCTGGAGCAGAACCTGACTCAGAGGGGGGGGGGGGGAGCCCATCTGCCACAGGCTGGCAACCGAAAAAAAAAAAAGGCCCGTTACAAAATACAACACGTGCAACAAGCAGGAAAGTGACGGGATGTGACTGTCGATGAGAACGTGCGAACTGGAGAAGAGGATGACTCTGGTCGTGATGGGATCATGAGCTGGAAGGAAGGCCAGGGGGGTGGTGCTGTCAGGCTGGGGGGGGAGGGGGGTGCAGGCGTGGAGCTAGAGCTGAACCAAGGGTGTCTGGAGGAGGGTGCTCAGCCAGTCTTACAGCCACCGCTCCGGGCAGGAGAAGAGCAGGGAGAAGAAAAGAGAAACACAGCCGTTAGGGGGCTCAGATGCAGAGCAGGAGAGACGGAGGAAACAACCAGGAGGGGGAAAAAAAACCCAGCAGAATAAGCGACAAACAGAGAACATTAAAAGACAAATAGACGACTCATCAACATTATGTAAAAACAGGTGTGAGATTGCATCTTTAAAGAACGTATTAGCGATTCCGAATTACCGAGGGGAACAAAATCCCTGTAATTTCGTAATTTCTGGCAGATTGTTCCAGCTCCACGGTGCGTAATAACTCAAATCCATTTACCCCAGCTGTGAATTGGATTGAGGTACAGTAGAAGGTAATTGGTCATTAGACAAGAGATTAGGATGCGGACCCGTTAAAAAAGTCTGCAGAGATGGACTGGAAGATTGCCGAATAAGGGCTCTGTAAATGAAGACCAAGCCTCAGCGAGTCTTCAAAAAAAAAAAAAAAGTAGTTATCTAACCAGATTGCAAGACCGTATGTATGATGTTTAGTAGGGTTATTGTTAACAGTTGAAATTGGGTTCAGAATTATGAAGTTGGGACCATGACCTTGAAGAATACAAGATATTAAATGATGGCTCCTCACACAAGCTTCTCAAGGTCGTGGGCTTGTGAGGTCCGCCCTCCTCGTCTCCCTTCCTACTACGGGAGGCCAAACGGGTGAAGATGAAGTCGTAGGATGCAAGGGAAGGATGCGGGGATGGAGGAATCAAGAAAACCTGTTCAAGGCAATCTGAGCGTCCTTGCTCTTCCAAGCATCGGTTTGAAGCCGCGTCAATTACAGACGTGGCAGATGGCGAGAGGTGGATCCACGGGCCGATCGTTATATATATTACATTATACGCTTTCCGAAGAAATACTCCTGCAAAGGATGCACCTCGCGTTTCCTCGCTCAGGAATTCGTCAGGAGCCTCCGAGCTCCTCGTTCTTTAAAGGAGTATTTACCCGGTGGAATGTCATCAGATGATGACGCACCTCGACAGAATTCCGCATCAGCCTAGGGCCTTGGAGAAAAAGGACCAATAAAATAAGCGATTGGAATGCATCCACGTGCGACAACGCGCAAAAACGCGCGATTCCAGACGTCAATATCACATTTTTTTTGAGCCGTTTGACCTTCCATACTGGGAAAGGAGGGAAGGAAGGGAAGCAAGGAGGTAAAATAAAAAAATAAATAAAATTAGCGGCTGAAACGCTTAAACGTACCCTTAGACTTGTCTGTCAAAGTACGCAATGACAATGTTTCACCACAAGAGGGCATTGTTAAGTCAAAGTGTCAAGGCTCCACCAGCTGTGATTCCTCTCAGTAATTAGCATCTTTTTGGTGAGTTGTAAAGGCATAAAACCAAATCTACAGGCGGCGAATCCATCTTATATGCAGCGCTTGCTGCGCTAGAGATCTGTCTGAGGAATAAAAACGCGCGGAAAAGCTAATGAGCTGGAACGCAAATGGTGCTCTTCCCTGTTCCCAGCTGCGATGATTGAGATGCTGATCAATAAAAAACACTCAAGTGCGCGATGGTGCTTTGGGGAGAACTTTATCAGTTCTATGGTAAATAGGGAAATTCCTATGTTTTAATAACATATCAACATTTATCTTTCTTGACAAAAAAGGAGTAAGAAGACAGCATCAATAAACACTTTTGTAAGGCACGTCTAGGATGCATATAGCTCTAAATAGAATAAATACAAAAAAAAAAAAATAATAATATTTGCAACATTTAAGAAAAAATGTCTGTAGGCTGCAAACAGTTTTCAGCAGTACATGCTGTTCAATGAGCCGCTCTCTTGTGTGAGATTGTTGTTTGTATTTCTTAAATTGTCTCCTCGAATGTTGTTTTTATATCTGAGGCTCGTATTCGGCTCAAGTATGTGATTCTTGCAGGAAACTGTATCTATAAGGAAATCGGGATTTTATATTTTTATTTGTGCTCGACAATAAATCCCCCAGGATGCTACAGTAGTATATTGATGCTTTTTTATTGGCCTGTGGTAGCATCAGGTAGGAAATGAGGACAACCGCCTAGGCTGGATATAGAAGTTATTAGTTCATTACCATGGAGCTCCAAAGGATCATGGGATATAGAACCTACTGTATCATCCCCTGCAGCCTGAAACTCTCTTTACAGTCTCTGTGAGCATATGCACTCATTAGCGCTGTACATCATATTAGTGCGGAATGACAGCAAAAATGAGAAAATTAAAGTAGCCTTTTTTCATTAAATGCTGTTGAGAGTGTCTTGCGGACCAAAGGCACTGACGGTAATAACATTTGTCACATTTAGCTGGTCGAAGTCAATGCGTTTGTTATTGTAGCGTTCATACATTATGGATGCTACGTGGGTTGCATCTTTAATGGGGCTTCAAAACTGTTGTGACATTGGCAGAACTGCAACTGCTTTTCTTTCGTTAATATTATTAGTACTTTTTTAAATGTTTATTTTCTGTCATAGGTGCCCTAGATTGCCGTCTCCAGTCAACGCGGTTACCGGGCCTTTCGTGAGACAAGTACTATAGCCGTTGCGTTCGCGAGCAACGGTGAGGGTGGGAGCATCCGATTTATGATGGTTTAAGGTCCTCTCCAAACCGTTCATTCCCTCATTCCCTCCGGCCCTGGAGTGATTGCTTGGCGGTATAATGGCACCTGATGAAATGAAAGCCCTTGTATGGAGGGCTCAAAGGGCTTAAGAGGCAACTCTGGAGCGCTGCCTGACAGTGATCCCTTCTTACCTACGTCTTCGGAGAGGCAGCGCCTGGGAGCTCCTTCCCGAATCCCCGCGGCTCTTATCCAATGACATTCAGCGGCGTGGTTTCGGGGGCACGCGGGAGCGACCGCGGTTTTTGTGAGCGAAACTGTATCGGAAAAACAAAAACCTACTCCGACGTCGGCCCTTTTCGGATGAGATCGGACACTTCTGTGATAAGAGAATGCTCAAAATTATGCAGATTTTCTGGAAAAAATCTGTTGAAAAGTGGTTTGACTGATTATTTATTGATGTATGTATGTTTAATTTACAAGCAGAAAAGCGTGCTATATTATTGTACAACCCAAGGATAATTGAAATTGAATATTTTATATTGTTTATAACCAGGTTAGTCAAGCATGTATGTACTTAATTTGTTGTCTTAAGAAAGTCCCCACTGATGCAAGACATTATAAAACTAAAATGAGTGTGTCTTATGTTTATTCATATTTCTTTTCACAATCCACTGCATGAAGCCATTATAAATGTAATAGTTATGTATGCATCACTCTTAGTCTATGTGTCTGAAAGCCTTTTATGCAAAGTGGTTGGAGCAAGGCAGTTGGTTCGACCTCAGAGTAATGCCAGGCACAGCAGGCTAATCCTGTCAGTATCAGCTTGAGTGTTCGGCTGATTTGGTCTTATTTAGTTATTTAGTCACTCTGCTTCAGCACCCCAACCACTGGAGCACCAAGCCCCCAGCCAGACGGCCCCAGTTCACAGTTTGTCTCCCCCTGTGGGTCGGCTTGGGCCCTGCGCTCCTTCCCAACAGCTCCTCTGCCTGGGTTCTCCCCTCCAAGTCCCCCATCATCGCCCCTTTGTGGTGGAATGACTCCTAACTTTCATCACCCCAAAGCTTGATCTCCTCCAATTCCAATTCACCCACAATATCATTCAATTCTGACCTGCCCTAGTCTGCAGTAAGATTGGGGTACATGTGAATGCTGCCTTTAGCTGTGAGGGGTATATTTTAATGATTACTTAGAGTTATTTTTTTCTGAAGGACTACACTTTTACTGATTCAAATACCAGGAGAGTTGCTCCACACTCAGGTTCCCACTGAATGGAAGTGTGATGGGCATTCAGGCTGACCTGAACAATGACAGAAGGACACATGTAATTACGGGTAATGCAGATTCAAATCTGACTGTGCTGAACTATTGTCAATCGTGCCCCAGAAGTTCAGTTCATTCTGATTACCCACAATGCATTTTCTGTCACTTAATCATGCATCTGACTGATGCTATTTTATGTACACACCAATAAGTCAAATTACACTGTAGAACAGGTATGTTGCAGTTCAATGTTTAAGCAAATGTAGACATTGTTTAAAGAAAGTATGGTCATTCACCATTTTGTTTATATAAAACAAATGCTTTACTCCAAAGTTAACATCTTTAAATATTATTTCAAGATGCAAATTTAAGAGTAAATCATTTGATTTAAAAATAGTAAAGTACAAAACATCCATATTTTAAAAATGCGTCGAAATATCTAGACAAATATACCTGTTATTGCATTTCACACATGCTTCTTTCCAAGTACGGGAAAGAAAATTACATGCCAAACAACCATCACAACAGAAATCGATTGATAATTCCCAACAAACACTATTTCTTCAAGAATTCAGTAAGCCCACAGAGACACACAGTCTGACAGAACGTTCACATAATCAACAGTCCATGGTACACGAAACAACAGCCTTGCATACAAAATAGAAACAAAACAACTGTTATTGAAAGATAAATACATAATTCAGGTGCGGCTTCCGCTAGTGGACTCTTGTTTGTGGTCGCAGGAGTACTGCGGGTCTGGACTAGATAATCAGTGCTTTTCATTGATCCCCCCCCCCCCCCCCTTCCCCATTTTTCTTTCGTCACTTTATTCTTCTTTTTTTTGCAAAGTCCACCACAGCACCATTTTGGAGGAGGTTCTGGGTCCTCCACCTGAGGGAGATCCATTCCACTGTTTGTTTTTGGCAGTCCTTGATGTTCCTCGCCTCCCACAGGACCTGCTCGCTGGTATTGATTTCACCCCCCCCCCCCCCCCCTTCCCCCCGGCACTAACACTAGAGCTTGTCAGGCTGCTAACTTCCAGGTGGGCCATTAGAGGCCTTTCTCTGCCCTCGGGAACAACCTGGACAGCAGTCTGCTTCCAGAGGTGGGGGAGACTACAAAGGCCCAGACCTGTTTGGCCACTGGGCACTTTCTGGAAGAGAGGGGACGCATACTCTCTATGTGTTGGGGGCACTGCTCAGGAATAATTTGATTGAAATATCAAATGCTGGTTTTCCTTTAAAAGAAACCAACCAGGTCTGCAGTGGAATTTGACTTATTGTTATGTGCGTAAAATACCCTACAGTCGCATCCATGGTTATGTGATAACACACGCAGTGCATCATCATTAGGTTAGTGAGTAGAATCTAAGATTCAGGTTAGCAAATAGACTGTAAGATTTTGACAAGAAAAATTAAAGGAAGTGATGTAATACCACACAATATACAGTAGGTGGTGGTATGTACCTTAATATTGATTTATATTCTGTCCAAAAACAACAAGAACAAGAAGGGGAAGAAGTGGCATTGGGAAAAACAGTGGTCTGTGGTAACCAACCCAGTTGCTGGAGAACTACCACCTTGTAGGTTTTTATTTCAAGCCTAATTTCACACACCTGACTCAAATAATTTGCAGTTCAATGCAGATATTTAACTGTTGAATGAGGGGTTCTTTGTTAGGGTTGGAGTGAAAACCTACAGAATGTTAGATCTTCAGGAACAGGGTTGGTTATCACTGGATTACAAACAGGCGCTGCAGGAGTGGGGATTGAACCAAATATTTCTGGGTTAATAACACAGTTACCTGGTGAGCCATTCCAAAGCTCTTAATTAGAAGAATTAAGTCCGCAGTCAGAAACATTTGGTCATGGTCTGAACAGTCAAGCTCTATGCCCAGAGATGAAGAAAATACCTTTGTGCTATGGTCTCCTGAACGAAAATTTATAATGCAAAAATGTATTCCACTAAAAAAAACAGCAAAATGCATTAATCTAATGTCCAAAAACTGTAAATGTTCAATCGTTTTCATTCAGAAAACGATTGCATATTTAGAACGTAAGACTGTAGTCAAAATACTTTAAAAATTAAACTCTCAGACTGTAGGAAAATCAAGTTTATTCAACTAAACATGTGCTTACCATTTAATGGAAACCACTAAAATGAAAATTTCATAAATTGTATATAAATAATTATTCTTTTTAACAGTAGGTATCACAAATTATTTGCAATCCTGTTAGATTATTATTTAGATCGTGGCACGGCATTGTCGTTGATAGAACACTCGGTGGGATGTTGATCCATTCTACTGTGCAGAACTGGAGTTTTGGCCAGGTGGGGCAGGTGAGACGCTTTCTAGGTAACACATCCTGCTTCCGTTTTCGTCACGCCAAATGTTTACCTTTTTGAGCTGTTGGCATGCGGTTTCGCTTCTCCTTCGCGAACAGTAAGTATGTTTCATGTTTTATTTGCAATGCTGGGGAGAGAGCTGTGAATTAGATTGTGTTATTGTTTTGTGGCAACACGAGGAGTATACGTTTTTAAATATTAGTCATGTTATGGTAAATAGACGATGTATTCGGCTAACACGGTCAGTGTAAACAAACTGAACTCTCGTATCTTGGTAACGATTTTCTTTGTGTCTAGCGATTCAGCTGTTATTAATATAAAGGCTTTTGTTTTCTTGATAATTCTCGTCACTCTTTCTTGATTACGAACTGACGATTTGTTAAAGGCTACCATAATGAAACCGATTTGGTCTGTGTTCTTGGTTAAATTATGTCTTTAGTTTTGGGTGGTAGCTACGTAACTTATAAGCTACAATATGTCTTTGTGGACTGTTGAGTTGTTTAGTTCCCGGGATTGTTGTAATTTTCCTTTTGGTTTGAATCGTTCAGTGTAATGTGCATGGTTAACGTAATGATTTAAAGTAGTTGTAGTATATTTTGGGCAGGTTGCGTTTAGAGGTTATGACAGATGTTTCTGTCACCGGTTGAACGTCATTAGGATCCTTTGGGCAGGACTTCTTTGGCACAGGGGATAGGATAGATGACTTCCATAGGTGCTGTGTGCTCCTTGAGTGAGCAGTTGAACAGAACACAGAAGACGGGAACCAGTTGGTTATGGCAGGATTGCAGTAGATGATTGCTGATGTTGGCTTTGTTAAATTTACTGTTTTCATAACCATATTACCGTCTTCTACCATTAACAAGATATTACTGCTCTCCTCAGTTAACACCAAGACCCCGTTCTGTTATGTTATATTTGTCAGATCTGCTGTAGAAGTTGTGAAGAGCCTCAGCAGACTGACTGTAATATTTCGTAGACTGAAGGCCCGGGTATTGCTTTGTTTATAGACCTGAGTGGATCTCTCCAAGCATCTCTTGTCTGCTCCTCTTAAGGCCTTCTCCTTGTATGTCCTCTTTGCCTCTTCATTTGTTTATTGGGCCTGTGCTGGATGAGTTTTGGCTGTACTTGTCCACTGATTGGAACGCTCTTTTTCTCATTCAATGTGATTTTAAGCTCCTTGGTAATCCAGGGCTTGTTTGGTGAGAACGCTTTCACTGTTTTTGATGGAACAATCGTTTCCTCACAGAAATATGTGGCCAGTCGCCGCCTCCCCTGCCCCAGCTTGCGTAGCATTCTGTGAGAATACCTCCAAATTCAAAATAATCTGATAGTGTCACAAACATCATCGTCCCATGGTTTTACAACTTTGTAGACAGCTCTGTACCTCTTTAGTTCCGTTTGAGTGGGATGTGATTAAATGAATTATTATATTGTCATCTGCTGTGATTGGTGATGGGGTTTTTTTATATATTCATATGCATTTTTCATGTTAGCAGAGCACAAACCGAAGGATTTATTTCTTCCAGTGGCACACGTGATGCTACTGGTGGTACATTGTTAGTTATTTGTTGAGTCTACAACTACTCGTATCACCTATTACCTAACCGTGGAGTTTCAGATAAGGTGCTAATGTCTGTGTTTTCATTTGCATAATTTATGCTGGTATGTAACATATTGTGGAGATTTTAAACATGTTTCCACCCTTTTTTCTTTTTCACTACAGTTTGTCTGCAGCCCCAAGGCGTACGCATGAGGGTAGCACTGCAGCCGTCTAACAGATGAGCTGACCATGCTGAGGAGAAGCAGGAATCCCCAGATGGAGGCACTGTGTAAGCATGAGTGGTTTTGTTTGTTTTTGTGTCTATGCACCAGATTTGGTGTATATTAGTGCATTACTACTGCCAGTCTTACATACTGCTACCTTTCTGCAATCAAATGAGTTCATTTGATTGCGTAGTAGTATGGGGGACTGTCAGTAGTAATGCACTAATGGAGAGTGGGGCCCAGACAAAAAAATTTTTTTTTTTACCTTCAGAAAATTTTGAAATTTGCAAAAAAATATTATAACCCCCATGTTGCATTCTCAGAATTTTCGGGGGGGCCAGATTGCCTACCCCTCCACTCACACCACACACACACCTCCCCCGCCCTTGGGGACCACCGACGTTGCTCAGGTGCGGTCTCGGGGAATCGAACCATCAACCTCTACCTCCTGAGGATCGGTTCAGCCCCCTACGCCACATACTCCTTTGCATTTGTCTTTCATTTTTTTGCGCATTTAAACAGAACAATGGACAAAAGCTGCACAAACTGAAAGGGGAGAGGGGGGATTGAACCCCAGACCTTGGCGTTGGGAGACGAGGACCATTCCTCTGCACCACCGTAACTTTGACGTGTTTTTTTGTCTTTCTTGCAGTGAAGTCAGCAAGGTGGGACCGCAGAAATGGAAAACAAGTGGCGGAACAGGGGCTTGAACCCCCAACCTCTGGGTCCGGAGACGGAGACCATACCATTAAGCCACAGCTGCTCTGACGCTGTTCAGGTCGATGCAGTGGATTGAAGAAGATGATGAGAAGATGATCAGACCACAGAAATGCAAAAGAGAGAAAGAGGGAAGGTGGGGTTTGAACCGACAACCCTCGCATCCAAAGACAATGACGATACCACTGCACCACGAAGGCTTCGGTGCTTTTGGCTGTGCTTCAGAGGATAGAAGAAGATGAGATCACAGAAATACAAGACAACCAAGAATGAACCGCAGAAGCTGGACCCACAAGTTCTGCATGCAACCATAGAAAGTTCTTTTATGCCATCATTACTGTAGAGGGGTTTGAGGGGCATGAGGGACAGGTGATACAGATATTGGGTGGGTGGGTGGAAAGGAGGGGGATCGAACCTGCTACCTTCTAAGGTTTGTGACATCGTTCCCTCTCCTGCACCACAGAGCCCAACAGGGTCCACGCTTGCTAAATAGCTTTGAATTCCACAGATCCACAGGAGGCGCTGTCCCTCGAGAGCACGGAAAAGCAAGCCAAGAGGAAGAATGCTGAGAGGTCTCCCTGTGTCAGTAAAACGGACCACTGTTACATTGCACTGTGCTGGTCGATGTCAGGGGTGGGGTTTCTGTGCATGCGTCTATGATTTGACATGTTCCTGCTCTGACAGTGCATGATGTTCTCCTCTAGCCAGTGTACTGCTCGGACCAGCCCATGGCGCTTCCCCAGGGCGACCCCGACCCTGGACCCAGTATTGATTCAGCAATAAACAGGAAGATAGTGCTTGGATGTGTGATTATGTTGATGTTGTAGTTCGTGGTCACGCCTCCTAGTTTGACTTAGCATAACTTACTGACTTGGCCTATGCTTACTGTGTGAATAGGACTTAATGCACTCATGGCTATGGATAACTGTTACACAACGAGCATTGTACCTTAGTGGACCTGTGTGTTATTGCAGTTGTTCCAGTGACCTTCGGTGTGCACTTATTGTGCGTCGCTTTGGATAAAAGTGCCAATAAATGTGACGTGAGGTGATGTGATGTAATGGATGTGTGGGAGAATAATAAAATATCAAACACCCTCATGCAGGTCCAAATCTGGAAAGTGGACTGATTAAAAGGAGCTGTTCTGGGTTTTACTCGCTGGCTCAGTTAACCGGCTTCATAAAATACCCCCCAGGTCTTGTCACAGGGATGTCACAACCTGGCTCATAAGGTCTTGACAAAAGAGGGAGACCACACAAGGAAATTACAGGGCAAATAATTCTTTATTTTATTAAACAAAACATGTAGGCTTACAAAAATGAAGGAAAAAAATGAGGTGTGGTAAGTCTGCAGGCCAGGGGTGCCAAGACTTTTTTGACTTGCGATCTGTGGGGTGGCAGTGTAACCAAAAAAATAACAAATTCGTTGGACAGTGGCTGCACACAATGTTATTAAAAATGGTGGGACAAAGTCATTAAGACGGCACATAATTAATTGCGTGCAACATGTCTATAATTTTATGAAACACATCCAACTATTTACTTTTTCAGTCTTAATAATACTGCGTACAACCACAAGCCAACATTTTGTGCGTGTGTGTAGTTGTAGAGTTCTGTATCTAGTGTTGGGCAGAACTACTATCTTAACTAGCCTACGTTTTTCAGTTACCATGTGTGTACGTTCTTTCTAAAATAAAGTAGCTACAATTGCAGGATAGCTGCATTGGCATAAAAGCAAAATCGTTAGACCAGCATCATTTGTGGACAAAGAAAATCCAGTTTTATATTTAAAACACCATTGTTCGTCGGATATCGAAAGAAAAACCTAAAATTGACCAGATTGTGTCACCACCACGATTGCCCTGCGCCAATTGTATTGGCAAAATTTGTTACCATTACATAAAAATATTAGCCAAATTGTATAGAAACCTATTTGCATAAAAGTAAAATCATTACACCAATATCAAATCTAGACAAAATCCAAGCTTTTAGATTCACACCATTATCCGTCAGATATTTAAAGCGAATTTCCTGCCTAAAATCGTGTTGCTATCACGTAGTATTGGACATTTACGTGCATACTACGAATGAATGGACACGCTTAACCTAACAAAGTTCTCAACAGCAACAGACTGTCCCCAGCTCATGTCAATTAAGCGTACCTGTCAGTCAGGCAGAAGCTGTAGGGAAATGGGATGAAACGGTAAGAATTAGACGCATTTTTTAATAACACGGCGATCTATCAGCATGGCCTCTGCGATCGACCGGTAGATCGCAATCGATGTACTGGGCACTTATGCTGTGGGCTATCCGTTGTGTATGCATGGGCAGGGATGAGGAAATAGCATCGTGGCGAATAAAATGCAACAACTGAAATACAAACCAACGTACCGGGAGAGAGGGCAAGTGAGCGAACCACCAAGCCCCACTAGAATGGGCGAAAGACTTCAATCAGGCACAACATAGCGCAGGTGGTCTCGTCTCAGCTCCGCCCCCCAGCCTCCTGTTCAGGAAACCAAGAGCGGCCAACAAAACTGGACAAGTGTAGTAGACGAGCCGTCACAGAGTACGATCCTGAACCTCTTCCAGGACAGTGTGGTTGTGGACCCGTTGCCCTCAGCCTTATCCATAAAGGGCCGGTGTGGGTGCAGGCTTCTGTTCCAACTAAGCAGCAACACACCTGATTCTACTAATCAAGGTGCTTAGCAACGACTCTGATTGATTAGTAGAATCAGGTGTGTTGCTGCTTGGTTGGAGAGAAAGCCTGCATCAACACCGGCCCTTTCTGGATAAGTTGTGGACATTGAAATGGGGGATGGACCACTGGAAAGAACTGATTATCTAGTCCACACACAAACAAGAGACTACTAACAAGAACCTGAATGATGTATTTGTCTTTTTATGACTGCTGTTTTTTTTTGTTCCTACTTTGTATGTAAGACTTGTTTTGTGACTGTGTGTATGTGAACCTTTTTACATGCTGTGTTTCTATGGGCTTTGAGTTTTATCGAATTCTTTTGAAAAGGTTTGTTTCTTTGGAATGATCAATTGGTTTGTTGCGGTGGTTGTTTGGCACACTGTGTTTTCTTTCCTGTGCTTTGGATTTTAAAATAAATGTTTTTTTGTTTTTTTACTGGAAAATATGTTAAATTCAATGCAACACAGTGTGTTGTCAAAAGTACATAGGCACACATTCGCAAAATCCTTTATGCATATTTTCCTGTAAAGCATTTGGTTTAAATAAGTAAGCAAAACAGGGAATAGGGGAAATCTTTATTTCATGAAAATACGCTATCTGCTTTCGATTAAACATTGAACACTGGTGTGCCCTTAAAACGAACCAACCAGGTGTACAATGGGATTGGACCTTTTGGTATATAAATAAAATGCTATACAATCGTATTCATGAATTATTCAGAAAGAATATAAGCATTTGAGGTAGGGCAATGAATCATTTTTTTCTGAAACAAAATTTGTTTCCTCTTTCCACCCTCTCCCTGCCTCCCTCTCCCCTCCCGTCCTGGATCACTATTGACAATAGTTCAGCACAGTCAGATTTGAATCTGCATTACAGGTAACACTCACTTATTTGTTAATGTCCACGTCCGTCTGAATGCCCAATAAACTAAACTAAAAAAAATATAACTAAAATAACAAAAAGATAACTAAGAAAACAGCAAAAATACATTAATCTAATGTCCAAAAAATTATAAATATTCAATCGTTTTCATTCAGTGGTCGTTGATAGAACACTCGGTGGGATGTTGATCCATTTTAGTGTGCAGAACTGGAGTTTTGGCCAGGTGAGGCAGGTGAGACGCTTTCTAGGTAACACATCCTGCTTCCGTTTTCGTCACGCCAAATGTTTACCTTTTTGTGCTGTTGGCATGCGGGTTCGCTTCTCCTTCGTGAACAGTGAGTATTTTCATGTTTTATTTGCAATGCTGGGGAGAGAGCTGTGAATTAGATTGTGTTATTGTTTTGGGGGAACACGAGGAGTACACCTTTTTAAATATTAGTTATGTTATGGTAAATAGACGATGTATTCGGCTAACACGGTCAGTGTAAACAAACTGAACTCTGGTATCTTAGTAACGATTTTCTTTGTGTCTAGCGATTCAGCTCTTAGTAATGTAAAGGTTTTGTTTTCTTGATAATTCTCGTCACTCTTTCTTGATTACGAACTGACGATTTGTTAAAGGCTACCATAATGAAACTGATTTGGTCTGTGTTTTTGGTTAAATTATGTATTTAGTTTTGGGTGGTAGCTACGTTCCCGGGATTGTTGTAATTTTCCTTTTGGGTTTGAATCGTTCAGTGTAATGTGCATGGTTAACGTAATGATTTAAAGTAGTTGTAGTATATTTTGGGCAGGTTGCGTTTAGAGGTTAATGACATGTTTCTGTCACCGGTTGAACGTCATTAGGATCCTTTGGGCAGGTCTTCTTTGGCACAGTGGATAGGATAGATGACTTCCGTAGGTGCTGTGTGCTCCTTGAGTGAGCAGTTGAACAGAACACAGAAGACGGGGACCAGCTGGTTATGGAAGGATTGCAGTAGATGATTGCTGATGTTGGCTTTGTTCAATTTACTGTTTTCATAACCATATTACCGTCTTCTACCATTAACAAGATATTACTGCTCTCCTTAGTTAACACCAAGACCCCTGATGTTATGTTACATTTGTCAGGTCGGCTGTAGAAGTTGTGAAGAGCCTCAGCAGACTAACTTTGATATTTCGTAGACTGAAGGCCCGGGTATTGCTTTGTTTATAGACCTGAGTGGATCTTTATTGAGTGGATCTTCGTTCCTCTCCAAGCATCTCTCGCCTGCTCCTCTTAAGGCCTTCTCCTTGTATGTCCTCTTTGCCTCTTCATTTGTTTATTCGGCCTGTGCCGAATTTGTTGAGTCTACAACTACTCATGTCACCTATTACCTAACCGTGGAGTTTCAGATAAGGTGCTAATGTCTGTGTTTTCATTTGCATAATTTATGCTGGTATGTAACATATTGTGGAGATTTTAAACATGTTTCCACCCCTTTTTCTTTTTCACTACAGCTTGTCTGCAGCCCCAAGGCGTACGCATGAGGGTAGCACTGCAGCCGTCTAACAGATGAGCTGACCATGCTGAGGAGAAGCAGGAAGTCCCCAGATGGAGGCACTGTGTAAGCATGAGTGGTTTTGTTTGTTTTTGTGTCTATGCACCAGATTTGGTGTATATTAGTGCATTACTACTGCCAGTCTTACATACTGCTACCTTTCTGCAATCAAATGAGTTCATTTGATTGCGTAGTAGTATGGGGGACTGTCAGTAGTAATGCACTAATGGAGAGTGGGGCCTATGCAAATTTTTTATTTTTTTTTACCTTCAGAAAATTTTGAAATTTGCAAAAAAATATTATAACCCCCGTGTTGCATTCTCGGAATTTTCGGGGGGCCAGATTGCCTACCCCTCCACTCACACCACACACACACGTCCCCCACCCTTGGGGACCACCGACGTTGCTCAGGTGCGGTCTCGGGGAATCGAACCATCAACCTCTACCTCCTGAGGATCGGTTCAGCCCCCTACGCCACATACTCCTTCGCATTTGTCTTTCATTTTTTTGCGCATTTAAAGAGAACAATGGCCAAAAGCTGCACAAACTGAAAGGGGAGAGGGGGGATTGAACCCCAGACCATGGCGTTGGGAGACGAGGACCATTCCTCTGCACCACCGTAACTTTGACGTGTTTTTTTGTCTTTCTTGCAGTGAAGTCAGCAAGGTGGGACCGCAGAAATGGAAAACAAGTGGCGGAACAGGGGCTTGAACCCCCAACCTCTGGGTCCGGAGACGGAGACCATACCATTAAGCCACAGCTGCCCTGACGGTGTTCAGGTCGATGCAGTGGATTGAAGAAAATGATGAGAAGATGATCAGACCACAGAAATGCAAAAGAGAGAAAGAGGGAAGGTGGGGTTTGAACCGACAACCCTCGCATCCAAAGACAATGACGATACCACTGCACCATGAAGGCTTCGGTGCTATTGGCTGTGCTTCAGAGGATAGAGGAAGATGAGATCACAGAAATACAAGACAACCAAGAATGAACTGCAGGAGCTGGACCCACGAGTTCTGCATGCAACCACAGAAAGTTCTTTTATGCCATCATTACTGTAGAGGGGTTTGAGGGGCATGAGGGACAGGTGATACAGATATTGGGTGGGTGGGTGGGTGGGTGGAAAGGAGGGGGATCGAACCTGCTACCTTCTAAGGTTTGTGACATCGTTCCCTCTCCTGCACCACAGAGCCCAACAGGGTCCACGCTTGCTAAATAGCTTTGAATCCCACAGATCCACAGGCGCTGTCCCTCGAGAGCACGGAAAAGCAAGCCAAGAGGAAGAATGCTGAGAGGTCTCCCTGTGTCAGTAAAACGGACCACTGTTACATTGCACTGTGCTGGTCGATGTCAGGGGTGGGGTTTCTGTGCATGCGTCTATGATTTGACATGTTCCGGCTCTGACAGTGCATGATGTTCTCCTCTAGCCAGTGTACTGCTCGGACCAGCCCATGGCACTTCCCCAGGGCGACCCCGACCCTGGACCCAGTATTGATTCAGCAATAAACAGGAAGATAGTGCTTGGATGTGTGATTATCTTGATGTTGTAGCTTGTGGTCATGCCTCCTAGTTTGACTTAGCATAACTTACTGACTTGGCCTATGCTTACTGTGTAAATTGGACTTAATGCACTCATGGCTATGGATAACTGTTACACAACGAGCATTGTACCTTAGTGGACCTGTGTGTTATTGCAGTTGTTCCAGTGACCTTCGGTGTGCACTTATTGTGCGTCGCTTTGGATAAAAGTGCCAATAAATGTGACGTGAGGTGATGTGATGTAATGGATGTGTGGGAGAATAATAAACTATCAAACACCCTCATGCAGGTCCAAATCTGGAAAGTGGACTGAATAAAAGGAGCTGTTCTGGGTTTTACTCGCTGGCTCAGTTAACCGGCTTCATAAAATACCCCCTAGGTCTTGTCACAGGGATGTCACAACCTGACTCATAAGGTCTTGACAAAAGAGGGAGACCACACAAGGAAATTACAGGGCAAATAATTCTTTATTTTATTAAACAAAACATGTAGGCTTACAAAAATGAAGGAAAAAAATTAGGTGTGGTAAGTCTGCAGGCCAGGGGTGCCAAGACTTTTTTGACTTGCGATCTGTGGGGTGGTAGTGTAACCAAAAAAATAAGAACAAATTCGTTGGACAGTGGCTGCACACAATGTTATTAAAAATGGTGGGACAAAGTCATTAAGACGGCACATAATTAATTGCGTGCAACATGTCTATAATTTTATGAAACAAATCCAACTATTTACTTTTTCAGTCTTAGTAATACTGTGTACAACCACAAGCCAACATTTTGTGCGTGTGTGTAGTTGTAGAGTTCTGTATCTAGTGTTGGGCAGAACTACTATCTTAACTAGCCTACGTTTCAGTTACCATGTGTGTACTTTCTTTCTGAAAAAAAGTAGCTACAATTGCAGGATAGCTGCATTGGCATAAAAGCAAAATCGTTTGACCAGCATCATTTGTGGACAAAGAAAATCCAGTTTTATATTTAAAACACCATTGTTCGTCGGATATCGAAAGAAAAACCTAAAATTGACCAGATTGTGTCACCACTACGATTGACCTGCGCCAATTGTATTGGCAAAATTTGTTACCATTACATAAAAATATTAGCTAAATTGTATCGAAACCTATTTGCATAAAAGTAAAATCATTACACCAATATCAAATCTAGACAAAATCCAAGCTTTTAGATTCACACCATTATCCGTCAGATATTTAAAGCGAATTTCCTGCCTAAAATGGACTAATTTATCGCGTCACCACGACTGCTCTGTCCCATACAAAATGCAAGTAATCGTGTTGCTATCACGTAGTATTGGACATTTACGTGCATACCACGAATGAATGGGCACGCTTTACCTAACAAAGTTCTCAACAGCAACAGACTGTCCCCAGTTCATGTCAATCAAGCGTACCTGTCAGTCAGACAGAAGCTGTAGGGAAATAGGATGAAAACGGTAAGAATTAGACGCATTTTTTAATAACACGGCGATCTATCAGCATGGCCTCTGCGATCGACCGGTAGCTCGCAATCGATGTACTGGGCACTTATGCTGTGGGCTATCCGTTGTGTATGCATGGGCAGGGATGAGGAAATAGCATCGTGGCGAATGTAGTAAAATGCAACAACTGAAATACAAACCAACGTACCGGGAGAGAGGGAAAGTGAGCAAACCACCAAGCCCCACTAGAATGGGCGAAAGACTTCAATCAGGCACAACACAGCGCAGGTGGTCTCTTCTCAGCTCCGCCCCCAGCCTCCTGTTCAGGAAACCAAGAGCGGCCAACAAAACTGGGCAAGTGTAGTAGACGAGCCGTCACAGAGTACGATCCTGAACCTCTTCCAGGACAGTGTGGTTGTGGACCCGTTGCCCTCAGTCTTTTCCATAAAGGGCTGGTGTGGGTGCAGGCTTCTGTTCCAACTAAGCAGCAACACACCTGATTCTACTAATCAAGGTGCTTAGCAACGACTCTGATTGATTAGTAGAATCAGGTGTGTTGCTGCTTGGTTGGAGAGAAAGCCTGCATCAACACCGGCCCTTTCTGGATAAGCTGTGGACATTGAAATGGGGGATGGACCACTGGATAGAACTGATTATCTAGTCCACACACAAACAAGAGACTACTAACAAGAACCTGAATGATGTATTTGTCTTTTTATGACGGTTGTTTTTTTGTTCCTACTTTGTGTGTAAGACTTGTTTTGTGACTGTGTGTATGTGAACCTTTTTACATGCTGTGTTTCTATGGGCTTTGAGTTTTATTGAATTCTTTTGAAAAGGTCTGTTTCTTTGGAATGATCAATTGGTTTGTTGCGGTGGTTGTTTGGCACACTGTGTTTTCTTTCCTGTGCTTTGGATTTTAAAATAAATGTTTTTTTACTGGAAAATATGTAAAATTCAACGAAGCACATTGTGTTGTCAATAGTACATAGGCACACATTCGCAAAATCCTTGATGTATATTTTCCTGTAAAGCATTTGGTTTAAATAAGTAAGCAAAACAGGGAATAGCATATTTTCATGAAATAAAGATTTCCCCTACCTGCTTTCGATTAAACATTGAACACTGGTGTGCCCTTAAAACGAACCAACCAGGTGTACAATGGGATTGGACCTTTTGGTATATAAATAAAATGCTATGCGATCGTATTCATGAATTATTCAGAAAGAATATAAGCATTTTAGGGAGGGCAATGAATCATTTTTTTCTGAAAAAAAATTTGTTTCCTCTTTCCACCCTCTCCCCCTCCTCCCTGCCTCCCCCCTCCCTCTCTCCCTCCCCCTCTCCCCTCCCCTCCCGTCCTGGATCACTATTGACAATAGTTCAGCACAGTCAGATTTGAATCTGCATTACAGGTAACACTCACTTATTTGTTAATGTCCACGTCAGTCTGAATGCCCATCAGTTTTCCATTCACTTAAAAAGGGGGAGCTGAGTGTGAAGTATCTGTGTCTGGCTGTACAGTGTGGTCCTTCAGAGAAAATAACTCTAAGTAATCATTAAAATATACCCCTCACAGCTAAAGCATTCACATGAACTCCAATCTTACTGCAGACTAGGGCAGGTCAGAATTGAATGATATTGTGGGTGAATTGGAATCGGAGGAGATCAAGCTTTGGGGTGATGAAGGTTAGGAGTCATTCACTGTAGATAGGTGATTCCACCACAAGGGGGTGACGATGGGGGACTTGGAGGGGAGAACCCAGACAGAGGAGCCGTTGGGAAGGAGCGCAGGGCCCAAGCCGACCCACAGGGGGAGACAAACTGTGAACTGGGGCCGTCTGGCTGGGGGCTTGGTGCTCCAGTGGTTGGGGTGCTGAAGCAGAGTGACTAAAAAACTAAATAAGACCAAATCAGCCGAACACTCAAGCTGATACTGACAGGATTAGCCTGCTGTGCCTGGCATTACTCTTGGGTCGAGCCAACAGCCTTGCTCCAACCACTTTGCATAAAAGGCTTTCAGACACATAGACTAAGAGTGATGCATACATAACTATTACATTTATAATGGCTTCATGCAGTGGATTGTGAAAAGAAATATGAATAAACATAAGAACAAACGCACAATAATTGTGCTTTTACAATGTCTTGGATCAGTTGGAGATTTTCTGTAGAGAACCATCTAATTAGCTTCCCTGTGTAAAAACTCCACTCTAAATAACAATTTAAATATAGCCCTCTCCTATTACAACTAAAAACAGCATTCAAATGTGCTCTCAAGTCTACGGTAATCCAATCAGAACAAGACACGTCGGAATTGCATGATATCCCAGGTGAATAGCAGATCATTCTTCAGGTGATGGAAGATTGAAAATGCCCTGTTGTAGATGGGTGATTCTACCACAAGGCGGCGACATTTTCAGGGAAGAACAGGCTTAGGTCATGGCTGCATGCAGGACACAAGCTGACCTAGAGGGGGAGATAAAGAGCAAATAAATCAGAGGGGTATAGTTGGGGGATCAGCGCACCAGTATAATCCTTTGGAGGCAGCCATTTTCAACAAACAGATTAAAATTCTCCTAACATTACAAATGTTCTTCATTTGATTCAAACACAATCCCAACACTAATTTTTCAAATGGCAAACAAGTCTCAGTGGTAATTTGCCTAGTTCATAAACACAAGGCTTTCCGGGGATATGCAAATCTGTTAAACACGCCGCAATTTAATCCGCGTCTGCAAACTCTTTTCTAATTGATTACCTTAAACTATCGGGTTCCCCAAGGAGGAACGCGGAGGATTTCTAAACAACAAAAGAATCAATACCGGAACAACGTGCAATTATTTCAGGGGAACTAATTTTACAGACAATGAAAGCAACCAAAGTCCAACAACGAACAGGTTTCCCGAGCAACAGAGCAAGACGGAAAAAGTAAACAGCATTAATTAAGGGCAACGATGTTCTTATTCGCGCTTAAGGCCTTATTATGAAGGCGCTCGTTGGAGCGCGTCGCACGAACGTCGTCCGTTCGCTGCGCGCGCGGTCGTCACGGAAACACGTTTCAGACGGAACGTCACGCAGGAAACCCCCCCCCCTCTTGCACCCGTGGAACCGCGCCCGCGTCACGACGGGGGGGTCGGCGCGGCTAACGGTCGCAGAAGGGGGGGGCCGGGGGTCCCGGGAGGCACGGGGGGGTCAGGCCCGTGACCCGGCGGGTTTAGAAACGCATCTCGGCCGTCCCGAGGTAACTGGAGTGAATTCGGTACGCCAACCCGGGAAACGAACGAGGGGAGAACCGGGGGACGCCTGGACACGGGTCGGTGTCGGTGCCGCGGTCGTCCCGGCGTGCGTCCCCTCCACGCTCCGACAGGGGCCCCCCGAACCCCCGTCCTAGCGCCCGTTTTCCTGCATCGCTAAGAGTTCATTAATCGATCGCTCGAGCTCAATCGGAGCGACTGAACCAACTCACCTCAAATGGCTCCTCGGGTCTAAATTGGTTACTGATTTTCGGGGGGGGGGAAAAAACAAAAAAGCGAGCCCTGGGCCCTGTTTCACGAAGCAGGATTCCCTAGTCAGCCGAACGACTGCGCCGAGTAAAACCTGGAACGGACCCAAGTCTGGAACACGGACTGAAGTACAAGGAGCCGTTCCGGGTTTTACTCGGCGCGGTTATCCAGCCAACTCATGTAATCCTGCTTTGTGAAACACCCCCCCTGGGCTGGCCACCCCCCACCACAAAGTGTGGCTGTCCAAATCCACCGCAGCCAGCGCAGGCCACAAATACACACAGATGTGTGGTATCCCTTTTGAAACAGTCACCCCCAATCCTCTCCGAGCTGTGCCAGCCCCTGGAATGACAGGGTAACAATGCCGCACAAAGCCCCAGGGCTATGCCGGGCTATTCAGCAGCAGTGAGGCCAGAGGCATTTTTTTGTGTAACTCGAATCCCAGCCCCTCCCTGCCAGCTCACGGGACAGTCAGGGCTGGGGGGGGGGGTGGGGGGGGGGGGGGGGGGGGTCGATGGGTACGGCGCGCGAGGCTCGCAGCTGCTAGCCCCCTTTTTTTAGGAGGCCCCCCTGCAGACCCCCCGCACGCCCCGGCTCTGCACGTCCCTTGGTCGTTTCTCCACCCGTCGCTACGGAGTGGTGTTCTCCCGCGTTCCTTTCCTCTAAACCTCTGCAGACTTAGCCCGCCCCCCCCCCACCCCCGACCCCCCCGAACCCGCCCTCTGCGCAGCGATGGACAGGAAACTGAATTTAAGCCGGGCGGAAACCTTCTCCTTCATCAACCCCTGGATCCGTTACTTCCTCTTCTTCTTCAGCTTCTTATTCTGGGTAAGTGAAGCCACGCCTGCCCCCCAGATCCCCCCCATCCCCCCACCCCTTTCCCTGAAACCTTAGACGGGCCCCTGGCTGTGTCCGAATCAGCCTCCTCATTTCTGTGTTCTCAAAACTATGCGCTGTGTACGAAGCATACTGAGCACTATTTTATTACTACACAGTGTGTAGTGTGTGACAAAATATCATCCATACTATTTGCCAACCGTACTGCGGAAGTGTCGTAAGATGTTTCGTCCTTGCAATGATGCTCACGTGTAGAAGGAAAACGTTAGCGTGGCTTCGCATCACATTTTTGGAGCCGAAATGGTTGTCCCTGAAACATATGCCTTCAAATATACTCATCCTTGGTTTTTAAGTACATTGCATTTTGAGAACATTTTGCCTACTTAAAAACTTCTCATCCAGTGTACTCAACAAGTATACTTAATAGTAGGCGAATCTGCTGATTCGGAGGCAGCCCCAGACACCGCTTTCCCAAATCAAATGTGGGGGGAGGCCTTGTTCTCCCCAAACAGAAGGAAGGGCTCTCACTCACAAAATTAACATAAATAAAACATCAGGAAAAACTACAAGATGGTGACTTGCGCGCTGTTATTATTATTCGCCATTTTGAAACAAGCGCTCCGGTTTTCATAAATTCTCATTTATAATTGATGAAAATGCCACCTGATACTCTCATTATCCAAATTCAATTTTCCACACGGAAATTGCAGTCATTTGTAACAATTAGAATCTCCGAACGCACTGCAGTGGTTGCGCCCGCTAAATCAGCTGTCCAAATTGAGTGTCCGCTCTGGAAAGAGGCGAGAAATTTCTCATTCTCATCGCTTATTGCTTTGCATTCGCCATCGTAATTCTGTGGGAAACTGAGGCCTTTTTTTTAGCTGCGTGTCAGTCTCAGATTGCGTATAACCCGCACGGTCACCTGCGATGCTGCCCTGAGCGTGAGGTAGCTGAGCGCCTCCGTGATTCGATCGGTCGCAGAGTTTAAATCCTGGGACTGAAACAGACGCTATGAAGTCAGGCGATCGCAAGGTGTGGTCCCCGCGAGGCGCTGCAGGGAATCTGCGCGAAGGTTCTGGATTAGAGGCGGCGTTTCGCACGAGGGAGTGATTGTGTTGTCGCAGGACGACTGCGCAGACACAGGGTTGTTGTGCAGTGCTGTTGTGCAGTGTTGTTTTGCAGTGCTGTTATACAGTGCTGTTACGTGGTGCTGTCATGCAGTACTGTTGTGTAGTGTTGTTATGCATTGTTGTTATGCAGTGTGGTTACGCAGTGTTGTTACACAGTGCTGTCACGCAGTGCTGTAACACAGTGCTGTTACACTGTGCTGTCATGTAGTACTGTTACACTGTGCTGTTACACTGTGCTGTCACGTAGTACTGTTACACTGTGCTGTCACGCAGTGCTGTAACAGTGCTGTTACACTGTGCTGTCACGCAGTGCTGTAACACAGTGCTGTTACACTGTGCTGTCATGTAGTACTGTTACACTGTGCTGTTACACTGTGCTGTCACGTAGTACTGTTACACTGTGCTGTCACGCAGTGCTGTAACAGTGCTGTTACACTGTGCTGTCACGCAGTGCTGTAACACAGTGCTGTTACACTGTGCTGTCGCGTAGTACTGTTACACTGTGCTGTTACACTGTGCTGTCGCGTAGTACTGTTACACTGTGCTGTCACACTGTGTTGTTACACTGTGCTGTCGCGTAGTGCTGTTACACTGTGCTGTCACGCAGTGTTGCTGCAGTGGCAGACGTCCTCCCTGGGCCCGGTGCAGTGCGGCTCCGTTCTGTTTGTTTACCTCAGACGGGCTTCTGAATCAAGCCCAGCAGGATAATCCATCTCCTTTTGTTCCTCTCACAGTGATTCAGTGCCCTTTTCAGCCTGATAAATTCCTCTGGGAGAGAGATTCTCCCTGTCAAAGCCTATAAAGATTGCTGGGAAATATCCCTAATTCAGCACACACAGACAGACAAACAGACAGACAGACAGACACACACACACAAACATAAATACACAAGCAAATAAGGACACACACACACACAGACACACACAGACACACACAGACACACATAAAGTGCCCATTCACCAAGCAATCTGTCTCAGGGCCGCCTCTGTATACTTCATAACAAAAGAATTCTGATGCCAAACAATCACAAAAAAAAGATTCAAGATCTTGTCATTGAGAGACATAAAGGGTTTTGTGATCAGGTGTTTCATCCAGTAGGGTATATAGACATGAGTGCTTCATGTCAGAGAAAAATACCTCTTCAAACAACAAGCGCCCTCAGACAGTGTTATCCATTGACTTGGGCCTATTTAATCGCACTTTAACTGATTTCTCAAACAGCTGGTAGACCAAACTTTAGCAGCACAGAAAAAAAAGAGAAAGAAAAAAAACAGTGAATTTTCCCCAGACCTGATTGGCCCATTGGTCCAAAGAGTTGTTTCCCCAAGTAAAAATTGTGCTGAAACCTTTATCACAGCCTCAACTTTAGCTAAGTATTCTATTTACTTTTATCTAAATCCAAAACTGGAGTTTTTTTATTTTATTTTTTTTAAATGGCTGTCTCATTTCATTTGTGCTCAGTCCTTCATGGAAGTGTTATCCTGCAAGAATATCGGCCCGAAACATATTTACTTTAAGCGAGTGGATGCTGGGATTATTTCTTTCTACCCAAGTGATCCCTTTCTCCCCCTCTCACCATACCAATTCCCCCTCTCCGAGTCTACATCACGCTTATCTCAGGCCTTATACACACACACTCCAGACCGTATTCTGATCAGAGGGTTTCTGAATCGCAGTTGATGACTTTTGGTGTAAACATTCCAAACCTGATGTGCCCTACGAAAATTCACAAAGGGCTGTGGCCAAGGGTAATGCTGAGATTTTGGGGTTGCCAGGTGCCTATGAGATTTATCCTCTAAAAATCCCTCATTTTGGGGGGAAAAACCTCCACACAGATTGCCAAGATTATTCTCCCCAAGGTCCCTCCAAATGGGGGAGTTAAGGTTAAATTCCATAGGTATCTGGCAACCCCCCCCCCCCCCAAAATAAAAATCACAAATTCTTTCCGTCTATGCGTAAAAATGCTTGTGTCCTGTCCTCGGGAACACCTATTCATGAACATTTGTAAACAGCGATGCAGCAGCAGAAATCCTCGTTATTAACCGGAACATCCTGTTGCAAAGAAGCAGAGAGGACAAAAGGAATGCTGGAGGTGACCGTCTGGTTTGTTAAGAGGATCTCTGCTCTAACCCTGCTAAAGAATGGGGCCTCCAAATCCAGTTAATCCTCATAAAAGCACTTAATTACCTTCATTAATTTCTCCTTATTATGTCTGTAATTCCTGTCTTTGTAATGTATTGCGAGATGTATCATAAGGTTCCTGCGGTTCACAGCCCACTCATGACGTCGACTAAATATAGCAGAAATCTATCAGCAGACGTGAAGTGTCTGTCAGCTTCCTCCACAGTGGAAAGGAGACACTGGAGAGGCTGGGGGCGGGGGGAAGGAGGGCGGGGGGGCGGGGGGGGGGAGGGGCGCTGAAGACCTGATGAACATGAGAGAAACGTTGGGTTAGCTGGAAGCTGCAGGAAAGAGGATTAAAAGATCACTGGCGTCCATTGTGAACGCTCTGTTAAGAGCCGTTTATTGCCTTGAAATTGTGTTGGGATTGATTTGAGTGAAAAAAAAAGTAAAAAAAAAAAAAACTTGGGGGGGGGGGGGGGTGTCGGGGGGGCCTGGAGAAGTAAAAGAGGGACAGGGGGCAATGGGGGGTGCTAAGGTTGGACACGCCGGATGCAAAGGCAAATTTAAAAAAAAAGGATTTGAAAGCGCTCACTTTTTCCACGTCTCAGTGGAAGCTCAGATTTAGGTTGAAGTCATACGCGCTGCCGATACTACGACTACACTGGCGCTGAGACCCACCTGTTACTCAGTCCCCACAGAACAGGCCCTCTGGTGGCCAAAGCAGCGGTTGTGAATTTGATAAGGCCACGCACTTCCTATCTGAATTTATTTTGGTTTCTTTCTTTTTCATTTTTGTCTCATCTGTAAAGACTTTCATCGGTGCCTGTTTGTTACTGGAAATCTCAACAACAAAAAAAAAAATCTTAATTTCTTTCGACTGGTTTATTTGGTAGGATGGAATCACATCACCGTTAATTGTAAAATCACGCCCGGGATATTAATATCCAGCTAATGGAGGGGGGAATTATCCCGAAGCACACCCACCCGTCTTACCTAACGGCTCCTTCTGCGAGGGAGAGCCTCCCAGCCGCGCCTTGCTTTCCGGTATATTCCGTACGCAACAATCATTTCCAGTCCCGTTACGATAAGTAACTCTGCGGTTCTCCTTCTAGGTTTTCTCCTTGCTGATTATCGCGATCGGAGTGTACGCCAAAGTCCAGAAAGCCACAGGTAAGACTGACCTCCCGCGCCACTATGCCCTCGTGCCAAAAACTGTGACGTCACCAAAGACTAGAGTTTTTTTTTAGTTTGTTTTTTTAACCTGGCTAATTAAGATTGTAACCGTTTCAAGTCATTCTGTTATTTATTTATTTTTATTTAACCATTATTTAACCAGGAAAACCCCATTGAGATTGAAATCTCTTTTACAAGGGGGACCTGACATGAAACACAAAGTTACACCTAACAAAATGTACAAACATCTTTTCTTTTATTTTTTAAAATTCTTTTACGGTTTTATTGTACCTTGACACCATTGCAAACGAGGGTCCCTGAGAATGTAAAATGTATAAAAATTCTAAAAGATTTTAGGGTGGGTGTTTGGACAGTGTGACCCCCTCCCCCCACACCGCCCCCGTTCCTCGTTCTGCAGACACGGTCCGGGACACCTTCCTGATCGACCCGGCGGTCATCCTGATCGTGGTGGGCGTGGTCATGTTCTTCATCACCTTCTGCGGATGCATCGGAGCGCTGCGGGAGAACATCCGCCTCCTCAAAACCGTGAGGCCTCTTCCTCCTCCTCCTCCTCCTCACCCCGTCGCCTGCTCGGCCGTCGACGCCACACAGGGCTCGGGGGACGCCCGTTCGCTCGTCTCCAGGCAACTAAATTCGGCCTCTTGCCACAGTAGCGTACCGGCCATTCGGACGATGTCATTTCTACAGGAATATCAGAATTCGTTTTCTTAGGTAGCGAGCGACTCAAAATAGCCCATGGGTACGAGTGTGTGAGCGAATGTGCGTGTGCGCCCTGCGATAGGTTGGCGGCCTGTCCAGGGTGTATTCCTGCCTCTCGCCCAGTGCACGCTGGGATAGGCTCCAGCACCCCCCGCGACCCTGCTCAGGATAAGCGGGTATAGATAATGGACGGATGGATGGATGGATGGATGGATAGCGAGCTGCCAGTGTGTGAACCGGCCTGCCTGGTAATGCGGTACAAACCGCAGGCTTGCAGCCCAGGTCCGACAGTACCGGCCAATCCCGTCTCTTTTGGGTAAATGACAAACACAAATCGTCTGAATGGACTGACTCATTCTCATCATTACAAACTCTAATGCTCTTACATCTGCAGCAAATACAAGCCATGAATCTCGTTCGAATGATATAAAGACCCATTTCCCCTTCAGAACCATTAAAACAGGACAACGAAAAAAGAAAGAGTAGGCTGTGAACTGAACACGGAAATTGACCGTCTTTCTTAACGACTTAGTTTCCTCGCTCTGACGTTTAAAATCGAAGGGACAGCCGATCTAACAACTTCCCTTACGTGCGACACGAAGCTCACAGTGACACTCAGGATGTGTACACAGCGCTGGAGTCTTTGTTCCCTGTTTCGCTCTCTCCCTCCATCATCGATTCTGTTCTCTGGTCTTCTTTAGTGTTTCCCGACGCTCTCAAATTTCAGAGTGCTTTATTGGCACAACAAATGCAGGCATTTGTGTCGCCAAAGCAGAGGTTACATTATAAAAAACTACATACAATATGGATGATAGATTGTATTATCTCTCCCACTTTTAAATTCTGTTACCTATTCTTTATGAGTACAACTCCACACGATATTAAAGCCATCTCTCTCTCCCCCCCCCCCCTCTCTCCCTCTCTCTCTCCCTCTCTCTCCCTCTCTCTCCCTCTCTCTCACTCTCACCCCTCTCCCTCACTCCCCCTCTCCTCCCCCCGGAACTCCCCCCTCTCTCCCCCACTCCCTCCCTCTCAATCCTCTCTCCCCCTCCCTCCCTCTCCCCCCTCCCTCCCTCTCTCCCTCTCTCCCTCTCCCCACTCTCTCTCTCTCAGTTCTCCCTCAGTCTGACTCTGGTGTTTCTCACCCAGCTGGCTATTGCAGTTCTGGGCTTCTTCTACTCTGATCAGGTACCTGCCGCACCCCCCCTGGTGGCTGTCTGAAACGCTGCGGGTCAGCTAACCGCCACGCCCGCCATCCACCTCCGCTCTCAGCTCGGAGAGAGAACAGCCCCGCCATTTCCAGGCCATTCGGGCTAGCTGCTTCTGCCACAATGACCCATTAATGCATAGCACAGATATACCAGTGTGTGTGCGTGTGTGTCTGTGTGTGTGTGTGAGTGTGTGCGTGTGTGTGAGAGAGAGAGTGTGTGTGCGCGTGTGTGTGTGTGTGTGCGCGCGTGTGCAAGGAGAACCTGAGCTCATTATCTCTGTAATCATGTGTCATCACATCACTGCGTAACCGCGGCGATTGTGAGCCTTAGCAATCACAGGGCGATGGAGACCCTAAAGCAGGAACAGTGGGCGTACAATAAGAGCGTTAGATGAAAAGGTACATCCGTGTGTGACCAGTGAAAGGTCCCTCTGATTTGTGTGCAGACTCGGGATGCCCTGGGGAAGTTTGTGAAGAAGGCTATCGTGCACTACAGGGACGACCTGGACCTGCAGAACCTAATGGACTACATCCAGAAAGAGGTGAATCGTGTTCCCATACCACACCTGAAATACTCTACAACACGCACAAAATCCAATGAGTCTGTAAACATCAGTCATGATGGTGGGACTGTAGGCAGCTCCACGGGCGGCGTAGAGGTATAAATCACACAGAAACGATGAAATGCGTGCGCACAAATGCGTATTTTAAATTCCGTACGCGCATTTTAAAATACTGGCTGTCTCTGTGCGCGTTCATGCCGCACCTACCTCTTACAAAGCGAGAACAAGTTCAGCACGCCGCAGTCCTGCGGTCCAAAACAAACCTCCACTGGCGTTTCTAGACGACCGATGTCTGGAACGGTGCAAAAAACAACCGAAAATAAAAATGAGGTGTAAGTACCGTGTGACTGCAGACGTGTTCTCGCCCGTTTCCGAGGGGCCCGGTGCCGGACGGGCTCCCGGGGCTGAGTCTCGCTGTGTTTCAGTTTAAGTGCTGCGGGTGGAACAACTACACCGACTGGTCCTGGAACCTGTACTTCAACTGCACCCAGGAGAACCCCAGCACCGAGAGGTGCGCGGTCCCGTTCTCCTGCTGCACGCCCGTACCGGGAGAGGTAGGGTTCCAGACCCCAGAACATCTGCGCCTCCCCCCCCCCCCCCCCCCCCCCCGTCAAGGCCTTACACCTGTTCCCCTGAAGCTTTACAGAATACACAAATCTCTGAAACACATAATTAGTATATTAATATGTTTCCACTGAATCAAGTTATGATTGCATCAAAAAACATGTTAATATACAAACGATGCAGTTCAACTGAAATGAACTGACGCTTGTTTAAATCTACCGTTATGCATTGCTGCCACCTGCTGTTTGGAAGCTGTAACTGCACTCGGAGCTCGTAAACTGGGGTCCGCGTAGCCGACAGAATTTGCAGGCCGCGCGAGGCCCAGAGAAATGCGCCGCGGTTCTCTCTGTGCAAACCAGGTCGTGATCAACACCATGTGCGGATTCGGGGTGCAGACCCAGAACTTCCTGGACGCGACCAAGTCCATCTACCCGGCGGGGTGCGCGGACAAGGCGGTCACGTGGATCGAGTCGCACCTGCTGCTGGTCGGGGCCATGGCCCTGGGGCTCGCCCTCCCCCAGGTACAAAAAAACACAGCAGGCGCCTCCCCCTGCTCGAGGCTTCACACAGGCACCGCCCCTTTCAAAGATGGTGCGAGAAACTAACAAGATAAGCGTGTCATAATGGGAGTCAGAGGCAAACAGTCTGCAGTCTGTGGTTTAATATCAGGCCACTTTACAAGCATGCATTGGGACAAGCAATCTTCTTATTTACACAAATAAGTATTTACACAAATATTCAAGCTGAATGTAGTCATTAAGCGAGATGACGACGACAGATAGCTTGAAAACAATCTGGCTAGACCGCCTCCCAGTTAAATTTTACAGTTGTGTGGGAGAGAATTCAATAACATACACAAATCCATTTAAATTAGTCAATCTGGCGAGACAGACTGGGAGTACCGTCATCCAAAATTAATATTCACAAAATTGACTTACTGTCACACTCAACATTTCCATCAGAAAAATCTGCCTGACCACCTCCGCATTACTAATCAATTATTCAAAAAAAAAAAACATGACTGATTTAGTGTGTGTCGTTAAACCAGCTCACTTGAGATGCGGTCGGAGAAAAACCCCATTAATTCCCATTAAAACCGCAACACCACTTCCTCTCCGCGTAAAAGCAGTTCCTGTGGGCAGAAAAGGCAGGAAGCCTCATCTCCGCCTGCAGTTCCTCTCTGGCCCTCGCTAGAAGGGAAACAGAACGTACAGTCGCATGACACAGGGTCGACGTTCGCACTTTATTACTCCTGGCTGCTACTGTAAAAGGTGAGGGAGCACGTTCAATGAATCTCCACCCGCAAGCAGTATACGCACGTAATCACTCACGCCAGGACGAATAAACGGAACCGATTTCAGTGCACGCATTTGCACCCTGCTGCAGGGCACCACCGCAGTCTCTCGCAAAGAGAAGAGAACGTCGTGTTTGATATGCAAAGTACAGAACGGCCCCTCGAGAAATTATCGAACTGTCACATCAAAAAAAAAAAAAAAAAAGATTATATTGGAATAAGATTCAAAGGGGCTCAACGTGATCTTCTTCGCACCAGAGGAAGTGCGCAAGTAAAATCACCTTTTTCGGCTAATCAGCAGTGTGGCTCTTTCATGGTAAATGGACTGCATTTATATAGCGCTTTTATCCAAAGCGCTTTACAATTCACCCATTCACACACGCACACTCACACGCAAATGGTGAAAGGCTGCCATGCAAGGTACCAATCTTGGGAGCAATTAGGGGTTAGGTGTCTTGCTCAGGGACACTTCGACACGCCCAGGGCGGGGGATCGAACCGGCAACCCTCCGACTGCCAGACAACCGCTCTTACCTCCTGAGCTGAGTCGCCCCTCACGGGCTGCCAATCAGTTTGAAGTGGGCGTGTCAGACCTACGACTCTCGTTTCAGAAACTTGTACTCACAACATCTACGTTAAAGCAACTGATAATCACACCCTCCCTCCGCCCTAACTGTCCAATCCCCTGCTGATGTTTGGTTCATGCTAAATAAAACATGAATACTCTCTGGACACGCACTCTTGAAAATGTACACCAGGCCCGCCCAGCCCTGTTCCTGGAGATCGACCGTCCCTGTAGGATTACACTCAAACTGTAACAAATCACACCCCATTCAACAGCTAGAGCCCAACCCTGTTCCTGGAGATCTACCGTCCTGTTGGACTTCACTAAAACCCTAACAAAGCCACACCTCATTCAACAGCTAGAGATCTCACTTAGTAGAGTGAGGTGTGGCTTTGTTAGGGGTTGAGGTGTGGCTGTGTTAGGGGTTGGAGTGAAAACCTACAGGACGGTAGATCTCCAGGAGCAGGGTTGGGCAGCCTGCTCTGCACAAGCACACAACGAGAACAAAGTAAGCTAAGGGCATTCCCCGCAGACGGAGAGGGATTTAAATATTCCAGACCTCGGCTTTCCCCTGAACGTTTGGCTCCCTTTCCAGGTGGCGGGCATCGTGCTGTCCCAGATCCTGATTTCCCAAATCCAGGACGAGATCAGCTCCGTCTTGTGAGGCGGAGCGGGACGGCGACCCCGGGGTCGAGACCCAACTCCACCGCGTGACCCCCCCCCCCCCCCGAGAGAGCGTCCGCAGGGCTGAAGCTCCAATAGCGAGGCGTGTCAGTGATGATGCAGTGCGCTACACCCGTAGCACCGTACTAAACACAGACAGGAGTTCACACTGGAAATATTTATTCATCGGAGCGGTTACATAATCGAATGGTTACTGTATATTTGTGTCGGCATTAAGGATTTACTTTGAGTTTGTTTTTTAACGGCATGTGTTTTTTTTATTAATAAAATGCTGATGTGAACATAACCTTGCGCTTCTTAACTGTTATAATCGCCGATCGTGCGTTTTAAAGGAAGAGTAACTATTGGGGGGCAGGCGCACAACTGGCTGTAGCATCACAGACACAGAGAGGGGGAGGGGCTACAGTCAGCAGGACGTCCACAGTTCATTGCTCTCTGGCGCCCCCTCTGGTCAGTCGGGGGAAAAGCCGCATGTGGAGTCCCCACGCCCCCCCTCCCCCCCCGGTCCATGGAGCGTTTCAGGAGGAGAGAGTCCGCTCGTCCGCGCGCTCTGAAAGCGACAGATGAGGTCACGGCTACGAGCGCGAATCCAGGACAGCCGGGCGTGGCGCGTACGGTGCGACCTTCGGCACAGGAAGCGATTACGCCAGCCCCCTTGGCTTCACAGGTCTTTGGTCTTTGAAGGTGGGGCCGAGGCGAAAGGGGAGGAGCTTTACGCACGCGGGCAGCAGCCGCGCCCCAAAAAACCGGCTCAAACTCCTTGCAGTCGATCGAGAAGATGAAATTCAAAAAAGTTAAAAACGCGTGATCGTAGGCTGCAAACGCATGCCATTTCAACACATTCAGCACTGAAATATATGCATTTGATGCGGCTGAATTCCTTACAGATTTATAATGGACAGTGGGACCGCTCTCCTGGCTAATATTTACAAATGATTTAGACGAGTCCTTTTGAAGGAAAGACCGCCCGTTCCTAAGATGGAGGCCCACCCCCGGGCTGGCCTGGCTGTCAGGCATGCAGAGCCCTGGCTCTCTGGATCAGGCGGTTGGTGAGCGGGGAGTTGGGTCTGGCCGCATCGCGCTCCACCAGCAGGCACCTGAGAAGCGACAGGAGGAAGCCGCAAGCACACAGCACGGGGATCAACCACACACAGTATGATACTGAGTCCTATACACATGATAATGAATCCCACACACAATATGATACTGAGTCCTATACACATGCTAATGAATCCCACACACAATATGATACCGAGTCCTATACACATGATAATGAATCCCACACACAATATGATACTGAGTCCTATACACATGATAATGAATCCCACACACAATATGATACTGAGTCCTATACACATGATAATGAATCCCACACACAATATGATACTGAGTCCTATACACATGATAATGAATCCTACACACAATATGATACTGAGTCCTATACACATGATAATGAATCCCACACACAATATGATAATGAGTCCTAGACACATGATAATGAATCCCATATATATATATAACATGATAATGATTCCTATATATACACAACATGATAATGAATCCTAGATGCATGATAATGAATCCCACACACAATATGATGATGAATCCTAGACACATGACAATGAATCCCACACACACAATATGATAATGAGTCCTAGACACCTGATAATGAATCCCACACATACAACGTGATAATGCATCCTAGACACCTGATAATGAATCCCATATATACAACGTGGTAATGAATCCTAGACACATGATAATGAATTCCACACACACAAAATGATAATGATTCTAAGTCATGTATCCTATAAACAAAATGATAATTAATCATAGACACATAGACACTATAATGAATCTCATTAATCTGATAATGATTTCAAGACACAACATGACAACGAATCCCACACATAACATAATAATGAATCCCACCAAAACATGACAACGAAGTGCTCACATAACAAGAGGATGAATCCCCCATGAATGCCAATTCCCATAAATGTGCTGCAAAAAGACACTGTTAGAGCACCCTGGATGGAATCCAAATCCACCTCAATATAATACACAATAATACGGTCCCAGCAAAAAGCAAACATCTCTGTAACAGTTTGAAATACACCTGCAATTTTGTCATTCAAAATTTCAGTGAAGGTATTTAGCAACGTAGCTTAAATTTACGGATGTTTGTCAGTTATTTCAACTCATTTTCCTGCAATGGGAAACATTTTGAAAGGCCATATTTTTAAATGAAAAGAAAAAACAGACCTGGCAAGCTTCTGGTGTTGTTTCTTATCTGACTTCATAGCCGAATGCACAAGTAACTGATGGAACAGATCCCTCTGTAATTGAAAAACATCAGCTAAAGTCAACTTTCAAATATGCATATGTTACTTTCAAGTTGACACAAGTCTGTCTTATCTCGAGTGACTAGCATAATTCAAGGCATAAAATTCATATGAGGGGCATATTACGATATCACGTTATTGCTAAAACAATAAATAATAAAGCATTTTACTTATGAACTACATTTCCCATCCTCACGATGGGAGAATTTTTATGCATTTAAGTGGGCCCAATTCAGACCGCACGGGGAGCGATACGGATTTCTGTGGCGTGCGACTGCTCGCACGCCCGTTTCCCGGGCAACCCCCTCACCTGCGCGTCGCTGCCCCCTATCTCGGCGAAGCGGTAGCGCAGGGGCCGCAGCAGGTCGGCGGCGGCCCCGAAGTCGCCCCGGTCGTACGCCACCATGGCCTGGCACATGGGCACCCCGAGGCCTCCTGCCAGCTTGTGCTGGAAATTCTCTCCGGGGGCTCTGGAGGGGGGGGGGAGGGGGCAGGGGGGGGTGAACACATGGAACTGTACCCCAATGACTGAGAAAAGCCAGCGGGACCTTTACTCTGGTGCAGACCCGGGTCAAATACGTATTTGTTTTGGATTCAAATAATTTTGTACGCTTTACTGATCTCGTCTGGTGTATTGGAGCCAATGAAATACTCTCAAAAAGTGCAAACCCCGCCTTCTGGTCATATTGGCAGGCTCAATTACACCAGGCAAGATCAACAGAGCACAGAAAAGTATTTGAATCCGAAGCAAATACGTATTTGACCCATTGTCTGCTCTGGTGTATTCAATCCCCCTTCCAATACTTCGCTGAATACTACTACAGTGGGCGAGGTCCTAATGGGATTAGTTTATCATTATTATTACTAACATTAGATCTTCCATTTTATTGCTACTAATATTTCTTTTTACATTGCCAATTTGGACTTATCAGTTGTGCCTCTCAAGTTAGGGCGGTGCAGTCACAAAATGAACTGAGGGCCCTTTGTATGACTGAGGGCCCTAACCCTTCACTAAGCATTTGAGGGCCCTTTGTTAGACTGAGGGCCCTAACCCCTAACTAAGCATTTGAGGGCCCTTTGTTAGATTGAGGGCCCTAACCCCTAACTAAGCATTTGAGGTCCCTTTGTTAGATTGAGGGCCCTAACCCCTAACTAAGCATTTGAGGGCCCTTTGTTAGACTGAGGGCTCTAACCCCTAATTAAGCGTTTGAGTGCCCTTTGTTAGACTGAGGGCCCTAACCCCTAAGCATTTGAGGTCCCTTTGTTAGACTCAGGGCCCTAACCCCTAACTAAGCGTTTGAGGTCCCTTTGTTAGACTGAGGGCCCTAACCCCTAGCTAAGCGTTTGAGGGCCCTTTGGGCAGTGCTCACTCTGCCAGCTCCTGCAGAGTCTCCAGCAGGCGGTGAGTGGTCCCCTCGTCCTTGGCCCCCAGTGATGTCATCAGGAAGTGGAGGTCGTTGAAGAGCAGGATGTGGTCCTCTGTGTGAGGCTTGGTCACCTGCAGCAGCTCCCTCCAGCGATCCTTTACATTTACACCTGCACACACACACACACACACACACACAAAAACACACACACATGCACGTGCACACATACACACACACACACACATACACACACACACAAACAAACACATACACACACAGACACGCATGCGCGCACATGCACGCGTGCGCGCACACACGCACACACGCACAGAAGCCGCAGAGGTCAGATGTCAGCTCTCCGTGCACTCATACCGTGACAGGAGCGGCTGACTGGCCGAGCGCAGATCTCTCACCCTCCATTTCCAGCCTGTAGAGCATGGAGCAGGCGTCCACCGTGTCCAGCAGGGACCCCGAGGCCTTACAGCGCCGCACGACCTGCAGAGGGCGCAGTTCTCAGAAACGCGCATGCAAACGCCACATCCCTGCAGAGGCCGATCCGCTGAGCGGCCGCACAGCTTCTCAGACCCCCCCCTTCCACACCTCTCCACCATAGAGAACCAATCAAACTTTCCCTTAACATACTGAGGAGCAAGGGATCCTGGGATACGCCACTCCAAACAACTTAAACGAACAAGAGACTTTCTGACAAACACAACACGGTTCAGATTTCATTGGTAGGAGGCAAAAAAATATATATGTATTTTTCTCATACACGTTAAATATATTTTTGAGCGCATGAGAGAACGAAACGTGTTGCTTTCGGTTGGATATCCAGAGGGGTGCCTGGGCGTCTTCGAACCCGAGTCTATTTCAGACCGCTCAGCCTCCCGGCGAAGCCGAATCGGTTCTTCCCCAGCTTCGAGGCACTCACCTCGTCGTCGTATATGCCGAGCGCCTCCTCGTACCGCCCCTGTGGAACGCAAGACAGGTCGCCGTTCAACCGCAGCATCGCCGAAAACACACACACACACACCGCGACCGCAACTGCGGGCGGACAAACCAAACCGACAACCTCTTCTTCAAATGGGCACCTTGCGGATGGAACACACACGCACCTTACGGACGGAACACACACGCATTCGGGATCCGTGTTTTGCGCTCTTGCTCGGACGGAGAAGTCAACTCGCGTTAGCGATTTCGCGAATGTTGAACAAACACTCGCCGGGAAGCTCGCTAGCCAGTTGCTAGCCGCCGTTCCTCACGCAAAACAGACGAGCGCGCTTACGCTGTCTTTCGCTGCCGCTCTTACGCAAGTCCCGCGGAATAAAAACAGCCGCTAAATGCCGGTAACGCAACGTACAGATGCCCCTTGGAAGCTGTCAGGACGTAAGAGCGGGCGAAATTTCATTCCGCTCGCAAATTATGAAAAACATCTACGCGGGCCAGAAGGGCGTTCAGCCTGAAAATTACAGCACCGCGCTCAACCAACGCAACGAGCGGAGAGTAGAAGGAAGGAGAGGAAACATTTGTACCTTTTCAGTGAAATACAGGGCCCAGTGCCAGTAGTTATGCGAGGCAAGCATGTCGCAGACCTGAAAAAGAACAGGAAAATTTTAATTGAAAAAATTTCCACCCCAGATTTTTCCACATGGTTTATAACACCTGATTGCAGTCGGTAGCCGAGTTCCCTCAACCACTTAAAACGCAATCGCTTCAAGTAAACGGCTCAGCGTCCTTTAGGGAGTTTAAGGCCTTGGTGGCTAATTTAATCGCTGAAGAAAGTGAATGAAATTGCTTGGTGTAATTTAACGGTCGTTGTTTATATATGTTGCATCTGTTTGTGTGTGTTAGCTTTTCTACATTTCAAACCTATTTTAAATTTATACATATAAATCTCTCGTACGTTTACTCCTGTTCAGACATTTTATATGTATATGTCTTTGTACGAGGCTTGTCTGAAATGCATGGTTTGTAGGAACCTTCTTCAAAAGAGGCCCTTGGTCTCAGAAGGACACTCCGCTTAGAGGTTAAAGGTTAAAGGTAAAAAGGTGAGGCCATTTCATCTGGAGCCATGACAGCCAATCACGCGGCGGCAGGCTCCGGCCCTGACCAGCGCCGTTCGGATTGGACCCACAGTGAAGCGGTTTGTTTTCAATCAGCCTTGGTATACAGCTCACAGTGCCCCGGAGGGCATTTGACCCCCCCCCCCCCCCCCAGACTCAGGTAACCTAAGAGTTAAATTAACACCGAGGATTTAACTCCTGCTGGGGGCCCGTCCACACATTACAGCTGTGCCTTGGCAGGGAGAACACCCACGGCTCAGTGCAGTGCAGTCTCCATCACATCTACATGCGCACTCTGATATAACGAGTACTGAACTGCGGAAGAACGGGATTCTACTGAGGTGCCCGGAAGCACGTTTCTGTCGCCGCATAAATTTGAATCTCAGGAGCTTCCAATTACAGCGAAGAAGATCTATTACTGTCAAGGGGGCCAGCCTTATGGTCAAGGACCTGCTCAATATCCAGAACAGCTAAGATGCACAAGTCATTTCCCCAAGACAAAATGCTAAACAGATACCGTGCTGGGTACAAGACCATTAAAGAGTCTTCTCTGAATACTAGCAGATTGCATATGATATCGGTCAAATCTGGCCAGATGTTTGGAACAGCATACGCTGCACCCTTCAACACACTTGAGTTCAATTCACTTCCCTTTATCCTGAATGGAAAGACGGGATTATTTCAAACTCCTTATTTAATCATAATAATAATGCACTCAGGACTCGACACACTGTGCACTTAAGCATAGTATGCACTTAGCGGGAGTAGTGCACTTAGCCGGGAGTAGTGCACTTAACAATAAGACCGTGTTAGAGCCAGACGTGAGGGTTTAAGTATTCTTTGGAAAGGTGTGGTGATTGCCAAGTGTGGACGTCCCCAGGAAGGAGTACACATTTCAACAGACTTCCTGGGGACACCCAAAAATGGTCTGCTGCCAGTGACACCCCTTTGATCTGTGGCTACTGTACATTCTTACAAACAGTGATTGAACACTATATATATGTGGCCAATTGTCTCTAACAATGGGAAGCTGTTACAGAGTGTGTGGGTGTGCGTGTGGGAACGCGTATTAGGAATGAAGTTAAGACAGAAAGAAACTTAATTGATCAAACCTATCACCGGTTATACTGTGTAGTTAAGCAGTGGATTTATTGAATACGCAGTGTTTACGGAGATCCCGCACTCTCTCTCTTCACCAAAGCCGATTACTTCCTTACTAAAATAACCTGGAAGCGGCAAGCAAGACGTCCTCTCGTTCTGTCAGGGGCCCTAGAGCCATCAGCCCCCACCCCACCGTGACATTCCAGCGTCCCTCGCCCAGCCGATCGAGAGAGAGAGAGAGCGCGCGGAAGATCAGCTCCGCTTCCACTAGGAACCACGAGGCCGCAGCCGGCGTGTCAGGTGGGACGCAAATAAACGGAACGCAGGCCCCGCAGCGCCGACCTTCCAGTCCTTCTCCCGGCTCTCCATGAAGTGCAGGCCCCGGTCCGCCTCGGCCCTCATCTCGTGGACGTGCGCCACGGCGTGGACGGCCCAGCCGTCCTCCCGGTTCAGCTCCAGACCCTGGAGGGACCGAGGCGCGCCACATTCATTAGGCAGACGCTTTTACATTACATTACATTACATTACAGGCAGTTAGCAGACGCTCTTATCCAGAGCGACTTACACAACTTTCACACAGCATTTACACTGCATGCATTTATACAGCTGGATATATACTGAAGCAATGCAGGTTAGGTACCTTGCTCAGGGGTACAATGGCAGTGTCCTATCCAGGAATCGAACCTATGACCTTTCGGTTACAAGCCCAGTTCCTTACCCACTGTGCTACACTTTTATCCAAAGTGACGCACAATAAGCACCTACCGAAGGCCATTGGAACAACTGCTATAACACACAGGCCCGCTAAGGTACAGTGCTCATTGTGTGAGTTACTCATAGCCATGAACACATTAAGTCCAGTTCACGCAGTAAACATTAGTCTCTGACCTAAACCTATGCTAAGCCAAACTAGGAGGCATGACAAGCGACAACATCAAGATAATGATGCAAGTACAATACAAGTGCTGGATGGAGGTACATGTAGCATGAAAGTGGCACAGGGAGGTACATGCGTAGCATGAAAGACGGGGACTTAAGTGATAAAAATGATCCCAGATTGGGCAGAGTGGTGATAGTTAATTAGTCCAGGCATAGCCTGAAGAGATGAGTCTTCAGACCACGGTAGAGGAGGTAGAGCAGTCTACAGGTCCACACATTCGGCTGATTTCACGCTCTTACTACGCACTGACACGGACCTAGTCAAAGCTAGCAGACCGAATCTGGCCTTTTGTAACAAATGAAACAAGTTGAGCGCTTGAGGATGCGCTCAACTTTGGCTACCAGAGGGCCCCATTCAATTAACGTTCAGCCGCGAAAGGAACAGCAATGCTGAAAATGAACTTTACAACATTGAGCAAAACGGTTTTAAAAAACCTTACCTCTTTTGCTATTTTTTCTGCTTGGTCATAAAAATGTGCGTCTCCAACAATCCAAAAGAATACATGCCTTTGAGGTAACTGACAACAGGAAGAAACAAAGAACAGACAAAATTACACTGAAAGCAGACAAGATTCTTAGGAGCATTCTTTCAAATGTATCACAAGACTCTTATTCCCCGAAGCTCTCCAGAGCAAGTCTGAAGACCCGGAAACTGGGTTGAAATCTCAACGGAGAAAGGAATAAAATGAGGAATCCAGACAAGTTGAAGCCTAAGAGAAATGGTCTAAAGACACTCAATGTAACCAGAAAAAAACTCTATGGTAAATGGGAAAAATACTTTGCTTGTAAAAGGAGTTTTGGGGTAGAATACCTATGGGTGAAGGGATACTGGAGGTTGAAGTAGATTCTTAACTGGCCAGCTATTCAACAGTCAAAAGTCAAATGAAATAATAAACAGCGTACATAATAAAAGAGATACTCGGTCCTTATCTTTGCAACTGCGCTGAGGTCAAAGTTCACGGTAAGCGTTTAGAGGTTCTAAAATGGGACAGAGGCGCATCGCTGCACGGCGAGGGAGGGAAACCCGCTCGAACCTGTACAGGGGCATCTGCGGGGTCCAGTGGGGCAAGACTCTGGCCACCGAGTCCCGCAGCTGGGTCTGCCGTCCCAGGTAGAAATAGCCGTCGTGAGCAAACTTGACGGCCAGCATGTCCGTCGGGTGTTCCAGAAGAATCTCGTCCCACAGCTCGCAAGCTTCCGGGAGACACCTGAACGCCCCCCCCATGACATCACGGTGACATCACTGTGACATCACCGTGACATCACCGCAACAAAACCAATCTAACGTCGCCATACTGGTGACAATGTCACACAACATGACACTGACGCTGGAGGAAGTGCAGCGTAAACACAAACCTCAAGCAGATACACAGAAAAAATACAATTAAATAAAAATCAACCAGCTCCAACCTGCAGAATTAAGACACAAACTGAACGTGAAACAGCAATAAGGGCACAGTTCAGTTCGGTTTACTTTATTGCCCCTACTAGGGAAACTTAAAATGCAAAGCTTTAATAAAGAAGGGTGCTTTTGAAATACTAATATCCCTGCTGGTAGGGAATGTTTTTTCTTTCCTCGCATTTAAAAAGCCTTGAACCAAACACAAAAGAGGATCTGGGAGGGTTCTGGGAGAAAGGTGGGGAGGGAGAGAGAGAGAGAGAGGGAGATAGAGAGAGAGACAGAGAGAAAGAGAGGGAGAGAGAGAGAGAGAGAGGGAGGGAGATAGAGAGAGAGACAGAGAGAAAGAGAGGGAGAGAGAGAGAGAGAGAGAGAGAGGGGAGAGAGAAGCCTGCAGGTCATCTTTTCAAGGCCAATGCCGGATGTCTGCAGGCCATCTAATAAATACAAAGCTCCCATTGAACAAACTGTCATGTGACCATTGCTGATCATGTGCACATTCAGGTGCAAACGGACTTCCTAATTTTAAAGTATTCTATTTCAATTCACTCTGTTTTAATTGCGATTCACTTCTAGCCCTTTTCTCTTTTCTGTTTGTCTGAAGCACTGTACAGCTAAAGATTATTATTTACAATTATTATTACATAAAATATAAGTGACAGCATCATTTTCCACAGAGGTTTACAGAACGCTTTGATCATTTTAATATCAACAGAATTAAAATCGCCATTTTAGGATAACACCAGGAAGGAAGGAAGTGCACACACAGACACGGTGGCCAAGGACATGCAGCATATCTCGCTGAATGTAGGGAACATAACTGCCAAATAATTTCAGTGGGATTTCGGCCACACGAGGACCACTGTGCACGTGTTAGTGCGTTCCTTCATTTTGTCAGGAGTCAGTGGATAGTGGCGATTAGCAGTAGTTAGCGGCGGTTAGCAGTGGTTAGCGACGATTAGCAGTGGTTAGCGGCAGTTAGCATTGGTTAGTGGCGATTTGCAGTGGTTAGCGGTGGTTAGCAGTGGTTAGTGGCGATTTGCAGTGGTTAGCAGTGGTTAGCTGTGGCTAGCAGTGGTTAGCAGCTCGGGACACGGCGCGCACTCACCCCTTGGCGAAGAGCTCGACGGCCCTGACGTGGAGCCTCTCTCTGGGGGCGAGGTCCCGGCCCGCCGCCAGCTCCGCCAACCGGGCCACGTCCCCCGCCAGACGCTCGTTCAGCCGCACGCAGCTCCCAGTGCCCACCAGCTCCAGCCCCGTGCCAATCACATGACCCATCACTGGGGGCGGAGTCAGGGCAGGAGGTCACAAGACTATGCGAGCGTTATACTTCAGCCATTGTACATAAGGACAGAAGTCACGTGACTATAAAAGTGTTATACTTCAGCCATTGTACATAAGGACAGAAGTCACATGATCATAAAAGTGTTATACTTCAGGCAGAAGTCACGTGACCATAAAAGTGTTATACTTCAGCCATTATACATAAGGACAGAAGTCATGTGACCATAAAAGTGTTATACTTCAGCCATTGCACAAAAGGACAGAAGTCACGTGACCATAAAAGTGTTATACTTCAGCCAGAAGTCACGTGACCATAAAAGTATTACACTTCAGCCATTGTTCGTAAGGACAGAAGTCACATGACTATAAAAGTATTACATGTCTGTCATCGTACATAAGGACAGAAGTCACATGAGTAAAAGTGCATATCATTGTGTATAAAAAAGCAACCACTTATGGACCCCTACAAAAATCATTTAATTTTTATAATGGGGAAATCTAAAATCGGTGAAATTCATCCATTGTAAACACCAGACGACCACAGAGGTTTCGAAACCATTCGTGTGGCTCAAAATCCATTGTGTGTTCATTAAGTATTTCTCAAATCCTGGATGGGTTTGGGTGGGGGACCACCTGACCTCACCTCAGTCAGGGGCAACTAAAAAGAGTGGGAAATGTGATTGGGCGACGTTGTGTGTGGCGATGTCACGGGGTACCGAAGTTTGGATCAGCTGCTCGCAGGGCGGAGATGCACCCCTCCATGCCTCCCAGGGTCTCGTCGCTGCGCCAGGTCACGTACTGCGCCCCAGCCGCGAAAAACCGTTAGAGGAACGAAAGATCAGCGACCAAACGGAGAAAAAAAAAAAAACACTACCTCTCTGTTCTCTATATTTAATCATTTGCAGAGTAGGACAGTAAGGAAGTCAGAGAGTAAAAGTCCTGCCGTGTGTTTCTTCCACCCAGGAACTCAGCCAGCTGATTTCACTGATTAGTTCCTCTACCACCTGGCTGAAGAATTGTGGCTTATTATCAAATCCAGGCGGCTGGGACAAAATACCGGGGAGGACTTTTACTTTCTGAACCTGGATTTTCCTCGTCAGGTTGTCTGGGACAAAGGGAGCAGCTGGGCATGGCGTAGGCTACCTGGGTGAGCAGGGCATCGTACAGCTTGCAGGCCTCATTGCTGGAGGTGGACAGAGGCAGACCCTCCTTCTGCCAGGCCTGGGAAACAGTACCACGGTTAGCTTACATTTTCAACGCTTTTCAACATCGCTTGCAGTCAACAACCCTTCCAACAGTAGAAACTGGGTCAAGGGGCTCAACAATCCCATAGTACATTGCTCTAATTCTGTTCATGAAAATCTATTTGCTTTTTTTTTAAGTGAAAAAGTAAGCAATGTTGAAAAAGGAAACCAATGGGAAATAGTGATAATTTCCTATTCCCTGCATTTTCAGTCCACACGGAGGTCATTTAAAAAAAATGCTGATTTGTATTTGATATTTTTGATATAGTAAAAAGGTGTAAAGGCCATGATACACGGGCAACTTTTTTGGGCAATATTGCCAGCAATATTGCTGACAACGATTGCCGGCAATATTTTCTATTGAAAAGCGGCAACTTTTCATTATCTGGGAAATTAGATCGATGGGGCAACACAGTAGGCAACTTTTCGGGATCCTCCAATCAGAATACAGATTTTAGTCATGTGACTACTTCTCTCGGCTGAAGAAAATCGACGAAGATGGCGGCCAATCTTGCCTGGAGCGAAGAAATGGAGAGGCAACTGATTTCATTCTTCTCAGGTAAATTGAATCATTAAAACGTGTTGTTCTCATATATTATGAATATACATGTATTGTTAATTGTTTTTCAACAGCTGTCATCAACTGTATTCTCAGCTATCTTTATTTATTAGCATAAGTTACTACTAAAGTTTTCGTACGTTTCCATGGTTACCATGGGCTCCGTCAGTCATAAATGTATGCATAATTTGGATTAAATTAATTATTTGACGGAAATCTGTCAAAGTAACAGAACCTGGGTAATTAATATGACCCAATATTCATAGGTAGCACATTGAATAAGCGTAGTATTTACCTTTAAAAAAATCGATGGTAGCTAGTAGCAAGCTAGCTATCTAACGTTAGCTAGCAAGTACCTAACTTAACTAGCTAAATTAACTCGCTTGCTGGCTGTGTGCGTGTGCGTGTGCGTGTGCGTGACTATGATGAAGCTAGCTAGGTGTGTGTGTGTGTGTGTGTGTGTGTGTGTGTGTGCGTGTGCGACTGGTGAAGCAAGCTAGGTGTGTGTGTGTGTGACTGATGAAGCAAGCTAGGTGTGTGTGTGTGCCAGTCAGAGTCTGTGTTGAGGTCCCGATTTCTCTCCCCCCCACATCTCATCCCTCTCTCTCCATTTCATTTATAACAGAACACCCGTGCCTTTGGAAAGTGAAGCTTGAGGTCTACAAAGACAAAGACAGGAGGGACAGATGTATGGAGGCCTTGTGCAACCAACTAAATTCTGCACAGACAGAAGTTGTTGTCACAGGTAGGAAATTGAAAAGGGGCAGTTAATGATAACTTATGGGTCTTTTTAAATGGGTGCTCCTGTAAGTTTTAGCAACACGCTCGGTGGTGATGTGGAGTCCACATGCAGCCTAGGCAATATGCCCACCTAGCTATTTCTCTGTGAATAGAGTATCTTGCCTAATTTCCATTAAGAATAATACAACCAACCAAAATGAGCAGTTGGGTCACAGTGTGCTCACCACCCCAACTACAGTACAGTACAGAACACACACAAACAGACATAATGGGTGTGTCACATTATGTCATAGATGCAGACAGACAAACAGACACTGCACATTGATAGCTACAGAGGGGCTTTCATTTTTGGTAACACAAAAGTAAATGTAACATGTTACTTTTCTCAGTAAGTAACATTGTAACATAACAAGTTACTTTTAATGGAAGTAACGTTGTAATGTAACAAGTTACTTTTAAAAGTAATGTTCCTCAACACTGTTGGCCAGTAGCTTGGCACTAGGCCCAGGGCTCCAGGGGAATGAGAGTGGAGGGAGTAGGCCGTGTTCACTGTTAACTGTTAACTTTTGTTAACTGTATTAACAAAATTCACTTTAAAAGCTTTACGAAAATTCTCTCCTTATCCTTTGCAGTCGATATCATTAAAAAAAAATTCAAAAACATGCGGACAACCTTTCAGCGGGAAAACAAAGCAGCATCCAGGAAGCAGTCAGGCGATGGAGCAGATGACGTTTACATTCCAAGATGGAAATACTATAAAGACCTGCTTTTCTTGAAAGAAGGAGGAGAACCCAACGAGACTGAAGATAATATCCCATCCAAACCCATCCAAATTGAAACCGCAACTCCACCCATCCAAATTGAAACTGCAACTCCACCCATCCAAATTGAAACCGCAACTCCAGACAAGGCGGCTTCCAAAAATGTAAAAAAACAAAAAAACAGGGGACATCAGCAAAGCAGAGGTGGCAATGGAGTATGCCTTGGAGTGCTTGAAAAGACAAGAACAGAAGTCGGAGTCAGTACACGCAGGATTTTTAAAATATTTAGATGAGTGTCTGCAAGAGGTGCCGGTGGAGAAACTGAGGAGTGTGAAGAGGAAGATTATTGAAATTGTACATACAAATATAGAAGAGTAATCTCAGATAGAGCTAGATTAACCAATGAGTTTTTTTATTACCCATTTTATTTAAGTAATAACATACAAGAGGAAAGACTATACTGTAATTAATGTTCAATAAAATCTAACAAAATTTCATTTTATAATCACCTGCTCACTTGTTTTCATTACTTTTCTATGTGTAGTGTGAATTTGAATGAAAAATTATTTTGAATAAATGTGTAATAAATTAATTTAATTGAATAAATATAAATACATATAAATTAATTCAAATTAATTTAATTAATACACTTAATTCCCCTTCCTTAATTTGAATTGGGTAAAGAAGTTATATGCTTTACTTCAAAAAACTATAGTATGTTGAGACCTTCATAGGTCATAGGTCAGGAACATCATGCACTACAAGGAAATGGCACTGTTCTGCCAACTGACTGCTCCATTTGTACACAAGTAGGAGGTAAATTCTTGTCTGATAGTTTTGGCATCAGTAGTTGGGTTTCTGTCATGAGTAGGTTCCAGCTGTAGTAGGCACTCTGGTTCTTCTCGCCAAGATCCTGGAATTACATCTCCAGTTTCTTGGTCCACCTGATCTACTAGGGTGTTTGGGGAGTACACCTGTCGTGTGGCATCTTGTGTGCGAAGGTAGTTATGCAGTGCACAGGCTGCCTTGGTGATACACACCACTTTTTGAGGTGCAATCCCAATGGGCTGTCTGAAGACTCGCAACCTGTTGGACAAAACCCCAAAGGCGTTCTCCACACATCTTCTTGCCCGAGAGAGACGGTAGTTAAATATCCTCTTCTCATTGTCCAGTTGAGTTCTTGGATATGGCCTCATGAGGTGTGCCTTAAGAGCAAAGGCTTCATCCGCCACCACAACATGGGGGACTGGCATCTCTCTCCCTGGCAATGTTTTCTGAGCTGGCAGGTTGACCGAGTTATTCACCAAGGCACTGCTCAGTCCACATTTTCCCCAGACTCCTCCATCGCTCACCCTACCATTTGTGCCTACGTCAATATATAGAAATTTTAAATCTGCATCAACAAGTGCCATCAAAACAATTGAATGGGTGCCTTTGTAGTTAAAGTAGTGAGAGCCAGAGTTAGGTGGTGGTTGAATTATTATATGTTTCCCATCTAAAGCCCCGATGCAATTGGGGAAATCCCATCTTCGTTCAAACTTCTGGGCTACAGCCTCCCATTCCTCTGCTGTTGATGGTAATTTCATAAATTCAGGCTGGAGGCTTTGATATAATGCCTTGCAGGTATCTATGACAATACGCCCAATGCTGTGACGGCTGATCCTGAACAGGTACTCCATGGAGGAGAAAGTTTCACCAGTGGCCAGGTAGCGCAGGGTGATGGAGAGGCGTTCACCTGGCGTTATGGCTTTTCGCATTGTGGTGTCTTGTCTTTGTATCTGTTCTTCAATCCTCCCTAACAAGCAATTGAACGTCTCCCTATCCATCCTCATCCAGCTCCTGTATCCCATGGGATCTTCCTCCGCCAGTTCCCTTAACAGTTGGCTGTAGCAGCCTAGCCGTCTTCTCAACAACCATCTCCTTGTCCATGTAGTCCTCTTGCGTTTGGTCTGTTGTTGTCTATGGACCAGAATGTAGCATATTAGCCTGGATTATATTGTGTAAACAGATATCTGAGAAAAACTAAATGTAAGTGTAGATTCATATAGATAATATTTACCTTTTAACAATCAACGATGAGGCCAGTAAAATGGTAACTGCCGCATAGGTCAGGTCCTCCATTTTTCTGCTTAACGTCTCCAGGATAATATCCCCCAGGTAACAGAATATTGTGTTCTGATAGGTCCAGGTAAGGTTTCAGAGGCATCATTATGCAATTTGAATGGTTATTGGTTACCGAACATTCTTTTTCAGTTACGTTGCCCATTGCCCGTTGCCACTCCATTGCCACCAGTGTATCAGGGCAACTTGAGTTGCTGGCAATATTGCTGGCAATATTGCCCAAAAAAGTTGCCCGTGTATCATGGCCTTTAGAAGGATACCTGACAAGATGATCGTTAAAAGTCAAGCTGAAGTCTCCGTCAAATAGTTTTTAGGTTGGGATATTTAGGACATGGACTGAAGAGTATTTTGTGGGTGCAAAATCACGGTTTTAGTTTGACTGTGATCAAGGGCGTAGGTTTGCATATGGACGGTAGGGACATGTCCCTACCGATATTTGAGCGACTCGTTCGCATTATCTTTGGAGTGAAATCATATTTGATAATTCCGATATGCCCTCTCAGAGGCTGTCTCCTAAACGACCAATTTAGGCATACTAGCATTTGATTGGCTTAAAGAGAGGGGGCTATCTGAAGTCTCCCGTCATGTGCAAATATCATACCTACTCAGGTATGATATTTGTACATGTGTCCCTACCAATGTTGAGACCAAACCTACGCCCTTGACCGTGATGGTGACGTCACACTGTCTTGACAATTTAAATCCCATTTCCCTGCCGTTAGAAAACGAACAGCTTTACACAATTAACTTAAAACTGCAGAAGTTTGTTAACGACATCCTAGCACCCCGAAGTCAAAATCTGCAAAAAACGGACGGACTTTTCGGGGTTCCACGGCACTGGCAAACTATAAACTAGACTATATTTCGCAGACGTCAAGCGCAAAAAAAGACATCTCAACACCCCGTGTATAAACTGTTCTTTGAATGTTTAATGTCAAAATTAAATGCATGAACTCGTCGCGATTGAACAGTTCAACTTGGGTCGTAGGCTGCGTTTCGGGCTCCGTCGCCTGCGTGCATTGCCTGGGGACACCGTGGTGATTAGGACAGCTGTGGCATTTGCATTCAAAGCAGAGCTGATCGTTCTTGTCAATGCACGAGAAACGAATCGGAAAACGCAGGCCTGAAAAGCGGAGATGTTGCACTTTAACGTGACATATACCATCTCGTGTATTGATTTCGGTTCTATAAATCCACACTATTTTTATGCTGTAGAGGAAGCTGTCAGGCAGTATTTTAAAGTTAATATATAGTTCTCTTACCTTGCAGTCCCTGAAACTCGCTGGATTCATTTTGAAGAGCACTTGTTTATTGCCGAACGAAATGCAATAAAGTACTACGAAGGACAACAGTTTTGCTCCGCCTCCCCCGCGGAAGTGGAGCGGCTCGAGCGAAACAGTGGTGTGGTTTTGCTGTTTCTGATTTCAGCACTGACTGGTCGTATGTCGGCTCCACTGCACACCGAAAACACCTTCAATCTTGGAACCAAACAGCGAGCTTCCGGCCGCCGGGACTCCAGTGACATTTAATTCTCCGTCCGTCCGAATGAGATGAAAGCGTTTTGTTACATTTAAATTACCCCTCAAGGCCACCCTGTGTACACGGAAATACCCCCTCTCCAACAGGAGACGATGAAGATGTCTACCTGTCATCATCGCTAATCGATGTGTACACAGTCCAATACAGTTAATCAAGCTTATTCCATCTAATCCCATAAAAGGATAAGTGAATAAATTTTTTTTTTATTTCACCATTGTAGCAATCCTCAAATATTCACAAAACAAAAATCCTTCATTTCCTTTTTCCCATTCATAGCAAACACATGCAAGTGTGACATTACTGAATGTAAAAAGGTTGTATTTTATATACTGTCAATTTCTTGCTTTGTGTTAGCTGAATAATTACTTGTGTCTTGATGTTTGTTGATGGAAGCTTTCAGTAATTTTCTATCATTTCAAGGCCCCCCAGGCAGCTTCCTGGGGCCAATGCCCCCCCTCCCCCTCCCTCTATGTTGGGAACCCCACAGAAGGACACTACTCCAGCCAATCACATCCTTCAGTACCGCTCCAGATACAGTGTACCCCAGGATCAATGCACCACAGGGCTGTAATGATAGGATATTACAAAAAAAAAAAAAGTTATTTTGGATTATATGCAATTAATAGTATGTATTTACAAAGCATGCATGAAAATAAATGATTAGTGTAAACAGTATGTGCATTTTTTGTGTTGGCTGACAAGTGACAGAATTTTTCCGGTCCGCGAGCTTGATCTTGCTCATTGCACCTTTTTGACATCTTTTCTCAAAACAAAAGTACCTCTCAGTGGTTGAATCGAAAGTCAAATATCCTACCTTTTCACACAAAACAATGCAAGGATATGTTTTTTGTTGTTGTTGTTGTTGATGTAATGAGATGATATGAACTTTGTAACAGAACCCAGAGTTTCGTCCATTGTTTATCAAGACCAAATACAATTCATCAACTCGACGATCTACTTTAAGTATGAGCAATCAACATTGAATGTTGTGAGTGTAGTGAAACACTGTATGAAAAATACTTAAAGACACTGGTGCTTTCATAAAATAAAAACACCAGTGCAAAGCTGGCGTATATAGATGGCCATTGAACCATTCTTATCCCTTTCATGTACCACTTATTGTAAAGCGTCTTTGAGTTTTCATGAAAAGCGCTATATAAAATAAATGTATTATTATTATTATCACCTGACCAACTGTTCTCCAGCGCAAAAGTAGGCTACGTCACTGTTCCCTGTACTGTGTACAGTATATATACAGTAACAGAAACATCAGCGGTAAAACAGTCTTCTGTACACACAGTTCAGTTTCATAAGATATACTTTTATTTAACCCCGTGGGGTAAGTTTGTCCTTTGCATTTGACCCACCCTAGTTACTTAGGAGCAGTGGGCAGCCACAGTGCAGCGCCTGGGGACCAACTCCAGTTCTGAGGCCAGTGCCTTGGTCAAGGGCAACTGCAGGAGCGCACCTAACATTTTGTCTTTGACATAACGTCTTTGAGTGTGGGAGGAAACCGGAGTACCCGGAGTAAACCCACGCGAACACGGGAAGAACATGCAAACTCCACGCAGAGAGAGGATCCGGTCGGACCCGGATTCAAACCCGGAACCACCTCCTCTGCGAGGCAACGGTGCTAACCACTGTGCCACTGTGCCCGCCCCAGATCAGCGAATCGAGTTTCGAGCTCGAGTCACTGATCTGCTGCGCAATTATTATTTTTGTCGAAGCGCAGCTTGGGTACTTACTCACTCCTCTGAGATTGTCATTCTGCGCTGAAAGAGGCCGTCTATTAGACGCTAGCACGGGCACCCGCCCACTGGAGCCAGCTAGGCTGTATTTGCAGATCAGTTACTGGATGCCTGGGGAAACTGGCTTTGCTTTGCTGCGTTGGGAAGCACGTTGAAAGCACCAATCAACTTCCAAGAGCCTGCGCACTTCCTGCATCTAGCGACGCCCAAGCTCGGCTCCTGATTCGCGCCCAGAAGAAACTGAACAATGAACATGAGAACGCGCGTCGATAGTTGCAAAAAATGACTTAGCGGAGGAAAGCACAATTTTAAGACGGCTTTGCCCTGTTGTTACCAGCTATATTGCCGCTCGCGTTCTAAAAATTTCAGGTGACGCATTTTAGAACGCAACGACGCATGAAATGGACTGGGCGTAGTTTGAAGCGTCCGCGTTTGTGTACTTACGTAGGGTATGCTTCGGGCTTAAAACAAACTCCTGTGCGTAAACACAGACGCCCGTAGGAGAGGATCACAGTCAGGTTGCCAAGAGACAAGACAACAACCAGGCAGAACTATAGCCTTGAAAAGTTAACCACAAATTAACTTCATTCAAAATTAAGGATTTATTTTGTTTTGCCTTTTCCAATGGAATTAAGGTAAAGGGATGAGAAACAGTTATGCAATGTCATGGAAATTATGTTCAATTGGTTAGAAAGTAATCCTGTGAATTTTACCAGCTCTCATTAATAAATATGAATCAGTAAAGCTCAGTCAGAGGATGCTACTGTACAGTGTCTTTGTCCAACCAAAAAAAAAGTTTCCTTTTTAGTTTTTATTCCCCTCCTTTCAGCTGGAACCATACTGACACAATGAACGCCAATTACTCAATTACAGAAATAGTTTAAATTGACAATAACGGTCTCAGTGCACCCGTAAGTGCACGTGCATTAAAATACCACTAGGGGGCAGTGAAGCACAGATCAAAAACACGTTTGCAAAAAAAAAGTGGAAGTGAACGGCTTCTTGCACATTTAGTATCGTCATATCCGAGAGTAGCTGAACAGCAGATCAGTTCTGAATTAAGTGTACAGGAGCCAAAGTCCATCTTAAATAACTGCTGCATTGCTTTATTGCCCGTTAAATGTACACCCAACACTTTATATGCAAGTGAGCTACATGAAGCGTTTACATTTCAGTCAAGTCAACAACGGAAACAAGTTTAAAAATTAGGTTTTTTTTTGTACATATAATACATTTTTTTTGTTCCACACATGTTAATAAATAATAATCATAAAAATCTGTCAAACAAAACCACACGGCTTCAAAAACAGACCGCATCGAATCCGCGCGGGATCTTTTACACCTAGTCTCACAGTTCCTTAGACTCGTCTACACACACGGAAAAAAAAAAAAAACCTCACGGCGTTTGCAGCTAAAAACAAGATGGTGAGCGGTGATCAAAGATGTGCGGCGCGAGGGCGGGGCAGTGCTCTCCTTCCGGAGATCTCGGGATGGCGACTGGGTTCGTCCGGCTCGACGTCCGTTCCTCCGTTCGACGCGCTTTCGACGTTCGAACGCAGGTTTTTTTTTTTTTTTAAAAAAAAAAGGGATTTACAAAGAAGAAACTATTTTTAAAAAAAGAAGACAGATTTTTAAAAAAGGTTAAGGAGTGACGTGTAAACTGAACGGAATCGACCGGGGGCGAGAGCAGGGAGGGTCACAGCGGTGGAGTTCGGCCGGCCGCTCGTTCGCCTCTCTGGCGCCACCTAATGGCCACAGCCCTGTCCTTCAGGGCTTCACAGCCAACGGACGGCTCCCAAACCGTGAATCCAGAGGAAAATTCCGGAAGCGGTTCTCTGCCGTACAAAAATCGCACGAACGCGATCGAATGCCGCTCCCCTTCGATGGCGTCTCCCCGACGACGGGTTGCGCTCTGCCGCGGGTTAAAAGCGTGTGAGGTTTACGAGCAGGGGGTGCGGCGAAGGCCCAAAACCTCCAAAAATGAAGCGTTTGTTTCTTTTTTCTGATGAAAGAACAGTCGCGTCGTCGGCTTCGGGGGGGAGGGGACCGGCGGACGCGACGACGGAAACCCGAGCAGCAACCGCGGACGAAGGACGGCGCCTAACGAGCCGTCGGGCGACCGAACGGAAAACCGAGCTCTGCGCCGCGACGCGAGACTCCGCCGTCAGAGAACCTTCCGGAAGCGGCCCGGAGGCTGCCGGGAGCCCGGAGAAAAAATAAACGCCGTCCTTTCCCCCTTCGGGCCCCTGAGAGAGGGACGGCCGCGGTCCGCCCCGGGCCCAACGGGGTCGCGGTGTCGTCGCCAAAAAAAAAAAAGAACGTCTTCGTTTAAAAAGGCTTCGTTTCCGACGGAGGAAACGCCTCGGCGAGTCCCGCGGGTCGTGTCGACGAAGACGGTCCTTTTTGTGCGCGAGGCGCGCGACGAAGACGACGGTGAGATGGGCCTCGCGCGGCGAAGGGGTCCTCGAAGTTCGGACGGGCGAGAACGGAAAGGGCGCCCCGGAAGCCGACCGGGCAGAGGATTGTGGGAGAAAAACGAGTGGTCGCCGCGCCCTGTCGAAAGAGGCGCGGTCCCGTTCGAGACGGGGTCCGGGCGAGCGCGCCGCGGTTTGCGTTTGTGCCGCACGCGCCGCCGCCGCCGCCTCCTCGGCCGCGGCCAGAAGACCTCACGGGGCCGTCCTTCTCCGCCGTTTCCCCGGCAACCGAGACGATTAAAAACAAATAAAAACACGGTCTCCGTGAAGAAACGTTCTTCCTTTAAGAACACCAAACGATAGAAAGTCTTTAGAGGAAACACAGTCTTGGCTCGTCCTCCAAATAAAGTGGAATTATTGTTTGTGGGGGGGGGGGGGGGGGTGGTGGTGCTGCAAACAGTGGCGATATGTAAACTTGGATTGAGTGTGGTGGCTGGGGTGGGGGGGGGGGGGGGGGGGCGGCGAAAAAAAAAGGCAGAGAGACTGAGAACTCTGGCAGACACTGGGGGCGTGGCCCTGAGGGGGGTGGGGGTGGGGGGGGGGTGGGGAGTGATGTCACACCGGGAGGGGGCGGGGCTCAGGCCCAGTTGAGGTTGAAGCCCTTGGAGAGCATGACGGACTCCAGGTCCCGGTCCTCCTCCTTCTCCCTGAGCCGCTGCTCCTCCAGCAGGGCCACCAGCGAGTCGCGCTGCTCCACCACCTCCAGCATCTCGCTCAGGATGTGCCGCTCCTCCGCCAGCTCCGCCTCCGTCTTCAGGTGGTCTGCGGGGGGGAGGACGGAGACGGACGGCGTCAAGGTTACCGTGACGTCGTCCTCGGCGACAACGGGCAAACGGCGCCCCCTTGCCGGAAGGGCTAACACTTGGAATCCTGGCCACTGTGACATCACAAATATGCGATTAGAATGTTCTGAACTGAACATTCTAATGCTGATGTCACAATCACTACTGGTGATTGAAAGCAGCGGAGTTCTAGAACACTGATTTAGAATTGTGAAAAAAACATTCCAAATGAGACCTGCTCTTCAATGGGTGTGTTGTGGACACCAGGCCACAGTCAACTAATGACATCACCCAGGGTTAATACTGTAAATCTGGGTGACAGGGCCCACTCTGTGCCCTTGGAGAGTGCAGAGTGGGCTCACTGGCTGAGCCACTCATGGACTAAGAGAGCTGATCCTGGATCAGGTCTCCCCTTTCCCCTATCCTAAACATGTCTGCTTCAAACCCCCTTTCCCCTATCCTAAACATGTCTGCTTCAAACCCCCTTTCCCCTATCCTAAACATGTCTGCTTCAAACCCCCTTTCCCCTATCCTAAACATGTCTGCTTCAAACCCCCTTTCCCCTATCCTAAACATGTCTGCTTCAAACCCCCTTTCCCCTATCCTAAACATGTCTGCTTCAAACCCCCTTTCCCCTATCCTAAACATGTCTGCTTCAAACCCCCTTTCCCCTATCCTAAACATGTCTGCTTCAAACCCCCTTTCCCCTATCCTAAACATGTCCACTTCAAACCCCCTTTCCCCTATCCTAAACATGTCTGCTTCAAACCCCCTTTCCCCTATCCTAAACATGTCTGCTTCAAACCCCCTTTCCCCTATCCTAAACATGTCCGCTTCAAACCCCCTTTCCCCTATCCTAAACATGTCCGCTTCAAACCCCCTTTCCCCTATCCTAAACATGTCTGCTTCAAACCCCCTTTCCCCTATCCTAAACATGTCTGCTTCAAACCCCCTTTCCCCTATCCTAAACATGTCCTCTTCAAACAGAAAGGAAGCACTGTGCCTGGGTAAGCAGGCCCCTGGACTGCGCAGATGCTGTAGAGCAGGGATCTCCAACATAGGGAGGGGGCTGCTGTGTATGCTGGTTTCTGATAGGTTCCTGCACTTACCTGCTCAAGTCACTGATTGGCTAAAGAGTCCACGCACCTGGTTTCCAAGGCCTAAACTGGTTGAAAGGAAATTGCAAAAAACCAGCCGAACGAATTTTGAGACCCCCGCTTTAGAGCGTTAAAGAAGCGCGCCTGACTTTAAGAGGCGGTGGGCGGGGTCGTGGCGGCGTCGCGGGCTGATGACCTCACCGTCCACGGCCATGCGCTCCCTCAGGTCCTGCTGCAGCCGGCTCTGGCGGTCCTCCAGCTCCAGCTCCCGCGCGCTGCGGACAGAAGAGGAGAGACGCCCGTCCGTCAGCACGGCGCCGGAGCAGCGCCTTACCTGGATCAGCTACGTAGCGCTAGCGCAGCATGGCTAGCGCAGACGCTATGGGGAAGCAGGCTGCCAGGCTAGCCTGAGGGACTTACAATATCATGAGCTCAGACTCGTAGCCTAGCGCAGCTTGGCTAGCGCAGACGCTATGGGGAAGCAGGCTGCCAGGCTAGCTCTAAGGGAATTTACAATATCATGAGCTCAGACTCGTAGCCTAGCGCAGCATGGCTAGCGCAGACGCTATGGGGAAGCAGGCTGCCAGGCTAGCTCTAAGGGATTTACAATATCATGAGCTCAGACTCGTAGCCTAGCGCAGCATGGCTAGCACAGACGCTATGGGGACGCAGGCTGAGAGGCTAGCAGCCCTGAGGGACTTACAATATCATGAGCTCAGACTCGTAGCCTAGCGCAGCATGGCTAGCGCAGACGCTATGGGGAAGCAGGCTATGAGGCTAGCTCTAAGGGACTTACAATATCATGAGCTCAGACTCGTAGCCTAGCGCAGCATGGCTAGCGCAGACGCTATGGGGAAGCAGGCTATGAGGCTAGCTCTAAGGGACTTACAATATCATGAGCTCAGACTCGTAGCCTAGCGCAGCACGGCTAGCGCAGACGCTATGGGGAAGCAGGCTGAGAGGCTAGCAGCCCTGGGGAACTTACAATATCATGAGCTCAGACTCGTAGCCTAGCGCGGCATGGCTAGCGCAGACGCTATGGGGAAGCAGGCTGAGAGGCTAGCAGCCCTGGGGAACTTACAATATCATGAGCTCAGACTCGTAGCGCACCAGCGCGTTCTTCTCCTGCACCAGTTTGAACCACTCCTGCATGAGCTTGGGGTCGTCCTTCTTCCCCATCCCTGAAAGAAGCGCGAGGGGAGTGTGAGACAGAGCAGAGAGAGAGAGAAAGACGCGCACACACACACACACATGCACACGCACACACAGACTCACGCACACACACACACACACACACACACACACAGACTCACATGCACACACACACACACATACCCACCCACACATACATGCACACACACATATCCACACACACACACACTCACACGCATACATGCACACAAACGCACACACACACACATATACCCACACACATGCCCACACACACATACACGCACACAGACTCGCATGCACACATGCACACATACACGCACACACACACACACATACACGCACACAGACTCACATGCACACACATACTCACACACACACATACACACACACACACAGACTCACGCACACACACATACCCACACACACACACATACACGCGCAGACTCACACAGACTCACATGCACACACACAGGCACAGGCACACACACACACACTCACACGTACACACTCACACACAGGCAGTGCAATGAGAGCCAAGCCAGGCTGATTGTTCACGGGTAATGCTTCACAGAGAACAAATACTCCGATTCAGTTCACTAATCGAAAAAAATCCTCAGGACACCGGCCATTTTTCAGATCGTTTAACTGAATTTCCGGTCCTTTCCTGACTAAAAACAGAAGTGACCGCATGACCTGTTGCACAGATATATATATAACTGCTGCTGTCCAGTCTCTGCCCATCCAGATAACGTACTGATCCGTGCTCCTGCTCCATACTGACTCCTGTGAACAACCAGACAATGTACTGAGGTATGACAGGGACCAACAAAGCAGCGATTGGGGGCGGGGGCGGGGGCGGGGGTTGGGGGGGTGGGGTGGGGGCTCGACGGGGCTAGCCGGAGGAAGGCGGCGTGTAGCTCGGTTTGGACGCCGCCCTTCCGGTGACCCGCGGCTCAGACAGCTCCGGCGCTCCCCTGCACCCCCTTCACCCCAAAACAACGGTCCCGCAGCTGGACGGTTTCCCCCACGGATCCATAGCAACGCAGAAATAAAAAATAAAGAAAACATCGCGTCTGGGCGACGGTTGCCGGCACTGAATCCGGAGGGGGGGGGGGGGGGGGGGGGGGGGGGGGGGGTTAGAGATGGCGAAGTCACGGCGACGCCGCGGCGTGGGCGGAGACACCGGGGACCACAGACTCGCATTCCGCACTGAAACAGAACCAAGCAAACGGACAAACAAAAGGGGGGGGGGGGGGGGGGGGGGGATAAAAAACTACAGGCATGCAGACGCGAAGGCCCGTAGCCGCCAACGGTCAGAGTCGCCATCTTCACAGCCGGCCCACTGTAAGTACTGCCAGACCATGCTCTTACAGCTCGGGGGAGGGAGGGAGGGAGGGGGGGAGAGGGAGGAGGAGGGAGGGAGGGGGGGGAGTGGGAGGGGAGGGGACAGGGAGAGAGGGAGGGAGAGAGGGGGGAGGGGGTGGGGGGGAGGGAGGAGGAGGAGGAGGAAGGGGGGGGGATATGCTACCCGTCCCCTCGGTCTGTGGAACCCGAGTGAAGCCAAGCGGTTTTGGATGGGGCGCCCGGCCGGGACCCGGGGGGGTGCGAGGACGCCACGTACTTAGCTGGCGGCGGGGCGGCTCTTGCAAAATGAAAAGGAGGAACACGGTACACACGTACATCGGGAGCACGTGGTCGCTGGCGCTGGCTCTCGCTGCTTACAGACGGGGGGGGGGGGGTGGGGGGTGGGGGGGGGGGAGGGGAGGGGGGGGGGGGAGGGGCGGGGGGGAGGGGGGGGGGTGGGGAGGGAAGGAGGAAGGGGGAGAAGCAGAGAGGACGGAAACAAAGAGCGCAAGTAAAGCCAGGGATCGGGGGGGGGGGGCGGGGGGGGGGGGGGGGGGGGGGGGGTCTCACTAACTTAGCCAGCACTGTCCCGGTCCCCTTCCAACCCCTGACCCTGGCCCCCCGCGTCCCACAGAGAACACAGAGGAGAGAGAGACACAGTTAGACACACAGGCAGCTCCGCAACACAGACAGCAGAACACACAAAAAAAAAAAAACAAACAAGAAAACACCGGTCTCCTGTGGCGCGTTTCTGAGGCGCGCTGGAACGCAGGCAGACGTCGGGGACACGGAGAGGCCCTCTTTTTTTTTCCGTTGGGAAGTCGCGCGGCTACGGCGCAGGCTCGGCCCGGCCTGCGCTCGAGCGCAGAGTGCCCTGACGCAGTCACTGCGTTCGCAAACGCCAGTCGATAATGCATGCTAACACACCAAAAACACACCAGTTTTCTAATTGGTGTTAAAATCCGCTGCTTTCGGGTTCAGCTACTCAACACGGGCCAAACGCGCATGCACCTCAACTCCAACCGTTTCTTCAACACCATGCGGTTAATAAAATCCACACTTCAGCAAAGTAGCTTCCCCCTATGTGGTAACTACCAGTAGGACCGAAGAACACTATTCTAAATGTCAATTAACCATCGAACAACGCGTATTGAATTATGTACATGTAATTAAGGCACACATCATTTTCACTGTGGCGACTTAACTGAGCTATGACGCTTATGTGAATGAACGACAAGTATGTGATTCCCATTTACAGGTTCGCATCAAATTCACCCAAAAGTTTGCACTAGAATGATTCTTCAGAGCAGGAAGATAAAATGTAAGCCATTTCTAGGTAGCTGCTTGTATAAATATATAAATATATAGTAGTATATATCTTTTCAAAGGAGGGACAGTAAGAAAGTGCAGATGTGTGCTTCAAAATGGAGGTGCTGCGTGACTGTGCTGCATGACTGTACTGTCCGACTGTGCTGTCCGACTGTGCAGTTTGACTGTGCTGTCCGATTGTACTGTCCGACTGTGCTGCACGACTGTACTGTCCAACTGTGCTGCACGACTGTGTTGTCCAACTGTGCTGCACGACTGTGTTGTCCAACTGTGCTGCACAACTGTGCTGCACGACTGTGCTGCGCAACTGTATTGTCCGACTGTGCTGCGTGACTGTACTGTCTGACTGCTGCGTGACTGTGCTGCGTGACTGTACAGTCTGACTGCTGCGTGACTGTGCTGCGTGACTGTGCTGCGTGACTGTACAGTCTGACTGTGCTGCGCGACTGTGCTGCGCGAGTGTACTGTCTGACTGTGCTGTTCGATTGTACAGTCTGACTGTGCTGCGTGACTGTGCTACACGACTGTACTGTCCGACTGTGCTGTTCGATTGTACTGTCCGACTGTGCTGCGCAACTGTACTTTCCGACTGTGCTGTGTGACTGTACTTTCCGACTGTGCTGTGTGACTGTACTTTCCGACTGTGCTGTGTGACTGTACTTTCCGACTGTGCTGTTTGATTGTACTGTCCGACTGTGCTGCACGACTGTGCTGCGCAACTGTATTGTCCGACTGTGCTGCGTGACTGTACCGCATGACTGCTGGAGGACTGTCACTTCCTGGGGGAACCTACTGAGCCGGGTCACACGCGGAGGCAGAGCCAGAGTGAGGGGGGCGGAGCCCCGGCGGGAGGGGGCAGAGCGAGTGGGCGGGCCCTGCTCGGTTGCCGTGGTAACCCCGCTGCTGCCAAACGGCGGGGAGAGGAGAGGTTACTTTACCTTCGGGCGAACAGCAAGGGCAGAAGGACAAAGGTCTTCGGCGGGGGGTCCCCAGATTGGGCTCAACTTCCACAACGCGGGGGGGAATGGGGCGGAGGGGAGGCGGGGGGGGGGGGGAGTGTGAAAGAGAGGAGGAGAAAGGTGGAGAAAAGAGGAGGAGTCACAGAGAAAAGTGTGCGTGAAGGACACAAAGGGAGGGAGGTGGAGAGAGGGAGGTAAGAGAAAGGGGGGGGTAAAGAGGAGGAAGAGAGAACAAGGGGAGGAGAAAATCAAAAACGAGCAGAGAAACTATCGAAGGTGGGGAGGAAATCCAGGCAGCTGGAGAGGGGGGGATGGACAGACTGCTGTGTGGCTTGAGAGAGAGAAAAGAGGTGCGTAAAAGTACAAAGGGAACAGGGGACTGAGAAAGAGGGACCAAAAAAAGCGGAAGGAATTCTCTTCGCCTCTGTCCTTCACACAGACCTTCCACCTCCGAGCGCAAAACCGGTCTATTTCCACTTTCACGGTGCGGGCCGGGCAGGAGAAACGCCCCCCCCCCCCCGATACGGGAAAACCAGACCTCCTCCGCCACTTAAAAAAAATAAAAAATTCTCAACAGCCGTCTCTCAAGCTGTTTCAAATAATTACGGTTTTAAAAAAAAAAAAAAAAAAAATCCTGAGGTAGACATCTCCCAGATGTTGCCCTTCGGCTTAACGGAGCACGGCTATTCAACCAGCCGAAGAGCGCCGCCAGCAAAACAAAAGCCTGTTTTGCAACCGCCTCTCCCGCGGCTGTTTATTTTACGCCCGTCTTTGAAGAGTAAAACTGGCGCGGGTTACAAAGAACCAGATTCACTGGCTAACTAGGTCAAACAAAGAGGACAAACCAGAAAGGTTCCAGAGTCGCAAAAAATAAACAAAGAAAAGGGAAAACCCTGACCACCGTTTTAAAAGAAAAAGCCTTCAACCTCAGGAGTGTGGAATTATGGGTAAAGGGAGAAGGGGGGGGGGGAGAACCTGGACAGGAAAAGAAAAAAAAAAAAGGTGCAGGAGCTTCTGAAAGAGAGGTGTGCAGAAACACTGATACAGACAGGAAACGGACAGAAACACGTTCTGGCGGTCTAGGCGAAAGAGTTGGGAGAGTGGGATGCTGGGTAATCGCCACAAGGGACTATCACAGAGTGGGGGGGTGGGGGGTGGGGGGTGTTGGTGGAACAGAGGACCCGTGGGAAGAGAACGAGGTTGTGACGGGGGATGGGGGGGGGGGGGGTCATACCGCTATGACCCCCCGATATAGCTATGACGTGCGATATAGCTCAGGAGGTAAGACCGATTGTCTGGCAGTCGGAGGGTTGCCGGTTCAAACCCTGCCCTGGGCATGTCGAAGTGTCCTTGAGAAAGACACCTAACCCCTAACCTCTAACTGCTCTGGCGAATGAGAGGCATCAATTGTAAAGCGCTTTGGATAAAAGCGCTATATAAATGCAGTCCATTTACCATTTACCATTTACCCCCCCCCCAAGTGCCAATGCGCCCTGTGACTGTGTCCACGGGGTTCAAAGCGGACCTCACCTCCTCACCTCTGTGGCCCTCACGAATGACAGCATCGCGCTCAGAAGACCAGTAGCTGACGTCAATGGAGAACGAGACGTTTTCGAACAAGCGAAGGCTTTATCGTCTTGTTCTGTCGCAGTGTGAGGCGATTGGGCAGCCATGGGGTGTGTCACGTGACCGAAGGAGATTTCTATGGCTTTTTAACCCATGATGCTATGCGAGTTCTCCTTCATAAGACTCTCTGGACTAGAGCATCTGAAAAATGGATGTCATGCAAGATGGTTGCTTGGAAAAATGTTTTGACCTTTAAACTTCTTTGCCAAGACAGCAAGGCAGCAAACAAGTTCAAACTGCTAGCCATGATAGCTAGCAAGCTGGTCCAGCGATAAAATCCATGTAATCGATCTACAGAAATAACACATGGACACTTTTCAAGGTTCCCAACCCAAATACCCTGGATGATTTTAGACCGTTTCATGCAGGCTGAAACTAAGACGCAGAAATAAAAGTTGGATGCAGCCCCGCTGGCTAACATCACAACATGGCCGCCCCACTGCAAGGATACTGGCAGAGTTTAGAATCCGTGAGCTCACTGCACACTTAATGCTGACGCTTGTTGGCGTAATGCCCTGCTCAGTACAGTTACTGCAGGGTCCTCTGGGGGACCCCTGACCCCAGCTTAAGGGCCCGTACTTTACTCCACTTGATAAACACCTTTGGCTCCCTGAAAGGCTACAGAGGATATGTTAGCCTAGCTGTGGTCCCGTGTTTACAATCGAAGGAGGCTTCGCCTCCATCTTCAACCCTGCCCACTCACCCCGAGTAACGTGCCCAACTTCTGCAGCCAGCAGGACAGCACGAGGTAACATGACGTGCAGGTCCGACAGACAGAACGCCAACTCCGCTACGTCCCCTTGGGACCATCAGCCATCACCCACCAAGGAAAAGCAACTCCGGGGTTAACTCCAGTTCCTGAACGAGCCTTGTCGTCTCCCTTCGATGTACTACTGCTTCTTCGCCTCCGCCATCGCAGTAGCTAGCTAGCTACAAACGCTCTGTTCACACCTGATCCCACCCCCGCAGCAGCTAGCTACAAACGCTCTGTTCACACCTGATCCCACCCCCGCAGCAGCTAGCTACAAACGCTCTGCTCACACCTGATCCCACCCCCGCAGCAGCTAGCTAGCTACAAACGCTCTGCTCACACCTGATCCCACCCCCGCAGTAGCTAGCTAGCTACAAACGCTCTGCTCACACCTGATCCCACCCCCGCAGCAGCTAGCTAGCTACAAACGCTCTGCTCACACCTGATCCCACCCCCGCAGTAGCTAGCTAGCTACAAATGCTCTGCTCACACCTGATCCCACCCTCGCAGTAGCTAGCTACAAATGCTCTGCTCACACCCGATCCCATCCCCGCAGTAGCTAGCTACAAATGCTCTGCTCACACCTGATCCCACCCCCGCAGTAGCTAGCTACAAACGCTCTGCTCACACCTGATCCCACCCCCGCAGTAGCTAGCTACAAACGCTCTGCTCACACCTGATCCCACCCCCGCAGTAGCTAGCTACAAACGCTCTGCTCACACCCGATCCCACCCCACAGGCTCTGTAGCCACGCCCACAAACGTCCTTAGAAGAAATACAGGCAGAGGAGCACAATCTCGACAAAAGTGTGCAAAGACAAAAATGTACAGTGCATCACAAGTATGACTGAACATGGTTGTTTTATAATATCTTCGAGGTAAAAATCCTGCATAGTATGCCTTTGAGGCTCATCATACTCAACTGTATAATACACAATGAACCCACATTCACTGCACCGAAGGCTAGTCAAACCCGTGTTCTGAGGGTCTTGGCTGTACACAAAACCACAAATATGCTCATGATGCAGCCCGAGTCCACCAGTAAAACACTCAAACTTGTTTTTTGTTGTTTGTTTTTTTTTTTTTAAACCACGGTCCCTTCTACACCATCGCGGGCGCATTCTGCTCAGCTTCCCGTCAGGACGGGAAACCGCGGACGAACGCGTCCGTGCCGACGCGCTCTTGGTCGCCAGGGAGACACAGGAGGGGACAAACACAGCGCAACACACGCACGCACAAACACACTGAACGATCCCCCCCCCCCCCACACACCCCACACCCCACACCCGTCCCCCCCCCGCAGGCCCGCAAAGGCCACAGTTTCACAAAAGAACGACTCACAGGGGTCGGGGGTCGGGGGTCGGGGGTGGGGGGGGGGGAGGGTTGGACAGCGAGCTCCACGCCTGAACACAGACCACACACAGGTTTTAATGCAACTGAGCAGGTATGGAGAAATCAGCGTCAGTGCTGGGATTAGAGAGCACGTCGCAGCAGAGAGCTAGGGGGCAGCTTGGGGGCAGCTTGGGGGCAGCTAGGGGGCAGCGGATACAGGGAGCAGTTCAGTAGGGCTTCAATCAGGGGCCAAGCACCACTTTCCAGTTTGACTGTATGTACTTCAGCAGACATACTGTGCACTAGTTCAGCCAGCAGCAAAGTAGACACTTCTCTGGCTGGAGACACTGGCCGCTTGCTAGCACTTATAATACCGTTGTCTTAAATGCCTTTGTAAGTATCTTGTAAAAAAAAAAATGTAATAATAAAAAAATAGAAAAAAATCTTTTATCTTTTAGATAAAATTGATCTAAATGACCAATATAACCACTTATGTTGTTAAGTTTTATTACCAAACTGCTACAGTTTTTACAACAAAAAAAAACAAACAATAAAAAAAACATGCAGAGTAAATAAGAATAATTTTGCAATACATAATGCTTGCGTAAGGGCAGCAAAACTCATTTTTGGCTGCTGGCCCGCGACGCGATTGGCTGCTGGCCTGTGACGCGATTGGCTGCTGGCCTGCGATGTGATTGGCTGCTGGCCTGCGACGCGATTGGCTGCTGGCAGAACTGGAAAGGGTTGGGACAGCGGCAACACAGCAGAGGCGAGTGAGTATAGTAAAGACAGGAAGACAGGTCACATGGGGGGGGGGGGGGGGGGGGGGGGCAGGGTTGGGGGGGCGGAGACAGGAGGTGGGGTTGGGGGGGCGGGATTAGTTGTTAGTTAGTTTGGAGTGACAGGCTTGAAATACATACCGCCCAGATGCAAGTCCAGGATTTCACTGTAATTAGACTCTCCCCAATAGTCTACAATAAGGATATATTAGAGAGAGTTATTTGCACACAGCCCTCACTGGTCAGAATCATTTCCAAGTCAAGCATGCCTGCGTGCGCACACGCACACGCACACACACACACACATACATGTACGTACGCGTGCGTACACGTACTCGTATGCGCGCACACAGCAAGGGTCGGCGTCCGTTCATTTCAATTCGGAAAATGAACCGAAATTCGATTAATGGAAAAATCCTCAGAACACATTTTCCCGTTTGAAAATTGAATTTCAATTCGTTTCCTAAATTTGAAATGAAACGGAAGTGGAAATGAACCCAACCCTGACACACACACAGACACGCACCAAAATATTACGTGAAACCCCACACACAAAAATACAGGTTGCGAGAACACACACACACACACACTCAACACAAAGCATATGCAGTAACACACACTGCATGTTCATGGCACCTCCAACAGACAGGATGAGCACATAGATTTGCTGCGCAGGCTGTGTGGGGCTAACGTGCTAACGGGCTACGCTACTGTAGTGCATTTATTAGCCGCTCTGCATTGCAGGCAAGCTTTATGCATGGTCTGCACTCTCTCTTAAGGACTACAGTACCCATCACACTAAACCTGGTTACAGTAAGTGGTGCTACTGTTGTGATCGAGAGTTGTGATCAAGAGTTATGATTCAGTGTTGTGATTCAGTGTCGTGCTTCAGTGTGATTCAGTGTCGTGATTCAGTGTCGTGATCGAGAGTTGTGATTCAGTGTCGTGATTCAGTGTTGTGATTCATTAGACCGAAAGCCTCCAGCAGAGAAATGCCACAGGCTCAGTGTACCCTGAGCAACTCACTTCACTTCATAGTTTCCTTTCTGGAACGTTCCTTAGTTCAAATTAAGTTAACAGTAAAATAGACTGGAGGTTTCCGTGCAAAAAAAAAAAAAAAAAAAAAACGGGTCTGTGCAGCAAGCTCATGAGTAATAATTACAGAAAACGTAGCTAAATGTCTAATGAAAGAACATTAGAAAAAAAGGTAAAAATTATATTTAATAATTCCAGCACTCCCTTGAGAATGACTTGCGCTGGTGGAACATTAATGGCATATTGAACTATACATCATTTTCCCACCATTCTTCCTACTCTATTATTATTATAATTTTTCTACCACTTTTTCAGCAACTCCCTAGAAATTAAGTGCTGACATCATGACTTTTAGACAAAAAAAAAAAAGAGTAACAGAGCAAACTGTTCCTTCAGAAGCGTCCTTGTACAGAACTCTGTGGAAGTTCTAAGTGAGAGTTCCTCTCTGGTTCGATCCACTGGAACGAGCCAGGGGTGTGCAGACCTCCTAGACCTCTGACCCCGTTGAGGGGTGGGGTAGGGGGGGGGGGAGGTGGGGGTGGGGGGGGGGTTTTGGCGGTACGCGCAAATCTATGTGAGAGCACGCGTCTCCAGAACAGGGCATGCAGTCAGTCGCCTGGAGGCGGGACAGGACAACGACACGACGCAGACGGAGAGAGAGACGAGGCTCGGGATGGAGGCGACACGGTCACGGTCATGGTCACGGTTCACGGCGTCAACCACAGATGGGAACAGGCAACGGTCACGCTCGAGCGACGGTCAAAACTCGGGTACCTGATCTTCTCTTATGCTGTTTGGGGCTAATATAAGTGCCCTTATGCGACCCTTTGAAAAGAATAGACGAGAGGTTAAGAGGAAGGAGCTCCGGGACAGCGGTCACCTGATTCAGCAGGGTCACGGCTGACAAAATGGAGGCCAGGTGCTGTGAGGTTAAAATGCGTCGCCTAGGCAACCCGTTCGCCGATCAGCGGTTTAACCAATTAAGCATCGCTAACGGCAGGATCAATTAACACGCGTTAATTACGAAAGGCGCCTCTGCTAGCCTGTCAAGGTTAATCAAGGGCAAAAAAAAAAGCAACGTTTGCGTAAGGAAACATTAAACAGAGAAAAATAAAGGAAATTACATCGGAAGGCGCACAGTGTCTTAACTGTTTCTTAACAATATAGAAATAAACCACACAAAAAAAAAGTTTTGGCCAAGCTCTGATTTTTTAAACAATTCCTGCCGACCTCACAACGCATAAAGCATCAATAAATATACGTCTGTGCCTCCTTGCATTTACACTTGATGCGTTGACAAATACAAAAAGAACGGGTTGTCTTAAAAAAATAAATAAAAAATTTTTAAACGCCAACTCACACAAAAAAAATTTCATATCACAAAGACACAAAGGAAATTTGAGGAATGCGAAAACTCCCAACAGAAACTTTAGGTCCCCCACAAGACCGAATAATTCAGCGTGTGTGAATGAGTGGCACTGCGTTGCAAACCTCCCCTTCGCCGACGCTACGCGGAGGACAGTGTCTGTGATAGTCCCTTGGTCCACGGTGGGGTTCGTGGTTGGTTGCAGAGGGGTGCCAGATTGTGAAGACTCCCCTGCGGGGCCCCACAGCTGCAAAGCTACGCCCTGCTGTGCTGCGTTCACTCACATCTGTCAACAGTCCCCACTGGTTACGTGAATTTGGGGCGAGCGAAACCCGCAAAATAGCGTTCCTACAACGCTGCCGTTACTTTGTAGAGGCTGAAAAGTGCGTCAACCTCCTAAGCCGGGTAATGTGATCGGCGATACTTCTGGCTTTTTCTTGGCTGAAGTGCCACATCACAATTATGGACAGACTTTGAGTCAAAACACGACTGGGGTGCTTCTACTGATTAAAAGTTCTGGGAAAATCTAACAAAATGTTTACTGAAATACTCATCTACACATGACATGCGCATCTAAAAAATACTGTCTCTGAAGAGAATTATGTATGATGTTTGAAGACCACCCCAACTGTAAACTGTACATTAGAAGACACACATTTAGAGAAACATACAAGGTCTATGTTAGGGATCTTCATCAATGGCCTTCTCATTTGTAATTAGGTGGATTTTGTCCAATATTGTCCTTTCAAATAGCTGCCAAAAGGCCAAAGGTCAAAGGTGTTGACATAAAACTGCACATGGAGATTCAAATTTATGTGCGTGACACACATCTCCAAACTCTTTCTCCCACCTTAATGTGAATGGTATTTTAAACCCTGAAACCCGCGTGAGGGTGAAGCCTTTCCTGCATGTGCTGTGTGTGGGGAGGGTTACTGGCCCCGCCCCCTGGCCCGGTGAGTGACAGCTACCTGCTTCCCCGCGCAGGGCCTTCTCCACGGCCACGCCCCTCTCCTCCAGCTGCCGCTGCTTCTCCTCCACCTGCTCCAGCTGCCTCTGGATGATCTGAGAGTCCGGATCACACCTACATTAGCCATATGTACGCACGCATGCACACTGACACACACACACCTGCACACACTCATACACACACACGCTCGCACACACACAACGCCTTCGCCTCAGCCAGTACCGGAGCCATTCCCCCAGCATTCACCCCAGCCGTTCCCCCAGCCCTCGCCCCAGCCCCCCCGTGCCCCGGCTCACCTGGGCCCTGTGCAGTCTCTTCAGCTCCTCCTGCTTGGCCTGCCTCCGGGCGGCCTTCTGCACTTTGCGGGTCAGCTTGGCGTTCAGCTCCTCCTCCGTGTAAGCTTTCTGAAACGCCGTTCACAAAAAAAAAAAAAAACAACAACCCCCGTTAGTCCCGCGAGGCCTGCCCCTTCACCACCGCCAAGGCTGCCGTGAGCGCTGTGGCGCGGCGTCTGGCAGGCTAGGCTAACGGGCGGCCAGTCTCCACAGCCCCCTTTTCTCTGAGGTAGGAAAACAGGAGAAGAAGACAGGAGGAGGAGGAAGTGGCAGAAACAGGAGGAGGAGGAGGAGAAGAGGAGTGAGGCCTATTACTGTAGTGAACATCGGGAGGGGCCAGATTCACTACACTGGACTTCTACTCTACACGCTAACCACTGCTTTAAAACACACAGGCCTAGACCCTATGGGATTTTAAAGGGAGAAGGAAGATCATACGAACTAAATTAGGATTCATTAGGATGGATGACTAATTAAAGAACCACTCCTTGGTCCTTTGTCGCAGAGGCTGGAAATGCAACGTGTCACCCAGAACAAGCACTGAAATGAAAGGGTTCTGCTCTGAGGAAAATGCAAAAATAAAAAAAACGCAATAAAAGCACAGGGTATTTTAGCAACTAATGTTGAGTAACTGAGGAAGCGAGTGTATTTTAGACACGGAATAATAGCAATGCCTCAACGATCAGGAGGAGGAGTGGGTGACCGGGGCAAAGAGGTGCTTTCTGGGTAATTTAATCTACGTTCTGTCCTACCAAAACACGCAGTACACCCTACAGGCAGAGAACTAAAGCACGCGAACACATACCATTACGTGTCTGAACAGCGACTGCGCGAGTACGGAATTAATCATAAAAACCGGTAAAAGCTGTGTCATCCACCTCTAGGGCTGTGCGGGAACCAGAAGCGAATGTGGACTAGTTTAGATGCTGATTTAAAATGGCCGCCGTTCTGAACCGCTTGTAGACACACAGCAGGGTGGTGCACTCTCTCCATAGCCACACAGCAGCTTCTGTTGTTAGCAGAGTGCTAACAGTCGGTACCAATTATACCATTTTACTGTAGCGCAATGACACGTAATAACATAAAATTAACACGCTTTCCAGCCTAGTTATTATTATTATTGTTTATTTTGACTTCATATTAACATCAACATGTTTGAATGCTATGCGTTATTTGTAAGTGTTTTTACCTAATACGGCCCCCCCTAACTTATCATAAGCCGGAGAATGTAGAACAGAGAGGACAGCACAGGAAGTACACAGCGTGGAGAGAAAGGCTGGAGCCAGGGGGTCCGCGTGGACCAATCAGAGCTCTGCGTGAGGAAGGTCAACGCGGGCGAAAAGGGGCGTGCAAACCGGTTGCCGAGGGAGACGGAAGCGGAGAGCGGACGGCTGAGTCCCTGCGGGGAGGGGTGGGGGGGGGGGGGGAGGGTGGGCTCTCGCCAGCCGGCGGCGGGAAACACCGCCAGCGATGGCCGTAACCGCGGGAGACCTCAAATCGGCTTTTCCAACAGTGGAGCGGCCCGGCACCAGACAGTGATGGTACCGCAGAAACTCTACGGTCGCGTGCAACCAGCGCCTCCCCCCACCCCCCTCTTCGCTCCAAAATGGCTGTTTGAACCTATCAGGCTAATCAGTGTCGTACGACGACGCTAATCGTTTACGCTGGTCTCCATGGAAACTCACTGTAGTCCAAACGGACTCGAGGTCTCCCCGCGCTAGCTAAGTGTGGAGGCTCGTCTTTGCGCGAGTCACGCGGTCTGTAATTCCTCCGTCGACGCTCTTCGGCGTGATTGGTTAACCTCCCGGTTAAAAAAGGGGTGCGGTTCGCTGCCGGGGCTTAGCATGCGGCGGCAAGATGGCGGTTAAGAGGTGGGCGGTTAGGGCGGAGCGCTGGTGCATGCTGGGAGCGAGCGGAATTGTGCACGCTACCTTCACGACGTACGATTTCTTGAACGCCAGCGCGTGTGGGACGTAAACAGACTTGAGGGACAGAAAACAAACAAACAAACAAACAAACAAACAAACAAAAAAGGCAAAAAAAAAAAAAAAGAAGGGAAACAAAACAGAAAATAAATGGCGTGATTAAATGAGGTAATGGAAAAGCACAACCAATAAAAACTGTTAAAGCCCAGTCAAACAAACAATCATCGTTAAAACGCTCACAAACACAATGGACTGGTTATTATGGGAGAGCATGATCTAGCTGATTAAGTGACTTTAACTGTTGACCGGGCATGTCCCGGTCAACAGTAAAAACCTCTCCAGAAACAGATCTTTTCCATCCGAGATGTTGGCTAAGATGCAAAGATGAGAAACACCCAGGTAATGAAACACAGACATTAGAAATGGACACGTACGCGTGTGCAGGATGAATAACAGGAACAGTGGAACTAAGGAAATGATTAGGCTGCACGCGCTTCCCCTTTAAGGCATAAAACCTAATATTATGCTTTTAATTTTGGCTCTTTAAAAAAAAAGTTATTTAGCCTATTCAGTGGCAAGACTCATTTGTAGAAAATTGTCCATCCTGTGTACCTGAATCAGCAAAGGAAGTTCCTTCATTGAAAATTAATTTAGATTCTAAAAACGGAGCAGAACGAACCCAGAAAACCACGACTGTACGTTACAGAACATCTACCAGGGTTACTGACCTACAGGGGGCCTCACTGTAAAAGCCACACCTGAACACTGGATCTAATTCAAACCAAACACAGCACGGTACACACAACATCCACAGTATTACTTCCACCTTCTACACTACAGGGCTTCTACCCTAGGGTTTTAACTTGGAGCCACAGAGCTTGTTTCTTATATGAATTCCACTGCAGACGGGGAAGGTCCGAGCCAAGCCAGTCCCGCTCTCTCTGCAGACGGGGAAGGTCTGAGCTACGCCAGTCCCGCTCTCTCTGCAGACAGGGAAGGTCTGAGCTACACCAGTCCCCCTCTCACTGCAGACAGGGAAGGTCTGAGCTACACCAGTCCCCCTCTCACTGCAGACAGGGAAGGTCCGAGCTATGCCAGTCCCGCTCTCTCTGCAGACGGGGAAGGTCTGAGCTATGCCAGTCACGCGGCTACACCGCCGCAGGAGGAAAGACGCGTTTCAGCCAACGCCTGCGACGCAGCAAATGCAGACGGGCCGCGAGGAGCGGGCGCATTTACTGCAGGGAGCGGTTTACCACACCGCAGCAGAGCGCACCTGCGATCGGTGATATCAATACGGTACCCTCACAAGCCAACCTAATGTTTGGCTTGCAGGGAAGCCAAGGACTAGGTACATTTTAGTGGTAGGAAAATGGCGAGCACTGTTGGGCTGAAAGTGTTGTGTTATGAGGTGCTATGTTAATGGAAATTCCAGTTATTCCTAAGGAACAGTCTTCAACAGCTCATTACACGGCTGGGGAAGAACTGAATACTTCAGGTTTTTCTCACAGAAATGAAATCTTCAAAAAAAAAAAATTGCTTGCATGTTCTCCAGTCCACTTCAGTTTTTAAAATTCATTTCCATTGTTTTATTTGTTACAAAAAAAAACATTTTGACTCCACCAAGGGTCATTACTGTCAATGTAACTCAAGGAGATCAAGAGCTTCAACTGAACGACCCAGCAACCACAGAACAAAGAAACGGAGGAATCGATCTCCCGAACACCGATGCACGAGAAGAAAGTCTCTCCGTCCTAATCTTACGTTATTGCACGCTATTAGCAGCTGGTCAGATATCAGGTGGCAGTGTAGTATATGGGTAAGGAGCTGGCCATGTAACCTAAAGGTCACAGGTTCGACACAGGTAGGACACTGCCGTTGCACCCTTGAGCAAGGTACTTAACCTGCATTGCTTCAGAATATATGTCCAGCTGTATAAATGGATGCAATGTAAATTTTGTGTAAAAGGTTGTGGATAAGAGCGTCTGCCAAATGTAATGTAATGTAATGTAATCTCAATGAATCCCATTCTGCATTTGCCGCTGGCTTGAAACCCAAGAGTCTTTCCTCCAGCTGAAATACCTCGTCCTCCTCCTTTATGGTGTCCTTTTGAATTTCCGACACCAGGTGAGAGACGCCTCGCGAAGCTACGAAGGCAAAACCGTTCAGAAATTCACAGGCCATACAAAACTCAGCAAGCTTTCGGCAACTTTGGCGGTAATTTGCGGCATATTTGCTAATACCCGTAAGCGCTTCTGCATTAATCCTGAAAATAATCGCTACTATTCAAAGTATCGCGATTGCAAGGCTAAACAAGTGGCTTCTGAAAGTCCTTCTGGGAACACTACTGAAGACACACACTTCAAAACACAGTTTTTGCCGAAAATAAAGAAAACGTCTCCTCACGCGTGGACGCTGAAGAGGTACAAACCGACGACCTCGTTTTGTTTTCATTAAAACGAATCGTCGAGCTATTTAGTGGGGACGTTTCTCCGGAAACCGGGGTGCTTACGTCTGCTTTGGACTTCTGAGAGGACCTCTCCAGCACGTCGTCGCAGGAAAGGTCCGAGTCCTCGGAGAAGCTCAGGTTCCTGCGAAGGTTGAGATCTGCCCCAGAGGAGAGACAACCGGCACTGTGACACCTGACAACGCAGTGTTAGTTACATCCCCTCCAACCAAACAACGACAACCCCAGGGACACTAAAGCAACAAGAGACGTAATGAACCACGTGCGTTTAAATACAAAAGGATCGTGGTCATTGGCTGGGTTCAACCCTTCCAATGAGGCGAGCGGCACCTGAAGTTCCGGAAACATCCGAAGGGGTTTTTATTTTCCGGCTAACTCGATTTTGGGGGAGAGTCGGGGGGAACCCCGCTCCGGTTTTACCTGACGACCTCCCGAGGGGCGAGGCTTTCCTCTTCCCGGAGTCCGTCGTGGTGGAGCTGGAGGGCGTGCTGGGCAGGGACTTGTCCTCGGTCGTCTTCTTCTTCTTGTCCTTCTTGTAGCCGGAGAAGACGACCTTCCAGAGGGACTTGTGCTTGGGCGCGTCCTCGGAGCCGCGGGCCTCGCCCTTGGCCTTCTTCTCCTTCTTGTTCTTGCGCGGGGAGAAGAGGGAGCTGCGCTTCTTGACCTTGCCCCCCCCCGCCGAGCTCTCCGAGGAGGCGGCTGAGACCTCCAGGCTCCTGCTGCCCTGGGGGGTGGCGAACCGCTCCCCCAGCGCCTCTGCCTGCTTCCGGGACTCCAGGGCCTTCACCGCCGAGGTCTCGGGCGAGATCGACTCCGGAACGTTCCACGCCACCCTGGGCGACCCGCTCTTGGTGTGCGCCTCCGACTCCTTGATCTTGCCCAGCTGCTTGGCCATGGCGTCCTTGAGCGCTTGGCTCTTGATCGACTTCTCCCGCGCCCGCATGCGCTCCTCCGCCACCTCCTTGGCCTCCGGGGAGAAGGCGGAGGCGCCCCTCGCCGCGGCAGGCACCTGGGCGCCGGGGATCTTGGGCTTGCCGTTCTCCATGGCCAGGGCCAGGTGGAGGGGCGGCCTGTCCTTCGGGGTCCTGCCGGTGGGCGGGGTGAAGAACCTCTCGTGCGCGCTGTTGTCCGGCGTGCGCTCGTCGAAGGTGTCCTCCACGTCGTCGGCGAAGGGGATCTCCTCCACGCACTCGATGAAGGACTTGCGCACCTCCTCCCGACGGGGCTTGCTCGACTCCCGCATGACGACGGCGGTGGTGGTGGTGGTGGTCGTGGTCACGGACGTGGGCGCCGGGGAGGTTACGGGTTCCGGGGCCGTGGACGAGGGCGGGGCCTGAGTGGGCGTGGTGGGGGTGGCGGCTCGGACGGGGCCGGGGGCGGGCTCGTTGTTCCAGGCCACCTGGCTCTTCTTCTGCTTGAGGGAGTCCTGCTTGGGCACCGGCGGGGGCGGGCTGGACGGCGGGGTCAGCATGGCCGAGTCGGAGTTGTTGAAGCTCTCGCTGGCCGCCGTCTGGCTGGTGACCGCGCTGCCGTTGAGGCCCAGCCCGGAGCTGCTGCTCAGGTCCCTCTTCTCCGAGCCGCTGCTCTTGGGCTCCTTCTCCACGGGCGAGATCACCTGCCCCTCCACCGTGATGTTCAGCCGCCGGATGACCGTGCGGCCCGCGAAGGGGGACCGGAGCTCATCGGACAGGTCCTCCGGGGTGTAGGACCTGGGGGAGGAGGACGAGTCCGGGGTGGGGACGGTCAGGCTCCTCTCGGGGGCCGCCCTGCTCCTCTCCAGCGGGGTGAGACCCAGGCTCTTCCGGATCTCGGCGCTCTTCATCCAGAACTCCTCGATGATGTCCGCCCGCTTGGTGGGCGTCTCCGCCGGCGAGTCCGGCTGCCGCGGCGGCTCCGCCGGGCCCTTCTCCGGGGCGGGGTCGGCCAGCGGCGTGGAGGCGGCGGCGGCGGGCGTGGGCTGCGTCCGCACCGGGGAGCCGGGGGAGGCGGGCGCGGACGGCTCCTTGCAGGGTAAGGGCTGGGAGCAGATGGGGGACAGGGGGTTGCCGGTCGGGGAGCAGGCGAAAGGCCGGCTTTGGACCGGCGACTCCGGCTGGACCGTCTCGGGGAGCGGGGCGGGCTGCAGGCGGATCGGGGACCGCGGGGGGGCGGAGCTAAGGGGACTCCTGGCCTCGGGGGTCGGGGGGGTCTTCTCGGGTTCGACCTTGTCCTCCTCCAGCGTCCCGGGCGAGGGACCCGTGTCAGCAGGTGTCGCCAGGGGAGGAGTAGGAGAAGGAAGAGGAGACAGGAGAGGTTTACTGGTGTCCTGGAAACACAAACAGAAGCATGTTTTCACCGCGGCCCCGTCCAGTGACTCCATTCTCCTCCACTGTCATACACGTAAAGAGGCCCATACAGGAAGTACAACCCACCTCTGTCACAGGCTCTCTGAACTCCGGGCCTGGTGAGGTCACTTCCTCTCCCTCGGACTGCTTTTCGATAATGGATGATTGTGCTGAGAGGGGAGAAAAATAAGCAGGAAGTCCAGTTAGTATTTCCTTATCCAGGTAGTATGTGCCTGATCCTAGTTGCAATTGTGACATGTATGGATAAATCAAACTTTAATCTTTTGAAACTCAATGTACGACTACTACTAATAATAATAATAACAAACAACAACAACAACACATTTCATTAGTCAAGCATCTTTGCCAGATCACAATACATGATAATATTGACAACATGGCACTGATACAGCCAACATATTCATCATGTTTACCTTAAATGACCAATTGCCTTTGTTAGTGATGTCACCGATTGTAAGGTGGAACAAGCAAAACTGCAGCCAATTTCACTCCTGGTTATATAATATGCTATTTATTTATAATCATAATTTATTTAACAGTCAGTTATATCAGTCATAGGTCAAATTCAGGTGTGGGGAGGGAGGGCAGGCCATTTTAAAGGAAGCAGTGTAGCGGTGTGGTTTGTTGCCGTATTACCCACAATGCTTTTACATCTTAACTGTCAGCCAAAGCACACAGGCTCAGTCTGGTTTTGGCTGGAGCTCGAATACCCCGAGTTCCCCCAGGGCAGGACCGTGCTTACCCAGGCTGGACACCCGCTCCAGGCTCTCCGACGCCCCCCCTTCCTCTCCGGCAGCGGCTCGCCTCCTTCAGAACTCAGCAGCCGAGCTTCTGCCTCCGCATCTGATGGAATGTCGTCTGTGAAAGACAAATATTACAGCAGACCGTCTCTGTGAAAGACAAATATTACAGCAGACCGTCTCTGTGAAAGAGAGAATTACAGCCAACTGTCTGTGAAAGATATAAATATTATCATTGCTTAGAGTCTGAAAAACAAACGTAAACCCACCAACTTCCCATGAGAGAAAAAATGGAATCACAGGTCACTTCCTCAGTGAGTGTAAAAACGCTATATATATATATATATATATATATATGAGGGAAAAAAGCTGAATATATACATATAATTCCTGAATATATAAATATAAGCCCGAATATATAACTCTGAATATATAAATTCAACATGAATTGTATTTATATATTCAGAATTGAATTTATATATTCAGAGTTACGTTTATATATTCAGAAATTGTATTTATATATTCAGACTTACTTTTATATATTCAGAGTTACGTTTATATATTCAGGAATTGTATTTATATATTCAGAATTATATTTATATATTCAGAGTTACGTTTATATATTCAGAAATTGTATTTATATATTCAGAATTATATTTATATATTTGGGAATTGAATTTATATATTCAGGAATTGTATTTATATATTCAGAATTGAATTTATATATTCAGAGTTACGTTTATATATTCAGAAATTGTATTTATATATTCAGAATTATATTTATATATTCAGGAATTGTATTTATATATTCAGACTTACATTTATATAAATATAACTCTGAATATATATTTCTTGTATGGCCCCTCATATATGTATAACTGCCGCATTGAAGCGACTCACCTTCATCCAGCTCAGTGCCAGGCTCCACATCCGGGCTTCCTGCTTCTGCTTCCGGGTCGTCATCCTCACAGGGCTCTGCGGCAAGAGGGGGAAAAGGGGGCGGAGTCACACCAGTCCACTGCCAGCCTGACCTACATCACCCAGCCAATCAGCATAAAGAGGCCTAAGAACCCCGTATGTCACCTGCTGCCTAGCAACCTCCTATCTCCTCACTGATGTGTAGCAGAAATTAACAAATGATGGTGGACAACAGATAATTATGTTCAACAAAATATGAATTTGGTGCTAAACCTGAGGATGGGTGTAAAATAAGGATGAGAGGGAAAACTTTATTGGAAGGCACAAAACATGACAAACGTGAAATAAGAAAATAAAATTTTGCTAAAAGCTAAAAAAGGCTAAACATTTACCACACAGTAATTCAACAAGTGAAAGGTAACTCAGCTACTTCTATCTGGCTATGCTTCCAGCTGGGCATATGTGCTTCTGTGCTCAGCACACGCAAATATTTCACACACACCAAGAGGCAAGGAGACACACACAGACGGTGGGAGAACACGGTTTCTGACGTTAGTTTGTTAGACACGTGCGCGCATCCATTTCGGCAAAAGCAAATGGACGATGTTTGGATTCAGCTGCCCGGAAGCAGCCGGCAGTTTAAAGGCAAGCCATTGTCCCCCCCCCGTCCTTCTCGGGAACAGCGTGCGAATCCGAGGTGAGAGATTCAGTCGTTTCTGACCACTTATCGATTAGAAGAAGAAAAAAAAACAAAGAACTACGTGGTCCATTCCCCAGACCCACCTCTACCATGCACTGTCAAGCCAGACCCGACCGCGGTGTTCGTTCGTCACGACAAAACAAACAGCCGTCCTTCTAAGAGCAAGCCAGAAGACGAGAGAAGGTTCCGGAAAGGTGTGACCTCGCCGGAGCGGTCAGGGGCCGTCACAGACCCCGGCTCTGGAGCACCCGTCTTCATCGAGCGTCCCAAGAGCGGGAATGCTGATCCAGGATCAGTTTCATCTCTCAGCTCGCAGGGGTAAAAAGGTGTAGATGTGCGCGAGCGAAACCTGATCCCAGATCAGCAGACCTGGCCGGTGGCCGGCGGCAGGAAGCTCGCGGTGTTATCGGGAGTCTGCCTTCCACCCCCACGAGCCCCGTCATGGCACCCCCCAGAGCCCACGCACACACCCTTCAGATCTGACCAGTGGCCTTTAACATGTATGGGTAAAAAAAAAAAAAAATCAGGGTCAAACCCGAAATTAAGACCGAGAACCTTTTCTCCTTTACTACAAACGGACACTTCCTGTAACGGACCCCAGGCGAACTCCGAAAGACCAGGAAAGTCAAGGGTCCATTTTCACCAGTACTTCTTCCATGTAACCGTACGTTTTGTAAGTGTGGTTGCGTTTGTGTGTTGGGAGGGTAAGGGCGTGGGCGTTGGGGGGTGGGGGGGGGGGGGGAGAGACGCACACACAGTGAACTTCTTGAAGTCCCTCCTGTGTGATCTGGACGCCATGACAGTGCAGCATGCAAGTGGCTTCTAACGCATGCTCTATGCTGAGAGAGGGAGGGAGGGAGGGAGGAGGAGGAGGGGGGGGAGAGAGAGAGGGAGGAAGGAGTGAGAGACACAGAGAGAGACAGAGAGAAAGAAAGACAGAGAGAACGTGAGAGAGAGAGAGAGAGAGATAGAGAGTGAGAGAGAGACAGAGAGAGAGTGAGAGACAGAGGAGAGAGAGAGAGAGAGACAGAGAGAGGAGAGAGAGAGAGAGAGAGAGAGAGAGAGCGAGAGAGAGAGCGCGCTACCTCCGGACACAGACTCCAGCCAGGCTCTCACAGCCTCGTTGCGGGTGGACGTACGGGCCGGTGCTACGTTCGTACCCAACAGAAACAAAAAACACCAGAACAGAACAAAGGAAGGCTGGTCTGAGGAACAAACATGGGAACCAAAATTAAAAGGCAGTGATGTGAAACAAAGGAACAAAAATACAAAAATTAAATTCAAATGAAAAAAAAGTAGGATGGACTTGACAGGAAAAAACCAGGAGAACCTTCCAGAAGAGCCACAACAAATATGCTTTTCTGGGACAGGAACCAGCCTTGCCGTGACGCTAAGCTTAAACCATCACAAGTTTCACTTTGTGGTCACCTTTTTTATACACAGCAGAAGTTTCTCCAAGGACAGAAAACACACAAACAAAAGACGGACATTCAACAGAAGGACTCAAAACGGAAAGGACGCGGGTTAGTGAGGACGAGTGTGAACTGCCGATTCCGGCAGGAGACGCAGGACGCAGGCCGCCGCCCCCGGCCACGCCCCCCCCCCCCCCGGGCGGGGTGGGTTACCTGTGGAGCGGGTGGGCGGGGAGGCGGATGCGCCCTCCTGGTCCCCCCCCTCGGGGCGGGTGTCCCTCTCGCCCGCGTCCGTCCGGGAGGCCAGGGGGTCCACGGGCTCCAGGGCCTGCTGGATGTGCAGGTTTCCGGCTGGAGGGAGTTTACGGGGGGAGGGGGCAGGGTTTCCGGTGCCACAGTGACATTGATTGGCGGGTGGTTTTTCGCGTGGGGGGCGTGTTTAAACGGGGCAAAGAGAGACGGCCAGATCGATCCCACGTGCCCACCAGAGAGGGACAACACAGACAAAAGAGAAGAGACAGGAGAATAAGAGATGAGACAAAAGCACAGGATAGATGAAAAACAGACCATAGCGATGAAGAAAAACTACCTCCATCCCTTTCCTGTACGGAGGTAAGAGAGGTGCATGCTGTACAGGCCCCCACAAAAACAATTTCCTGTCCTCCACTTCACTTGCACAGCCTTCCCAGCATCCTTATCTGGGACCCTTTTGGGCGAAGCAACAATCACGCCATTTTTTTTTTTTTTTTTTTTTTAAGTTCAAAGGTCAAAAGTCAAAGGTTTTCATGAAAAGTAAACCACTCAAGTGCGTGCGGGTAGTTAGTAGTTTAGAGCTGAGTTTTACGCAGAACAGTTAATGGCTCGTTACCTGTGAGGCCCACAGTCTACAGCAGTGACAGAGGGCCCTGGTATCTCGGCAGACGGCAAGAACGCTTTGTAAAAATTATTGCTTTTTTTTATCCTTTAATCTTTCATTTTCCCACGTGTTCAATCAGACAATAGCAAACAAATAAGCCGCCGCTCACAGTAGCTTCGTGACTCATAGAGAATGAACAGGCTTTTATCAAAGGCTGGAGAAAGACTCGCCTTTCACCCGGCGGGGGTTCGCGACCACGGAGACTCTGAGTTTACACCAGACGGGACTTCCTGTCCTGCGACAGCGCCCTCGGCGCGCTGCTAGGAGTTAGCGCTGGAAGGTTCAGCCAGCGAGGGAAACGTTTCTCAGCGCCATTTGAAGCGCATCTGAAGCGCTTAGAGCTTTCTCAAGGAGAGCCTTCGAGAAAGGCCGAAACGAGATAAATGTGTGAGCCTGATTTATCTGTTTATTTTGAACTTGAGCACTTGGGGGGGGTAGGGACTAGGCGAAATACCACGACGGCAATAAACAAAGGCAGTAACGGTCACAGCCACCATTTTGCGCACTACCCTTCCTTTAGTCTCTCTATTTCTTTATACCTGAAGGGGTAGTAAACATCCAAACTGAAGAGGCTGCATGAAACGCTTCTGGAGAAGAAAAAAAACAACGTTATCTATTGGACGATAAGACAGCCAATCAGCAGCGAGGCTGCACAGCTTCCACGCGATCACGTGATGCGCTTCTGTCAATCACGTGGCGGCCTCGCTGCCGATTGGCTGTCTCGTGGTCACCCATCGGTGACGTTTTTTTTCCGGAACCATTTCACGATGGCCTCTGGAGAGCGGTTGTTTAGCATCAGATATAATTAAAGAGAAAGAGACTCAAAGAAAAGCAATACACCACACGGTGGCCACGACCGGTACTGCACTCGACTTATTACCGTCTCTATATATCGCCCATCCGTAGGAGGGACTTCAAAATGGCGTCTTGGCATCTCCGTTCAAAACCTGAGACGAGAGCGGAACAGGAAAGCAGTCGGGTGTAAATCCAGGGAGAATTCACCGCCATTAGGGAGAGAACCTAGCGCCAGAGGGGTTCCCTTAGCACAGCAGGTAGCGTTTCAAAGTGTATTACAGCAACAAATTAAAATCTCACCGTCCAAACGCACCACAAATTCTAAAAACATTCGCACCGAAAAAATAACGGGAAAAAAAAAAATGTAAAAAGCCATGGAAACCTCAAAAAGCAAATTGCTAATTTGTAGCGGTTTCAAATCGGTTGGTCATTTAAAAAAATATGTTTAAAAAAAAAAAGAGGAATAAAAGGAAAGGAGTGCTTTAGTCGCGGGGGGGGGGGGGGGGGGGGCTTCCTTCACAACAGGCGGCCACGGGACGGGACGGGAGGATGCATCCGCAGGCGAGCCGGGGCTACCTTTGAATGTACCCGTATCCTCTTCATCCCGCAGGTTCTCAAGCCAAACCCCCGAGCGGAGCTCCCTCTCCCAGGGGCTGTACTCCCCCTCTGCCGGCAAGGGGGGGGAGACATTGCCCCAATAATTACCCCCAGACCCAGTGGGGGGAGATGGGGGGGGGGGGGGATGAGCAGAAGAGGGCACAAGGAACAGAGGAAAAGCGTGAGGAGAGAGACAGGGAGAAGGAGGGACAACAGTGTTGCTACAGAGAAGGTGGCTACTACGCTAGGCTAACAGCTACTTCCTGCATCGATAGTACTGTTCACATAGTGGCCCAAAGTGGTACCAGGCTCTAAAAAGGTCTGTGATTGGCCATGACCTGCAATTGTCAACATATGCTAACGGTATGCTAATAGCAACAAAAGCTGTACGGAAACATTGAAGCTATATATATATGTATATTCTCAAAATTGAGTAGGGAAATCAAGTTTTCTACCAGCATAGAACTGTGTTCTGTTCCCAGAAGCACATATACACATGTATTTATCTGTATGCAACTGATATGACTCCTTGTTTTGAAACTGCAAAGCAGGTACCGTATCATGTGATACACAGGCTAACCACGTCTTTAGCCGTAGCTACGCTAGCAAAGCTACGCCACTGAAGTCCCTCTGTATCCGATGACGGAACATGGCATGGAATTGAAAATGGCGGGATGCGCAATGAACACCCACGGGGCACTCGCACTCGCTGGCTGGCTGGCACACACACCGACAGGCGGGAATGAGAAAGGGCAGAGAAGGGTCGGAGCGATTCGGGGGCTCCGGACGGGGGGGGGGGGGGAGCTCCAGTCGACGGCACGGGGCCTCTCGGGGCATTCGGAGAGCTTAAAGGGCCGCTAACCGTTTACGCCACAGCCCCCAGAGACACTGGCCTGAGGCATCACTTAGCAACCAGACATTCGCCGTCTCTCAGACTGCCACTTAGTACACAGACACAGAGAACTACTGCGTGACTATATCTACTGACGCGTAGTCGTGTTGTAGCAATAACGGAATCTGAATTTACCATCGCTAGATTCCTCCTCTTCCTCATCCTTGTCTTCCTCCTCCTCCTCCTCTTCCTCCTCATCTTCTTTCCTCCTCCTCCTCCTCCTCCTCCTCTTCGTCCCGGGCTCCCGCCGCGTCGGTCTGGGCCCCGCCTTCTCCCTCGGCGCCCATCCCGCCCTCGGGCTTGGGCTCGGCGTGCAGCTCCGCCTCCTGCCAGGCCGCGCCCCCCGGGCCCGAGTCTCCGGGGCGATGGCCGTTCTCCTCCTCCATCTCCGACTCGGAGCTGCTGCAGAGGGTTCGGCGTGCGTCAGAGCAGGCGGTTGCCGCGGGCGACCGCCACGGCGACCGCGCCGCTCGCCCCGCCCACGACACACACCCTCACGCTAAACTCCCAAAACCCGCACCCTCCGTTAGCGAATATAGCGAATCGCGGTTTTTTTTTTAAAAACGTAATAATTGTAACAGCCGCTATGAGGTTCACAAGACGATCCTTCGTCCCTTTCTTCGTCAACTTTTTCATTAACGGCTACGCGTCAGAGGCCGTGTGAAACGCTTCCGGGAAAAACATCAGCGCTATCATAGCTATCGGGCGCCGATTAGACAGCCAATCAGCAGCCAGATCGTACAGCTTCTGCGTGATCACGTGGTTCGTTTGTTTGTTTTTTTCAAGCAAATAAAAGCTGCAAGGCCTTGCTGTTGATTGACTGTCTAATCACTAATCAGCACTCAGTAGATATCAGTGATTCGTTTTGCCCTGGAAGCATTTCAGTTGCCCTCTGGCTTTTGTTTGCTTACTGCAGCATCAGGAATGATTCACGAAAAAAGAGACGATAAAATTGCCTGTGTGTCCTGTTAATATTAAAACGTTTCGAAAAACTGCGATTCGCAATACCGCGCAGCCGTACGCCTCCACCCACCCAAACGAAAGGCTGATTTGCCCCCCCGGCCCTCACCTTAAATGCCCGCTCTCACCCCGACATCCACCTTCCACACGCTTACCTCCGTACTCACCCACGCTCGCTACACCCACCCAAGACTACTCTCGCTGGCAATATTAAATACCTGTGTGATCTGGAAACCAGACAAAGGGTCACTCTCAGCCCAGCGCGTGTACATTTCTGCAGTGTAGTGTAATGGGTAAAGTGTTGGCCTTGTGACCTAAAGGTCACAGGTTCAATTCCCCGGTAGCACACTGTCGTTGTACCCTTGAGCAAGGTACTTAACCTGCATTGCTTCAGTATATATCCAGCTGTATAAATGGATACAATGTAAAAAAAAAAAAAGTTGTGTAAGTCGCTCTGGATAACAGCGTCTGCTAAATGGCTGTAATGTAATGTAAACTCCCACAGTGCCCCCTGCTGGCGGGACTGACCTGGAGCCCTCGTCGGCGTCGGTGGCCTTGTCCAGCACGCTGCTCAGGTTGTGCTCGGCCAGCGTCTCCTCGGGCACCTCCTCCAGCTCCTCCTCGCGCTGCAGGGAGACGCGGTAGTTCTCCAGCTCGATGCGCTCGGGCGTGCCCCGCAGCCGCTTGGCCAGGCTGGGCTCCTGCACGCCGTTCACCTCCACCGCTAGGGGGCGCCAGAACACACACACACACTGAGGTTTCAGCCGTGTCCCCCTAAACCCTGCTCACCTCCACCACTAGGGGGCGCTAAACACACACACACACACACACACACTCCTTTCAGCCGTGAACACCCCTAAACCCTGCTCACCTCCACCGCTAAACCCTGGGGCGCCAGAACACACACACACACACACACACACTGAGGTTCAGCCGTGCCCTCCGAAACCCTGCTCCACTCCACCGCTAGGGGGCGCCAGAACACACACACACTGAGGTTCAGCCGTGCCCTCCGAAACCCTGCTCCGCTCCACCACTAGGGGGCGCCAGAACAGACACACACTGAGTTTCAGCCACACCCTCCTCCACCACACTCACCTCCACCACTAGGGGGCACCAGAACACACACACACACCGAGCTTTAGCCAAATCCCTCTACACCCAGCTCCCATCCACCACCAGGGGGCGCCAGAGAAGATGTACACTGAGGAACAGACACAGACTCAAGGGGGCAGGGAGGGGAAATAGATGGGGTCCGGGAGGGGGGGGGGAGTGGGGGGGGGTGGGGGGGACGTTGCTTTGACACAGAATAGCTGGGCTGTCGGGCAGAAACTTCCAGAAGCTGAACCGGGACCTTCACTCCCCACCAACCTGAGACACACCTGCGACTTATCAATCACCCGATAGACCATCTCTCATTTCCCCAGAGTCCTCTCATTTTATGCTTTGACCTCGTTTATACTTTATTTCTCTCTGTGTGTCCCAGAAATGCTGTGTAATGATATTTCACAGTTGAGCCAAGCCTGCAGAGTCAAGACGACACAGCAGCACTTAATCCTCAGTGTAAATTTACAACAGAGAGAAAAATATCTAAAGGCGACCACGTGAATTTCACAAATGATGCGTAAAAGAACAGAAGACCACACAAACACGTTCTTGTAGGCTTTTTTCAGTGTTTAATAGATGCCACCAGTGTCTCACAAAAAAAGAAGAGAAAAACAGTTGAAAAATCTGTGTTGAAAATATAAATGTGACTTAAAAAACCGTGTACATACAAGATATGACAACACACTTCAACGCCTTGCCTTTATCCCATCCTAGGAAGCAACTCCGTCAAAAAAACAATCAATAGCGAATGCAGAACCAAATCCAATTCAAAGTTTAGAACTTCTGGTCGAGGTTATGCGGACCAGGAGCAGAGCCTCAGGAGAGGAAACAGATTGGAGGTCTTTCAACTCGGTGGGGGGGGGTTAAAAATAACGAAAAGCGACCACAATTGTCGCTAGACGTGAAACGTTAAGAAAGCGTGGGGTGGCGGCGGCGGGGAAGCGTGAACCGTAAAATAAACGCAGGATCTCTCGTGAAGGCCGCGAACGGCTCTCGTTTCCGTGGCGACCGCGGTCGGACGCGCGGCGCAGCGGCATGCAGTGGGCGTGCGCGGTGAGCGGCGAGCGCGGTGCGGAGCGTGCGGTTCCGCACTTAACCCATCACATGCCAAACCACCAAACAGGACGAAGCCATAGAATGCGCCCCCCCCCCCTATTTTAAACATGAAACGGGCCAATTATTATTATTATTTTTTTAAACACCACTGCTGGCAAATCCCTCTGCTGTAAAGCTTCAAGACCTTAGCCACGAACGGCGTGGCTAATTATCTATGCTAACGCTAATGGATACGCCACGTAATGCTAAACAGCACACGCCAGAAACTACTGCCCTACTGACCAATCAAATGCAAAACAACCGTGCTTAACAGCTTTGTAAATATGTTTCGTAAATCTGGACAGGGTACATGTTCTGCACTGGGGACAACACATATTGGTTGTGCATTACCAGCCTTACCCCACTTCATTCAAAACGCCCAAGATATTTTTAAATCCCTTTTAAAAATACACTACTATTTTGGACATTCTTTAAATTAATTACTTCAGTTTCTTTATATATTACTTCATCCTGTGCGTTTTCAGAACTGTGTATTGTACTTAACATTTATTGCTACTTTAACCTTCACATCAACGTACATTCAACTGTCTTCGTGTTTCTAGAAAGTGCTTTGAGCACCGCGTTTGAATAGTGCCTCAAAATAAAGTCGCTCGTACTCTGAATCAGCTGCTGTGCTCGAGTAATGTGGTCAAACCGACATCACAGACAATTCCTCTGTTCTACGGGGTTCTAGAAAAGACCACATCTATTCCGTAATCTTATCACAAGCTCAGATAGCAGCTCTGTTAAGGTGAAGAGGGTTAGTAGGGCTACAAGTCCAGGGAACCGATGCAAGCGCCGCGTCTCAACAACAGATGCACTGATAGGTGGTGGGTGAGGTAAAAGGCCACGGCGGACCAGTCACAAGCTCCGATACAAGCGTCAGTTGTTAAAAAGTGAGCTGCTCGGTCAGCAGGTGAACTTCGCATGCAGCCAATCGCACGATCCAATACAGAAACCCATTGTTTAAGTGAGCTGCTCTCGCTGCGGGTGAAGCTCACGTACGGCCAATCGCGAGCTCCGATACTGGCAGCAGCTCTTAAAAGAGTGAGCGGCTGATAGGACAGGGAAAGGTAAAGCTCACAGAGGACAGCAACAGGTTGCTACAGATATCAAACACAACATTGAACCTTCCGAAGCACAGCCAGGCAAAGGAAACCGCGTATGGTTTACTCTTAAGAGTTTGTGTAGCTGTTGTACAGCTAAAGGGCACTTATTAAAAAAACAGCCGAGAAACTGAAGTGTAAAACTGAACCAGGGATGGGGGAAAGGGTCTTTATGGCTATGACACTCCCGAGGCTCAGAGTGCGGCTCCTTTAGCTTGGCTGGGCTTTAGCCAGGATGTTCTCTATCACAGCACAGGAAATGGGACAGGGGGAAAGGGGGGGGGGGGGGTTGGCGGGTGCACCATTCTAACGACCTCAATCTGCCGCGATAGCACTCTCAGCAAATCACTCCTCTGCAATTTCAGGGGCGGAGACACCCCCCCCCCCCCCCCCTCCACAAATAAAATGCACAACAGCACAAGATTACAGAGATTTACTGCAAGCAAGTCAATGAGACGATGCTCAGGGTTTGAGCAACGCACACACACACACACACGCACACACACACACACACACACACACACACACACCACACACACACGCAGACACATTTGCAGGGCAAGGAGAAACGTGCAAAAGAAAACTAAGTGCATATAAATCTAGACCAAAGCAAACGCACACAGAGTTAGGCTCTGGAGGAACTGCCCTGACAGAGGCCTTCGTCGTCGGCCATTTTGTCCCGGCGCCCCCCCCCCCCCCCCCCCCCCCACCGCCCCCGGGGCCCTAACCCTCCCTGGCCATCTGCCACAGCAGCCAGTACTGCGCGTACAGGAAGGGCACCCCGAAGCAGACCAGCTGTCCCAGGAACAGGGAGTCTAAGGGGTCGAGCGCCACCCGGTGGAGGGCAGAGGAAGCTACGCGGCGGAGGAGGAGGCGGAGGAGGGGGGGGCCAGCCGTCGCCGGGGCGTCCGGGGGAGGGAGGGGGGTACCTGAGACCCGCAGCTCGCCGGGGGCCGCCGCGGGCGCCGCCCGTCCCGGACCGTCCACCGCCTGGGGCGCGGGCAGGGGGGCCTGCTTCTCCTGCGGGAAGGGGGGGGGGGGACAAGGGGAGAGAATTTAACGGCGTCGCACGCAGCCTCACGGACTCCCCGCGCCACACTCACTTCCCCTCCCCGCCTCCTGTTCCCTCCGAGATAAAAACCTACCTTCTACAGCTCACTAAAACCTCCATATTTCAAAAGAGTCATCACAAAAACCTAAACAGCACACTGTAACAAACATACAGTAGAGTCACAAACACAACACAGCATACTGTAACAAACATACAGTAGAATCACAAACACAACAGCATACTGTAACAAACATACAGTAGAATCACAAACACAACACAGCATACTGTAACAAACATACAGTAGAATCACAAACACAACACAGCATACCGTAACAAACATACAGCAGAATCACAAACACAACACAGCATACCGTAACAAACGTACAGTAGAATCACAAACACAACACAGCATACTGTAACAAACATACAGTAGAATCACAAACACAACACAGCATACTGTAACAAACATACAGTAGAATCACAAACACAACACAGCATACTGTAACAAACATACAGTAGAATCACAAACACAACACAGCATACTGTAACAAACATACAGTAGAATCACAAACACAACACAGCATACTGTAACAAACATACAGTAGAATCACAAACACAACACAGCATACTGCAACAAACATACAGTAGAATCACAAACATGACAGCATACTGTAACAAACATACAGTAGAATCACAAACACAACACAGCATATTGTAACAAACATACAGTAGAATCACAAACACAACACAGCATACTGTAACAAACATACAGTAGAATCACAAACACAACAGCACACTGTAACAAACATACAGTAGAATCATGAACATAACACAGCATACTGTAACAAACATACAGTAGAATCACAAACACAACACAGCATACTGTAACAAACATACAGTAGAATCGTGACGATAACACAGCATACTGTAACAAACATACAGTAGAATCACAAACACAACAGCACACTGTAACAAACATACAGTAGAATCACAAAAACAACACAGCATACCGCAACAAACATACTGTAGAATCACAAACACAACACGGCATACTGTAACAAACACAGTAGAATCACAAACACAACACAGCATACTGCAACAAACATACAGTAGAATCACAAACACAACAGCATACTGTAACAAACATACAGTAGAATCACAAACACAACACAGCATACTGTAACAAACATACAGTGGAATCACAAACACAACACAGCATACTGTAACAAACATACAGTGGAATCACAAACACAACACAGCATACTATACTAACCTCATAAAGAGCAGAAAAACCTGGACAAAACTATCATCTGCAAATGTAATGACTTGTACGACCGCTTGTGTTTTGAGCGGGATGGTCAGTACGTGATAACCGTACC